>CM012445.1:8273917-9473917 GCA_003999625.1 Oryzias javanicus
AACTTTCTTGTTTTGATCTGGTATTTTTTGGACAACACTTCCTGTAGGCCATATCACACTAAGTAGTTCTTAAGCAGAATTAACCTTACAGTCTAAGAAGTTTGGGATTTTGTTTTTTACCTGTCCTCTGTGCTGAACACCTTGGTAACAGTAATCAATGTGTCCCTATAACACTATGTGCATAAAAGATATTTATGGCACATGCTTTCAATATGCAGGTTTTGACGTACTCTATGTATAATGTGCTTAAATAAGTAGGCTACTGTATCGATGTACAGTCTATATCTATGTATTTATATTATGTACAATACTTGTTTTGGAATTGTTTAATCAAGATAAACACGGGAAATTAGCCTACCTGTATGGAGCACTGCTGTCCGTCTGTCCTTCCTCCTGATGACTTTAAGCCAGTGGGTGTACTGGGAATTGGTAGTTTTGAAAATATCAGTTGTCACTAATGTCCAAATTTCTGTGGGAACATTTATTTCAAATATGTGGCACATGATGGCTTCTCTCCCTTAAGCTTTTTCCCGTATATCTGTGGTCCTCTGTATCTGCCCTTTTTGGTAGTGCCCCCTGAATTTGACAATTGAAAAATTGCTACTGAAAATCATAGTGATGTGCGAGCCACAAACAAATCGCTCAAAACTCGTAAGTCACTTTGCTGACTAGTGATTCATGATTTGTCGCCACTACTAACTAACTCGCTTATTCCTGCAACTGTGAAGTGCACTTGTAGAAAAATGTCCAGCTTATCACAATAAATTTGGAAAAACAAAAGCTGTTTTTTTTTTAAAGACAACTATTTTCCTCCATCGCTGAGTAAAAACTTTCAAGACTCAAAACTCAGCAATGAACCAAAGTTATTAAAAAACCTAGGTCATTTTTCAAATGAAATACATTTCTTAAACGTTTATGGCAGTAGATAATTCCTACATATAAACATGGGCACACGTTCATCAAGCTTTTCAAAGTGCCATTTTAGTCTTAAGTGCGTAAAATTTCAGGAAAAGAAATGTTATAGGTGGTGACTATTACATTTTGCACTCTACTGGGGAGGAAGTCTTAAATAATAAAAAAAAAAGGCAAAGATGATTGATAAGATTGTGATCAAATTGACTCCAAAAACACAAATTTCTTTGGAGTGGGTGTTGTGGCTAAAATGATTGAGAACAATCAAAATATAAGAAAAATTGCCTACATTTAATTGTAATGTTGTGTTTAAGCACGTTTTTTTAATTAACATTAATGTATACATTTGAACTGATACCGGTAATTTGTATCAAATTATTGAGAAATTACATTTTTGTTAGACAAACTCCTAACAAAAACCACCACTGAAAAAAAACAAAACAAAACAAAAAAAAACCCCACACCGCTGATACACGTGAAGGTCGCATGTCTGTGACGTCACCACACGCGCCAATTTGTTTTGAAAGAAAGCCGGGCAGAGATTGCGCTAATTAATTTAACGCTAATCTTTTATGAGGACAGTGATGTCTTGTAAGGTTTTCACGATGACATTGCCATAAATTAAAACAAAATCATGCCGAAAGTAAAGAAGTCCAGCTCTGTTCAGACCACCATTAGCAGTTATTTTGGAGGAAAAAGCAACAGCTTTCAACTTCTTGGAGATGTGAGCCGTCGTCTTTCACTGGTTATTCAATGCAAGCTTTTCTCTCTCTAAAATGATTCTATTTTGTAGCAGAAAATTTCCTCTGTCGATGAACTGCCGGCAAAACGAGCAAAGCTTTCTCATCAGGATGAACTGGACTGTGAGCCTCCATGTTCTCAGAAAGGTTAGTAAGCTGAGCTGTTCAAAACCCCAGAATCCTTTGCAGCTCTAAGCTCCAGCTACTTCTAGTTTAAGTTTCCTCTTCTTTTTTCTTTTCTTTCCAGAGCCAAAAGTAACTACCCATAGACGTGGAGGCAAATTATGTTCATCCACATTAAAAAAGCTAAAAGGCTTCACCTCTGTGGCCACACACAGCATCAACAACAGTGACACCCACGAAGACACAGAGAAAAATACTCCTAGTAGTAACATCAGTCAAAGGCAAGGAGATATGCCTCCACATGAAGCCTCTGATCAACACAAGTTCACTAAAGTAATGCAAAAACTACAGGCATGTGAGGACGAAGGAAGAAAAGAAGATGCACCTGATCAGGTAACATGTAAACAAATATTCTCCATCCCGTGTGTTTTGTGGTGTAGCAACGTCTGTCAAAATGACATAAAAAGTTGAATGAAAACAGCTGTCCTGATTTTCTGCATCATTGCCCCATGAAGTGTTGTACACTGAAGTTGTTACACAAAGACCATTCTGATCAAAATATTATATGTTTAAGTAATGAATTTATTTATTTGTGCTTTGATTCTAGGCTTGCTGTCCAATCAATCACAAAAACTCACACAAATTTAATACATTAAAAGATGCAGTATAAGGAGCACACAAAATAAAATTGTAAAAAACGTTACCTAAAAAATAGGAATAAAAAGGTAGAAATAAAATTATTCAATAATTAAAAAATTACAATAACTAGTAATTAACATTACACAAAATATTTTATTGAGAGCACGGAGTATAAGTTAGCTAAAAAGACATATTTAAGGCACTTCAGATTGAAGGTGAGTGGCACTAATCATGATATTAATAATAGACAAGATAAGAGGATTTTCTGATTTACTTGAACCTACAGGTAAATTCGACAGTGTGAAGTGAAACTTGTAGAGTTAATACTGGAAGAAACAAATTGTTCTCTTTCAGTCATCAAACTTTATTTTTGTAAAAACATTCTTGGCGCATCATTGTGTCTGCAGCTGCAGTTTCCTCCTCCTAATACTTTTTCATAGTTTTCCTAAAGATGAGCTGTGTTCAGACGAGCACTGAATGCTGTAAATAGAGACACCTCAACTTCCTTTGTTTTAGTTAGTTAGTTAGCATTTCGAATGTCATTTTACTTAAACAGAGGAATTTTTACTGGAAAAATGAATACATTCATCTAAACATTTAAAGTATGTCGAGAAATGTGCTTTGCTTTGACAGACTGAAGAGTTTTTTGGTTTTGGACAATAACCTATAAACTTCTGTCCTGTTGTAACACCCCAGTCTAGGTGATTGTAAAAGGATATACGTATAAGGGAATGCAAAAAATAAAATAAATGTCCCTAACTACTGAAAGCAATATCACAAAGGCCCCAGGAGTTAAAGTAATCTGGGATTTATTAACAGAAAAAACACACACACACATTTTTACCCAAAATATCCAAATCACAAGGATCTAAGCCTGTTATAAACTGAGGAAATGTCAGCTCTGTTAGTGGCAGCTTGAAAGATATTTAGTATTTCAGTATTTCGATTCTGTCCTGGAGATCCTCGCCCAATCGGGTGCTCTGGATAATTTGGCACAAATCTCCAAGGACAAATGGCAGAAGAAAAGAAAGACGGATAACCCCTCGCTCCAACAAAAAAATGTAAAAAAGAGAAGAGACAGAAAATACAATTGTTACGACTGGCTCTAGACCGGGGGTCTGCAACCTTTTTTGGCTAAAAGAGCCGTTGGGTCAGTTTCCTCCTGACCAAAACCCAGCAAGAGACACAAAGTCCCCTTTTACCATTTACAAAATATGATGTATTCATGTCCATCATAATATTCATTTATAAAACGTAGCTTTAAAAATATTTACAAAACAGTTAAATCTTTCTATTTGTTGCAAATTTAAATTATTTTAATTTGGCAGTGCAAGTTCCTTTCAAAATAAAGTATACACCATGTCAAATATGATCCTCCTGATGCAGCAGATTTACTTGAAATAAAAATACAAGAAAGTCAAACAGAATTTTTTATCATTATAACTTTGGTGTAGTATAATCCTTTTTCTCTTTTTTCGATCAAATATACACATGAGGTTGGTGTAGAACCCAATTCTCAAAAACATATCGTCACAAGCAAATGATTGAGACTAAAGTATTCTAAAAACCACAAACCCATTATTTATTGAATCTGTTTGCATTTCTCTTCAAATCCAGAGACACAATAAAAGAATGAGTGACCCTCAGGTTGCAGACCCCTGCTCTGATCGTAACAAATAAACGGGGTGACGATGCCGGTTTTAACACTTGAAATAATTTATTATGCTTAAAGAAAATCTACTGATGCAAGGGAGCAGGGAGGACGCAGAGAAGAACCAGGTCTGCAGTGATGGTGCTGAAGCTGGCAGGATGCCCCATAAGAAGTCTCTCTCTCTCTGAGTTCCTAAGGCGGAGCTTTTATTGCAGTCCTCCAAAATGTCAAAACACCTGCAGCTGGAGGAAGAGACAAAGGGGAGACGGGCAAAAAAACACACCAAAAGGGCTCAGGGGCGTAACAACAATCCAAAAGTACAAAAACGAAAACTGGGTTATGGTCTCAGCAGCAACACTTCTGGACTGATGAAATGTTGTCTCTCTTTGTCACCATCTTTGCCATTATTGTCACCATGACTGTAGGCTTTTGGCACACAAAAGAACAAATTTTTATGTCTGCCACTGACACCAGTGAAGATAAAAAAAAAAAAAATCCATAAAAAAAATGTTCAGTGCGCTGTCTTGTGGCATCCAGATGACCCCACTTTTAATGTAAACATCCCTAGGAAGCCACAAGGTTACAGGACCCAGGCCACTATTAGAGACCAACGTCTATAGTAACAAACACCTGTTAGAGCCTATTAGAGATCAGCCACAATTGGAAGATATTGTGCATTTAAAATGCTGATCGGCGCTAGCTCTGAGGAGAAAGTGTGTGTTTGTGTTAGCCTGGGGGTGGTGCTGGCAGCACAGACTGTTCCTGGAAAGACCTGTTCTCACTTAACATCAGCTCATGAAAACCTGCTCGTTTTTGTGGGTTCGGGGGGGGCTGCTGTTGAGGGCGCAGGTTTTCAGTGGAATAATCCGGAATGTGTGAATACTTCAAAATCTCGCTTTGGGGTTCTTTATGGTGAGGAATGAACATTATAACACACTTAAAAGCTCAAAAAGTGGATTTTTCATGGTATAGGCCCTTTAATCATTGACCCTAAAGACAAGAGAGAGAGATGCTTTCACCAAACCTTCAGAGTTTTAAACCTTCTCATTGCGTGAGAAACCTGAGGGTTCTTTTGGAACTGTAGTCAATACTCCAACTGTAACCCTTCTGCTTTCACATTGTTACTCTACGTTCCCTAGAAAGCCAAAGTATTTTCATGTAGAATTGCTGAACAGAAGCTGCAAGTTTAAACATGCTGCATTTGCCCATGTTTTGATTTTTGATTCATAATTATTGAAATATTTTCTCTTTATTTAAAATTTTCTGCAAATTTTAAAGATAGTTAAAGCTTTTCTGCTTTGAGTCAGATTTAATTGACTCTAAGTTTGAATATTACAAGATATTGAATGAGAAACTGAATACTTTAAAAAGGGATCTGTGTCACTCATATGACTCATATGATAATTGAAATTTTCTTTGCAGAGATCTCGCCTGTCTCAGTTTGCAAAGTCAGGAGGAGCAAAAGGAGAGAAGGCTGCAGAGTTGGGCTCCCCCTCATGTTCCAGTGCCCCTTCAAAATGCTCAAAGAGTTCTTACACTCCTCTGGAGCAGCAGGTCGTCCAGCTCAAACAGCAGCATAAAGATGCTTTGCTGGCTGTAGAGTGCGGTTACAAGTATAGGTTTTTTGGAGATGATGCTGAGGTGAGAACTGAGGTCTCTATGGTAAAACTGTAACTTTTCTGCAGTTTTTTCATAGTTTAGTCAGATGTACGACTTATACTCAGGAGTGACTTATTTGTGTTTTTTCTTTTTTTTTGGACATCAAAAGGGTCATATTTGTTATTTTCCCAGTAAACACAGGTTGTTTTTTAGCTGGTGTTTCTTCAAAAAACCTATAGAGGGGGCTGTATCTGAGTATAAGTATCTGCTACTGACAGGAGTGTAACCCAAAACAAACATGGAAGAGAATCTGACTGATTTCCTCTGAAACTTTGACATTTTTCTCATAAAGATCAAAAGATTAGTATCCATGTATTTTTTTTATTTTTTTTAGCTATGCTGGGCGTGGTGGATTTGTTCTGAAACATCAGACTTTTCTCCTAAAAGAGCAACTTATATTCCAGAGCAACTTATATATGGTTTTCTTCTTGATTAGAAATTTTTGCAACATATAATCAGGAAAATACAGTAAATCATAGACAATTTCATCCTGAACCTCCATATTTAATATTCTTCTACCTGGAAAGCTTCATTTTTTTACTATATTTTATTTTTCTACAAGGAATTTTTTCTTTGACTTGTTAAACGTAAAAATTTTCTGATTAAATTCTCCTGTTGTTTGCTAAAAATGTTTTTTAATCCCAAATGATTTCCTTATTTTGGTGAAAAAACAGTCCCATTTTAAACCTTACACCACTCTACCGTGGGAGAACAAATATCAGTAACTTTGCTACAGTTTGAGAAGAGGGAAGGAGGCTTTTTTCCTCAAATTATATGTGTCAGTCAAAGCACAGATGGCCTCTTTGTGTTTGTGTGTGAGAACAGATTGCAGCAAAGGAGCTGAATATTACCTGTCACCTGGATCATAACTTCATGACCTGCAGCATCCCGACACACCGACTCTTTGTTCACGTCAGACGGCTGGTGTCTCATGGACACAAGGTGCTGAATATTTGTGTGTTTTGTAATATTAAGAAATTCAAGCTGTTTATAAAGTACTGTCTTTACCTTTTTTTTTTTTTTACTTTCTTAGGTTGGAGTGGTTAAACAGACTGAGACGGCTGCGATTAAAGCCTCAGGGGCAAATAGAAATGCCCTGTTTACCCGTCAGCTCAGTGCTCTGTACACAAAGTCCACTCTGGTTGGAGAAGGTATCTTTTAGGAAGCTCTACTTTAGTATTTGTGTTCTTAATTTATGCATATATGAAATGTATGAAGTGATTTTCCTTCACGATTTTGTTTAGATGTGAACCAGATCTGCAGTCTGGAGGACGTTGCGGAGGGGAACCGCGGGGATGTGGTGGTAGACCCCCCTGACAGCTTTCTGCTATGCATCAGTGAGAACTGGGACAAGCTGAGGAAGCAGCTGACTGTGGGGTTGGTGGTGAGTTCAAGCATGAACTGAACTATGTTTAGAAACCTTTCTTATTTAAAAGGCTTAAAGTCCAACTATATTTGTTTATATTAGTAAATCATTCCCAGTGGTCTTTTAATTACGACTATGTAGTTTTTAGCCAACATCAAAAAGCCTGTTTTGTTTTTTAAGGACATTTATGACGTATATTTCATATATGTTCTCCATTAAGAGAAAATGCTACAAGAACATGTTAAAAACACACGATGGAGGACGTATTTTATTATTTGATTAGGTGAAAATTGCATCATCATAATTTAAAGATAACTGGGAACACTTTAAAAGTTACATTTAAACGTTAAATTAACTGTTAGAGTTTTCATTAATTAGAATAGAAAGTTGTTTTTGGGGGGGTTTACATTAACTCATAATATGTATTTCCATGAAGTTAAATTATAAGGAAAAATAGACAGTTTAAACTATTAATTTCATTTTTTGAAAAATGTTTTTTTTTAATGCAATAGAAAGCTGAAACAACAGCAGTCATCACTGCAAAACTGAGTCTTAAAAATTTAAAAAGACACTTCTTTGAAGAAAATGTTTCTTATTTTCTGTCTTGCAAGAAAAATTTCTTATTTAGAAAGTTTTTCACTAGCAAAATAATTGTATTTTGAGCAAGCAAGCAGTATATGAATAAATTCTAGAGTATTAACCAGTTTGAAAGGAGAATCTCTTAATTAGTAAATAATATTTTTGCTTTGCAAGTTGCTTTGCCAAACTGACTCAAACGGACATTTGTAGGCGGTTCAGCCCAGCACTGGAGACGTCTTTCTGGATTGTTTTCCTGATGTCTCGTCTCGCTCTGAACTGGAGAGCTGCATCTTAAAGGTCAACCCTGTGGAGATTCTGGTTCCCTCTGACCTCTCAGAAGAGACTCAGCGGCTGCTGCTCAGCATCACTAATGCCAGGTAATCTGCTGCCTCACCACCAGGGGGCAGTACACGTCTATGAACTGTGCAGCAGTCGTTTGGCTTTTGATATCATGCAGAGGTCACCGGTTCTTTATGACTGAAGGACCATCTAACCAGCAGGGCTTTAGAGTTCCAAGATCAGCCTATCTTAAGGTACATACAGTTATAAACCTGGTTCATATTTATTAAAAATGCTTAGTGTATAAAATACTGTATGACATACAAGATAAAAAAAATTCCTGACTTTTATCTAGTTCATCTCAAACAACTTAAGCTCATGCTGGCTTTAGTTAATCGCTGGAACATGTATAAATCTGGAACAAAGTTACAATCTGTTTTAGCAAATAAAGTTAACAATGTGAATAAAATAAAGAGCTGCATTCATGTTCAGTGTAGCAGCATCAAATCCTGTCGGATTCCTGATCCCTTTAAACGGATTTATTATCTTATAGTTCCACTCAGATCATGGTCCACAAGTGGATGCATTCGAATGATGCGGATCAGGGACCCACCCAGTGTTACAATTAAACTCTTTTTCAAACATTTTTTTGTCTGCTCTTAATTTTTGATTTGAAAAAAGAAATACTCACAAATGCAATTTTTAGCTTAAAGACGGATGCCAATAAAAATAGTGTTTTTGGTGGTTTTAACATGTTCTTGTAGTATTTTTTTTCTCATGGTGGAGAACGTGTAAAATAATTTGAGAAAAACAATTTCTTTATTCAAATTGTGATGGATCAAGAGGAGATAGAAACCCACAGTTTGTTGTGATGCAGGAGATGAAAGTGTTTCTGCTTCACTCCATTCTGATGCATCGACCTGCTGACAAATAGTTACATTGACGCACTACTTTTCCTTGTTAGAGCTAACATTTGGCTCCAAACTGTACGATTGTTCAAATATTTCTTGGCATTTTTGTTGGCTTGTGAGAGAGAGTGTAAATAAAATGATGATGGGATATCAGCTGAGGCTTACTTCTCACCCACAACTCAAAGGTAAATGAACAACAACAACTCTGCAGAAAATAGGTCTTAAAAAATGAAATTTTTTATTTTGGCTAAGAACTGCTTAATCATAATTAAAAGATCACTTGGAATAATTTTAAAATTGAACAAAACTAGTTTGAATGGGACTTAAATTTTCTTAATATATGTCCTCCATTATTAGAAAAATGCCACAAGAACAAGTTTATAGCATCTAAAATACGATTTTCATTGCAGCTGGTCGTCAAACCTCAAGCAGATTATCATGTGACCAGTTTTAAGTCTTCCCCGTGAGAAGCTATAAGGAGGAAAATGTGGTCTTTCTTTTGCTGAGTTACAGCTGAGTTGGCCACGTTGACATTAAATTGATGTGTTTCTCAAAGTTGAAGCCTGCTGCTTCAGTCTGCAGCTTTGTGTTCACACCAGTCGGGACCGCGGCCTCTGGAGACTGCCCGTGATTGCATTATGCTCTGAAAATGAAACGCAAGACTGTGAGGGGTGGTGCTGGTGGAGGAGGAAATTGGATTAGGCTTGATGTCTGTATATGTAGAAGTGCCGGCCACCTTCTCCTTGCCTCGTCTTGAACTCGTTTCCCCTTCAATTGCCCATTTTATGTTATTTGTTCGCATTTTCTTCTTATAGTTTCTTGTTTTACTTTTTTCTTTGTTGGACTTCTGAAAATGGGACTAATTTTTATTCTCTTTACCTCAAATACTTGGATGCTCACATCCTTTGGCATTATTTTTTCTTTTTTTATAGATTACATTATTGCAAATAGAGGGTCGTAGTACAATGAATGCATCTCTAAATCTGAATGAAAGAAGTTGCATTGATCTTTTGTGAGCACTTCAGTAGCGTGAGAGAAAAGCTGTGAGGAACATGGAGTTGAGATCCGCCCAGGAGGGCACTTAAAGCTGGATTTTTGTGGCTGTTGACGTCAGCGTGTTGCTGTCTTGGTCTCTCTGGGAACCAGGAGGAGGGGAGGGGGGCAATGGCAACAGGGTCCGTGTCCATGGAGCAGCTGGTAATGAGTCCCTGCGAGGCTGGCGGCGTTCTGGTGCTGTAATAGTGCCTTTTGCTCCTCCAATTCTAAGAGTCAAGAGTCGGAGAAGTGAAGGGGATTTAGGTGATGGAGGTTACTTCTTGTCCCTTCTTCTTTTTTATTCTAAACTATTTGAAAATATTCCTGAAATTATTGGAAAGTGATTTTGTCCTGGCAAGACAGTTTCTCATTAATCGATCCTGACAGGAAACCACCAAATATTTATATACTTATAGTATAATAAGTGTGTCACCTTTTGAATCATCTCAGCAACAGATTCTGTAAGAGAAATGTAAATAAAAATAAAGATTTTTCTTGTGTTGAACATTTTTTCCTGACAGTATTCTGAAACTCACTATTGTCTTGTTTTAAATTGACTGAATGCAGACATTTTTCCTCGAGAATTGTACCACCGGCTCTAAAACATGTATGTTAATTGGAAAAAAATATTTTTTTGTCATATGAAGTTACTCTTAGGCTTTCCAAAAAACAAATACAGGATACAAGCGTTTCAGTGTTTTCTGTAGGTGTTTGTATTTCTCATATTCAGCCATATTGGTGTAGTTTTTTTTATTTTTTATTTTTGTACAGGTTAAAAAAAAGTTTGTTTTATTTTTAATTATAGGGTGTTTTTTTTACATCTCTTTTTCACTGTAAAATCTGAATATTCACCCATGATGTTCAAAAAGTAGTTATACATTGTTTTTTCTTTCATTAAAATATGGATTCAGTTTATGACAATTAGGCCATGTTATGAACATATAATTGATATAATTTACCGTTTTCAGACCAAGGGTGGGCAAACCTTTTTACTTTTTGGAGCGCATGGATTGGGTGTTTTGGTAATCCACCGCATTAGATAAAGAAATGACTTCAAATCTAGATGAAAACACGTTTTGTTTTAGGTTAATAATGAATATATGTATGATAAAACAGAACATTTTGTGGATTTTATTTAAAAAATGGGACTTTAGTTCTCCTTTTTTGTGCCAATTGCACCAATTGTTCTTTAGGGAAAAAACTGAAAGAAAAGGGCTGCATTCATGCGGTGTCCGAATGATGGGGAAAATGGCTGCATATGGCCCCTGAGCTGTACTTGTCCTCATGTTTTATAGGGCCAGGTTGATAAAATCGATATGGATCTAAGCTTTATAGATTATTGATCAAATCATAAAAATAGAGATCGATCTAGCACATAAAGATAAAGTCAGATAGCTTGATGCTTACATTTAATGGACTTTCCCATAGGACGGCTAATGCTAACGCTCGAGTAGATTGAAAGAATAAAAAAAAAATAATTGAAGTCAAATGGACCCAGGCTCTGGTGTATTGAATCGATTCTGAAAATTGTTATTGATAACCTGTTTTAGACCATTTTCACATTATTGTTACAATAAAGTCACAAAACAGCTGAAAAGTCTGTCTGTACTTCAATTGAATTAACTTAAAAAAAAGTTTAAATTATTTGAAATATTTTCATTTTCTCATGTCCTTTTGAGAATATATTAAATAGTATTGAGGCCTCATTGAATTGATAGTCTTTTAAAAATGCATACCTATACTTGATTATTTGAAGCAAAGGGTTTTAGATTTATTGTTAACCACAAATTAGAATCAGACATGATTTTATTGTTAGTTCAAACTTGCAATTTTTTTTTTTTTTTTTTTAGAACTTGTCTCTATAACTTGTTTTCCCCTTCTCCTGTCCTTAATGTTTTCTTGCAGCTGGCAAATGCTGAAATGCTAATATTATAGCCTTGAAACTTGAATAGGTTAACTAAAAACTGTTAAGCGTTTAAGCAAAACTAGGCGTTTGCATGGCAGCTAAACCTCTCTTTTTGAATCAAAAAACCTAAAATGAGAAAAAGGCAGAAAATCTATCTGGGGTCTAAACTCTGCTGTAACTCTGGTCGTTTTCTTCTGATCCAGTTGAGTCATTTTCAGGCGGAGCTCCTCTAAGCTCCTCCACAGATGACTCCACTGCAACGCTGTCATCAGATCAATACCTGCAGTTTTAGATTTTTGTGTAAACCTCGTGACATGTTTGAATTGACTGATAAAGTGATTAATAGTTCACTGCTGGTACAGCACACACACTGATCCCTACAGTCTTTTGTGAAGGGAAATGATTGTTTCATCAATGCACGTGTGTTTGTGTGAGAGCATTAGGAAACGGAGGAAATAAAATTCTCCAGCACTGCGTCCAGAGCCACGTGTTTTCCTTGGTTGCCCTGGCAACAACAGAACAGACAAAGTGGTGTCCTTGAGATCGGCAATGCTGCGAGAGTGGATATGGCAATAAAGTGATGCAAAGGTGGAGAAGGGAGACGCTTGTGACGGAGGTTTTGCATGGAAGGAGGATTTTTTTTCTCATAAAAAGTCACATGGAGCAAAGAGTTGTATGAAAAATATATTTGTAATAAATAAAGTTCTAATTGTTGTTCCCCTCCAGTTTCCAGGCTGACGACAGAGCGAGAGTTGAAAGGAGGGACAGCGCCCAGTTTGAGTACACCTCTGCAATAAACACCGTCACCCAGTTCTACTGCCGGCCTCAGCAGGAAGGTGTGTTTGCGAGAGCGTGCCTCTCCCTATGTCAGTCTTTTCTTCTTCGCACCCCATCGTTTAGTAACATCCTGTTTCCGAGAACATCACGATTTGGGCGGGTCTGCCGGTGGATGGGGCTCTGCTTGGTGACAGTGGGTTAGAGCTGACGATTGAACATGGTTGTGTGTCTGCATGATCCAGACTCGCGCTCTCTGTGGAGGGTGGCGTCCTTCGAGAGCCCGGTGATCTGCTGCCTGGGGCCGCTCATCCAGTACCTCCAAGAATTCAACTTGGAAAGAGTTCTTAGAAGTGAAAGGTACTTAAAGCATGAACTCTGAATTGCAAAAAGTTGGATTTAAAAAATAATTATTCCATGTCAACAAAAAGCTTTCTATTTTATTGCAACGTACACACCAGGCACTTGAACTCACTGAATGTGCTTTGTTCACACTGGACTGTTGCTTATCGATACTAACGCCTATACCTAAAGTTGGAAAAGACTTGGTGGGAAATTTCAAAATGTTGCAAATCTCATGAATCTTGCTCCTGATTTTTTCATTCCCAGCTCTGTTCCAATATCTAAAAGACTTGGAGTCCTATAGTTCTGGCCGGGCACAAAACACAATTATTACTTTCTCCTCCATGATCCATTTTCAAACAGTTGGCCCTTCTGTGAATTGAAAAGGACGACATCTGTACATCACTAGTTGAGTTGGAGATCTTAAGAAACCTCACGATTTAATTACAATTCAGGAGGCAACGATTGGATTATGAAGCAATCATCAATGCATCCTAGATCAGCATTTTTTTGAGTTAGAAATAATTCTCTTTACTACCAGACCGATATTGTTTGCTTTTCTCCACCAAAGTGCATTTTTAAGTATAGACAAGATCAGTATATTTGTTTAACTTTTATTGAAAACATCAAATTTCTGAGATTAAAAATAATATGTTTGAAAATTCAAAAATCTTTTTCAGCATCAAAACAGAAAAAAAAGTTCCCTGAACTCAACAAGCTTAGATAAGATAATGTTAGGTTTTAACACTAAGATAATGTTAGTAATGAATTACTCTTTAACTCTCGTCAAACAAAATAAATAGAGTCTGGATAGCAGCACATTGTGATTTCGAACATTTGTTGTATTCACCACATATTTAAATTGGTGTGACATAACTTACACACGGTGTGACTTTTTATTCAATTGACCCTCGACACTATGAAACCCAAAATGCTTCCAAACGGTCGCTTTAAGTGAAGTCGGGGTCGGTTGTATGATGAGATCTGGAAGGTCAGCCATGTTTGTGTGCTCTTCAAAAATGCCAGAGTGAAAAACGCTTCACGTTTAGGTGTGCTTGTTACTTTGACTTTAAATCAATTCCCAGAGTCCGACCGCTTCACATTTGGTATCATTTAGTAGCTCCAAATGTCCTCTGAAGAAACCAAAATGAGTTAATTCAGTGATTGGAAGATATTCAGGTTTACAAATGTCCTCTACAGAGGGTTAATGTGCATGCTGGTACGAAGAGGCTTCCTTTAATTTCTATACAGTTGAAAAGAAAATGATTAAAGAGCTATCACAGAGTTTGAACAGAGGAAAAGGAAAACAATTTTGTTCTAATTCTACTCATTGATTCAAAATAAAATACTGTATGTTTGTGTACTTAGAAATATAATGATCTGATTTTCATGTTTTACACAGTTCATTTCAGCGACTGTCCTGTGAGTCAGAGGCGATGATCCTCAACGCTGCCACTCTCAGGAACCTGGATATACTAAACAATCAGGTAATGCACTTGTTCAGCTGCAAACCACGGAGCACCATCAAGTATATGGAAGCAGATTCCTTCAAGAATAGATAAATGGATCATTTATTATGCATTTTCTTTATCATATGTTAGTTAAACTTTAAAAACAAGCACTAAAGATCCTAGATTTAAAACTGAAACCACATCGCAGTTAAATCTTAACCAAATATACTATATTCAATTTTGAGAATTCAATTAAATATGCAAATGAAGTTAGCTGCTTAAGGAGAGTTTTAAAATAGACACTCCACCTCTTCGAACATTTGTTTAATCAACATTTAATGTTTTGAATTGATTAACAAGATTAATGTCCATCATTGTGTTAATAAAGAAAAGCAGACTTTGATTTTTGCATAGTTTAGGTTCTGTTAGAAGTTTGTTTCACTCGTTCAGGGTTTTGAGAAGACAAATTGGCCAAACAAATGTTGCACTTAAACAAAAAACTTCTCTTGTAGACTCAGAGATGTCGTCATTTAGAGAAACTAGTTAGTGATTTTCTTGTAAAAAAATTGAATATTTTCTTGCCATCTCTGTTTTGTAAAGGGATTAATTTCCCTTTTGTGTTTTTAAAATCTCAAAAGCATGTTTTCCTCTGATTAGTAATAATGTACATGGTTCCTGTTGAATAAACTTTATTATCACTTTTTATCTCTAGTAAACTTCCAGCTAGCAGCTTTGACTCGTTTAAATAATTACTGTTACCTCAGCAGGAATTTTTCCTTTTCTTTCACTTTTTTACATTTACTTCTTTCTTAGCTTCATAACTTGTTCAGCAGGTGGTGTTTCTATTATTTCGGTGCTCATTCCTGTTTTCTTTTGCTCCACAGACAGACAGAGGTGTGAGGGGAAGCTTGCTTTGGGTGTTGGACCACAGCCGCACTCCTTTTGGAAAGCGACTGATGAGAAAATGGGTGAGCCAGCCGCTCACAGACCTCCAGTGAGTACTTGTGTTCTTATGACCATTAGCACTAATCCAGATTAAGACCTTTAGTTTCATATTGATTCACAGCATAATTGAGGGCACTTCTTTACCTGAGACTGAGTGAAGTGGATATACTATTTAATGAAAGCTGATTTTCACCATGTTCAATTTTTTTCTTAATTGATTTTTGAGTTAATGAGTTCAGTTCAGATCTTCCAGTATAATGGTCTGAAATAAACTCAAACTTCCAGTAGAAACAACATTTTGCGCTTCACACTCAACGTGATTCACATGTCAAATTTGCGTGCTCCGCCCTTCTTTAGTTGCGCGACAATTTTGCTGATCGCCTGTCAAAAAATGTGTTCTCTGTCTGCCGGCTTATCGAGCGAGTGAGCTCCAGGATGTTAGCTCTCTAGAGTGGCCTGGATGAACTCTACAACCCTGCGGCTCCTGCAGGTTAAAGAAAAAGAGGAAAGTTCTAGACAAAAACGCTTGCTTTGGATTAGTATTTTACCTGCTGATCAAGCCGCTGAAAACATCATGTACCCAGAGCTGAAGTCCTGATTGGTAGATACGATGTGATGACCATCCAACATCTAAAGTTTTCAGATGTTTAAATTTTGGCTGTGCCACCCACTTTGGGCCTCGTCGCTCAAAACGAGCTTCCGCCAGACCTTCGCGCCACACCCGTTGCTCAAATCGCACAACTTCAGATCGCCTCGTGCCGCGTCTGTTCCACTGACTTATTATTGAAACTGGCCACTTCCGCTGCACGAATCGTGTTCGGTATGAATGCACCTTAAGACTGTATTCACTAGGAGTGTCGGGAAAAATCAATTTGACGATATATATCAAGATATTTCATCTGGCAATACTTTTATTGATTCAAAATTATTCAAATGATATTTAATAATTATTTATGAGCAAGCATAGTTCACTGTCTTAATTTTGTTTTCCACCTAAACGTCCGACCACTAGTTGGCAGCACAGCACACTCATTGAGCAGCTCTACACCACAACCTAAACAACAACAAGATGTTGCTAGTACCAGCTTAAGCTAAATGTTTAGCCAGCGTTTCTGAGTTTTTTGTTATGAGACATGTACTTTCCTTTACTGTTACGCGTCTTGGGATATATTGCGATATATCTTATAGTGAGATGCACATCGCGATACATATTATATTGCCCTTACTCTTGGTCATACTCCCCCCTAGGATTCACTGCATTTACAATAATTAAATAGTGTCCGTTTTGGGGGAAAATCCACTGTGACAAACCATATTATGAACGCTCAGTCATCTCCCACAAACCAGTTGAGAAAGATACCAAAAAAAGGTGTTAGAAAGAAATAAATTGTGTTATTAAGTATACATGCATGCTATGCTACAGCTGTTCTTCTTTGCTGTGTCATCTTCTTCTTGAAAGAGTGTTGTGTGTATATTCTGTGTGTGTGTGGCTGTTGTGAAAGGGATTATAGCTGTAAATTGTGCTGCTTTTCTGATCGTGCAGATAGCATCTCTGCAGAATTTAAAAGTCCTGATTAAAGACTGATTTAATCCTAGACGCACAACAGAGAGATGCTAACACAAAAGCTCACATATTTGTGGATCATCATAAGTCAGATTTTTTTATCCCTTTTACCTGGGCAGTTTTTGTCTTTATTTTTTTTTGTAATGTTCTGAAATGGGTGAGTTGTATTTTGTGAGGGTTGCATGTTGGAGACTAAATTCAGCATCAAACTGAACTGCAACTTAGAACTGTAGAAATTAAATAAATTGATGATGATGTAGAAACAGACAAAACACCGTTTCAAGACAGTGCATTCATTTTTTTTTTTGTCAAGGATTTTTTTAATCTTCACTGGTGTCCATGGCAGACATAAAATCCTGCCCACCTTTGTCATGGAAGGGATCACACATTGATATAAGGGTGGACTCATCTGGACACCATAAGGGTTAAATTATTACACAAATAGGCACATTTATTAAAAAAAAAAGATTAAACTATGCAAAAGTTTGTAAAATCTAGAGTAGTTTAAGAACCATATATGATGCAATGTCATTATTAACGATTAATCTGGTTTTAAAGTCCTGGTCCAATCATCTTTTCATCTATTTTCTAAGCATTCCCATTGGTCTTTAAATTTAGATTTAAGCGTTTTTAGCCAAAAACAAAAAACCTGTATCGTCTTTTTTAGAAAATAGTTTCTGCAGAGCGGTAGGAGTTCATTAGAAATTCATCTCTGAATTGTGGGCGTGACTTTCAGGACAGAGTAACCCATCCCCTACTTCCCATCATCCATCTGTTGACATTTCTCCCACTAGCTTACTCGCTTCATATTCCCAAGCTAACATTACTGGTGCAACAAAAATGATGAGCAAGACTGGAGTTATCCAGGCATACAGTTCTGAGCCAGATGACAGCTCAGACGTGGAAAACAAATCTATAAATCATGGATCTATCTGTCTACCAGTGGATGCATCGGAATGAAGCGGAGCAGGGAGCTTGCGTCCCTCCGATTGTAATTTCTAAGTCATGACTACTAACTTTTAAAAACTTGATGTTTTGAATTAAGAAACGCAATTTTAATCTTAATTTTCCTAATATATGTCCTCCATTATCAGAAAAATGCCACAAGAACATGTTAAAAACACATTTTCCTTTGTATTGGGTCTTTAAGGAACAAGTCTCTTACAGAAACCTTCCTTCAGGACGATGCATGCCCAAACAGGAAGCTGCAGATAATGTCCCCACAGACTTAACAGCACATTCTTAGGTGAATGTAGGAAATTGCCCATAATCATTGAGCTCTGTACTACTATACTTCAACTGCAATCATCTGAATTCATGCCTGAATTCCTGAAGAAGCTCATCAGCGCCAACTTAGAAACCCTTTTAAAACCAACCCAGCTCTTCAAAGGAGGCATTTCTAGCTTTTGATTGGGATTGACATTTTACATTACTTTAACCCTTCAGTCCTTTTTTTTTGTTGTTATTACTTCTTTTTTCCCCTGCTTCCTTGCAGGCGTATCTCTGAGAGGCAGGATGCTGTGCAGGAAATCATGGAGTCAGACTCAGTCGTTCTAAACTCTGTGAAATCTTTGCTGTCACGTCTGCCTGACCTGGAAAGAGGCATCTGCAGCATTTACCACAAAAAGGTGATGAAACACACTTTAAAACTAAGAAAATACGGTATGCATTCATATACACACTACAATATTATTATTTATTTCAAAAAAATACTTCCAACTCCTATTATTATATTCAGTTTTCCATTGTATGGTCAAACTGAACTGAATTAATCTTTGTGTATTTTAGTTTTTCCATTATTTTTTTTTACAAATATGATAAATATTTTTGGAAAAAGGATTTGAACTCATGAGAAAATCCTTCGAATTTTCTTCTGTTAAAAGATTTTATTTTCCTACAGCACACTTCGGTACTTCTTTTTTTTTTTTTTGTGGTGTTCTTGATTAGCAGGAGGAAGCGGTCGCCTCGGCAGCACTTATGTGATCGTCTGGCATGGTCTTATTTCCCGTCAGAGCCATTTAAGAAATGTCACAATTGTGTATGACTGTGTGTATGTGTGTGCAGGGAGCAGACGGTCGGTTTTATGTGAGCTCAATGACTTGGTTCAAACTTTCTTATTTCTAAGGAGCATGATCAAACGCCATTAAACGTCAGACACAGGGACCTTAATCCCCATTTTGCCCGTCTGTAGATAAATGTGTGTAATGACCTGTGTCTCCACGACTCCATTGGCGTAATGGCTGAGAGGGCACGCTCATGGTCTTTGGTTACTGTCTGTTTGTTTTTTGTGAAAGAGCAAGACGGGGGCTGCAGACGTGATGAGTGGTGAAGCTGCTGGCTGTGATTAATAATAACCCCCCCCATCAGTGTGACCCCCATTAACCTGATGGTTCTGACTCGCTCTCATGCACCAACACTACACACTCTAGCTTTCAGATTCAGTCTCATTGCAGCACATTAATAAAATTGGTAATATAAAGCGATCACCAGTGTGATTGTTAAATAGTCCCGTTGTTGATCTTTAGCTGGGAAACTGCAGTTAGACAAACACGCTTTTGAATCAAAAGCTGGGGGAGAAAAATAACAAATTTATGTTCTGTTTGATTAGGGTTGTAACGACGTAGTCAAGCCACAATTTGATTTGATTTACGGTTTTAAAGTCACAATTTAAATTTTTTCTGATTTTTTTTTTTTTTTTTTTAGCACAGTAAATTAAAGGTATTTTAAGGCCAAGTATGTTGATAAAAAAAAAGAGCACGGCTCCCTGGGAGAAATCCGAAGGGAAACAGTTGCGAAGCTGCGTCGTCACCCGTGACTGTTGCCATGATAGATTGGTCAAAGTTATTGTAAAGGTGCGATCAAAACGTGAAGTTGCAGAGCGAGCAACAAATCATGGGTTTTGCTTCAATAGTTGCGATTGCAACATCGTAAAATCCTGGAGGGACTGACTTGTGTGAAACTTTTTATTTTGAAGGAGCTCCGGGAATTTCCCAGGAGGGTAGCGCAACTGAAGAGCACGAAGCCTGTCTGTCTACACACTCTCACAGGCACACACACTCAAAGTGAGCCCGCATGGAGAAATGGCATCTGCTCTGCATTTCTAAATTCAGGCACAGGGTGCAACAAATTGAATTTTTAATTTTCGAGTTTGAATCGTTTTTTAACCGATTCCCGAAGAATCGTTACGTTCTTATTTATGACATAAAAATAATAAACATTTTAGTGTTACTCTATTAGTTAGTTAGTTAGTCAGTCCTTTATTTCGAACATACAAAAAATACACAGTGAAAAAGCAAGAAAACAGAAAATTTTTATATAAATTATAAGTAAAAGACATTACACCTCAATTATGTAGTTCTAAATGGAGTAGGAAGAAGTTTAAAAAAAACTTTTTTAATACTACCCCCTAACAATATAACTTAATTTTAACCTTTAATATAAATCATTTCAGAAACGGAAATTTAGTACAATTTTTTCTTTTTTTTTATCAAACATCTGTCCATATTAAAGAGCACACATGAAAATATGTATTTAAATCTCAGATTTTATCTCCCAATTTTCTCTTATTCATCTCCAATGAAGCCGGCCATTGGCGTAAATACTCACCTCAGCTTCATTAAATAACATTTTATCCCTTTTGTGCCTTTGTTCCAGTCTTCCACTCAGGAGTTTTACCTCATAAGTAGCCATCTTTCCCGCTTGGGATTGGAACTGCAGTCTCGGGTTCCGGCCATGCAGTCTCAAATCCGTTCTGTGCTGCTCCGGAGTCTTTTATTGGACACCCCAGACCTGCTGGCTCCGGCCCACGGCTTCCTCAAAGTTCTCAATGAAAAAGCAGCAAGGTGTGTATCCAACAGCTCCGAAAGAACTATAAACGTAAAGAAGGAACACCAGGTACTTTGAAGAAGTTGGTAAAAATATCCAGGAAAGATCTACTGAGTTGGTGCAGACAAGGTGATTGGTCATTGGCATATTTATCCAAAATAGATAATTCATTCAATAGATGCTATTTTATTCTTAAAATAAAACTAATGCTTTAATTTGTATGTATAATTTGTGCTTTAAATCTATTAGACTGACAATATGTAGTAATTTATCAAATAGTTACAGACTCTCTTATGTTCATAAGTGAATACTCAGATTCTTTAATAGATGAAGGAGAAAACGCACACTTTGGGCTGAGAAATGCAAGTTGTGTCACAGCGGGTGATGTTGGTTGCCTGCTGTCGCTCCACACATTCAACAGTTGGCACTCAAATGAAGAATGGAAGACGTCCAGCTGACACATGGAGGGTTTTTTTTTTTTTTTTTTTAGCGCTGAAGGGTCAGACTGACAAACACTTCCGTTTTAAAACAAACGTCAGAAGATGCTGAGGTTTGAGCCGAGACATGTCTCCAGCAGCTGTCACACTCAAACTATTTGCAGGTCGGGGAACAAGACGGAGCTGTTCTCAGATCTGACGGGATTCCCGGTGCTGCAGGAAAGAACAAAACAGATCCAGTCTGTCCTAAGTGAGATCCAGGAGCACCTCAAAGACATCCGGATGGTCCTGAAGGCCCCCGCGCTCAACTACACCGCAGTCTCCGGACAGGAGGTATCGCATGTGTGTGTGAGCGGAAGAAGGAAAGAAAGGTGGGAGGAGGCTGGTGGCCATTTGGGTGTAAGGCTGAGCAGAAGAGATGATTCAATGTTTCTGTGTGTGCCAGTTTTAATCAAGAGTGACATCCTGTTTTTTCTGACTCTTATGATTGGATTTTTCAAAGTCCCACTTCTTTCTGTTCTCATCTGCCCTCAGTTTCTGATTGAAGTGAAGAACTCATTGTCATCTACTGTTCCATCCGATTGGGTCAAAATCAGCAGGTGAAAATACACACACAAACACACGTTACACACCTAACACTCCTAAAGAACTGTCTAACCCCTTTCTCTGACCAACATGTAATTCAATCACTGAGCCTTAAATAAGGTTTTGAGCCTCAAAAAAAACATTATTTTCACCTTGTACGGAACAGGTGAAGTATGTGTGTGTTTGAAGAGGTTGCAAATACAACATCATCACACACACATACAGGTTTTGTTTTTGTAGAGAGTAAAAGACAGACTTTTATTATAGTTCACAGGTGTTTATGAGTGCACTTCAGTGTTGATGTTTCAAACAGTGATGGATCTCTGATCTCCCTTAGGAAGTAGCTTAATACATACATTGTGGCTTAAATAATTTAATTAACTCCTTGATGCCTGAATTCCTTTTTTTAACTTTAAAAAAAATATGTTTTTGCTTTTATGTAGATGCTGCATTAAGGTAATTTTATACCTAAAGAGGTTTGATACATATTTGCATTAATAAGTGTGGATGGGGGTAAGTCCAAATCTCTAAAAAAAAAAAAAAAAAACCCAGAACACATATGTTCTAATTATATATGTAATTGTTTAATATGCTACATTAAAAAATACATTACAAGGTAAAAGATGTGAGAATCTAAAAATATTCATTCATTTTTCTAATGGAAAAACAAAGAACAATATTATCCCAGTGGTCATAGTTGCATATAATAGTACTTGATATTTTAGTTTTTAATTATTATAAAGTAAATATGTGGTTTTAACAAAAACTAGAGTTATAATTGGGAGTTAGCAGTGAAAGCATCAGCTTTCCATATTCGTTTTCATGAGTTTGAATGAGCTTGAATTACGTCTCTGTGATTACTAACTAAAGCACGTCTTCTGCAAATATCTTCAGTCTTCTTATATTTAATAAAGCAATGTACGTCGGCCACAAAGACAAAGGTGTGGTGTACAATCCATAATTATATAGTTCTTCCTCATTACATCTCCAGTAAAAAGTCCAATTCATATATATATATATATATATATATAAAATTAAAAGAACACTTTTTTTTATTGGGCGTGACATAAATTGAATTAAACTGATAATTGTCTTGTTGGTTAATCAGCTGAGGGCCTCGTTAATCAATTTCAGCTGTATTGGTGTGGATGGAATTGACAACAGGTGCACTTCAGTGGCAACAATTAGAAAACCCTCCAAACAGGACTGGTGTTCCATGTGGAGGTCATTTCAAGTTTCTCCCTCTTGATCTTTTTTGGCTGGTTTTTCCACTAGTGCTGATTTTGGTTTGTGTAATTATCTCTACTGGCAGTATGAGGAGATTCCTTAACCCTACAGAAGCTGCACAGGTTGTCCAACTTCTCCAGGATGGCACATCCACACGTGCTGCAGCAAGAAGGTTTAATGTGTCTCCCAGCACAATCTCCAGAACATGGAGGAGATTTCAGGTGGTTATTCTGGGAAAGCTGGACAGGGATGTAGAAGGGCGCCACCGGCGCCCTGTACTTTTCACAGACGAGAGCAGGTTCACCCTGAGCACCTGTGATGGACGTGAAAGAGTCGAGAAGACAAGGAGAACGTTCTGCTGCCTGCAACGTGGTTCAACATGACAGGTTTGGTGGTGGGTCAGTGATGGTCTGGAGAGGCATATCCATGGAGGGACGCACAGACCTCTACTGCCTAGGAAATGGTGCTCTGACTGCTATAAGGTATCCAGATGAAATCCTTCAACCCATTGTCAGACCCTACGCTGCTGCAGTAGGTCCTGGTTTCAACAATTGAAACAATTGAATGGCCTTCACCATCCCCTGAATTAAACCCAATAGAACATCTCTGGGACATTATGTTTGGGTCCATTAGGTGCTGCCAGGTTGCTCCTCAGACTGTACAACAGCTCAGGGATGCCTTCACACAGATTTGGGAGGAAATGCCACAAGACACCATTCGTCGTCTCATTAGGAGCATGCCGCGATGTTGTCAAGCATGCATACAAGCTCGTGGGGGCCACACAAGATACTGAAAAGCATTTTGAGTTGCAGAAATTAGGTTTTGGAGAAAATGGACTAGCCTGCCACATCTTCATTTCACTCTGATTTGATGGTGTCTACACAATTGAACCCTCTTTAGGCTGAAAACTTTTATTTCCATTAAAAGATTTGGCATCCTTTTGTTCCTAAGACACTGCCCTGTTATTATTTGTATAGATATCCAACTTCATATTGAGATCTGATGGATCTAATGTGTTTCTTTAAAGTGCTCCTTTAATTTCATGAGCAGTGTAGTTTCTGCAGAGCGGCAGAAGATCATTAGAAATTCACCACTATATCTAGTATCATTTGTATGAAGGGTTTTTTTTTTCTGTAGTCTGTTTATTTATCTGTTTTAAATTCTGCCAATTGTTCTGTGCAGCAAACCGCAGATGCTTTAAGTCGGTGCTCTGCTGGACAACCCTGCGTTGTTTTGTTGGGTGTTACAGCCCACAGCTTCAGAATAATTTCTCACTCTCCTCAAAGGTTAATATGACGATAGTTTTATTTTTTATTTTTTCCTTCAATGCAAGCACATTTTTTTTTCTTTCTAAAGGTGGCCTGCTAAGACCAAAGCAATTTACCCAGCAGTGCAAATGGCTTTATCGATTCTGCAGCCTAAATCCAATCTTATATCAACACACTTCATTATAAATTGAATTTGGGAACATAAACTGTCTTCATGTGATGGGGAATATATTGATTTGCTGAACAAAATACTAGACAGCTTATTGAAGGCTCAGAATGTTTAAATATATAAAGGTTTAATATGTAATTGTTGTTTTTAAGTATTGTATTGATTTGATGGAGGTTAAATTGTCACATAAATGCTCTGGTAGTATCATTAGTAAATGTAGAAAAAGCATCAGAGAAGGTGAAATAGTTATTTTCATGTTCTTTAAAAATTGTAAAAAAAAACAAAAGTATAACCTGTAGACATTTTGACGGTTAGAAAGTATTTTAAATTTTTAATTCATGTACTTGGTGTTGAAATTTGGATTTGCAAAGTGAAATCTATTAAGTTCTTTAATAAAAGAGTACAGAAATGAAAACCTGAGTCAATTCGATGTTTTAATCTGTAATATAGGAAAAAAAGCCACTTATTTTTTAACACAAAACCCATCTCAAAATGGCGATTATCTACTAATTTAACACAAAAAGTGATTAATAAATTGCTTTTTAAAGATAATTCATCTGTTAAATTAAAATGTGATTATTTTCTAAAACATAAAATTATGAATTTATAACTAATGCCCATTTGTTTTTGTGTCCTGGCTTCTTTTTGCAGCACAAAAGCAGTTGGCAGGTATCACTCTCCACTCCTCGTAGAACGCTACAAGAAACTGCAGCAGCTCAGAGAGCAGCTGCTGCTGGACTGCCAGAGGGAGTGGACTGATTTTCTGGAGTATGAGCGCAGTACACATGCCTGCACACACAACACACACACAGACCAATAATAGCACGTTGAAAAAAAAAAATAAAGTGCTAAAAAGCTTGTCAGTCTGTGCTTCAGGATTATGTCTCCTGACCTGCTATATAAATCTATTTTAGACACACATTGGATCAGTTTTGATTCTCCAAACACTGTTTGCACCTTCCATACTTTACACTTTCAAATGTCTGTTTCTTGTCCTAATCTCTGTTTGTCTGTAGTCAATTTGGGGAACATTACCACACCATGAAAAGGGCTATTAGTCACCTAGCAACCATGGACTGTCTCTTTTCATTGGCTGAGGTCGCTCAACAAGGAGACTATTGCAGGTGAAGTCCGTTCTATGACATGAAATATTGATGCGCTCACCTCAGTTTGTATTCTATATATTTATTCATATTTTTGTGTTTATGTGTTTGTGCGTGGGGGGGTCTTTTGTCGTTTCCTATAGTCTCAGACAGGCTGTGTGTGGGTGTGTGCATCAGTGTGAGCAGCGTGCTCAGCCAGAACACCATCCAAAGTCTCGTCACAACTGCCCTCATAGGTGGATATGGGCTGTCCGTGGGTGAAAAATGGGCGGAGCATGAAATGCAGGAAATTTTAATCTTTATTTTTATATTAAAAAAACGTAAGGGGTGTTCTCACTTTAGTGAGATACTGTATATAGAGAGTATCAATGGTAGCTGTGTCATTCAAATGCTCTCTTGAAACAATACTTCATCTTGTTTTGAATGACTTATCGCATGATTTTTTTTAAATTTGCATAATTATGATCTAATGGAAACTGTAATTGCGAATTATTATTATTTTTTTTACATTTCTAGAATTTTGATAAAGTTTTGTACATATGTGTAATGAAAATGCAGTTAATGTTAGAGTTTAAGGAGCTGTAAGACAGTAGGAAGAAGTGCAAGTCCACAAAGGCATGACGGGATATCAGCGAAGGGTTTCTTCTGGGATTTACTATCCCGCCCACAACCCAAAGGCAAATTTCTGATCAACTCCTGCAGCTTTGCATCAACTTCGTCATGGAAAACGACACAAGTTTTTTTTTTGAAAGCAGCATCATTATAATTAAAAGACAGCAGATCAATATGTGGCTTTAGCCACATCTCGCCATTCACTCACTCCGTCTTTTTTTAAATTTTATTCCCCGCATCAATCTGTTGCTGCAAGTTTTTTGTTTGAAAAATTTTGCATCTTCAAGGACAAAATCTGGTTATTATTGTGAGTTTATGTGTTTCAGCCTAAACAATACAATGCATTGGCAGCTTTGCAAGTTTTTACCAGCTGTTGTTGGGCTAAAACAGATGCAGTCGTGGGAAAAACAAGCACGTCCCACGAGACCAGGCTTACACTTGATCCTGATTGAAGTGGGCTTTTTAAAAGTAGTAGTAGTAAGTAGTAACCTTTATTTAACCAGATAAAAACCCATTGAGATCAGGATCTCTTTTTCAAGGGTGACCTGGCCAAGAGGTCGGCAGCACACGTCTCATAAATATGGTTACAGTGTATAACAAATAAGCAAATATACAATTTAAAATGTAGGTACAATAAAGTGACTGTGATTTTTTTTTTTTTTTTTTTTTTTTTTTAGACAACATAGCAGGTACTAAAGTACAATAGTTTGGAGAGTGCAAAGATTAAACAGCTTGACATTTATGAAATACAATGATAGTAAGGTTAAATCTTTTTTACAATGAACGTTTGAAACAGGAGCAGGTTTGTAGTGATTTGTCTTCTTTGTTGCATAGAGAAATGATTTGAATAAACCCAATGAGACAAGATTAGACCATTTCAATTCAGTTTGGATAGCGTTCCAGGCAGAGGGAGCAGAAAAACTGAAAGCATGTTTCCCGAATTCAGTTCGGATACGGGGAACATGCAGGAGAAGAACTTCGCTTGAGCGTAAGGCATATTGACTAGTGATTTTTTGGAGAAGGGAACTGAGATATGTGGGGACCAAACCAAGTAGCGCCTTATAGACTAGGGTCATCCAATGCGTATATCTTCGCATGCTCAGAGAGGTCCACTCTGCTCTGGCATACAGTTCACAGTGATGGGTGAGACGACTACAGCCGGTTACAAATCTCAATGCACAGTGATATACAGTATTGAGAGGTTGAAGACATGCAGATGAAGCATTCATGTAGAGAACATCTCCATAATCGATCAGAGGCAGAAATGTGGCTGCTACCAGAAACTTTCGTGCTTTGAGGGAGAAACAGGATTTATTTCTATAATAAAATCCAAGCTTCATTTTTAGTTTTTGTACTGAGGAGGCAACATGTCTTTTAAAGGAAAGCTCAGAATCGAGTATGAAACCAAGGTACTTGTAGCTGTTTACTATTTCTATTGATTTGTTCATTTCAGTTTTAAGTACTTGAGTGATCTCCTGCGGCTTGCGTTTGTGTGTAAAGACCATCACCTTAGTTTTTTCTGCGTTTAAAACCATTTTTAATGATCTAAGGCGAGCCTGAAAAGTGTCAAAAGCAGTTTGAAGGAACTCAAAAGCTTGTGCTACTGTTTGTGAGCAGCAATAAATGATAGTGTCGTCAGCATAAAGGTGATATGATGTATTTGGTAAATTATGACATAAGCTGTTTATGTAAATAGAGAACAGAATGGGACCTAGGATTGAACCCTGCGGTACACCTTTCTGAGTCTCACGGGCAAAAGAAGTAGAATCAGATATTTGAACAGATTGTGACCTGTTTGACAGATAGTCAGTAAACCAAGCAACAGCTTGATCAGAGATACCAATATTACTCATAATTTTTAACAGAAGACTATGATCCACAGTGTCGAATGCTTTGGAGAGGTCAATAAACAATGCTACACAATATTTTTTACAGTCAAGAGCCTGTATAACATCATCTAATACTTTCAGGGTTGCTGTGACAGTGCTATGGTGTTTTCTAAAACCTGACTGAAATTCAGATAAGATGCTGTTGGATTCTAGGTAATCCTTCAGTTGTTCGCTGACCAGTTTTTCAAAGGTTTTTGCCAGGATACATAGCTTGGAAATTGGCCTGTAGTTGTTTACCTCGGCGGGATCTCCTCCTTTGAGAAGAGGAAGTACATAAGCTGATTTCCATACTTTTGGAATTTTTCTACAACTGAAACTTAGATTAAAGATGACTGATAAAGGTTCGGCAATGTAGTCTGCTGCCAGCTTCAGAAATA
Source organism: Oryzias javanicus (assembly GCA_003999625.1). Taxonomy (NCBI): domain Eukaryota; kingdom Metazoa; phylum Chordata; class Actinopteri; order Beloniformes; family Adrianichthyidae; genus Oryzias; species Oryzias javanicus. The sequence continues at coordinate 8,302,286 of CM012445.1, forward strand.
AAGTATCCAAATTATCTGGTCCAGCTGTCTTCCTAATGTCAAGATTTTTTAACTCTCTGAGGACTTCTTGTACCGACACAGCGGTAAAATTGAATTGTGTGTTTGGGCATTTGGTTGTTTCAAAAGCATCAGCATTTAAAGGAGAGGTTCCTGAATTTGGTTTGGACGAATCAAAAATAGATCCAGCTGAGATAAAGTGATCATTGAAATAGTCCAGTATGGCTGTTTTATCGGTTAATTGTTTTCCATCTTTTGTTAAGAAGTTTGGAAAATCGTTTGTTTGCATAGGCCCATAGGTGGATTTAACTGTTTTCCAGAATTTTTTTGGATCGTTTAAGTTTTTAGATGTTTCACTGAGGTAAAATTCAGATTTAGCTTTTTTTATTAAGAGAGTACATTTATTTCTTAATTGACGAAAATGAAGCCAGTCGGCTTCCGAGTGACTTTTCCTTGCCCTACACCAGGCTATATCCCTATCTTTCATCAAATTATCAATTTCAGGGGAGAACCAGGGATTGCTGCGCCCTTTTACCCTAAATCTGCGAATGGGTGCATGTTTATTTATGAGATTTAAAAACTCATCATGAAAATATTGCCACGCTAAGTCAACATCGTCAATTAATGAGATTCTATCCCATTTTAGTAAAGAAAGATCGTGAATAAATGCCTGCTCATTTAGCTTTTTTAGGTCTCTTTTTTTCAGGATACGAGGTTTAGTTTTCTGAAGTTTGGTGTTTCTGATGGTGGCAACAGCACAATGATCGCTTAGGTCGTTTGCAAAAATACCTATCGCAGTAAACTTTTGTGGGGCATCTGTCAAAATAAGATCAATTAGGGATGATTTGGATGGGTATTTGGTGTTCAGTCGGGTGGGACTATCAATTAATTGGGTGAGGTTTAGAGAGTCACAGACAGATTTTAAGTTATCTGATTTTGGACTTAACCAGTCGAAATTTAAGTCTCCTGCTAAAACAAATTCACCTGTATTTAAACTCACTATGTGATTAAACAGAGAAGAGAGAGCTTTACTGTTGGCAGAGGGGGGTCTATAACAGCCCATTATTGTGAGTGACTGATCCTTTGACGTTTGGAGTTTGAGAGCAATACATTCAAATTGTTTTATGACTGAAAGAGAGGAGATTAAAGAGACCTGAAACTTATTTTTTACGTAGATAGCTACACCTCCACCTTTTTTAGGACGATCACAGCGGAAAATGTTATAGCCCATTAGAGAGATTTCTTTATCAGGGATAGATTTATTTAACCAAGTTTCAGACAGCACTAAAATATCAGTGTCTGTCGATTTCACCCAAATTTTAATGAGATCCAGTTTGGGTAGGAGGCTACGGACATTTATATGTAAAATCCCAAGACCTGACCTGTTTTTAAAATCATTTGGAGTACCAATGTGATCTATAGGTGGGCCTGGATTTGGTTGAATGTTGCCTGAAAGAAGTAGTAAAAGGAGGATAAAACATTTCCTCCGCATAGATGTTTTTGTTAGAAGTTCCTTAACATCAGCCTGTACAATCTCTTTGTCAGCAGGGCATCTGCGTATAAAGCTATGCTCTATTACATAAATACACATTAAATGTAGCATCTTACTTTGATTGTTGTTGGGCTGGTGAGAGGTAAGCAAAACATTTGAAGTTGAGTTTAAAGTTGACCAGCTGCAGGTCCCAGCACGAGGAAGATCCCGAGGGTGGCGGGGGGAATTCGGGAGTCCATCGCAGCTGTTTGTGCTTGATAATTCCGTGATGCAGAGCAGGAAAGCGGTCATCACCGCGCGTAATAATGTCATTGTCGCTGTCCTTGAAGATAGTTTCCGAAATACCAATCCAGATGTGCAGTGAGTGATTGAGAAACGGCCAAGTATTTGTCTGCTGAGGTAGCGAATTGCAGTTGAATGGGGCTGCCGGCTAGTTGCCGCTCAGCGAGGTTGCCGTAGCACGGCCCGGGGCCTGCTTCGTGGACGCTCGAAAACGGCTGACCGCAGCTAATTGTTGATCAGTCGTTAGCTTGTAGGACGCGGATCATCGGAATGTGATTAGCCGATCATCATCGATGTTATTTGCCTTCAGCTCGCCATTCAGAAGAGGAATTTAGCGGCAGTAACTCCGATTGGTTCAGATGAGGCAACACAACACGAAGTCACAACAGAATTCCGCGCTCAAGAAGCAGGCTAAATGTAGCATCCACGGCGAATTCTTTCTAGGGACAGGATAACTCCAGTTGTAGATATATTACTCCGGATTTCGTCCAGCAAGGAGAGTCACAGCAGGAGCAGGGGACCCATGATGGAAGAGGCATCCGATAACATCAGGAGGCAGGACGAGGCGGATTTAGGTATAGGCTGTGATCCGCGTTGCAACTCCGGTCACGACTTCGTGGATAAAAGTAAAAAAAAAAAAAATGTAGACGAAAATGAATATCAGTTAGATTGATAGAGTGCACATCTGAGTACACTTTTGACCAAAGATTTACGTTGTTTAAAGTAAATATAAGAGTCAATGACGGTAACTACGAAGAGTAAACAAAGGCTGAGACGTGTGCGCCGCCATCTTGGAAGAGATGTGATGTGATGGCAAAATAGATGGCACTGAACAGCCGACCTATTGAAACATACATTTTTAATTGTTTGAATTCATTTAAAAAGAGAAAATAAATAATAATTTGATTAAAAGACAACACATTTACATTTTTTTTACCATCCATTCATTCATCTTCAGAACCCTTTGAATCCCTTTTGGGGTCACGTGGCTGCTGGAGCCCACCCAGCAATGGTTGAGCGAAGGTGGTCCTCACTATATTGTGGTCTCACTGTCTTGTAGATTTTTATGTTCTGCAATTTTTGACTGTTCTTTGTGTTCTGCATCCTGATTGGCTACTGACCTTATCAATCAATCTCTCAGAATGCATTCAATTTGACAAATAGACTTAAATCTTCCAATGCAATCAGATATTTGTTTTCATTCTATAATACTAGACTTATTTTACGATGATCTTTGAGAGTTTAAGCGAGACAGAAAAGTGTGAAAATGTTAATGTCTGTCTGAGAAAAGTGTAAAAAATGTGTAGTGATGGGTTTTACAGCCTTAAAACATCGTGAACTTCCATGATTGCATCTATCATGAGTTACTTTTTAAGCATAACCACTGTGATAAAAGCTGGAACAATTTTATCTCATAAAAGATGCCCATTTTCAAGGAACTTATTGAAAAAAAGAAACCAACTAAATCTACTTTTTTGTAAAAACCCTTGCTGTATAGAGGATTCACAAGGATGTCCATAATATATGAATGAATTAATGCAAATGAGCACATCAATCTTACTTTAATTAATTTATTGTAATACTTCTAAGTGTCTATACTTTGATTTAAGGAGCTTTAAATAATCAGAAATAGACTCGAAACGTATTTGGAATAGAACTTGAAACATTTTGCTTTACCTGCAGAATACTGTTTTATGTTTAAATGTGCCTAAAATAATGATAATGTACATTTTCTGGTGTAAACATTGCATCTGTGGGGACCATCTGTTCTCTGTGGGACTGAAGAGAAAGAAAAATGTTTTTTTTTCTGCTTATAAAAGACTTCTTGCAATTTATTGAGTCCAACTCCTAATTAGACGTCAGGTTTGTTTTTGTGTTGCGAGTATATCTTTACCCGACTCCATTTGCTGCTTTCAGACCGAAAGTGTGTGCGGATCAGCGACAGATAATGATCAGGGATGGCAGGCATCCAGCCATAGACTTACTGATGGGAGAGCAAAACCAGTTTGTTCCTAACCACACCGACCTGCAGGTACTAACACACTCACACACATAAACGCACACTCGAATATCAAGAGAATTCTGTAACAAAAGAGACCCAGTGACAATTGCCTCACTAAGACACATGGAGAGCGAAGCTGCACTGGTACCCACACACTCACTTCCTCGCTCAGTGCTGGAGTGGGTGTAGGTTAATCTTGCAGGAGAAGCAGAAGCCAAGCTTTAGTCCACCCACCTATTTGGCTGTTCAGGACAACATGCAAATATCTTATGCTGCCTTTCCCCGTTTGCCTTCTGTTCATGTCATATTTACTGTTCCTCATGCTTCTCTTCTGTCATTTAGGGCGATGCCAAGAGAACCATGATAATCACCGGGCCCAACATGGGGGGCAAGAGCTCCTACATCCGACAGGTTGCACTGATCTGCATCATGGCTCAGATAGGCTCCTACGTCCCGGCCTCTGAGGCCTGTTTGGGCTTACTTGATGGTATTTACACCCGGTAAGAGCACAATCCTAAAGTCATTTAATCGTGTAAATGTTAGATGTTTAAGAAGGTCCAGTTGGTGGTGTCATGTGATCCAGTTTTTAGTACAATTAATTAATAATCTATTTTAAAACCAACCTAATAATTACTATGACAAGCCTAATTTTTTTGTATTTTTGTTTAAATTTGTGACATTTTGGCACAGTGAAAGATCAAATTATGACTAAAAAAAGTGCCTTTAAGAAAGTTTTTAGCTATACCAGACTTTCAACCTTTACTTTACACTGCATTTACTCCACCGTTACCATAACAACAGATTGCACTGGCTTTTACATAATTTAAACCAAAAAATATAACAACACTAAATTACTAATTATTTATTTAATATTTATATCTTTTGTAACCATGTTATAAGCAAGATAATTCCTTTCATGATGCGCAAAGTGTGAATAATACAAAAAAAAGTGCTCAATTGTCTGTCATTAATTAATTGCGATTAACAGAATAATCAAACACTGCTAGATGCAATAAACATTAATTATAGCCATTAATGACTTTAAAATTAATTTTTTTTCACCTTTTAGGTATAAAGCACAAGTTATTACAGCTCTGATGTTTCTGGTGAAAACACAATTTGTTAACTTATTTGTGTTCAATTAGACAAAAACTTTACTTAACTTTTAAATTTTTCTAAATTTCTTAAAAAAAATAAACATGTTTAGAACATTGACTGTATATGAGAACTGGAATTTGCCATTCCTCCCCCCTCGTGTTCCAGACAGGAAATCCTATTGACTTCCGTTGAAGCTATTACTCAGTCATTGCACAAGTTAAAACAACAGTTCTTGCTCTGATTATATCTTTCCTTTACAACAAATTTTTCAAATGGGAAACTGGCTAATCAGATGGAGCGGCCTCTGGTCACATGCACGAGGGAACCAGAATAAATCTCTAGATTGAAGCAGAAATTTCGGAACTTTAGGAAACCCTTTCAAAATTATATTTTAAAAACTTTTCAGAACTATCAGCTTTTTAGCTACGAATAAACTGTCTAGCAATCAAGACGAGCTTCAAACGGGACAGAGAACGTTATTCGTTTTATTTCTGTCAATTCAATGGTATCAAGTGTTCAAATTTGGATAACCGCTTTTTCTCTGTGAATCAGCTAGTCATGTAAGCAGTCACGGAATGTCAAAGGGAAATAAAGTCAAAAGCTTAAAACGGGGGCTTCAGTTGGGGACTTCCAGCCAATGATTCCGGACGCAAATTATGTCTTTTTAATTTTTGATCGCTATATTTTTTCTCTGTTTCCAGATTCTCTTGATTAAATGACTTAGTAAAATCATGTGGTGCCCTTTGGCTCCCACCCACAAACGTTTGACTCAGAACAATCACTGCTTATAAACCTGGCAGCAAATGGTGGAATCCGAATCTTGGAAAAACAGCAACTAAACTGGCTTAGTTTTGTTGGAGCCAGAAGTTAGGAATTTTCTGTAAGTGATATCACACTTACTCAGTGCCATTCTCTTATACAGTCAATGGTTAAAAAGCAAGCAATGCAGCTCCAAAAAAAAAAAAAAAATATATATATATATATATATATATATATATTTATTTTCTGATTTAAATTGTGAACTTAGAGTTGTTCAAATGGAACTTAATTTAATCAGACTCTATGGTTTTAGATTTGTCGCTAAAATTACAGACGCACAAAACTTTAGCAACAAATCTAACTCCTTGCAAATTCTTCCTGCAGCCACACTAACGTTAACACTTTTTTTCCCTCAGTTGTATGTAGTTTTGTGGCTGAATGTGAATCAAATCAGTTATTCAAATAAACTCAAATACGTAGACATGCATACATCAAGTCAAAAAGTTACTCCCGGAGGGTGTTTTTGTCTGTGTTTACATCAGTGGTGAACACGATGGCTGAGATCATCAGGGAGAATATCAGTGCAGTCACTCATTAAGACACAAATGTCTTTTACTTCCTTCAGTGTCACTTCCTCTGTCTGACACTGTTTATTTTTAGATCTGACACTCAGACTAATCCTTTATAATCCGTTTTGTTGCTAACCACATAAGAGGAGGTATTTAAGGAGTGGGAAAAAATGGACAAGAGTTGCTTGAACAGTCAGATTATTTTTTTTTTTTTCATTATGGTTTGGTCTGGCTGCACGCTAAGTCTTAAACCCCTCAGATAATGAGGCTTTGTTGAGGATCAGTTTTCCCTATGATTATTCTCCTTATGATGAGTGTCGGGGAGCCATGCATGAAGTTTCCAATCCCGACTAAACATGATGGCGTGAAACACAAGCCCGTGTTTGCTTTCTTACGGCCCCTCTGTACCATGTTATTAGATGTAATGGCTTGCAGATGTGTGTAATTGTCTTTTTTTGTGAGCTTAAGCATGTTCCCATGTATTAAACCAGTGGGAGCCAAAGACTTGTCAGCACACTTAAAGCATCCGTGTCTCTGTGTACAAAACAAGCGTCTTGTAAAAAAAAAAACACGCACATACAAAAAAAAATGGGAAAATATGGGAGGATTTTGATTTTCGTTCATTTTTTATTTGATCTGTTCATAGCTTAAAAATGAGGATTTATGAAAGTGGAGGAGTTTTAATAATTTATGTGAGAAAACCAAAAAATGCTGGGAGATATACAGTATTGGCTGTTGTTGTAAGTAGCTTAACATGCTCAACTCATCAAAATGTTTTCATTTATTTTTGTTTGGCTATTTAAAAAAAAGCAGACTGATTATTTATTAAAAACTATATTATTGGATTTTTTAACCAAATAATTTCTAATAAGATATCAAACAAAAACCTCAATTTTATCACGAAAGTGTGAGAAAGAAAATCTCCTTTATGTGTTTGGTTAATATGCTGAAACAAAAAAAGAAAAAAACAGCTGAAAATACTAAAGAGTAAAAATATGTTTTCATGAATGTCTAGAAAAAAATCTGGGTACTAATAAATACTAATAGTAAAAAACCAAATGTTAGACATTTTATGTGTATTATTTTTTTTATTGTAATTAATTTAAGAAGTTTTTGAAAATAAATGGTATTGAAACAAAACTTCATGACCTGTTGATGAAATCTTTTTTTTTTTCTAAATAATGGTTGTAATAAGTTGGAAATTGCTGGAAAGCTTAAGAAATGACCTACAAACCTGAAAATATTATAAACATAAATAATAACAACGATAATATTTTCTTTGTTTCTTTTCATGTAATAAACAAATAATTTCCTTTGGGATCAATAGAGTTAAGTCCAGGTCTCTATTGCTTTCTGCATTCTTGCGTTCAAATCGATGATGTGAGACATAGTGATCAATGATGATCAGGGATGACAGACTCCGGCTGAAAATATTTACTCTTCTGTTTGTCATCTGCTCTAGTTCTTCAGAAGCAATCTTGCCAAAATAAATTGAGTTTTAAATTTTTAAATGAAGGAAGTAGGTGAAAAACTTAACTCTTTAAAAATATTTGATTTTTAAATGCATTAATTCAATTCAATTCAATGTTATTTATATAGCCCAATATCACAACACTGTTAATTCACACGGATTCACACCCGTTACTGTCCAGAAACATAAAATAAATCCTAAAATATAAACAATAGCTGATGTTTAAACTAAACTAAACTAAACTGGGAATCCCTGCCCTTAGACCCTCCTTCTCGGAAAGGAAAAACTAAAAAAAAAAAAAAAAGAAGCAAACAGATTCTGGGACTAAAAAAAAGACTAAACCTCAGGGGAGTCTTTATGAGTGAGGGATTTTGTCCCAGGAAGGACAGGGGATGCACTGGGACTGTTGAAGAAGAATTAGCTCATCTAACTGCAACTACTGAGGTCCACAACCAAAAAAACAAGACCCCAGGCAATGCTTCATCCAGATGGAACTGGAGGACAGGTGGGGGCGCGAGTTAAGCCAGGGGCAAGGTCCACGGCTCAAAACAGGAGCGCAGTCGAGCCACCTAAAATCTGGAATCTCCCCTGCTCCCCCAGAGGGGAGAGGTAAAGAGGGACAACACATGAACCATACTGCACAAAACGGAGCCAGGGGAACTGAAGCGTCACAAAGTGTTAGTAGACTTTTATTTACTATTTATGCTTTTTGAAACATGAAGTAAATAACTGGAAGCAGTCAGATAGATCTAGATTACACTTACGCATTGAGTCACTGGGCACAGCGTTTTATAGTTTTTTTCACAAACAAAAAAGCTTCAGGACAGATCAACTCTGTTAATAGATGGATTTGGAAATGACATTTTATGAATCAGTTTGTGTGTCCTTTCATTACAGATAATGGAATAGGGATATATGCTTATATTGTCTATATCAGTGAAACTAATGCTAATTAATATCCCCAGAGGACATGTTCTGGTCTCTCTTTATCTCCTCTGGTTTTATCGGTTGTCCTGTTAGCGTCTAATTAGACGATTTGTGTTCTTTCTATCAAACAGAGTAAGAGCAGAGGAAAGTTTGCCTCTGTGCTATCAATCAGTTCCTATCGCTGTGCCTGTTCCCATTAACGCAGCAGTAGGAATTACAAGAGAAATAAAGGCCGACTTTTTTTTTTTAAAAAGTGGGAACATCCATCCCGTCTGTGTTTTAAGAGATGTCATGTTGGTGTCAGGGACTGATTGTAAAACAGGACAAAGGGACTAAACTAGATTAAACCTGTGTTTTGCCTGACAGCAGTTCCATTTTCCTGCTGCTCTGCCTGACAGCAGTTTGAGGATAATGCTGTTAGTGATTGTTCTTGGAGCATGGCTGCAGCCCGGAGTGCATGTTTGTGTTTCGCAGCGGCTCACAGACGGGCACGTAGAAGCGCACACATGCAGCTGTTCTGCTTTCTTGCCGGCATTGAGTCCTGAAGGTTGTAGAGCGCATTCTTCCATGCCTTCATGGTTGTTATGGAAACAGAGAGAGGAAGCAGAATGTAAAACGGTCTTTTGCGAGGACCTTTAATTGACCGTGGACTTTTAGCAGCGATTTCACTTTTAGTCTTTCTTACATTTTCCAAAAAAAAAATCATTTCTAAAAACTCTTTTTTCATCTATTTTTTCCTGTTGAAATTTCGATTCATCTCCCAAAGTGTTGTGTTTTCCTGCCAACGGGTCTCTGGGTAACAGAAACACCTACCGTAGGTGGGTGTTTTACACATGTTGAGCATGTGGAAAAATGCAGCACACACCGACACGTTTGTTCCTGAGTTTTTATAATCTCCCGTGTCAGAGCGCCTGTGCCATCTTGTAGGCGGTGCACAGATATGGAGAGGACTTTACCACTAAGTAGGACATGCAGTTCTAAATCGGTTAGGATGTACTGAAATTCAGGAATTAAAACGGCGCCACGAATTTGGACTGAGCTCAAAGTAGCAGATGACATTATTTACAAAGTGACACCTTCATGCATATTTATAGATGATTTCTCTTGTACCTTCCCTTCTGCTGTATCCTTGAAACAGTTTTCTTCTCATGGAGGCCAAGTTTGATGGCAGCGTGGGCCTTCCAGACTCCTTAAATCGTTCACTATATGTTCACGCTATAGTTATTATGAATGTCATTTCCAGCCCCTCTAAAAACTTTTTAAAAAATGCAAAAAAAAAAATGTAGATGGAGGTGTATTAGATTGTGAAGAAAATTAAAAGGATCCATCATTATTTGTCAAATACTTAAAAATAAAAGCAGATTAAGAGGATTTATTAAGAGTAGTAGGGGTCTTTATTTTTATCTTCTTATTTATTTAATGAAGTCTTTATAAATGCATTTATTTTCTGCTTCTGCGTGTTTTTTTTTTTGTTTTTTTTTGGATGGAGGCAACAGAAAGCATCATCTCATCAAGTGGACGGACGTGATGATCTAATTCTAATGTTTCTGCTTTCTAGTATGAGATCTGACACAGTCCCCCCCCTCACTATAAAGCACGCACAAAGACACACACCTTGTATTTGCGAATGAAATGCCAAAGCTTGTCTGCCACTCCTCTTTCCTGTATAGCATGTGTGGTGTAACCATGGTAACTCCTATTGGTGGTTCATTCATAGGTGCAGAATGTCAGTCAGAGCAGCCAAAAGACAGATCGAGGAGGTGGGTCTGAGGGGCTGCGAAGACATGCAAAAAATGTGGCAGTGACTTCAAATGAAATGTTTTTTTTATTTTTTATCTTAAAATGTAAAAAATAGTAAGTTCCTTATTTTTTGTTTTAAGCCAAATCCTTTAATTGTAATTGTGGATATGGTTTAAAATACTGGATCTTTAAAAAGTAGTCTTCTTTTTGTATAATTTTAGTTTTTAAAATGTTGCTTTCGTGCCTCATAAAATAAAGTCTTTTAATTCACCACAGAATATCCACTTTCTTTATGGGTGTGAACATTTGTTGTGGTGGTTTCAGGAATCAATGATGCAAAGATGGTCACAAAAGCTGTAGTACTATACAGAACTTTGTCTCTTTGTGTCCCACTTCAACTTTATATTTTTATCTAATGTAAAATCAACCCCAGTGGTCTTTTAACTATGATTACAGAGTCTTTATCCAAAATCAAAACGCATTTTCATTTTTAAAGACATATTTCCTGCAGCGTGGTGGGAGCAGGATTCCTGGGGGTTCTTAAAAAGTCTTAAAAACATTGAATTTATGAATTTGGAAATAACATCTTAAAAACCATTAATTTTGATAAGGGAACCTTTAAAATTATGCTGCTAGAAACATTTCCATTTTACATTTCATGTTAAAAATTAAAATTTTTAACCAAGATTATTTGGATAAAAAAATGTAAACAAACATCGCGAAAATATTCGCTGAATGCCCACCGCCGTTTTGAAAAAAGAAGAGCTCTAAAACATCACGGCACAGACCACAAACAAGATAAGAAGCTACAGGTTTGATTACAAATTGGGAATAAATTAATAAGACGAAAAATTCGTCTTGATATGCATGGCCTTAAAAAGCTATTAAAAAGTTTTACATTTAACTTGAAGAAACTTGTATGAACCCTAATAGGCCGTTAGTAATTTGAATCTGGTTTGTTGGCGGGACAGTTGGCCTGGAAGTTAGCTGTACAAAAAAAATAAAAAAAAGGCGAGCAATAATAGCAGTGCCAGATAGCAGCTCTGAAGAGGAAAACAAAGACGTAATGGATCTAATTGTCTGCTTGCAGAAGCTTCAAAATTGGAGAGGAGAAAGGAACCTTTGGCCCACCCAAATGTTCCGTCAAATCCAAGCTTTAACAAACCGATGGTTTACATCCGCTCCTGATCCAACACTATTTGAAATCAGAAACGCTCAGAAATGAAGTTTTGATAAAAATGCTACATGTTATAAACACACCAATAATTTCATTAGTGGATCTTTAACTTCCCGCCTGTGTGTGCTTTAGGATGGGAGCTTCAGATAACATCTACAAAGGGCGCAGCACGTTCATGGAGGAACTCACAGAGGCTTCAGAGATCATTTCCCGAACGTCGGAGCGCTCTTTGGTCATCCTGGATGAACTGGGACGAGGGACAAGCACTCATGATGGAATCGCCATCGCTTATGCCACTCTGGAGTACTTCATCAGACACGTAAGCGTCTTTTATCTGAATATTAATTTAAATATCAAAATGTATATTTGATGAATGAGGGTGAACACTAGAGCAGAAAGATTTGTGCTTCAGTGGAAATCTATGGAAATGTTTGGATTTTTCCTTCAGTGTATTTACCCTTTAAGGTAGTGTGATTAGTAAATACATATTAGTTAGACTCATTGTAAATCAGGAGCAGATGAACAAATGCAGTTCCCTACGTCTTTGCTTTCCTTGTCTGAGCTGATGTCTAGTACTAAACTGTTTTCTGGATGGCTTCAATATTGTTCATTATTTTTGTTACATTGGTAATGCTAGGTTTGGGTTTTGAGGGGCTGTAAGCAAACAAAGGGATGATGGGAAGTGGTGGCAGGCTTACTCTGTGCAAACAGTCTTGGCCAAAAGTCAGAGTTGAATTTCGAATGAACTAAAAAAAAACTTAGCACTTTAACTGTAGCAGAGTTTAAAAAAAAAATCCCAGATAAAATCAAATTATTTTTGAATTTGTGAAATAATGTCCTTTAAAGTCATTTTTTTTCAGGCAAAAAGAACAGTTTTTTTCTGTCAGCTTTAAAATCAAAAGTTACTGTTTTTTTTTAATAAAAATTCCTCCTTTGTTTGATTTGAATCCCTTCAGAGAAGATTGTAACAAAAACAGTTTTAGAAGGAAAATCTGCCAGATTATGTGATATTAATTGAATCGCTTTAGCTCAAAAATTGAATAAAAAATAAATTGGGATCTTATTAAAGAAAAATTGAGATTTTACAATAAAGTTTGAGCTTTTCTTTTGTCAAAATATGATTTTTAAGGCTAAATTATTAAGTTGCTTTATAATGTCAGCTCTATTAACAACAGATATGTAGGCAGAACAGCTGTATGCATATATTTTAGTCAATATTAGACACCAACTTTTCCTTATTAAATACATCTTTGGTTCTCTTTGGAGGGGGTACAGAGTAGGAGGTCCTAGAAGTGTTCAGGAGCACTGGTTTTAGTGTCAGAGACGTTAGTAAAATGATGTTTTTACGGCTTTTAATGGGAGCATTTGTGTTTGAATGCATGTTGTTGCAGCCTGCAGCCTGCTGTGATTGTTTTGCTGTGAGACCAACCACTGGCGCAGCTTCAGAAGATAAAAACTGCTCACCCAGCAGAAATGGGATCAAACACAAGCGAGATCTATAAAGTCGATATTTTCAGCGAGACATTATAGAGTTTTAGAAAAGAGGAGGGACCCCTGGATACCTAATCTACTGATGATGCTCGATGGATTGGTCAATGATCTAGAGTATTGTGACATCAGCAGTTTCTAACAGCGTTTGAAGTGCACTCCACTGTTAAAAGTTTTCATCCTTAATAGCGATTCTTCTGAGAATCTCGCACCGCTGCACCACAGGACAGGCAGGGGGAGGAGTCCCACAGGATCCTCATTCAGACACAAACAACAACACATGTGACTTTATGAATCCTTACTTTAAAGACAGAATAGGCATTTTTTATCTGAAAAAATACCCCAAATTCCACTCCAATCATCCTTTTGATCTATTTTAAAAGAGCTCTCAGCGGTCTTTTGATTACAGTTATGCCATTTTTAGCCATTAAACAGAAGCAAACTCATTTCTTAGGGCATAGTTTCTGCAGAGCAGCAGGAGTTTACGCAGTTAGCCGGTTCTTTTCTGTTAAGCAGTGGAACATAAATGGCAAACAATTTTGGAATTATCCAGCCGGACAGTTTTGAGCTGAGGCATCAGAATGGAGTGGAACAGCAAGCTTGTGGTTTGGTGTAGTAGCTCATACGTGAGAGTTATAAAGCTTTTCCAACAGTATTTTTGCACCTGATTTCCAATTATTTTAATAAAGACGTACTCAGAAAGGCAATTTTAACATTCATTTTCTTCATACATGTTCTCCATCATGAGAAAAATGCCACTTAAACATGTTAAAAAAACAAACAAACAAAAAAAAAAAAAAGCAATTTTCGTTTGACTTGGTCTTTAATTCAATGTAAACGCAAAGAGCTGCATTTCCCTCCAAAATGACTCCAAAAGCTCTCTGAACAAGAATGATGTATTCACCCAATTTTGAAGAGAAATATGTTACATTTAGATGCACTATTTTGTGTGGGGATTTTTTTTTTATGTGGACAAGAAAAACACAAATGTTTCCCAACCTGCCTCATCCCTTTTGGAGTCACTAGGTTGCTGGAGCCTATCCCAGCCACTGTCAGACCAAGGCGGACTCAGTCACCAAAACATAACAGAAAGAATAGCTTAAAAAAATTCTGTTCATTTGATAAATAAACCAACACGTAATGCTAGTTACAGTCTACCTTGTGTGGTCTCTGTTTTTTTTTTTTTTTAATTTCTTTAGGGTACAATTTGTATGCTGCTTATTTTTTTTGTGCAGCATTTTGTGTTCTGCGTCCTGATTGGCTGTAAGTGATTGTCAATCATTCTTCTCTGTGCCATGTCTTCTGCACAGAAGGTGTTTGTTTGATAAATTTAGATAACTCTGATAGCGATCATAACTTTGTTTTGGACTTATTTCACTATGAAGGTTTAAACTTTGAGAGTTTAAACTAGTGAGAGAATGTAATATATGTCTGATAAAAGAATGTAAAGGTTTTACGGAGGAGTTTTACACCCTAAACATCTATAATAGTTGTAAAAAATAAAGCAGATTTTGCATCTTTGAGGTTATTTTTAGAAAGTAACACCTGCAATAAACATGGGAACACTGTACTGTGTACAGTTAATGTTGTAGTTTTTCCATAATGTAAACTCCAAATGCACATATGTTTCCACAACCATTACTAATTGATGACAGCATAATAATTATTTTGCAATAACTTCTAAAGGGAATACAAGAACAGTTTTTATAAACAGTATTGACAAAAAGGTAATATTTTTTAGCTTTGAAAGCCTTAAACCTGCATTTGTATTAAACTGCAGTTAAATACGGTGTTGTAAGCCTTCTGCGAGTGAAATGTTTTACTCTTTGACACCAGAAAAACGTTTGCAGAAGTGCTCTGCTTGCATTTTCTCACCTGTCACAGTGTTTTGCAGAGTTTCACATCTCCATTTTATCTGAAGTTTCTCCATAGAAAGTCACTGAGTGAGGGAAAGAAATATAAGGCATCAACACCAGTAAAGGCAGATCCGACTTCACAAGCAAACCTCCTGCAACTGTATTTGCACTAAATACTTTCATCATCACAAAAATCCTTTCTCTGCATCTGTGTGTTGAGGATTGTGCTTCACAGCTGTTCGCTCTTTACAGATTAAGGTTTTTCCAACATTCAAAACATTATCTATGATTTGAATCAGTACACTGCTTTAAGAACCCCCCACCCCACCCCCACCCCATCCACAGCTGCTTTACTGTCTGAATTGAGTTCTTAAAGGCAGAACAATCTTTAGTCTTCATCTGGCTGTCCGCACGACCAACCTTGACACTCTCTCTGTTCTCGAAAAGATGGGCGTCTCGTCTCGTATACTCTGGTCTTTCATTATGCACAAAACACTTCATTTTATGATATCACTTATCTTTAAAGGTACAACAAGGCTCTGTGTGGATATAAATGTTGGGAACTAAAGAAAAATGTTTGAAAATAGGGCTCGATAACCACAACTGAGAAACAGAAGAAGCAGAAATGTCTGAGTATATCTTTGTAGTTTTTTTTTTCTGTAAAAGGAATAGCTCACATTGAGAATTTCAACCAAGATGAGGCTGGTTTGAGGTATTATTCATGACAGAGCAAGGACAATAGAAACCAGACTTCATCGCACTGGAGAGGCGGATGAAGGCAAGGTCTCCTTGAAAGATGTCATCAAAGATTTTCAGAAGGTTTCATCATTTCATCTGTTTTTTTTCCAAAGTATTCAGCTCTTAAAAAAAAAAAGCTTCTTTTTTGGATTTTGTAGTTTTTGCTTGCATCTGTCAAATTAGTGCTAAGCTATATTGTTAAAGAAAATCTTCCACATCTTTGAAGACCCACTCTGATCATCTTGTTGTCATTTTCTAACACAAAGTTTCTGCATAACACAAATAGTTCATTAAAAATTTGCCTCTGAGTTGTAGGCGGCACTGTTGGCATGGAGTAACCCCGCCCCCCTTCCCGTCTCTGTAGCTGTGAGCTCAGAGCAGGTAGCTTGCGGTTTGCAGATCACATTTTTTTTCCTTCTGATTTTTAACATTTTGAATGAAGAAATACTCAGGAATGTAATTTTGAGCTTAATTTTTCTCAACATATGTCCTCCGTCATTTGAAAAATGCCACAGAAACATGTCAAAATCACAATTTTCCCAGCAGTTTAATGCTTCTCCTCCATTCAGCATCCAATGCTTAATTCATTTTCCACACATCTGTGTGTGTATTTGTGTTGTCCACCACGTCAAAGCTTTTGTAGAAAGAAAGGATTTGTCAGATCAGATGTCCCACGATGACCTAAGGGGGCATGGATTGAATTTAGCATTTGAAGGGCTCTGTTTAGTGTCGATCCAGTCGTGGATCAGTGCATCCCCAGCTGCCTCGTCTGTCTTTTTTCATCTGGGCTCTGGCAGTCAGAAGTAATCACACCAAAATATTTTTGAGAAAAACCTTCCACACACCATACCTTGAACATACAGTATTCTATTCACTCACTTTAACTGCAATTGCCTTTTTTATTGGGTTGGAGCCAACATTTTTCTACTATTCTTTTTTTCTCTGAAGAAAAAAAAATCTTCCTTAAGTGTTAATCATTTTTCACATTCTGATGCAAATTCTTTGAATTGATAATGATGTTCAAAAAATGTTTTAAGTTTAAACTCAAGTTATCAAAAGTTGCCATGTCAGGATCTAGGTTTTAATTCAGCTTGGACACGAGAGTTGATGAGCAGAGTTTATGCAGGCAGAAAATGCTGGTGAGGCTGAGGAGGAGGAAGCTCTGCACTTGTTGTGTAACACCATTGATTTATTTAAAAAAGAAGGACACAACTATTTAAAGAGATGTAAACTAAAGGGTAAAAAAAGATGCCATTCTTTTAAGAAAGAAGCAGTAACACTTTATAACTAGATTCCTTAATAATTTAGACTTTAACGAGTATTAATAATGTGTTTCCAAGTGTTGCTGGTTTGCAGTTTCATATATTGTAATACAGTTACCCCGGGCTCACACTGAATCCGGTTCTGGTCAGATGCCGGTGCGGTCTACAGTAGATGACTTACATTGGTTTTAGATGGTTGCAGTCTTGCTGCCGCCACAGACTCTGAACTCACGTAGGTCCACTCCATAATCGGCCATTTATATAGGAAATACCAGTAAACAAACCCTCATTCCGCCGTGGTTTTAAATTATATTCACAGCATGTCGTGACTCGTCTTCATACAACGGGTAAGCACAAAAATCCAGGGGTGTGTCAGGAAGGGCATCTTTGGAAAAAACTATTTCAAACCACCTGTGTGAATCAGTGAAAGCTGCTTCGCACACTGATGGGATCGGTCGAAAGGGAACAACAAACATCTCTTAAAACTAGAGCTTGGAATCAATTTTCAAATATTAATTAATTAATCCCAAACCTGAAAATATTAATCTTAATTATCAGAATAATTTTCATGGAGTTACAGTATTTGCTGACCACTAATTATCAGTGAGTAATCACAGTATGAAATCGCACACAAAACGATACATTTAGAACATTTATTTAGAATTAGATTATTAAGGAGCTTTATTATAAAGAGCTACTATAGAACTTTTATAACTCTGGAAAATGTCAGGGTTAATTTATTTTTTTCCTTAACCTCTTCTTTTTTCTGCTGTTTTGTTTCCTTCCTGAGTTGAGTAATCTTAATGTCAAAGGTCAAATCAGTCCACCTTTAATTTAAATGCACAATCTTCTTGTCCTTAAAAAGCCCCTATAAAGTACAAAGGACCATTTTATAATGTCCTTAATAATGGGAATTTTAATGAAGAGAGAGGATTTATTGATTTTATAAAATTCCAAGTTTCATTCATGGTTTGGTCTAATACCACGTACTGAACTGTCATTTAGCTGCTGGTATCAGTGAAGAAGTCTTACTTTTACAAACACTCAAATTTATCACAAGTAAACTTGGATCTGACCACTTGTGGTTGAATGGACAAAACTCAGATGATGGGAAATGAGATGAAACAAAAAAAGTGAAGAAACTTAGTCAGTAGCAGCTAAAGAGTTTGATAAGATGGACCCAAGTCAGCCTGAATGCAGGCCTCCAGAATGTAAGCTGGAAGCTGCTTCCACAGAACAAGAGAATGTGAAACTACATTCTGCTGCGTGAGAATCAACTGCTCTCTTGAGAAAATGTGTTTCAGAGGTGGAGAGTTCCTCACATGTGGCAAGAAGAAATCAAATTATAAACTCAACATGGGTTTAATAAAGAAATAGAATGTCTCTCATAATAAGTATAGACTGTTCACTCTAAACTTCACTCTACCTCTGCTGCTTTTTACCACATTGAGCTTCTAAATCTCAGCAACAGGAATAATTCATGACCAAATTATCTCAAGTCTGATTTCCAATATTTTTTTCAGGAAAGTTTTTATTTAATAGGGAATGCCAAAGCCATTAGTACACAAACTGTTCTGAAAAAGTTTGTATCTGGTTTGTATCTTGAAAATGCGTCAGCAGGACAGAAGGATCATGCCCAGCTTTACTCATGTGAACTCCCTGGAGGTCTCCAACACCCAGAAGCTCACTTTTGGCTGCAGAATAATGTGCGCGTTCTCTGAGCCACATATCCCTCCATGTGGGAGTGAATGCTCTGCTGTTGTCATGCTGATGCCTGGATCTCCCACCACACATGTACCACAACTCTGCATGCTGTGGGCTTGCACTGAGCAGTGACGTTGGTTTTTTTGAGCCCTCTGTGGTGCCATTGCTTCATCAAAAAAACTGGACACCGTAGGTTTTAATAAAGCAGATTAATGAGGAAGTTTGCAATGTTATTTCTTAGCATGCTGATAAAGAATGTTAAAAAAGCAAAAAGGGGGCATCATGCAGTAGATAGAATGCTCTTTTAATTAAGTTAAACTTTGACATGCATGGGTCTATAATAAATGTTTTTAACCAAAAAATGAGGACTTACACATTGGAATTATTTATGTTTACCCCTTAAAATTGCTTTTAAAAAATGCTTGGAAAAACAACAAAACACTTGTTTATTTTACTGGGTTAATTCTACATCTCTTGTTTGGATCTTTATGTTGTGCTGTGTGCTAATGGCTAGTAAGGCTGCCGAAAAAAGTTGTTTGTGGCTCAAAAAGTTTGAATTTTCATAAGCATTATTTTTTTAGGTCATTTTCAGCTCTAATCTCTTGAAATACAGCTGGCTTCAACTTCTTTTTTTTTGCAAAATAATAATCACAGAACAAAATGTGAATACCAAAGGACTCCAATTTCATTCAAATATCCTTAAATCTGTTTTATTTTTATAGTTTTTCATTTTTTCTTTTATGTTCTGATCTTGTCACAAAACTGTCATTAGCTCTCTGAGAAAATATGTGAACTCATTGAAGGTTCTTCACATCAGGTGCAGTGAAAAAGCAACACTCAGGCCTGCATTGCCAGTTATCAGAGATTTATTGAAGCATCTGATAGGTCAGTTTATAACTTTTGCTAAAGAAAAAATATGAAATAAAAATAATATTAGCAAGAAAATGTTAAG
Source organism: Oryzias javanicus (assembly GCA_003999625.1). Lineage (NCBI taxonomy): Eukaryota > Metazoa > Chordata > Actinopteri > Beloniformes > Adrianichthyidae > Oryzias > Oryzias javanicus. The sequence goes on from CM012445.1 coordinate 8,321,800, forward strand.
AAAAAGATATCAGAAAAAGGGGGGAGGGGCCATGCAGTCCCGTTCTCTTTATACAGTCAATGCATTTGAGTAACAAGAATAACACAAAAAAAGCTTCTAGCTTCATCTGTCTTTCTCTTTTCAAAATAAAATAAAAGATTTTTAGATCCATTTCAACATTTATATTTATTTAAGTATTTGATTTTTTATTTCATTGGACTGTTACAGTTATGAGCAGCTTATGTTTTTGAGTTAAAAGTCTTTTTTTATTACCATTTTTAGGAGCTCAAACATGTTTATGTGGACATTGACTCACTATTTATCTCAGCTTTTCCAGATGATTTCACTAATACAAAAGGAATTTAAACTACATCATGCAAAAAATTGTTATCTATAATTAATATAAATAAATGAGAACTATTATAAGAAACACACAAGAAAATGAATTTATTGTGAATGAAGATAAAGTCTTAAAGTCCAATCCTCCTAGAGAAAAACTATCAGAATTGGGGAAATAAAACATCTTCTCTGTTGTTACACACATTGTAGGTTCAGCTTAAACACTTCAAAATGAAAAGGAAACATAAGAAAGAATTGCTCATCTTTTCTGATCTATCAAAGTTCTGAGTTTTTTGTAGAGTGCCTTTCAAATAAGAATGTGGTTTATATGAATGGAATTCTCTAAATAAACATAATTTTTTCAGCATCACCTTCAATGATTTAATTCGTACAATTAACCACCATTTAATGTTTGACGGCTATAATTGATTATTGTTTCTGCTGTAGGGTCATGAGATGGTTGCTTTGCAAAGCAGGGCTCTGGCTTTCCCCCGTGGTTGGGTGTAATGATCTGCCATTAACACATAATCAGATCATTATCCTGACTGCAGTCCCGTTCTGCCCTCCTTACTTTGCTTTTATCTGCGACTGCAGTCGAAGCTGCTGCCTTTTCTGCGTGAACGCGCTCTTATTGATGAGCAGTACGTGCGTCTCAGCGGGTCACATCTACGTATCCTTGCTTGGAGCATGTAATAATGAAACAGCCCGTCTCTTTCACTCTGTAGTATTAGTAGTGACATGTGACCTTTCTTATTTCCGCTGGTTAGTCGGTTGATTGTGGAGGATTCTGCCTGTTGCGATATTCAGGTTCGGTTCCACAATGAGGGCCATTACTTTATTTCTATCCTTACTATTCCTTTTTTTTGTAAATGTCACCATTATGATGAAAGTCGATGATTAACACCAGCACTTACTGATGTTCTAATATAGCAACAAGTGGAAGGGAAGAGCTCTTCCTAGCCAAATCTGTTTTAAAAGGAGAAAACAGTTCACTGCTTACAAAAATAATTTTAGATTTATCGCAGATTTCTTTTTTTTTTTCCGAGTATTAAACAGAATCATTAAGGAGAACGTTTACTGTATAATGTGCCTCTGGCAGAACTATTAAAGCCCTAATGTGGCTAACTAACACTTAAACACTTTTTGCTTAACAGTTGAAATTCACAAGTTGTCAACAAAAAGGTTCTCAAAAAGGTTTTTTTTTTTTTATTTTAATTTCCAAGCAGACACAGTAAAACATGTTGATAACATCCTCTTATGCACATGTAAGGTGGATTTCTGGATAACTTGGATGCTTTCGAGCATAGAGGACCATAAAACATTGATAATTAGGTTCCAGCTTTGTTTTATTGCAGCTGATAAATCAGCTTTACAGCACTGAAACCAGACACGCACCATTGTTTTTTATTTTCCAGAAAACTTCATGTTGGGTTGAGATCTGGCTTTCACAGCACTATTAGAATTTCTTCTCTTTCACTCAATCTAGGTTTAGTTTTATCGGTTCAGACTTTGAGAAATGTTGACAATGTTAATAATCTGAGTTTAAAATCTTAATTTTGCAGGAAGATGTGTCAGATTAACCCTTATGCTATCCTAGGTATGTTGACGTTAGGAGTGGGGTCATCTGGACCCTACAAGTCAGTGCGCAGAACTTTTCTTTCAGTGATTTTTGATTTTCATTGGTGTCCGTAGCAGACATGAAATCCTGTCCTCCTTCACTCACATTTGTAATAGGATGGATGACACGTGGCTCATCTGCACCCCATACGATAGCATAGAGGATCCAAAAGAAAATGAATTATAATGCAATTCTCTTAGGACTCCGAGCACTGGTGTGCAGACCTAAATGCATTTTGATTAACATTTGCACGATGCCAAACAGCATCCTGCCAAATTTGTCATATTAAACATCCTCAAAAGTTTTGTTACTTCCATTTTCAAAGAATCTAAAGTTATTTAATTAAAAAGAAGACAGATGGACGTGGTGACAAAAAGAGGGAAAACAAAGCTCGAAGACTCAGCATAAAGTTCCAAACTTAATCAGTCATAAGTGAGGTTGTTTTTTTGTTTTCATTTTTTGGTATTTTTGCTTGTTTTTGTCTTCTTTTTGCTGAATCTTTGTGGAAATGACAAGATAAATGTGTCTCTTTTTTGATTTTACCTTAGTCACCACTGCTCTTATGGGTAGACAGAGGCTGTCTACAGGCTAAAAATGGGCACACCTGTACAGAAATATCAAGAACATACACGGCTCCATGAACCCACAGGTCAACATTTTATGCACATTTTTTTCCGGCATGCTGCAAGTGGCAAGTCATAATGAAATATAATGAATAAAAGGTGAAGTAGGTGAGACGCAGGCACAGCATACACAAATGCATATGACTTTAATATACATTTAATAAACTCTTTAACAAACATTTGAGGTCCAATAGATTGCACGTACTCTCCTTTAGGTCTTTAGTCAGTCAAAATCACATCAAATAATAATGAATACTAGATAAACTCTACTTCATATGCGATAAAATGTCTGGATTTTTGCTGCTAAAGTTTATCTAAAAAACTACAAATACTGAGACCTGAAAGTCTACTAATTATCAGCAGAGTTTGTAGGAAAAAAAAAGTAATAATAAAAAGTCGAATTACCAGCATGAGTTGAAATCTTTAATAAGATGAATAACAAAAAAAGGAAATAATAAAATAAAGTCCATCTAAACATTGCTTTCTAACTTTAATTTGTTGAAAGTTTTAGAAAAATGATACCTGTTGTCATTATTGTCAATATTTTTAGTAAATTGCCTGCTTCTGACTCAGAGAGTTGTCACATAGAACTAACTTATCAGCAGATGTGAGGCTATATGGTTGGTTGCAGCAACTTGATTGTCATAGCAAGCAATGAGGGACTGTCATTGTTTAACTGTTAGCACTCATGGCTAATAGACTGGTTCAAACCCTGGCTGTTTTCCCTGGACACTCCCGCCTCTCCACCCCTTGCTCATGCTTATATCCCGCCTTGGTCCAGGGTGATCCTAGGATTGGCTCCAGCATCCTCCTGTGATTCTGCACAAGTAATTGCACTGTTATTCATTTTTTTCTGTGATCATGACTTTATAATTACCCCTAAAGCCACTCCTGTTTGCAAAGGATCGTTCCTGATGAATACATTAAACTTGACAACAATAAGTTAAGATGAGTGCTGTTGTTCCTTAGAGGAGCTTGTTTGCTGAACTAACTGGACCAGTGTGAGCCCATCGGACATTTGCATGATGACTGATCTTAGAGAACCAGTTCTATAGTTTTTTTTTATTTATTTTTAGTATTCATGTTTTTAATGAAGTGGAGTAGAGTAAAGGCAGAACATCTTCAATAGCACAGGAACCCTCCTCGGGTCAGACTGAGGTTGAAACCCACTTATCTGATCTGGACCAGCCTTCAACACTCTGAGTCCAGCAGCATTTTCACCTTTCTGTTCACTCTCCAGCTGACTCTTCCCCTGACTATTATGATGTATTTCCATTAGTGCTGACTGAAAACATTTCATGGCGTACCACAGTGTGGTTTTGTTTTCTTCCCCTATTCCAGTTGAGCAGAGTTGAGGTGGACTCCAACATGAGTGATCAGTACTAAGACCCAGATCCATTATTAGAGGATGAACTGTCAAGAAACGGTTGAGAAGAAGCTGGAGGTCTTTTCCAACTCTGTTGTATCACTCTAATTGCAAAAAAAATATACATTTTATTTGTATTAATAACAAATGGTAATAAATATTTGTAGTGGAAGTGAAACGGTGAAAAAATGTAAATTCCAGTAGCCCTAACTGCTTATAATACTTGCAATGTTTTTGTAAAAAACGAAAAAATACTTAAAAAAAAAAACCATTGTAATGTAATTTAATTGTTATTCTGGTTAACAGCACGTAGGTTTATCTGTGTAAAGATTTATTTTGAGAAATATTCACCTGGACTTGGTCTGTATTGCATTATTGAATAAGAATAATGCAATCAGACTTGTGATGCATTAAATTACTCTTTTAGTCACTTTATGTGTCGAACCTCTATTGTGTCCAACATTTAGATGGATATGAAATAGTTTTATAATGATTAGTAATAGAACTTCTTTTTTGGTGAAGTGAAAAAATTGGAGAACTAACCTTCAGCTTTAATCTGTTTAGTCCATGAACATTTAAATTTAGGCTGTTTACTTTGAATAAAGAGAAATACGAGTCCAAACAGAGAAGTTAATGCCATCTTTTTCCCCCAAAGACAAAAACAATTGTTAGACAATTATTCTCATGTTCTGCTGAACTGTTTCTATTCAAAACAAAGCAATTTTCAAGCTCTTTGAAGAGATGTCCAAATCTTTCAAACCATTTTACCTTTAGAAATGATTCTGCCTTTTTAATAAGTTTTGCATCTCTACACTGAAGGATGTTCTTATAACACGTTAAAGCCAAGAATTGAGTAAAAGGAGTGAACTTTTATTTTTTTAACGACTTGCTACATCAGGTAAAGTTTGTCTACATTTTTTATGTCTATTAAAGAAACAATTAGTACCACAGTTTTGATATTTGTATCATTTGAAACCTGACAAAAAGGCCTCCATTTTGTTTAGTCATTGTCATAGATGAAAGTATCCAGCATTTATTTATAAACTGGTTTGGAGCTCTTTAAATGAAGGAGTTGCTGATTAGAGATATGATTCCTACAATTAGCTGAATATTCTGATATTTGAATGACTGGAACCAATCAAGTCCTGCAACAGACGAGTGACCTGTTCAGGTGTACCCCACCTGTCCCAACAGAACCCGAAAGGGACTTTAGATGGATGGATGGATGAAACCAATCAAAGTTTTTCAACTATATGAATCTACAAAAAAGGATGGAAATCTTGGAGTAGAAGTTGGAATTTGTATATTAAAGAGAGAAAAAATAATGATTCTGTTTGCATAATAATACATAAAAATAAAAATAAATTAATTAACATTCTAAAACTAAAGGTGCTTAAAAACTAAGTACCAGTCTCAGGGTTCCTGCGGCGTCTTAGTAAGTCTTAAAAGCATTCAATTTATTAATTTAAAAATGATACCTTGAGAAGCTCTTTTAAAAAGTCTTGTTTTTTTAAATCTGAGCCTTAAAAGTTGAGCTGCTTAAAACTTCTCCATTTGACATTTTCAATTTTTCATCTGCCATTATTTTATAATGTAAATAAACAGTGAAAAAAATTATTCTTTATGCACCATCACGCTGAATCCCTACGGCTGGTTATAAAAAATGTAACTTGAAGAAACTTGTAGGAACCCTGGAGTCAACATTTGACTCTTGAATGTCTATTTCAGGTGAAATCCTTTACCCTCTTCGTGACCCATTACCCTCCTCTGTGTGAGCTGGAGCGCATGTATCCTGATCATGTGTCCAACTACCACATGGCTTTCCTACTCAATGAGACGTGCATCTCCTCTGATATTAGCGGTACGTTTTTGTCTTCATAGAACATTTCAGATTCATTCAGAACCGTCTCACTTTGAGTGAGTGATATTGTCTGCTTGCAGATGGTGACGTTCAGCCCGAGTTCATCACTTTCCTCTACAAACTAACGGAAGGAGCTGCAGGGCAGAGCTACGGCCTGAACGTCGCCAAGCTCGCTGACGTTCCAGATCCCATTCTGTGCACCGCTGCTCGCAAAGCACAAGAACTGGAGAGCGCCGTCGAGGCCAGGAGGTATGCAGCTCCTGAACATTTTAATCACATTTACATCAAACATCAAATTTGGCTTTTTATGCCATGTCTGATGGAGTCAACTGAGTTATGCAATGTTAGCTTTTGAAAGAGCAGCTCTAACATCAGAGTGAATGTTTGTTTAAGCCTTAACACTCAGATGAAGGTAGTTTCATACTTGGGCTAACACATCTGAGTCAGAAAATGGATCAGTCTTCCTGCACGGTCGGAAATCTTTAATATAAAATATATAAAATATTTAAGACATTAGTTGGATAATTGTGGATAGAGTTTTTCAAGTTTTTGAATCAAACCTGGTAAACCTTTCTAAAATTTGTTCTGTAAACCGATATTTTCCATACTTTTTAAGTTCTGTAGTCCCTGTAAAGTATGCTATAGTATGCAGTCAGAATACTCTCAGAAATACTGCAGGGTATTTTGGCACATACTCATACCAATGTTGGCCAGTTTAAAAATTGCAAACAAAGCTGGTTTCATGTACAGTGCTCCCTCATTTATTGCAGGAGTAAAGATAACTTGTGATTGGTGAAATCTGACAAGTAGGATTATGGATGTTTTAAAGATCCACTCCAAGGAAGAACAGGTGTTCTTAACATGTTCCTGTGCAATCAGTGCGGTACTGGCAAACTGAACACTTTTTGTACTGGAAACACAGTATGGAGGAGATTGATTGACAAGACCTCAGCCAATCAGGAAGCAGTACACAGTTCATGCTAAAAACAAAAAAAAACAAGAATGTATTGCAAAAAATCTGTAGCACAATGATATTGCGAAAGTTGTACCGCAATATAGCAAGGGAACCCTGTACTGTACAGCCTAATGTCAGCCTTTTTTTCTTCAATTCTATTTTATGAATTATGTTGTTGTATGATGTGTTTTTTATGAAGGACCCCAGGAAGAGTAGCACAGCTAATGGGGATCCTATAAAAAATAATGTTCTGGTTTAGGTAATGGAAAGTTCTTACTTATTCCTGGTTTGAAATGTTAAAAATGTAAATATTATGGTAATGTTGTTGAAAAATCCAAAAGCACTAAAGATTTTTTTTTTATTTGAAAATGTTCATAATTTTTTATAATCCAAATGACTGGTTTATTGTTATGGGTCTTTAGTAAAACTGATTTATTGTTAGTTATAAACTTTTCTGACAGACAAGTTATGCTCACGTTCATGTTTTTAGGATAATTCCCCACGTTGAATTATGAAGTTCTATTTTAGTTCCTGCCCTTTATAAATTATCTGTCTTTTTTATTTCTTTTTGCTTTGTTGTGCATAAATACATTGTTTGTTCATATTATATTGATATTATTCTGTGAAGTTTTCCTTCTTTCAAACCATTTCTGATCTGGGTTGTCTTCAAATCAAAACTCCTGCGTAGTTTCAGCTCCCTTAAATGCTGCAGGAGCTCCCAAACGCTTGTTAACAAGAAACATGTTCAGTGGCTTTATGTCGAGATGATTTCGAGCGGATAAGTGATCACAGAGCTCTGCTTCAGAAATGTGGGATCTCTGATTCTCGCTGGTATCCGTTAAGACGCACGCTGCTGCGCGCACACGGAGAGCTGTTGGCGTCAGAGGATCAGCGTGTTGCACTTTCTGAAATCGGCCTCTTCTGTCTGTGTAAATTTGTGATGCGACGTCTCACTCGTCAACAGACAGCCTGCTGCGGTCTGGGGGCTGCTTATAGCCTCCTCCGAAGTTTATCCTCACCATATGAAATATCTGTCAGCACAAACAAACACGCACACGGCAGTCTAATCCTCTTGATATGAAATGTTTGTCCCGTGTTGAAGCAAGGATATGCAGTGTTCGCAGAGCACTCAATCGATCCGTAAGAACACAATGTTCTTAGATTGAGTATTCGTGCTTTTTTCTATGAAACATCCGATCCTTTTTTTGTGTGTAATAATTCATCCTTTGTTTTTTCTCTGTCCAGGAGATCTAAAAAACTGCTCACTGATATGTGGAGCATCACGGACAAACCATCCCTCATGCAATGGTTGCAGTCAAACTCCTGACCTCACTGCGACTGTAATCTCATCATGTCTGTAAAGAAAAGGAATGCTTTTAGTGAGCGATCGGCCGTAGAAAACAATGTTTCTAAAAGGAATTTTGACTGTTTTGATCAACCTAATTATTTCAGGATCTGATGATTAAATGACACAGAATCAGTGAAATTATTCTGATTATGTGAAGCTGTAGATGATGTTTAAAAATTAAAGAAAACTCTCCCACCTGTCAGATTCACTGCTGCTTTACATCTGAAGAAGGTTTCTTTATTATTATTATTATTTTAAGTTGAGATGCTCATTATTTATAAGGAATGTTGTAAAATTTTAAACTATAAAAAGCATTAATTACATATTTTGGTTAAAGTTAGTCTGCTAAATTTTATGAAAAGCACAATTTAACAATATTATTGCTTAAGCGCAACAACACAAAGTTGAGAAACAAAACTAAAACATAAGTCCAGTGAGGCAGAAGCCGAATTCTTCTAATGGAAAAATAGTGGCTATGTCCGAATTCCTCCTCTACTCACTATATAGTGTGTTCGCCATTTTCTCGTGCTGTCTGAATCTACCATTCCAAAATCAAGTGCCCTAGAAATTTCCCAGAAGTCTTTGCGAAAAACTAGCGTGCATCGATGCTCACTACATTGGCGAATATAGACCAACATTCATTGTGTTTGAGCACATTTTGCATTTAAATGTAATTTTGTAATAAACTATTTACATTTTCATTATCAGAACACAGTGGATTCATAAACAGATGTGGTGAAGTGTTCGTATTAATTTAATTTTCACTTTGTGAAATCGTCATATCTGGTGTTTTGAAAAGAGAAAGATAAGTAATGTGCATGGTGTCCACGTTGCTTTTAAATTCCAGGGCACTATATTGTTTTTTTTTTGTAGTTAGTCATTAGGAGGGGAATTTGGACATAGCTAGAATCTTCAGATTTGGATGTTACTCCCAATCGCTGATGTCATCAATAGTCACCAATCAGATACGTTAGCGCGGAGCAGCTAGTGCTCGAAAATACCCAACAACGTTGGTTTTATAACTTTAAGAAGTTCATTTAAAAACTAAAAAGTCCCTATTTACATAAAAAAAATTGGACGCCAAATGTCCTCACAAATGGAGGGGTAGGAAGAAGCCATAAGGGAAAAATTCAGATTCGTACAAAAAGTATGTGTAAGCCACTGATTTTGCAAGTTGTGATATTTCAAAATATGAGAGGTCTGTAAATGTCATCATTAACACAGTGCAATTGTGAGACAAAATTCTATTTTAAAACTCCAGAAAATCTCCATTGTTTCTTTTCTAACAACTGCATTTGTATTAATCTGAGTTTTTTCCCTTCAGGCTGTAATAACTTTTTTTTCAGAGTATTTGTTTTTGTTTTGATGTTATAAATAAAATGCAAAAAACTAAAATCAACTAAATTATTATATTTAAATACCCTAAATATCTTCATGTTATTAATAGATGTTCTTTAAAGTTCCACTGCAGCTATATATTTTTTTGCAACTGTATAATCATCACTGGTTTTTTAATTATGATTATGCAGTTTTTAGACAAAACCAAAAAGCCTGTGTTGTTTTATGAAGACATATTTTCTGCAGAGCACCAGGAACTTGTTAGAAATTTCCCTCTAGGTTGTGGGCAGGACTGTTGGTCCGGGGCAAATTTCCCATCAACCCTTTGTTTACACTCTCTCCTGCTAGTTGTAACTTCTCCTTGAAGTTACTTGTCTTTGTAACTTCATTCCTCATGTTAATTAAGGGAAGCAAACTTCCTGTCTATTGTTTTTCTGTAACTAAAGTACTAAGTTACTAAGTAACTAAAGCCACAAGGAAAATGTCTCAAAAATCCGTGCTTAAAGTGATGCGAGTTAAGGATCACGAAGACTCAAACAAGATAAAAGAAGAACAACAACAAACCTGTAAACATAAAAATATGAACAGTGGAAAGTTCTGTCATGATCGAAGTTTTAAATAAATAGGAAGAGTACAGATTACCACGGTGCAACCATGAGAGATGTGCAGTCTGGAATTATACTGTACATCAAAAACCCAGAGGAAGATTTTTCACAGATTTGTCAAGTGACTAAAAAGATCTGAAAGGTTTGATAAGGGTAATTGTTCCTAGAATGAACAGTTGGCCCCGGAGCGGGTCAGCAGTTGGGGGTCAGGCTGCGCTCAGATTGAGGTGAGATATGGGCTGCAGCTTAAGAAGGCCGTTTAGTTGGAAAAATATCAGCGAGACACAGTTCAGTTTTTTTCTGATAGTCTTTTTTTTTTTTTTAAGGAAATTTTAATCATGTATAATCCAGTTCAGGAGGAATTACAGATGCGACAATGGAAACAAAGGGCAAAAGGTAAAAAAAAAAAAAGCAAACTGGGTTTTGGTAGATTTAAAGTGAACTGGAAAAAAGAAGTGTTTCATATTCAAGCTTCTCTTTTTGGATGGAAAATGTGTTAACCATCTAATGAACGCAGGGGAACATGTTACGGTTTTACCGGAATTAGGAAGCAATGTTAATTGCTTCATTTGCAGAGTTGATTAAAAAACAAAAAACAATGACGCAAAAGAGAGGAAGCTCATAAATGTGCCTCACTCACGGGATCCGTTTATTACACAAACATGATTATATTTACTTGATCAACGATATTCGTGTACAGAGAGCACCCCCTCCCCCAGCAAAAAGCTTTGCCCCCCCCAATTTTTGAGTCAACATTAGTATCCTTGTTGACAAAAATTGAGAAACCATCAGTTAATCCTTCTTTAAGCATTTTCCCAAAAATAACAAAAGCAATACTTTTAATGAAAATGTGCACCCCTAAAAATGTTTTATTTGTCCCTGTAATGTGTATTCCATCCATTGACTGTATAAAGAGAACTGGACAGTGTGCCCCCCCCGCATTCCAATTAGGAAGTACCTGCTGGTTCCAAGAATTATGTTTGTCAGAACAATTCTTGCTCTAATGCCTTTTTAACATCTACTTGGTATTTTGTTTTGTTTTGTAGTACGAACTGCAAATATTGAGGTCTCCTCAATCCATGGGCCCCCACCTCAAACATTTGATTGACAGATTCTCCCGAGCCGCTTTCAGTGGAAGGGATGCGGACTTCTAACAAGCTCACTCATGGTTGGCGACTAAAAAAAGACCAACTTGGACCAATCACTGTCCAACATTCGACGTCTGTATCGCTGTGAAATAGGGACTGAATTGGCTCATTTTGCTGGAGCTGGAGGTAAGATATTTTATATGAGGGATGTCACAGCTGCTCTGTCCACTTCTATACAGTCAATGATTCCAGTTGATCTGGGTCATCAGGATCCTAGTCTTAGCTAAAATCTTAGCTGCTTTAATGCAATGGCAAGAGGAATTTTTTTTCTTGGAAAAATTGTGCTTTGAGAAAATAGACTCAACGGATTTTGTTAAATGTTTGGAGGATAATTAGAAATATTTTGTTCCTGTTGGTGTGGAGGTTCAGTGTGTGGATAGATTTGATCTGATTGGTGCATATTTACCTTAAAGAATTTTACACATTTTTATTTATTTTTAATTTTTTTTTGCTATTGCTTATAGCACCTCAGCTAAAACAACAGTTAAAGTATTAAAAACAATAATAAAACAGTTTGAAATGTTTATTTTTATGTAGTTTATTTTTCATATTTTATGACTAATATTCTGTATCTGTTAAATTACTGGCATGAAGCCCAATGAGGACAATTTTCTTTGTGATATTGGGCTATTTAAATGAAATTGATCTGAACTGAACGAACTTCCACTCTGCCGCTCTCATTTGCCTCCCTTCCAAAGCCTTTTGCCCCCTCACAGCCCCCCATATAAAATACTCTAGCTCCGCCCCTGTTCATGTATGATCATATTAGATGCAGGAAAAAATTATGAGGATTTCACCAAATCAATTTGACTTCTTATTGTTTTGTTTATTGTTTATTTATGACAAAGAACCCAAGCACAATAGCTTTAAACATTCCTCCAAGCTCTGAACAACTGGAAAAATAATAACAGAGGTAAAATTATTAATTGATTACGCATTTTTTTTTGCTCCTATGCACCAATCAAAAGAATTTTTCTGAGGCAGAATTGAATTTACCCATACCATTAAAATAGTTTAAAAATGAGATAAATTGATAATTGATCTTGGAAAATACAATTTTGATTGATTGAATTTACTTTTATAATTTTCGCTATAAAAAGTTACACCTTCCCGTTTGCCTGGTAGAAGTATTTGTCATAAAAATTAAATCAAAATATGACGACACATGGATACATTAGAGTACCTTTCCTTTATTTTCAACTGTGGTTTTTGTAGGAAAACGGAAAATATAAGCATAGAAAGATCCTAAAATCATGCTTGAAAATTAGAGAAACATCAAGAATTTGAGAACAAAAAATTCCTTTAAAAAAAAATAATGATACTGGAGACTTGGTCTTTGGTCCACCCATTCCTGGGACATGTATGATTTTACCCAGAGACCCATGACACTCAGCAAAATATTGGAAATCATGTACATACTTTTGCTCAGGTGAAAATCACCTGGCAATATGTGCTCTATATTTACACTTGATTATCTTCCAAGAAGGAATCTGGAAAACGTCACCTGCTCTGTAAAGTATTTCTCTCTGAGTTACACTGGTTGAAGTTTTCATTAAATGAATTACTAACTTTGAATCGTATTGGCAACCACACATCATAATATGAATAGAGTCTTTAAAATGAATGGTTACACCCCTATCCTACATGAGCACAGAACATCTGTCCACGTGCATCCCATCCCCAATTCATTTGAGTTTTTTGCTTGTCCTGATTAATCTCCCTGTCTAAACATCAGTTTTTAAACATTCGTATCTAATTTTGTCAGTGATTTGTTAATTAAAAATTCTACAACATAAATTGTTACTATCTTTTATTAATTAAACATTAATTGAATAAAGTTGAGCAGAATTTTTAATTTAGCTTTTAATATAAACATTTTCAAACCCCCAAACTGTTACCAGTTGTGACTCTGCAAACAGGTTGACAGTGTTCTGTCTGCTGCTTTTTTCTTGATTATTTTAATTGATGTTTTTCCTTTGTGTACATTTCGCTCCAAAACGCGCGCCAGCTCACGCTCCGCCTCTAAATTCCACCGACACCAAGATGAGCGCGCATCACGGAGAGAGAGAAAGGTGGAGAGAGGTAGAGGTATTGAGAGTGAGTGTGGCTGGGAGGGAGAGAGAGAGGGCTAACCGCTGTCAAAGCGGATTACGGCGCGCCGGTCGGGTCGGTCTGGGATTCTGTCACTCGGTCCATCTCAGGGTTCTCCCCTCGGTGAACGTTTCTGGCTTTAAATTGCTCCTTAGGCTTTGTATCCGTTCACCCTGGATTATGAGTTCCCCTGCAGAGGCTGAAGCGCTTCCGCCGGCGGAGCAACTTTTCCGTGCGCCACGGCGCCACTGAGCCGTTTCTTTGGTGGGAAAGTTTACGCTCAGCCTCCAGCGAGCATGGATCCGCGGTGAAACTCCAGCTCTCCCAGTTTGCCTCTTTTCTCCAAGGCGCACGACAAGATGCAGAAGAGCGTCCGCTACAATGAGGGGCACGCGCTGTTTCTGTCCGCGGTCGCGCGTAAAGAGGGAACCAAGCGCGGCTTCCTGAGCAAAAAGACGGCGGAGAACAGCCGATGGCACGAGAAGTTCTTCGCCCTCTACCAGAATATACTCTTCTACTTCGAGAACGAGCAGAGCGCGCGCCCTGCTGGGATTTACCTGTTGGAGGGATGCACCTGCGAGCGCGTGCCTGCCCCAAAGATGTCCACGACTGGAAAGGAGGCGCTGGAGAAGCAGGTGAGGATGCTGAGGAAGGCAAATAACTGATCATGTCTGTTAAACTTTTCTAAGTGAACATCTTGCATGGAAGACCTGTTGGACCTGAAACAAACATTCGAACATGTTCCAGAAAGCTGGAAATCCAGTTAAAAAAAACTATTTCCCTGACTTTTGAGACAAAGAATCATCTCTTATTTAGAATAAAAAAGTGACAAGTGATGACTCAGATTGAATCAAACACAAATAAAAAAAAAAAAAAAAAATCTTCTTGTAATAATAAAAAAACAGACCAAATCCTTTCTATCTGACTGGATCAGCAACAGGTTCCTCTGTTTGATTAATGGAAAATAAAACAGTTTGAAACGTTTGTCAATAGTCTCCATTAAAGCATGTTTACAGCTCATGTTATATTCATTCACTCGTGCTTTTTATGGCTGCAGCACCAAACCAAACGGTCATAGCCTACTTAGTTACTCTGAGGCACAGAGCTCTCTCATAAACTGCGGTTCGGCTGTCCAACCCACTTAGAACCTGCATGGTTTAGAAAAACATGCCGTCATTTTAAACCAGATACTGCCAAACAAGCCTCAAAGAAGGCGCTGAGTCTGGAAATGAGCTAAATGATGGACAGTATAAGCAAAATAAGATTTCTCCATCCCTGTAAAAGTAAATAGTTAAAATAGAGCTAAAAAAAAATCAAAATGAGGCAAAAACTGTAACTTAAATTAGCATGTTACTGCAAACATTTAGCTGCTTTATATTTAAAACAACCATATTTCTTCCCAAAATGTATTCTTGAACTTTTGATGAACACAAACATTTCATAGCACAATGCAAATCACATGAGGATTCGTGCAGCAGCACTGATCAAATGAAAAGGCGTCCGCCTTGTGGTGCATCCTGGCAATCCGTCTGACGCAGCGTCTCCTGCATGGAGTTCAGATCTGCTGACGCACCTGAGCTGTCAGCTCACCTGCCTCTACTGCGTTTAGCTGCAGCTCAACAGACTGTCTTATCTTTTTGACACAAAAAAACATGAACTTCAGCGCACAGCTGCTAGTACCTGTCTGCAGAGGAACGAGTCTGAGTGCAGCAGGAACGGCCCCCTTTGTGATCTGCACACCAATATGAAGTTAAAGCTCAGTGGGTTTAAATAATTCATGCTTATGCAACCTGGGTTTGGGAAAAAAACAGACCCACGGATGAATCCTGCTGAGTTCAGAACTTTATTGCAATGGTGAGAAGTCCTTCAGCATCACAGCTTAAACAGCAGTTTTGTCTCTTAGTTCATTAAAAAAAATAATTAGTGAAGAAAGCTAAACCAAAGGGACCTCAATTACCTAATTTCTGGGTATATTAGAAATACTTTCTGGTCTTTTATTAAGAAAACAAAATGTTTGATGATTAAATTTTGGGATAACCGCGACTCAAAAGCTAATTTCTGCTTTATAAATGTCTTCACAGAGAAAACGGAAACATTTTGCCCTCCGATGTGGTGTTCATTTAGCCTCTGGGGGCGAGTGCGTGAGTGCTGAGAGGCATCACGCCCATTTATATGTAGAGGGAAGGAAAGACTTGACTTTTTCTAGTTTGAGTCTATATCAAGGCCACAGTGAGTGGATGGAGGATGAACCTTGTGAGAGCTCAAAAATAGCTGCCAGAAAGTATGGATCGCCTTCAACTCCACTCTGCTTTTGCAGCGGATATCGTTTCCTATAAATGCAAAGAATTTATTCCAGATGTTTGCAAGCAGAAACTTTGAGGTGGACATGAAAGGTCGGATAAGGGAGAAAGGGTATTTTTCTCTGAAAATGGAATTACTATAAATACCTTAAAAGCACAATTTTCTGAAGCTGCTTTTACTGGCATTGATGTGATCTTAAAAGTGTCTGATTTACTGAGCTTGGCAGCCTTACTGGCGTTTTCGTCTTCATCTTCTCTCCCCTCCTCTTTTCCAGTCTGACACTACAGCTGTGGTGCTTAATTGGGGTTATTTTCAATCTGTCTGTAAGTGAACTCCTGGGCGCTGGCGTGTAACAGTTGGGCTACAAATCCAGTCACACAGAATTAAATAAAAAAAACACAACTGATGTTTTCTGAAGCCTCACAGTTAAGACGACAGCTTCAATCAGAGGGAGTTTCAGAGGCTGTTATGTTGCACGCAAGGGGTTGACAGAAGAAAGTGCTGCCATGTTTCCGTCTCTTTGTCCGCCAGCAACCTGCAGCATCGCACCTCCTCTGAGAGCCGCGCAAACCGCGCAGCTCCCTCTCCTCCTCTCTGTTGTACGCGCAGATAGACGCAAACCCTTCAAATAATTTGGAGAGCATTTCCACCAGTCTGAATGGTTTCCACAGTGACTGTGGATGTGCATCGCTGATGTGAGCGTGCGTGTGAAGGACCAACAGATGTACAACCGACGAGGGCCATGAATCAGAGAAAGCTGTCACTAATAGTGCTTTTTTTATATTGTAATATGCCTTACTATTTTATCAGATAAAGACCTATTAAGATCAGGATCTCTAATTCAAGAGGGTTCTAGCCAAGAGGTTTGCTGCACACGTCATAAAACAAAAAATAAAATACAAAGACAAGTGAAAATCTATAAGAAAATAAAAATATACATATAAATAATAAGAAGGGTAACTAAATAAAAGCACTTTAGAAAAACTCCCTTTATTTAAGAGAATACAAGAAGTGCTAAGAGGAATCAAATTAGACAGCTTTATCTCTATTTGTGGAGTGTGCCGGGCAGCAGATGCAGCTGAACTAAAAGCTTGTTTTCCAAAATTGGTTCTGACACGGGAGCAAGCAAATGATTGGAGTCACTGCGTTTTATTGCAATACCAATAACAATTGCCTTTCCTTTAGAAAACATTAAAATCTCCACCCTTTAGGGTTTGGATGCCTGTCAATTCTCTTTCAAACACAAAGGATGAGAGTTTGAACTCTTTGGATGTTTAAGAAAACGTTCTTTTTTAATTTAGTAAACCAAGAAACCAGTTGGATTGTTTAACTCTTTAACACCTGATGGGTCGCCGGCGATGCTTGAACACAAAATCTTGAACATACTGTAACTTTTCAACCGTTAATAGGATCAATGGTTGCTTCTTTTCTCCTTCAGAATCTACTGGAATCACAGAACATAAAAGCTGGAGCTGGAATGAAGCTTGAATAGATGCGCATCAGTTCTATCCTCTCATCCCCTAAAATATAAAAGATGCTGTAAAGATGTGGAAACTTGACACAAATAACAAGAAAACATGTTTTAAACCAGTCTGAGAGAAACAGTCAGTTTGAAATCTGGCACAATTAAACATTTTCTTTGAACAGTTTACTAAAAGAAAGTTTTATCTCTGCTGTCAAAGTTATCATTTTAATGATGTGGTCACATGATTCAGATCTGGCTGATGCTGCAGGATTCTCAGCTTCATACTTACTGTACGTAATATACCTACATTAAGCGGCCACTTTACTTTACCTGTCCAACTGCTTGTTTACTTAAATGTCTTATCAGCCAATCACATGGCAGCATCTCAATGTATTCAGACATGTAGACATGGTGGGGCTGTTTAAGTGACTTTGAATGTGGTTGTTGGTGATGTCAGAAACTGTTGATCGATTGGGATTTTCACCCACAACCATCTCTAGAGTTTACAGAGAATGGTCAGAAAAAGAGAAAATTACCTAATAAAGTGGTGAGTGGATTTTATTTCATCATCTTCCTGCAAGGACCAAAAGTGTTCACTAGTGACAGCCACTTCCTCCATTTACACACAGATCATGGTAGTAAGACAAACATCCAGGGCATCAAACTGGTTGAATGGTATTCTGGTTCAATGTCTTGCCCAAGAACACGTTAGCAAACATGGGTGAGCAGAGAAAGAACTGAATCTTCATCCTCTGTCTGAGCTCTGCTAAAGTTTCATAAACACCGTGACCTCTTGTGTCCAAAAACATGATAGAAAAACACATACATTCTCATATGTTGGTGACTTTAAAGTGATAGAAACATTTGTAATTTGATTTGATTATATAACTTTTGTTTAGAGTCTTAATTAAAATAAATAAATGTAGTTTTAGACAGTTTATAGGGAAAATATTGCCTTTCTGAGACACAGAAGTGTCTGATGTGTAATAGATTTTAATAGAGAGTTCCTGTAGTGTGTTTCATCTGGTCACTTGGTTTTCATTTCATAGTTTAAGGCTTTTTTTTTTTTTTTTTTGCTTAAATATAATATTGTTTTCAGTGATATTATGCCTGTTGAACCTAAGTTTAAAAAAAAAGGTGTTGGTGTGTGTCTCATGATGATATTTGTGCTGTAAGTATCATCTCCATCTTGTTAAACCATAATACTTTCAATCAGAGCTAGGGGCAGGACTTTAAGAATCATGTTGAGTGTGTTTTCTTTTCAGCATTTCAGATGTAAAACTAGAACGATGAGATCCTTTGCTTTTACAAAAATCATTTTAGGCTTGAGCCAAATTTTCACTTTGCTCTATCTTCCCCATGTCTAAAAAAAATGACATAAGATCCAGATTTTGCTCGTCACATATACATTTGGGGGCATTGACCTCATTCCTAACATCACATGGGTCCAGTGAGCCGTTCAGCTTCATAGGAAGATGTGGTTTGAAGCTTCCTTTCAGGAATTTTATATTCGGGTTGCATAGTTTGAATTTACATATTTCTGTTGGTATCGAGTCAAACAGCAGAAGCTGTTGTTGAAATGATCAAAGCAGAATTAACCCTTTAACAGGAGATGTTGACACAGTCTTTGACAGACCATAACTCTTCAACCGGTTACACGATCATAGAATCTGCTGCTTCTGACACAGAGAAAAGTGACATTTAATATTAGCTTATCTAACTCTTTACCTTAAGACCACATTACACAACCAAATTTGAATGATTTGTGCATATTGCACTGATTAAAAATGGTCATAAGAAAACATACATGGAAAAAGTGAGAAAGTTGTTGTTTTTTATGTGAAACCACAGAAGAAGTACAAATAAACCACAAAAAGAACACGTAAACCTGCGCTTCATTGTATTTCTTCACTTTGATATTCAGAGCACGGGGCAGAAATTGCATAACGTCAGCGCCATTGACAACACCTGCCTCCGAATACCCTTGGGATACTTTGTTTTAGGGCTGCCATGATTAGTCGCGACTATATTTACTATTAAAATAGTCTATGAGTAATTTAATAGTCGATCAGTTGATTTTTTTTTTTGTAAACTCAAAACTGCTGTGCTCGCTTTCTAATCCCGCGTCTACCATTGTTTTTGACGCACATGCACAGGTCAGGAGGGATGTCACAGGAAGTTGTCTTATGACTGGTACCATAACAACACGCCAACACATAACCTGCAAGGCAGAAATTGTGTTTTATGGCAGCACTATGGCGATGCATGAACACCTGACGAGTGAGTGACTGAGTACGATGACACTGAAGAGGAATTATCATCCAGGTTAGTTTAAACTAACATTAATGTAAACAGAGAGCAAACTTAGCTGAATGTTTTCTGTGCTTACCTGCAACCTCTACTCTATCGGAGCGAAATTTCTCTGCTGAAGGGAACATCTGCTCTCAATGGAGATCAAGTCTGTCATCGTGCTACGTCAGCACGTTTCCACCTGCTTGTTTTTGTGGGTGTGGGAGGGGCTGCTGCAGAGAGCGCAAGTTTTACTCTTAAATGCATGAACGGATCAAAATACTGCTTTTGGGTTCTTTATAGTGAGAAATAAACATCATAGAGCACAAAAAACCTCAAAAAGTAGAATTTTCCTGGTAGGGCCCCTTTAAGTCTTGTTTTAATGACTGCTGGAGGGGTGAAAGATCGGCCGATCTTTGTATACCCGTCACCCATTACGCGACTCCTGCATGAATCACGTGTGATTATAGCGCTGTTTGAATGGAGTTCATTAGGAATGTGTGCGTCAAATACGTAATTTTAACATGATATGTGTGTCGTGTATGCAATATAAAGTTACTCATCGGTGGCACATACATGAAAAGATCGTTGAACATACGTGGACATATGTGGAACCGTCATGGAAAGCCACGAAGTTGTGTGTGCATCTGGCAAAAATCATGCACAGCTGCGTAAGATTTATGAAACAATTGCATATAAGCTGTGTAAAAGACGCATAAACTGCATAATTCTCACCCGAACAAGCATGTTCAACAGTCCAAAACCGAATTAATGTAAAGCCCCGTCGGTGAAGACCCTCGACGGACATCTGCACACACTGACGAACCCATAATACCACACGTGTCACGAAAGACGGAAATTTTACATGTGGAAAATATTCAAAATGTACGTCATGGCCTTTAATAATGTGTTGCAAAATTTCTCCACGACAGAATCATTATGTTAATTTCATTTACAGTTGAAGAGTTTCAGTAAATATTGAGCTATGGAGCTAAAGCTCTGGTGTTAAAGAGTCAAGAATAGAAAGTGAAACCTCTAAAGGTTAAAGATTTAGAATTCCTAAACCAGAACCTCTGAGTCTTTGTTCCCACGTGAGCCGGTGTTTTTCAGTCTGACAGGACCACCAGATGATTCAAGCTCTTGGGGCGCAGTTCATGTGCACTCCTCGTTGTCATTAATGTTATTGTTGGAGTTGATCCCATGTATTATACATGCTCCTTCTGTCACAGCAGGTGCAGACAGGAGGGCGGCGGAAGGGAGAAAACGACACATCTCACAAAAGTCTCGGGGTATCAAGGATTTGTTATTGCCTGTGATTGTATGGCTGGTTTTTACTGCATCGGGTCAGGCACACGGCAACTCTCGAGAACACACTAAACCGGATTTATGGTGTTCAGACATGTCGGTTGCTGCATTCTGGGAGTCATAGAAGAACCTTTTCAATCCAGTATCTATTGCATTAATGTGGCTCGATGGTTCCCAACAAATGCCTGCAGCGACGGAGCTGAAGTGGAACCATAAAGCAACAAATGAGCAGGAAGGGAGATGGGAGATCTTTGCTGTATGTGCCTGTGGGTATGCAGGAGAACAGGAGGTCAGCAGAGAAAGTAAACTGCAGGGAACAGGGAGCGATCTGATAAATCATTGATTAAACCTCCAATGAACAGACAGTGGACGCTGAGGCTGCAACAGTTCCAAGTGATGGGAAGTGTTTGGGATTTCAGCTCGCATAAATGCACAAATGGTACATGATTTTTAAATGTGCATCATGCTACTGATTTCAACTCTGCAGAATACAGATGTTGCAGTTAAAAAGTATTTATTCAGAACATTAATAAGACAGTCTCAACATCTTTATTTTTTAATGATTTTGTCTATTTGGGGTTACAATGTATGTTATTATCACACTCATCTAATGCATGAAATCCATTTTGAGGAGAAAGTAGATAAGGTTTAGTTTAGTTTAGTTTAGTTTAGTTTAGTTTAGTTTAGTTTAGTTTAGTTTAGTTTAGTTTAGTTTAGTTTAGTTTAGTTTAGTTTAGTTTAGTTTAGTTTAGTTTAGTTTAAAATGAAAGTGGACAGAAAGAAGAAAACTTATTTTCTCTCCCCCATTTAACCAAATCAATCAAGCTTTACAACCAAATCTAGCTGTTTCTTAACGATAATAGATCAACTGATTGGACAAAAGCAGACAAATATAAACAAAAAACAAAAACAAGAAAGAAACATTGAGCAAAAACAACGAGAAATCAATAAATAATCCAAATAAGCCAAGCACCTCTGAATTTTCTTTTCGTTTCAACCCTTTGTTTTGCTTATATAATTCATATAGTGTGAGGATTTGTTTTTTTCACTGTCTTTTTTTTTTAATGTAATAATTGAACTAGATTTTTTTAGTGATTTATCAGGATTATTCCACAGTCTGATACCCTGCACCAAAACAATTTTGAAAGTGTCTATTCCGACGTAAACGTGCGGCCAGTGTTAAACTTTGTTCTTAGTCGCACAGACCAGAGGAGAGAGGTTAGGTTAGGATTATGGTTACGCCAGGGGATAGGTGAAATTTGAAGAACATATTTACACATTTAGGAGCGGGACAGTTGATGGGACTTTAAGTTTAAATATGACCCCAAATATCCAGCCTGGGACACACGTAAAATGTGTGCGGGAAAGGCAGCAATGCGATCTTGACTCCACGTATTACATGTGACCAATATGAATTTCCATCACTTTCTGTACTGGTCTCACGGAAATACCTGGGAATAACATCAGCCAACACTTTTTTACTTAATTTTTGTTCTGAATTTATTGCTTTTGAAAATTTCATTTCTTTCAAAATTGTAATTGCTCTTTCTTTTTTTAAACTTTTTTTGAATACTACGTGGCAGACTTTTGTGATGTTTTAGGGTTACTAGACTTAAAGACCCACTTTGAGGAAAATGGCATGTTCTGTGTTTTTAACATGTTCTTTTTTACATTTTTACTCATAATGGAGGACAAGTATAAAGAAGATAAACTGAAAATGGTATTTCTGAGTATTTCTTTATTCACTTAATTGTGAACGAGGAGCAGACGAATAAATGCGGTCAAAAAAAGCTTGTAGTAGTGATGTAAGGGCTGCAGTATTTGGTTTTTATGTGTCTACATATACATGGAGTGTTTTTGCAGTGAAACACATCCCTCATTCTTAGAAGAAGCTAATTTTCTTTAACTGTTGTAGCACCACTCAATAATGCTGACGTGGAGAAGCTGACCAGAAGGACAAGATCTATCTGATGATGATGTAAATATGATTATGTTTTGTTAGTCCTATGATAAAGTGAACCACCCTGGGATTTCCCTTCATAAAAAAGTCACCATTAAAACTTTCCTGCTCCTTTTAATTAATTTGTAGCCATAATTTAATTTAAAATAATGATGAACTACTTAAAGCATTATCAAAATATTTATTTTGTGCTAATTGACCAGCAGATTTACCAAAAATTACTTTTTTCAGCAATTGAATTCTCAATTAACTTTAATTTACTCATGAATATGTGGTGTTGCTTATTGAAAAACAATAGGTTTACAGGAGTTTTTTTTTTTTTGCAACGAGTGTAACATTATTAAATATGAAGAGAAACTGTCAATAAATCATTTTTACAAACACAGTGTTTTATAATTAGAAGAAGTCCAGGAACTCCTACTAAAGGTGAATTCTATTTTTGATTTGACTTTTTTCAGGACAACAAACAAAAAAATGTTCGGTTTTTTTGTCTGGCTTGAAAAACAACAAAACACTCATCCTGCAGTCTGACTATTAATATTCTGTAAAGTCTAAAATATTGGCTGTAAAAATTAAAACCTCAAACATAAACACCGAAACATGTCAGAAAAGAAAACAGATGACAGCAAAAAATAATATGATCTGACAAAACAACTGGAAGCTTGAAACAAAATCTTCACCCACAGAAAAAACCCACAGTTTTTGTTATGATCATCATAGAGATAAACCTGGATTGACAGGCGACAGAATGAAGACATGGAAATATAACAACTGCACCACATCAAATGACACAAAGTGACATAAAACCAAAACAGGAATAGAGTTTTAGACACTGAAGACGAACGTAGATGGCTGTTTTTCTCTTTTAAATTTACCTTGCAGTTGTGTAATGATGTTCTCTCATGTAAATAAGTTTCGCATCCACAAACTAAATTTGTATAACTGTAAAAGGAAATTTGCATGATCAGTTTTGCTTTTGCATTTCCAAGTTGTATTTAAAAAAACAAACATTTGAGGCTACAAAGAGTTTTTGAGAATGTGGAATCAAAATGTCAGCTTTATTTATGTTTTGTACACAAAATATTTTCTATATGCAGAACTTTTACTCAGGGAAGCATAAACACACAAGTGTTTTTTCACAATATGCATTCTATGGTGTGGCGGAGTATTACAGCCAGTTTACAATCGAAATAACACATTTTTAATAATAAATTTAAAGTTGTAAATTTCTAAAAATAAGGCTATTTTCCCATAACTGTGTATGGGAAAACATGTCTAAATTTATGAGAAAAAGTAATAAATTAATGAGGAAAAACGCACTGTTGTCTGTTTATTAGTGCCGTGCTCAAACGTGGTAGACGTGAAGAAATTTGTAAAGCTTCATTTACGGATAGGTTTCAAACAAAAAGAAATTCTGAACTTTTTGGTGACTCAAAATCAGATTTGTATTAGCATAAGAACACTGAAAAGAAAATACTGAAAACTAAGTGAAGCATCACACAAACGTAGAGAAGATCTTGTCTTGAAATGACAAAAGAAATGATTGGAAGTGAACAGCTGAGTGACATCGATGGATTCATCAACGGGGACGGCAGAGATCCTGGAAACTCCTCGTCAATGAATAAAACATGAACAAATCATAAATCAAACAAACATTTGTTACAGTATCCCAAAACAATTATTTTACCTGTTCAAATCTAAGACAGTTTGACCAAATTGAGTTGTACAAGAAGTGAATCTGGTGCTGCACATGGTGTTCACTTACTGGACTGTAGGTTTGCTTCCGTTTTAATCTCGTAATATCACCTTTTTTTATCCCAATATCAGAAGCAAAAAGTCATACATTTACTCGTTTTTTTTCTAGTAAATTTACTACTTTAATGTCGTAATATTACTTTTCGTTTGTTTTGGTGGCCCTAGTATTCCATCGTAAACTGGTGCACACAAACAAACAAACACAAAGCTGCAGATATGCACAAACAGGGTCTGAACTGATTGACCAATCAGCACCTTTTTCCTCTCTGCAACCAATCATGTGCCGTCTCTCACCAGCCAACCATAATTGCTGAACGCTTTACCAAATTCAAAAATCTTTTTGATCTTTTTCCAGTTTGTATTTCATGTTTTTTTTTTTTTTAAAAACTTCATTTGGAAAAAATGCTGAAAAGTTTAATACATACACTGATCCGATTATTTTATCCAATTTTTGAAGACCAGTGAAGTATCAAAAAGCAATTTTAAAAGAATTTTCATCCATAAATTTCTTATAGATTTCCTTGAGATGTCAGACATGTCTATCAGATCTTCACACAGGAATCTGTGTTCTTTAATATATTGAACTGGATCTGTTTCATCCCAGTGTTTGATGTTTCCCCCCTGACCAACATTTTATAACAAGATGTAAAAGAAAAAACCCAAATCTGAATCAAAAATGTTTGTTTTATGGGTTGAATTAACACCAAACCAACTCATCCACAAATAAAAAGAAAAAAAAAGCTTCATGGAAAAAAAAAGAATTTCTGAAAAAATAAAATCTGAAAAATGATTTTTTCATAAGAATACATTTTGAATTAAATAATACTTTTAAGTATTCCACAAACTCGTGAAACTGTGACAAGATTCATTTCAACAAAATTTACCGTTTTAAAATGCAGCTGTGGTGCAATGGTGGAGCGGTTAACCTCTTATCAGAAGACTGCAGGTTTAGTTTCCACCATACCCGCCCGTCCTTGGTTAAGACATTGAACCCCACATTGTTCCTGGTGGTTAGAGTGTTCAGCCGCTGGAATAGATGTGTGAAAACGTGTTTATGGGTGAATGGGACGATGACTTTTTCGCACTTTAGGACTTTAAGAAAAGTACACATCTAAGTGTAGGAAATTTACCATTTTAAAAGACATTAAGAACTAACACAGAACAATTGAGGCTTTTATTAGTGACCCTATCCAATGAAAATGGTCTTTTAGGTGTTTCTAACATGTTCTTATGAAAATTAACCTCTGATTAGCTATTTTCTTTTGTATTTCTTTATTCAAATTGCTGTGAATTAGGAGCAAACAAAGTAACAGACATTTGAAAAAGTTTATTCGTGACATACAGTAGAAGCTACAATGGGAAGACCATAAGCTCCCTCCTCCGCTCCGTTCTGATGCATTCACTTGCAGGCAAATGTGGCTGTAAACTAGCAGGAGGGCATGTAAACAAATGGATGATGGGAAGTGGGGGAAGGCTTACTCAGCACAAACTGTCCCACCCACAACTTAGCGGGGAACTTTTTTTGGTAAATATGGTTGAATATTTGTTACTTTTATACAACACCACAACATTGACATGTTTGCCGTCCTCTTGAACCACTCCCAGCTAAGGTAATTTTTTATAGCAAAATAAAAGGCATATGTTTAAAAAAATTGATAATGTGAGTTATTTAAAAATGACAATTAAAGCAATTTATAGTAAAGAATAACATAAGCAATAATAACAAATTCATAAATAAATAAATAAATACATTAAAAAAGAGATAAAGAAAATGCAGAAACTTTTTTTTTTCTTTTTAAAATTTTTGGCTAAAAACTGCATAATCATCATTAAAATACTGCTGAGAAGACTTTTACAATCAATCTAAAGATGATTGGAGTGGGACTTTAAGTCATTATCAAATTTTACATTATTTTGATTAACACTTAAAATCACCACCTCTTATTAAAAAATAGTTCCTAAAAGGAGGAAAAAAATGTATTTTCTCATTTCGTTTTTTTGCAATCTTATTCCCTAATACAAATATGTTAGATTGTAGCTCTGTAAATATGTGTATCTATTTTCTTACAGAGTGCACAACGCTTTTATTGTAGTTGCTGCTTGGTTGTTTTGCTCTTGTCCTTGGAGCATTTCGTGGGACTTTATTCGACACATTATTGGCCCGGTGGGAGCTCGACAGGAGCTGAGAACTGAGAGGAAAATGAATAGGGGAGCAGCAGATTGAGAGTCTGATCCAGCTATTAATCTTTCTGAGACTTTTCCTCAATGATGACTTATATGAGGACATCAACCCTCACACTGGGACAAATTATGTTTTTTATAGTTATTATTGTCAAATAATAAGCTATCTTTTAAACTGATGTATTAGGCATAAAAATCATTCTATCTACACTTAGTGAAATTCTGTGTCTTCTTTTTTTTCTCAAAATAATAAACTGCTCTCCTCCACACAAACGTATGTGAAAATCAGATCAATTAAAGCCTCTTTGTGTTCTTAAAAGATTTGAATAATTAATATTTACTGATAATACGATGCCAATAATCCCTCCCTGTTCTTGTTGGAAGCACTGAATTCTCCCTTGAGATCTGCCGGCAGCAGGTGGTTCCAGATTATCTTTTAATAATCTTTCATGATCACAGCGTGGGCCCCCCTTGGTCATTCATTTTCTTTTTTCTAATCTTTACACTTGGTGCAAACTCCCACATCATCCCACACTCTTATATGAAAAGCTGGGTTACAAATCCTGTCACTGTTCTCTCCAGTATCACTTCTGTTCGTCTGTGTTTTTTTTTTGTCACTTCACAAATATAATCTCTTATGAAATTGAAACAGCTCGCACAATGACTATTTATCATAGAAAACAAAGAAACGACAACACGGGTAGTTTTTGGGAAGTTAAAACTAGTTTTTATCTGCTTTAAAAGTTCTCCCAAAGGTCTTTTAATCATGATAATGTTGTCTCTATGTTTGGTGCTGAGTAAGCCTGCCTTCATTTCCCATCATACCTTTGTTTTCCCTCTCTCCCACTAGCTTACATCCCCTCACGATCCTAATCTAACTTTACCGGTAAAACAAAAATGGCAAACACTATCGGAGCTATCCAACCGAACAGTTTTGAGCCAGATTCCAGACAAACAAAGACATTCGTGAATCTATTTGTGTACAAGTGAATGCATCAGAATGAAGCGGAGCAGGAAGATTCTAGCTTGTAGATTGTAGTTTCCATGGAGCTACTACAAGATTTTCAAATGTCTTTTTTTTTGTCTGCTTGATTCACAATGATTTAAATTAATAATTTAATCTTAATTTTTCATATATGTCCTAAATCATGATAAAAATCCTGCAAAAAGTAGGAACCGTTATAATTTACGCGGTTCTTCCTAAACTGAAAGAAGCTACAGCAAATGTTTTCGGTGCTAAGTTTCATTGAAGGTCTATTGGTCTTTGGACATGTCAATCACTTCTCCTCTCTTCAGTACTTTGACGTTATAGCCAATTCCTTTGCCTTTCCTGTGATAGTGGGCGGGCTCATATAAAACCGCTGAAGAGGCGAGCACGAGCGCACGCCACGTAGCTCTCGAATATCTGACGCCATTTCACAACAAATCACTGAAGTCTGACAGGTCGCTGCGTCACATCAGCCAATCAGGAACTCAGATTTGGTCATGTGATGTTTTCCGTGACCCGATCAGCGGGTGAAATACTAATCCAATACGAGCGTTTTGTCCTATCGCAGCGCTGGCTGCAGCCTCCCGGACAAAATGTAATAGATTATCATATTTATGAACATAGTTTACCCTGAAAGGCTTAAGAATAGCATGATACAGGCGCTTTAACACATAGTTCTGCAAATAAATGTGTTTTCAAGCAGGCCCGTCCCTGGGCTGGATTGCACCCTTGCAAAAACAGAGAATTGCCCCCCCTTCTGGGACTTTAATTTGATTGTTCCAGCTGGGGCTTGAAAACCTGGGATTTTTTAGTCACAAGGAAGGCATCCTAACCACTGTTCAGCTTATGCTTACAAGTAAATTAGGGGTATTTCAAATGCATTCAGTTTTTTTTTAATAAAATCATTTTGATTTGGCGCCCCCTCCACAGCAGATGGCGGCCGCCTAGGTCACCTTTGCCCAGGGCCGGCACTGGTTTCAAGGAAGATATTGCAGTACCTCCCTCCAGCCTGCTGGGTGGCTGTAATCCACTCTAACAAGCTTGCAAACTGCCACCAGAACAACAACAAAAGTGCCCCATTACTGCATCCTTTCAGCTGTTTTTTGTCTTCTGGTGTACACAGGACCTGAACATGCCACGAAGTCATCAATACATTTGTCTGTTTTGTAAATAATAGCCCAGTGAAGTGTTAGATCATCAGTCCAGATGTAACAGGAGGGTCAAGGGATATTCATAAAAGTGCATAAGAATGATAAATAAAAACAAAATACATTTTTACACGAATCCAGTATAGCATCAGACTTCAACATGACTGGCGTGCTGTGACAGCGACACGCCTGGAACTGTGTGTAGAAACCGGTAGAAACACTTGTCCACAGACAGAACTGGACAGACTGTCTGTTTTCCAAATATGCATAAAAAGGATCCTCAAACAATTCAATAAACTTCACTGCGGTTTAGTCAGAATTGTTTCTTTTTTTTTTTTGACCATTTGTTCCTAAACACAGCCAACATACAAATGACTAAGATTAAGCATATTCTTTAGGGTTTAAAAATAGAAATAAATATATTGCCACTACTCTGGTCTTAGCAATCCAACCCATCTTACTCTGCAGAGAGAACACATTTCTCCTGCTTTCACTGCTTGTCTTCTTTAAGTGGTTCTTTAAAAAGTCCCAGTCCAATCATCTTTCGATCTAATGTAAAAGCCTTCACAGGGATTTTTTGATAACGATTTTGCTGGGGGGTTTTTTCCGCCAAAATAGTAATTAAAAAAAGTGTAATTTTCTAGAACATAGTTTTTGCATAGCGACCGTCATTTTTTAGAAATTCACCTCTGAGTTGTGGTGCAGAGTGAGGCCGTTCTAATTCCCAACTGCATTTTTTTCATCTGCTACTAACTCACCATGATTTAAATAAAGAAATACTCAGAAACCCAATTTTAATCCTAATTTTCTTTATTCATGTCCTTCCTCATAAGAAAATGCTATAAAAACATCCTTAAAACACTAAAAATCAGCTTTTTTGTTTTTAACAAATTCATTTAGCATATCTCTCACAATAGAGGACCTATGCGAAAATGCTTTATCAAATGTTTTACTGTACGGGTGGAATGATCCATTATTGCTCCTCAATATTTTTGCACCACCAATGCTAGCTTGAGGTTTTAAGCTTCCATGTGAGTGGGCAAACACGGGGAGGGTGAGGGGGCGGGGTTGCTTCGAGCCAATAGTCCCGCCCACAAACCAGAATTGAATTTCCAGTGAGCTAAAATATGTCTTAGAAAATGATAAAAACTTTTTGATTTTGGCTAATAGCTGCACAATCATATAATTAAAAGACCAACAGGAACAGTTTTCCAAAAGATTAAAATATGGTTGGTGTGAGACTCATTTTTAGCTCATCAAACCATTTTCCTGCACTGCTGACCTATTGCATGTTCAGTCCTGTGAATCTCGCTGCTCAGCTGATCAGTTGTCCCTGAATGCGCCGAGAACGAAGCAGACGCTACGAGGAGGATGGGGGTACAAACCTTGACACTCACCTGCACTGAAACTCAAACTCTTTCCCCGTCAGGTTTTAAATCAGTCGTCAACACATTTTCAGTTTTGTCTTATTACTTTTCTTTTGTTCAATTTGATTTTTTTTTTATCAACAGTTTCCAGATTAGCTGCTGATTGTAAAAAAAATGTTTGCATTTCTGTCTTTTTTACTTTACCTTTGAACTTAACTTTACTTAAAAACTATTGCTTATGAGGGAAACTGAAAATATTCTAAATTTGGCTAAATAAAGCGAGCTGATCCGTTAAGAATTTCAGTTTAAGATGTTGTTAAATCATGTTTAACATTCACTCTGCAGCCTTAGCCAGCAGATCTGCACATTAAGATCTGTTAAATGAACATTTGTCACTCGTGTGATGGCAGCTTCCTGCAGAACTGGCCACCAACGTGTTAAAAAACCTTTCGCTTCAAGGGACTGACAGTGAGAGTCGGGAAATAAAAACAAGCCCCATCTGTGTCATCTAGCAGCACAGTTTGCTTTCTAATCAGAGCAGATACCAGACAGTAGTGTTGCATCACCAGAATCTATTCTGGTCTTTGACCATCATCAAATGATCCCAGAAAGGATTCTGACAAATCTGTTTCTGCTGATTTCTGAAATCCATCACTGTTTGGTCAAATAATTCACCAGTGGATCCTGTTTGTGCTCTGGCTCTTAAGGAGGAACAATTCACTTTGTTTGGTGATTTTGAAAAGGTTTTCACGTTTCCTGCCTGACACTGGTCCAACTCTGCACTCTCAGCAGGAAGCTCAACATGATGAATGTTAAAGCGCTCCTGAATAATAGTCTTCGTGATTTGCTCATGGTGTTACATCACACTCCTTTCTGTCATGCTGTCACAGACTGTGCTTTTAAATGACAGCTGTTTTAAGCGGTGTGGCTTTCTTTCTTTCTTTTTTTTTTTTTTTTTTTTTATAAGGAAACGGTGAAAAGCAGAAACAAGTTCATCTTCTTTGTTTTTTTTCTTCTGCCTTGCCTTTCATCTTTTGTTGGCTAAATGAAATTACTTCCAGAACAATGAAGGCGCTCTGGGATGGAGAATGGATTTGGGCCGATGTAAAGCACAGTGGGCTGATGGTGCCGAGCGTTACTGCACTTTCCAAGCTCAGATAGAGAGATTAGACATCAGGAGACGCGGAGCACTCGTGTGTTTGTCCAGCCTTCACAGGAGCCAATGAGGTGACTGTTTGCAAAAACAGCTAAAAAGTCAGAGTGCATTATTACAGTGTTAAATTTACCAAAAACTTTGACAAATCCCAAGGATCCGGCACAACGTTCTATCTGTTGCCCTTCATCTTTGGAAGATGTTTTTATTCAGAAGCGCTTTTAATTTATCCACTTTTGTCTTTTACTGTGTTTTACTTTGTTTACATGATGTCAGACCTTAACAGTTTTAAATGTTATTTAAAAACACATCTTTTTAGAATGGCTTTTAATGCTCAGTAGTTGGTGGCATTTTATTTTATTTTATTCTATTTTTATTTGTTTTATTGTATTCATATTGATCTTTTATGTATTTTACTGCAGACTGCTTTTGTAATTTTATGCTGTTTTTATTTACTTTTGTTTTTAATTTGTCTAATTTTTAAACTCTCTTCCTTCTTTTATTGTGAAGCACTTTGGCCTGCTATAAGCAAGTGCTATAGAAATAAAGTTTCTATTCTATTCTATTCTATTCTATTAGTCTGTGATTTGTGCATGGTGACTGTTGTAATTATATGTTTTTACTATTATAAAGAACTTAATGATTTTTATCTGAAAAAGTACAATGGAGTATTAGGGCCAGTACATTTTATTTCTTTCTAAATTACTACTTTAAATTTCATACATTTATGTGAAAAAAGTCATAACTTTTAAATTGTTAAAATAAAGTTGTAGATTTAAGACTTTAAAAGTAAGGCTAAATTTATAACTTTTTTCTTGTAAATTTACTTGTTTTAAAGTTGTATATGTATAACTTAAAAGTCTTAAATTTCAGAGTAAAAAGTCATGAGTTTACTATTTGTTAGATTATGTCATGTAACTGTCATGCACACATGAAATCCCAAAGGGGAATGAAAATTACAAAGCCTACGTCCCGTTTCAACACAAAACAACAAAGAAGAAAGAAAATTTTAAAAAGTTAGCCAATCAATGCTGACTTCATAAATAAAATTTCTATCATTTGAATAAAGTAAGTAATGTAACAGATTTTTGTTTCAACAGGCTCACAATAAACAGCAATTATCCAGAACTAGACTACACTTCATTGCAGCCACTTGCATCATATCAAACTGGAGTGAACTATAACAGATTTATATTGTCATGCATTTTGATATTAATAGAGCTTCCTTTATTAATAATAAAAGAAACTCCCTTAATTTATTATAAAATAGGTGTTTATTTAACATGTTAATCTCAATAGGCAGACACTGCTTGAATAATTCACATCATGACTGGAGAGTTCACTTTAAAACGCTTCAGTTTATGGTAAAGTCTGTAACTTTTCACTTAACTGGACTAGAGTACCTTCATTAAGAAGAAGTGGGTGTCCATATGTGTGTTTTTATTTTTTATAGCAACTCATCCCTTCAGTTTCACGCGTGCACATCCATGT
Source organism: Oryzias javanicus (assembly GCA_003999625.1). Taxonomy (NCBI): domain Eukaryota; kingdom Metazoa; phylum Chordata; class Actinopteri; order Beloniformes; family Adrianichthyidae; genus Oryzias; species Oryzias javanicus. Next base: position 8,354,474 of record CM012445.1, read on the forward strand.
GTGCGATATGAACGACAGCTGTGAAAGTGAAAATTACATACAGCTCAGAGTACTGACGGGGGACGATGTGAGTGAATCTGGGTGTAGCTGCTTATTCTGAGCCCTTCCATGACGGACAGGCGAGCTGTCAAGGGTGCTGCTCCTTCATGCCCCGTGGGAGCCGACTCCTGCTCCCTCTGAGCTGCAAAAACGGGGTAAAAAAAAAAAAAAAAATCAAATTATTATTAGCAAGAAAGTGTTCTTTTTAGTGTTTTAATTCTAAGTCTGCTGGATTTCAAGCAGATAAACAGCACATTTTTATGGTTGAATCATAAAAAATAGTTTCCAGTCTGGTGAAAAATGTGTGATAAACACATGAATGATGTTTATTATTAATGTGTGGATAGCGAAGTCTCAGATTATGGTTATACGGCTTTAAAAAACACATTAGCGAAAAATCTTTCCATCTCAATCTAAAGAGCATTTTCTTCTCATGTGTAAAATTGCTGGAGTGATCCATAAAAGCATTAAATGAATGCAAACAGCACCACCAAGCAGAAAATGGAAGTGCAAAAAAAAAAAAATAAAAAAGCAACGGAAGCATCTGATGTTGTGTTGCCATGGAAATGTTATCTTGTTAGGTGGTGACACAATTTAGAAATACGCACTGGGTTTGGAAATATTATGTAAGGACTCCCTCTTCCCTTTGTGTCCCCGTCACAGACTTTAAGAGCACAGATTAATGTAGATGCTGACAAATAATCCGGTCGGTGTATCGGAATTACAAATGCATTAAAGGAATAGAGATGGTTGACGTTCTGTGCTGTGTGTGTTTTATGAGAGTGAGTTCAATCCCAGCCCACTGCAGGGGCTGAAGCCCGTCCATCCTCCTTCAGGGCAAACATCTCTCCACTGGCCTTCATTTGGTTCACTTAGTTCTCACTGAGAGACACAAAGACACAAAAGTATAAAGGGATGTGGAAATAGAGGAGGAGGAGGAGGAGGAGGAGGAGGAGGATGGGGCTCCGACAGCAAGAGAAGAGAGGATGCTGGTGAAGCGGGACAGAGGAGGCGGAGTGGGATGATAGGTGAAGTGCAAACAGAGAGGAGGGAGCAAAATAAGTGGATGGTTGAAAAGAGGAGAAGAGAAGGGAAAATCCATGCCGAGTTCAGTGCTTTCTGTTTTCCTTGACTAAGAATAGTAGCTCTTCTGTTAACCCAGAGCCCCGGGACATGACTATTTAAATAAAAGCCTCTATCGCTCCACACGAGGCCCAGTGCTGTCCTGTAGGTGTGCCTGTGCTGGCATGTGTCTTTGTGTAGGAAAGTATTTTATAGGCGGTTTCACGGGGACATTTGTCAGGATAATAAGGGACAAGCGGAAATGCGTTCGAGGGGGAAGACAGAAACGGAGCCGGTTAATTGATGGTGACGATAATAAGCTGGTGGAGAACAGAGAAGCAGACATGGCTTGATGCTTCTTTTCAGTGAACAAATGACTGTTGAGCCTAAAACCTTTCCTTATCCTGTCTGTCTGTTTGTAACCTCCTTTTTAAAGTGGAAGACTTGATAAATTTATTCAGGAGGGAAGCAGGATGTCATGTGACTTGTATTTTTGGTGTTTTTAATATGTTCTTGTGGCTTTAAATAGCATTTCTGGGTATTTCTTTATAGAAATTGTTCTGAATCAGGAGCAGATGAAAAAATGCCGTTAGAAAAAGCTTGTAGGTGTGACGGAGAAGCTCCTACGGCACGTGTCGGGGCCCGGGCCAAATGTGGACGAGGGCCGGATCCCGTAGTTTGGGGACCCCTGCTCTAGATCATTTTATTTTATTGTCATAAATGGCCCGCTGTTATCTTGGGCTTATCTTTTAATTTGTATTATTTTGTCAGAATATATTTTTATGGAGAATAAAATATAGAAAGTTATTTAAGGTTTAAATTTTTTTTTTTTTATTATTCTTGAATAATATTTCTGCCTGTTTGTATTCATAGCTATTTTTAAAAAGTTAAAATTTTAAAATAGTTTTACTGTATTCAGTAAATGTTTCGTCTGTTCGGCCCACGACCTGTGCGACTGAGTTTTGATTCCCCGTCCTACGGCAAGCCACAAGCTCCCTGCTCCAGTGGATCCCTTTACGTCTCTATTTTCCTCGTCTGAGCTGACATCTGGCTGGCTTTGACATTGCACGCCATTTTTTGTTGTACCGGCAATGTTAGGTTAGGGTTGTGAAGGGCTGCATGCCAGCAGGAGAGAGTGTAAACAGATGGATGATGGGAAGTGGGGGCGGGCTTACTCCACACCAACAGCCCTGCCAACAACTTAAAGGTGAATTTATAATGAACTACTGCCACTTAGCAGAAAACATCCCCTAAAACAATACACTCTTTTTTGGTTCAAAACAGCATAATCATTATTAAAAGTCCGGTGGGAGCGAGCACTTCTGCAATAAAAGATGATCTGAGAGGGTCTTTAAGTGAAAACTTATGTCCATATTCATATGTAGTAGCAAGTTAAAAACAGCCAATCTCTGTCTCCTCAGCACTACTTCCTCATTGTGTTTGGCCACGACGGACAGAAACCTCTGGAGCTGAGGACGGACGAGGAGAGTGAGTGCGACGAATGGGTGGAAGCCATCCAGCAGGCAAGGTACACACAGCATGTTCTGTAGGGGGCAAACCCAGCAGCGAAACTGCCCTTCCCTGTTTTTGGACAAACGAGGAAAACCTCATCAGCTCCTGAACTGAGGTGTAGAATATTATGATTACGCTTCATTTATTACCAAATACTACTTGAAGTCCTAAAGTGTCACACTAAAATTAACTGAGAAGCTGGATCTGGAAGAGAGTCATTTTCTGTGCCAGTCATCACACTCACTCGGTCCAGTTCTAATATACAGTCAGTGGTTGGGACACAAGCTCCTCAACACATTATGCGGTAGGTTAGAATAGGAAGCGAAACAAAAAGTATGCAAATAAAAAACAAAACATGATAGAAGCACATTAAAGCTTAAAAAATCTATTTTTATCACCATTATTGTTTCAAAAAATTGGACCTCTATCGATGAACAATTTTTTTTAATATACTTTGACAACTTTTTTGGTTATTCACTATGTGTGACACAGTAGAAAAAAAAGTCAAAGCATTGATCTGGCCAAAATACGAAATCTATAAAACATATGCTCTAAAATACTTTTACAGAATAATTACAAGAAATAAAAATTATATAGAAAATGAAAAAATAATATGAAAACAACATAGGAGCAGAGGTACAGAGGAGCTGCTGGAGAGTGGATTACTCTAAAGGTTATCAAGTGATGTGAATATCATTATGATACTGTGCCTGTGTACATTATACACAAACTTTCAGCTTCAGACTAAAACTTTTCTGTATTGTTGGGGTTAGAAAGCCCCCATTGCTAAGAATAATCTGATTTTTCCATCTTTTTTTAATGTAACGATTAGGGCTGTCATGCGATTAATTAATCGTGACTCGTAATTTAATAATCGATTTTACCATAAAAGTAATTATTTTAAACCTAAAAATTCATGTGAATATTTTCATTTCATTATTTTCAGTAACACATCAAATTTCAACAAAACTGACTTTCTGAAGTTTTCCTAAGATAACAGACTTCTAACTTTTACTTTTACACCAACAAGCGATACATTTTCCAGTCTCAAACATTTAAGAAAAAACAAAATGGAAGAACAAAAGAACAAGAGCCAAACGTCCACCATTCACATTTAACACAGTAAAAACAGTATGAAATCCTTTCCTTAGAAATCCAAAAAAATTGACCACAAACTTCGTATTTATACCATAATACATGTTGACATACCTAATTCCACAGTTTACCGTCCCATGCGATCAGCCTTCCACCTACCCCTTTAGTATGAAAACGAGAACTTGTCGGGCTTTATCTCTTACATAATAGATAATTGTTATGGCGTTGTGCGTTTGTTTGATTAATTCTGTGAAGAACGACAAAGTTGTAGATTGATGACGTCACAGCAGGAACGCCGTACATGCCAAATACACAGCAGTACACAGACATCAAGACATACACTGGGACCAATGTAAGACACATTTTCAACTGAGTTAAAAAAATGTTAATGCAAGCGAACACTTTTTCAAATTTTGGAACAGGATAATAGTTCTAGATTTAAAATTAGATTAGTGGGATTTTAAAAAATATTGTCTGTAATTAATTAAACGCAATATTTTGACATCCCTGGTATCGGTTTTGTATTGCATTTCATTAATCTGTGTATGTGTTTTTGTTCTTTTCTTAGTTATTCTGACATCATCATTGAGAGAGAAGTGCTCATGCAGAAATACATTCATCTGGTACAAATCGTGGAGACTGAGAAAGTGGCGGCTAATCAGCTGCGCACTCAGCTGGAGGATCAGGACACCGAAATCGAAAGGCTCAAGTCAGAGGTACAGAGTTTATCACACACAGAACGGATCTCAGAAGAAGAACTTTCAAGAATTTCTACCCATTTAGTTTTTGTCAGTAGTGTACTCCCGATTCATTTCAATTCAGCTCTTTTTTTCTCACTGCTTTGTTTCCTTGTTTACACCAAATCATGAATATTCTTGAAGGGGTTTTGTTGAAGAGAAGAAGCTGAACGTCGGAGCTGACAGCATTTCAGCTTTTCTCTGTCTGATTTAGTGCTTTTAATTAAAACAATCCCTTTGCTGCACAGTTGGTTAGGCTGCACTGTGTGAGAGACGCTGCCGTCTCTGCTCCCTCCGCCGCTAAAGCTTGATGTACAAATCACTTTGAATGGAACTGAGGGACCAATTTTAGGAGCTTTCCATTACAGAGGGCAATCACAACAAAACCAAATCAAACAAGACACAAGTCTCAAGGATTTCAACTGCGAAAGCCATTTGAGGAGGACTCTTGACCTCCTCCCACACTCTCCTGAACCTCATTATAGATCAGGAAGCAGCTACGAGGATGCGGCATTAACAGGGTAGAATGTGATTACACTCTTTTGGAAATTCAGAGAAACATTTCTGCAGTTTTTCCCACACTGCCAGTGACCACGTGGCCTTGCATAAAAACACAAAGCAAGAAGAAAAAAAATGAATGCAGGTACAGAAAAAAATGCTTTTTTTAAAAATAGAAATCATAAATATTTAGAAGTTAGCTCACATATTGTATCTACTGAGCAGGTAAACTCTTTAGCAAAGGTTATATTAGTTCCCCTGAAAAATATGCAGTTTTTTAAAATTCCAGGCAGTCGACTTTAACATCCACTCTTTTACCCAGTCTGCCCACACACTCTTCTGATTACTCTCCAGCCATGAATCACATGCAGAGAGATCCAAGAAGAAGCATATGTTAACACCTATATATACTTGCATACCGATAGGTCTGCATTGTGCGGGTGATTTCTCATGACTGCGCTTATGGCGGTAAAGAAGTGGGCGTCTAGGGTGCTCAGTCACCTCTGAGTGTAGGACGAGAAGCCCGGCGCTCGATGGAGGCTCACCATCAGCCTCCTGCAAACAGCCACGCTTATTGAAAACGGCCCGTTTCTGAGCAGCTGTCAGCGCGCCATAAATCCACCCCTCACGCTCGCACATAAAACACAACAGACCTCTGCAGGAGAGAAACGCAGGACAAACGAAAGAATGAAAGAAAAACCACTAGTATTAGCTTTTAATAATTATATCAACAAAAGAAATATTTTCGAATTAAAGCAAGAGAGTTTACAAGCTTGTGGATCACCTTTTAGAAAAGTATGTTCATTATTAATATACTTATATATAATTAGTAATGCTAATTGAAATAGCATTAACTGTACATTGAAAACTGGACTGAGTAATGTGCGTCGTTTTTAATGTAACTTTTAATGTGCGGAATTAACTCGTTTCAGTGTTAAATTAATGGTACAGAAAGTTTGTATTCGGTGTCTAATTTCCAAAAAAATGGGCAACGAGTCGTCTGAATTCCTTCCCCATTTACCGTTTTCAGAATCTACAATTCCAAAATTGAGGGCCCTTGAAAGTTCCCTGAAGTCTTTGCGAAAAACCTGTGTGCATCAATGCTTACTACATTAGCGAATATAGACCACAATGCACTGGTTTCAACAGATTTTAAAAAATTGTTTAAATTATATAGTGCGTTTGCCGTTTTGTAGGGCTGTCCGATTTTTTTTTTTTTTTTTTGCTTTTACAAACTATCCAAGTTTTTATCTTCAGAACATAGTGGATGCATAAATAGTCTTCATAAAATGCTCACATTTTTAAGGTTTTACTTTAGGAAATTTGTGATACCATATTTTTGTAAAAACATAAAAAGTATTAAGCATTGTGTCTGAATTCCCAAATGGCTTTTTGTGTCAACTCATTAGTTTAATATATAGAAAAAATGTTTATATTTTTGTTCCCCAATTTAAATCCCCTGTAGTTGTACCCCATGAATGACCAGAGGGCAGCTTGCCAGCTCCTCTTAATGCACAGAGACTTGACTGCTATTGAATTGTGGTCTGAGCTGCAGCTGTCTCCAGGGCTTTAATGTTTGCTTATTGTGGACTGCTGTTAACATTCCCATTGTTGTTTCCCAGTTTTGTCCCAACTCCTTTGTGTCAATAAGTGCTTAAATAAACGGGCAGTTGGTTGCACGAGCACTTTTGGTCTGAAGATGAGCAACCTGCATGAAGTTTTTTTTTGGAGCAACAAGTGTGGTGGACATTTTTCCTTCCTGTGAGCTGAGATATGATCTCATTTGCTGGAAGCAGTGAGGAAAACATCTGCCTGTGTAATTGGACTGCTGATGATAAAAAAAGGATTAAACTTTAGGAGCTGTTGTGCCGTTTACAATCCATCTTCCGCTTGTGTTTGTGCGCTAATGTGTGTGGCTCAGTGTTTATGAATAATTAAACCCAGCAGCTACTGTAACTGTCAGCCCTCGGCGGAGTTGCTCCTCCATTTGCAGGATGGCTTCGGTGAAGGCTTTAATGAAGAATTGTGTCTGGAAACAACTTTGCTTTTATCTCAATATGCAAGGAAACAGCAATGTACAAAAGTTAAACTAAACAGGTAAAAGTAATGTAATCCTGGAGGTAATGAAATCACAGAAACAGACATATTTGAGGCTTTGATTGTGAAGCTTTTTGTCATTTTCCCACTTCCAGTTTCACAGTTTTAAAAAGAGAATCCTTTTTAAAGTAATTGATAGTTTGATACACCAATAATATATATTATTTATCAACCTTTTAATAAGTCTGGAAATGCTTGGCCTTGTGCTGCTTTTTAAAGCCTTAATTTTCTACTTGCAAAGCATAGAGAGCCAGCCCCTCACTTCTCTGAATGAAGCCAACTGTTTGTAATGACAAGAAAGTCTGATTGCAATCTGTTGAAAACGATTCACTGAGCATGCTCCGAGCAGTCCATTTATACAGCTGAGACTTGAAATCATGTCTGTGTTTGAACAGATTGCTGATTTTATTTTCAGGTGCTTCATTTCTAGAATAAGAACTCAAGTTTACTTTAAAAAAGCTTTTAATTGGGTGCAAAATTTGGACGAAATCCTCCTTAAAGAGGATCGTTTTTGATCATAGCAGAAACATGCTTCGTTAAAGAAGTAATCAGAAATCTGGGTGGATTATTTCTCTCCTTCTATCTCATCACTGATCTCATCTCTTCTCTCTGAAGATTGTGGCTCTGAACAAAACAAAGGAGCGCATGAGACCTTATCATGTCTTCCACGAAAACGACGACCCCGACATCAAGAAGATTAAAAAGGTAATGAATCAGCTGGACGTGTGTGCATTTTTGTGCGCCGCGCATCCATGTAAAGATTTTGTCGTTTGTGACCTTTTGCATCTGCAGGTGCAGAGCTTCATGCGAGGCTGGCTCTGTCGCAGGAAATGGAAGATAATCGTTCAGGACTACATTTGCTCCCCTCATGCTGAGAGCATGAGGAAGAGGAACCAGATCGTCTTCAACATGGTGGAGGCAGAGACTGAGTATGGAAATCTATTTTGCCCAGAGCAAGCATCACAGACTGTAGCACCATTGTCCCTTTGGCACCATTATTTCACTTTGGAAGCAGTCATTCTAATTATATGGTTTCTCACTTCATGTCTTTAAGTTTTTATTAGATGCTGATTTTCTCCATCAATAAGTGAAAAGTAAATCCGAACAGAAAAAAAAACATAATTGGGCTATTCTGGTATGTGATAAAAGATTATTCCTGTCATTATTTGTCTGATGCAGTTTCTTAGTAACTCCACAGTTTCAGTTGTTATACGACTCCAGCCACTGATTGACTATAGACACTAGCAGCAAACAGGATGCTGATTGGCTGATGGAAATTTGTTTTTTAATATGCTCTTGTTGGATTTGTTTCATGATGGAAGACATCCATTAAGAAAATGAAGCTCAATATCGCATTTCTAAAGTTTTTTTTTTTTTATCATGAATAAGTAGCAAAAGAAAAAATGTAGTTTGTAAAAGATCTTATTTATGGGATAGAAAATATACTGGGCGGGCCATAAGCTCCGTCCTCTGAGCTCTCAGCAGCAGGCAGGGGAAGAGGGGGCGGGGTTGCTCTGTACCGTTAGTACCACCGTCAGCTAAGAGATGAAGTTCCAATGAACTATTGCCGCTCTGCAGAAACTATATCCTAGAAAACAACACAAGTTTATCAAATTTTGGCTGAAAATGGCATAATAATAATTAAAAGTCCACTGGAAACGCTTTTAAAATAGATCAAAAGATCATCGAAATGGGAATTTAAGATGAATTTGAGATAAAACTAAACTCATACCAGCCATATAGTCAGAAATGTTTTATAAAAGCTAAAACACAAAGAATAATCAAAATGATTTGATTTATTGAATAGATTATTCTTTTTTTTGGGTCCAGGTTGAAATAAGATCATAAACAACTCGTAACTAAGACACAGTATTGTGAGAATAGATAAATTATTGGCAATTTACACTAGGAATAACAAAGAGTACGTTTTTTTAGAACTGTCATGTTTCATCTTTCATGTTCCGCTTTATCCCTTTCGGGGTTGGGGGAGTGCTTTAGCCCAACTCGGCTACTGATGGGTGAAGGCAGAGTTCACCCTGGACAGGTTGCCAGTCTGTTGCAGGGCCACAATCACACACAGCTAGGGACAATTTGGAGGACCCAATTAACCAATAAAGCATGTTCTTGGATGGTGGGAGGAAGCTGGAGTTTTCGGTGAAAACCCACACATGCACAGGGAGAACATGTAAACTCCACACAGAAAGGTCGCCAGTTTTTCTGGGGTGTTTCAGTGTTCCTGATCCCACAAACGGGATTTGAACCGGGGCCTTCTTGCTTATAAGGCTAACCACTGCTCCACCGTGCAGCTGAGAGGCATAGAGAGTGAAAATAGAGAGTTAAGAGTAAATCTTAACTTTCACCATCAATCGGTCCCAGTTCCAAAAGCTGTATCATATGGGCAACAAATAGAAAACTTTTTGAGAAGGATTAGAGACAGGTTTGTGACATAAGTTGTGACAATTTCAGAAAGTGTCACAACATTAACATGTAAATTGTTACATGCATAGATTGTAGAAAAACAATGAACGTATCAACCCCTCCTCTAATGTTGCAAATAGGAATTACCTGATGGTTCCAAGAACTCAAAATCCCATAGACGTCTATTGAGATTCCTTCTATTCCTTTTTTGTTTTTTCTTTTTTGCAAGTTATTTAAGTTATAAATCAGAGTTAGTTATAAATTACTAATCAGATGCCTCAATAAAAGCATGTGGTGCTCTCTGGCCCCGCCTCAGACATTTGATTGACATTCTCCTGAGCCCACTTTCAGTGGAAGGGGTGTGGGCTTCCAACAAGTTTACTCAAGATTAGCGACAGTAGTTCCTCTAAAAACGTGACTCAGACCGACTTGCTTTGTTTTTAGGTGTCATTTTGTTCTTTTGTTCAGATAATAAAGACTCAAGGATGCAGAATGGAAGAGATTTTGTTGGTGTATAGAATGCCTTTTGCTTTGGCGTCAGTCAAATTGACAGAAACAATTGATTTATCAACGTTACTGTCAAAGTACACACTTTTACCTTTCGGGAAAACATATGCTGGATTTATTTTTTTCTTTGTGTACAAAGTCTGCTTCATCAAACTAATATAACTAAGTGTTAAAATAACATTATAAATCTAAAAAAATGAAATAGCATAAAATTATGAATGTTTTTTAATAAAATATAACAATGAAACATAAATATAATATTCTACTGTTATAAAATTCTACTTCATACGATTCAGATAAAAATATTTTTCCTCTTTTCATTGATTTTGTTTCTCTGTTTTTGACTGCAGGTATGTCCACCAGCTTTCTATCCTTGTCAATTGTTTCCTTCGACCTTTAAGAATGGCAGCCAGCTCCAAAAAACCCCCCATCAGTCATGACGATGTGAGCAGTATCTTCCTCAACAGGTATGCGCATAAATGTACTTTAGTGTGACTAAGAAAACTTTTTTTTTTCATCTTAATCTTTTAAACAGAAAAAAACAATATGAAAGTCTCAAATGCAGATGTTAAAATATGAATATATAGCTTCTATTTATCTCTTATTTGAGTAAAAAAAACAATGAAACTAGTCATCTAAGTAATGTTTTTAGCCAAAGTGAAAAAGCAAAAAAAAGTAATTTGTGAAAAGAAATGGTGTGATTGCTTAATCAAAACCTGTAATTAATTAATTTAATTAACATATTTTTAATCAAACCTTATAATTGTGATGAAAAGAATCAATTTGATTTTTTTTTCATTTAAATGTGGGACATTGTGGAGCAGTCAAAGATCAAAGTACAACAAAAAAAGTGGCTTTTTGTGGCTTTATTTCATCACCAAGGGGGTATTATTGTCAATATCACACAATTAGTAACAAAAGAAGAAGAAGAATAACAACAACAATATCCAGTCCGAGGGTTATAATTTAACACAAACAGTGGGACTATTGTCCTGAGCAATTCAAAAGTCTTTACCACATATTAATTATTAATACCATAATATATATGTTTACATTCCTTATTTCACAGTTGATCATCTCATGTGAATTAATTTATGATAACAAATACCCAGTCGGGCTTTATCCCTTACATAATAGATAATAGCTGTGGTGTTGTGGCTTTGCTTTGGTTTGTTTTATTGGTGTAATATTTTTTTTTTTAACAGGGATTTGATTCATATCATAATTTGTGGTTACCAATTAGATTCATAGTCAATTTTGGTTCATTCTGAACAAATTGATTCAATCCGATTCACCGACCTAAAATATAACCAGTGTGAATCACCACTAAATGCCTGGTATTGAACAGTACAGGTGAAGTGTAAATCAAATATGTCCAAAAACAATAAACAAGAGTTAATGGCAAATTCATTCACATTTTACTTTCAGCCCTCTGTTGTTTTTCTACATCAAAATCACACAAAGGGAACATTATTAGAACATTCTACCACACTGTATGGTCACATGTCTTTACAATATTCAAAGGGCTTTCACACGTTGGACTGTAATGATTGATTGATCATTTTTGTTGACATCACGTTTGTGTTGTTCACTGTGATGGCACTTGGTCCACTATTTATTATGCTATAAATATTATGCTATAAAAAATGCAAATATTGTACAAGTAAAGAACAAATGATTCAAAACTATAAAAAAAACACAACCAGCAACAATTCTAGTTTTTGAAAACACACTTGGTTAGTTAAAGTACAACAGAATGGTACTTATGTAATATTTAAGTACCACACACAAAAAAAGTATCAAATAATTTTAGTGGTTTTGTGAAAACTGAAGTGATGCATCAACTGGTAACAAATTTGATTTGCCAACTTTAAGACTGAAATGTTTAGTTTTTTTAGATTTGACCAGCTCAGCTAGAGAAACAGGTTTGGGGACTGTTTGTTGGTGATCAACTTAATACAATATTTAATCCTAAAGTAGGATTGTACTTTGTTGCTGTTATTAGTTAAGCAATCGGAGAAAAAAAAAAAGATTAGTAATAATTTTTTGGCAGTTTTAGCAGAAATTCTGGGCAATTTGTTACGTCTGAAGTAATGTCTTACCTTTTTCCGTTTTCTCCTTGAATGCAGACGTGTTAGAGACACACAATCTTGATCTTATGGGGAAGAATTTGGACTCTTCAGACTTCTTTTTCTCTTATTTTCTTTAATCCACGCTCTGTGTTGCTTAGGCTTACCAAGCTGTTAACGTGACACATGTTGCATTATCTGGCAAAAGAAAAAAATAAAATGAATTTTTCATTTAATCTAAATTTCAGTGGAGTTTATGTGGGATGTTTGGGTGCAGGTGGTGGTTCATGGATGCTGCAGCACAGTAGGTGATCTTGTTACAGGCTAAACTCAATTCCTGAAGGGGTGGCCCACCTAAAGAGCCTCCTGACCCGCGTGTACCCTCACATCCACGCTGATTACTGCGATTCAGAATGATTAGAGCCAAATAAAGGAAGCTAAAATAGTGCTACTTCCTCCCGCAGATTTATGAAAGCATTTCCTGAAATCACCCTTTAAATCCTATTGATAGGTTTGATGTGACTTCTAAGCTTCTAATGAAGGAATTGAGTATTTTTAGCACATGCACATGTGCACTGTGTGTATTTTCAGTGAGACCATCATGTTCCTACACGAGATTTTCCACCAGGGCCTGAAGGCAAGGATAGTCAACTGGCCAACCCTGGTGCTGGGTAAGCCGTCACCTGACCTCACACACGGCACACACGCAGGTGATCCTCCACGTGTCTCAGTCAGACGTCGCAGTTCAACGTCACGCTGCCAAGCCATGCACACGCGTGTGCTCCTATCTTAATCTGTTGCTGGCAGTCTCATTGTCTTGACAGACAATGACCACCCGGGCCAGCACACGCCCCCTAATTTCACCCCTAATTCGCTTGCCCCTTTTACAGAAAACGAGGAGACAGACTTCTGACAGATCAGGCAGTAAATCACTCTGACAAATTCAAAAGGAGACGACTTTGATGGTTAAATATTCTGACTTGACTCTTTGCTTTGGGCTCACAATGAGTGTAGACTTCTAATTAACCACATTTTCATGTCTAATCAATTATTGTTTTGGTTAAAATCACTGAATTAGAGTTGGAATATATTTTGTTCTTATAAAATACAAAAACATATAATCTCATATATACAAATTAAATTCTATCTATTTTTGAGAGTAAAGAAGAAATAGTCACATCATAGACGAGTTCAGCCTCTTTGTGAAAAAAAAAACAGTTTACTGAAGCAAAATACTCACATATCTGTCTTGTCTCTTCTTTTGTTTTAAGCCGACCTCTTTGACATTCTGCTGCCGATGCTAAACATCTATCAGGAGTTCGTGCGCAACCATCAGTACAGCCTGCAAGTTTTAGCCAACTGTAAGCAGAACAGAGACTTTGACAAACTGCTGAAGCAGTATGAATCCAACGCGGCCTGTGAGGGACGGATGCTCGAGACCTTCCTCACGTACCCCATGTTCCAGGTAATCTAAACAGCAGTGGAATCAGGTGAAATCACATCTAAATGAACTGTTTTTTTTTTATTTTTTACGATGCTCTTTACTTCCAAAAAGATTCCTCGTTACATCATCACCCTGCACGAATTACTAGCCCACACTCCACACGAACATGTTGAGCGGAAGAGTCTGGAATTTGCTAAATCCAAATTGGAGGAATTGTCCAGGTATGTGTGAGGATTGTTAGTGTTTCTGACCTAAAAGCGTTGAGGAAAAATAATGTGTTTTTGTGGATTTCAGAGTGATGCACGATGAGGTGAGCGACACAGAAAACATCCGGAAGAACCTGGCCATAGAGAGGATGATAGTTGAGGGTTGTGATATCCTTCTGGACACCAGCCAGACTTTTGTCAGGCAGGGTAAGTCTCCCTCCAATGAAAATCCTGTTTTTTGAGTTTTAACATGTATCTGTGGAATTTTTTTTTTTTTTTTTTTTACGAAGGAGAACAAATGTAATAGGAAATCATTTCATTTTTGCATTTCCGAATTTTTCTCCTTTTAAATGGCTCTCAATAAACTATTGCACAAAAGATCTGTTTGAATTAATGAGCTTTCTCTACATCACGACAGCTCTGCTGCACATGTGCTAATCCCCTCATCTGGCCCGGCTAGCGTGTCGAGCTCAGGTCAAATGTATTCAAATGAACTACTATTCGCATTTCTGTGGTCAAATCAGCCAACACTGGATTTTTTGTGTGAGTTTCATATAATACTTATGGTAGCAGGGCAAAGAATGACCACGGAAATGTCAACGGTGACTCGTTTGACCGCAGTTGGTAAAGATTGTAAATCAATGAAAGAGCATTTTGATGTTAGCTTTCATTATTTTCCCAAAGACTCTACTCTGATAAACCAGTTAATTTAATTTACTGGTCACAGCAACATCAATAAACATTGGATAATTAGCTAAAAGAGTATGGAGATGGAAGGAGAAAGAATCAGGCTTTTGGAGTAAGTTTGGTCCATGAAGCTCTTCACTTTCTCGTCCGACATTACCGATACTGCTTGATGTTTTTATGTAGCAGCTCTGAAGATCTACTGTAGCGAGACACAGAGCTATCATAATCAGGCGGGGGGTATCAGGGGCAGGGCTGATTAGCTCAGCTCCAAAAGCCACGCCCCCTCAGAGGAGATTTTGGAAACAGGGGCTTCTGACCAACATGAAAAATGCCTTTATAAGACATTTAGGTTGTGGGATTTTGGTTAAAAAGTTCACAATCATAACTAAAACACTATTTGGAAATTTTTACTTATATAAAAAAAAAAATGTCATACATAGGGAGACTTAAACAAATCCTGCTTTACACCTGAAGCAAATCCATGCACAGTCTATTTTTAACGTCTTCATGCAAGAATTAATTTCCAATTATATAATTTCCTGGATGAAATTGAGTCCTGGATTAAATTGTATGTGCTGTCGTAAATTAGTGACATATGAGACACAAAGGGGTTAACAATATTAGTTTTATTTTTTATTTTTATTTAATTCCTGAGATGTATTTGGCATTTGGATGGACCAGTGGTGGATTCAACACAATTCTGGTTTTTCGATATCTCACCCAGTTTCACAAAATGCATTAAAATTCAAATTGCAAAGACATTCTTCAAGCTGCCAAAGTCTGATAATCCCTCACGAGTGTACTTGCAGAATTTGTGGAGCCACAGGTTGGAGACAGCAAAGCCTGTGAGTCCCTCTGAGGGTCACATTTATTCCAGAGCCCCCACAGTCCAGATCAACTTCTTTGGAAGTTTGGGTAAATGCCTTCTTGAGCTCTTTGTCAAATTCCTAAAGCTCTTAAGCTGGTTGGCACATTGTTTTCCTGGAAAAGGCTGCTGCAGTGCCTTGGTAAATGGCTATATGTGCCTTTTTTAACCTCGACTAAGATACAAAGTCTACTTAACGCGCCTTGCCAAATCCAGCGGCACGGCCAGAATTTTTTTTTTTTTAGTGTGAAGTAGTAACTCAGACTCAGTTTAACCTGTGGCTGTTAAATTATTTTTATTTGATGCTTGGGGGCTGCTTTAAGAGAAGTAGGATTAGATGAGAACAATTGGGACAATGTGGAACTTTTGTGTTTTTCCTGTATAAAAGTGAGAGCCTTTTCAAAACACTAATTCCCAAATCTCACCAAAGCACAGATGAAAAAAAAGAGAATGAAATATTCCTTATGTTACTGTCTAATAATAATATTGTCAGTCTAATCAACCTTCTTATTTCAATCCCCGGTGTCTTTTACAGTCATCTTTGAATACAGGACACATGCCTAGAAAGTCTGTGTGCATACATTTGTCTTAAATGTTTCCACGCACATCTTTTGGCCGCTGCTAATGCTGGCTGCACACCGCCCGCAGCTTAGTGTCAGCTTAATGAAATGAAAGGTAATCCTGTGACCCTCCTGCTCAACAGGCTCTCTGATCCAGCTGCCATCAGTGGAGCGAGGGAAGCTCAGCAAGGTCCGTCTGGGATCTCTGTCTCTGAAGAAAGAGGGAGAAAGGCAATGTTTTCTCTTTACCAAACACTTTCTCATCTGCACTCGCAGCTCTGGAGGAAAGCTGCACCTTCTTAAGGTGACTGCGTGGTTGTGTGTGTAGCTTAGCCTTGTGCATGTTGTTTCCTTTGATGTAACTCTTCGCTGTGTTTTTTAACTACTGCAGCAAGGCGGAGTCTTGTCCCTCATCGACTGCACTCTGATAGAAGAACCAGATGCCAATGATGAGGAGTGTGAGTTTATGGCAGGAAATACACACAATTATTGGTCTATTTAAACACTTTCCTTGTAACTAAGGTTAATTAACTGTCAAACCATAAGTGCTAAGAAATCCCTTCCTTTTAAATATCAGATGCCCGCCCCTTTAAATGTCAGCTTTTGATCTTCAAACATCACAGACCTGTATTTTTTTTTTTTTTCTTGTGCATTATTTTCATGGAAACCTATAACTACACACACACAAACACAGGTGGCGGGGCGGTCACATGCGTGTGCATGCTTGCCTTCGTTTTGCTTCAGGGTTGTGGAAAAGAAGATAGCAACTCTGGTTAATTAACCTTCTGTCCTCATGTGTGATGCATGAGCACAATTATGTCCTTACTTTATAATTTCCTCATTTTATCTGAGGAATAATTCCGTTTGTGTTGCAGCTAAAGCAGGCGGGCAGGTGTTTGGTCAGCTGGACTTTAAGCTGGTCGTAGAGCCGTCGGACTTGCCTTCGTTCACCGTGGTGTTGCTGGCACCGTCACGGCAGGAGAAGGCTGCTTGGACCAGTGATATTAGTCAGGTATTACACAAAACAACACATGCAGACGCAACCTCAGAATAACGAGAATAGCTTTTGTCCGCTGGGTGTTGAGAAGACTTGGAGATAAACAAACAGACTGTGGTGCAGATCCCAAGGGCTCAGCTCTTCTCTCCTCCACATCAGTTCTTCACAAACAGGCTAGCACATTCAGGCATTTCACACGACATTAGTTCCTACATTAAAACTTTTTCATGTCTGTGTTTACATGTTAGATTTATAATTTTTAAACTCTGAAAACTTTGTGAAAGTGGGCACTTGTGATCTGACGTAAGAATGATTCCTTTCCTTCATTTTTCTCTCCAGTGTATAGATAATATTCGCTGTAATGGCTTGATGACAAGTGTTTTTGAGGAAAACTCCAAAGTGACCGTGCCTCACATGATCAAGTAAGTATTTCAGCTTTGGTAGAGAGCAGCAGCTGTCTCTTCATGCCATTGACTGATTTTAAAATTTTAAAGATTGAAAATTGACCAAAAAAAGGAAAAAACTTGGCTTGTTGTACCAATGCACAATAAATTCCTCTCAAAAAATAGCATTTTTATCTTTAATTAAAACAGCAATAAAATTGCACGTTTTAGATTATATTAGATTAGAAATTGTTTATTTCAAGTAATCAGATAGCTGGAAAGGGAGTTGGGGGAAACAAACTTATATAATTCCACCCTGGCTCGACTTTACCATTTCCTTTATGTGTATCATCATTATCTGGTTCATAACTTTGGATCAGATATTTATATCTTTCCAACACAGATTCAGGTTATTATAGGAAATCTCAAGTAATAATAAATCACATGGTTATGTAAGTAGATATAACACTATTTCAGAGCTAGAGAGAACTTGGAACACATGTCTGGGCATATCCCGGAACTGGGAAAAAAAAATGTCCCAAAATTTGTGAATAGGTTCAATCTTATTTGTAATATACAGTTTATATAGGCCAAAAGAAAAGGACAGAAAATTAACTTTATTTCAGTAAATATATTGACTGTTGCTTTTGGAAATTTTTATGTTTAGGGAGTTAAAAAAACAAAACAACAATAACGACAATAATGGCCATTATCATCTGTTATTTTATTGTGAAAAGCTGAGTAAAAATGCAGGCAATTTCATGGAAAGGCAAAATGCTTTTTAAATTGACTTTCATATCACAAATATGTATTGAAAATTATCTTTATGCTTATCCTGTTTTATCTTTTGTGAAATCCTTATTTTTAGAAATTTCTCATTAACCCTAAAACACTTTGGCCATAAAAAGTTACACCATCACTTCTGACGGGTAACTTTTACCTGAAATAATATACCCAATAAAAAGTATTTGTCTTAAAAAAAAATAGATCAAAATATAATATGATAAATTAGGGTAGTTTTATTTTTATTTTAAACTGTGATAGATGTAACAAAATGGAAAATAAGAAAATTATAAAACATGCTTGAAAATTACAGAAAAATTAGGAATTTTAGAACAAAAAAATTCCTAAAAAAAATAATGTTACCGGAGACTTGGTCTTTGTCCACCCATTCTGGGACCCATAAAACTCAGAAAGATTCAACATATTGAAAATCCTGTAAATACTTAAGCTTGGGTGAAAAATCGCCCATTGACAGTGCTCTAGGGTTAAGCTTGACTTTTTTTTTTTTTTTGGCATAACTTTTTCTTGCTTATCAACCTGGCAGTCACCCATGCGTGGTTATGTGTGTGTGTGCGTGTGTACCCATCAGATCTGATGTGCGCCTCCATAAAGATGATGTTGACATTTGCTTCAGCAAGACGCTCAACTCCTGCAAGGTCCCCCAGATCCGCTACGCCAGCGTGGAGCGGCTGCTGGAGAGGCTGACCGACCTGCGCTTCCTCTCCATAGACTTCCTCAACACCTTCCTGCACACATACAGGATCTTTACCACAGCAACGGTGGTCATGGACAAACTGGCTGACATCTACAAGAAGCCCTTCTCCTCCATACCTATCAGGTCTTTCTTGTTTTTAAATGTATGCATAGAAACTGACAGGGACAAAAAGGTATATGAGTCTTATTAACATTTTTGTGTAATACAAAAATGTTGGGCTAAACACACACTGGCTTATCTTTGACAGCTTTGGTTTTTATTTTCTCTCCATTAACATCAAGTGACTGTTTCTGTTTTACAGTCTTCACATTTATCTTTATGTTGCTGCAAGTAAATACAAACGTCTTATTAAAATAATGGCTTAACCCTTAGTAGTCTGTGCACTCACCGATGGGTTTGCCAGTGGAAAAGGTTGACTTAGTAATATCGGCGACTCCCCAGTCATATAGTCTACATTTAAAATTGAATGTAAATAGTTAAAAAAAAAGTTTTTCACTTTAAAATGTAAGCTTTAAAGTCCCACTCTGATCTTTTTTTATTTTTTTTCAGTGTTCCCTGTGGGCTTTTAAACATGATTCAGCTATTTTTATCCAAAATTGAAAACATAGCATATTAGAAATTTTCTTCTGAGTATACGTGCAGTAAGGCCTCTCTCATTTCCCATCATCCATCTGTTCACATGCTCTCCTGTTAGCTTGCAGGCCCTTAACACCTCAACCTAACTGGTGCATCGAAAAAGGACAAGTAATATTGGGGATGTTTAGCTGCATAATTTTGAGCCAGTTTCCAGCTAGAAAACCCAAGTGGGGCCCCCTGTGTTTGAAGGGTGGGCAGAAATTGTGAGCCTTGAATGGGTTTGTATACATCCATGAGGGCCCCACTTATGTTTGCTCACCAGCAGGAAACGGCAGCCAGGGTGCAACCTTGTTAGCTCTGCTGGCCTTGGGGCAGAGGTGCACACTATGCTGCCCACCTAGCGTAGCGAGCCAGCCACTGAGAGTCCACTTAAGTCAATATGGGCAAACACTGGTGGGGCCACCTTTGAGACTGTGGACAAACCCATTCGGTGCACCGTTTTCTCCCCTTTAAACCACATGGGGCCCACTTGACCTTGCTGACTGGGATAACAACCCATATGAGAAAAACAAAGACAGATATGGATCTGATTCTTTTTCCTGACTAAGGTTTTTTGAGGAGTTTTTCCTTACCAGGAGGGAGGATCTAAGTGCAGGGATAACCAGTTCTTGTTCATTTGTTTGGTTTTTAGCCATTGTTCATATTTCATTACTGATTTTTTACATCTGTAAAATTAATGAGGCAAATTTTCTTTGTGATATTGGGCTATATAAATAAAATTGATTTTAATTGAATTGATTTATTGGTCTGCTAGTGGACGCTTCAGTTGTTTCACAGCGATTTGAATCAAGGAATGTCATTTAAGCTTAATTTTCTTGATACATTTCTTCCATCATAAAAAAAAAAAAAAATTACAAGAACATTTCAAAAACACAATTTTCATCAGAGTGGGTCTTTAAACAAACACAGGAAGAGTTATGACATATTCTTGTGATACCCCCTGAAACATTTTATGAGATTTCTTTTGACATTTTTCACATTTGTTTTGACCTTGTCTTTGGATTTATGTATTTTTCTTTGATCTATACATTTATGACTTTATTATAAAACATGAAAACAGTTTAATTTAATTTTTTTTATGTCAAAAGTGACAACATTCACAACTTGGAAGTTAGTTTTTTTTTTTTTTTTTTTTTTTTTTTACAGTTTTAGGATTTTTGTGTAATTATTGTGTGGTATAATGAAGAGATACAAGTAAAAAAAAAGGTGCTTGAGCTGTACGAAGAATATATATATCAAGTATTGACACAAATCTGTTTTAAAGGTAAATAAATAGAATAAAAATTTAAAGTAGTGATAAAAACTTTCAGAAAGGTCCCAGACTACTAAGGGTTAAAGACATATTTTTAGATGTTTTAAAAACACATAATAATTATCGCCTATTAGGGTTTGTTCCTTATGGTTATAGATTATCATTAACCTCTTGTCTGACTGTCTTCTTCTCGTTTAAGCAAAGGTTCATGTCTCACTCTTCCACCTCATTGTATCTTCATTTCATCCACTACTTTCATTTTCATCACTCAATTTTATTTTGTTTGTCATCCACCCTTCTTTTCTCCTCACATCCACTCCAGGGTGCAGTACCCCTCATTTGATCGTCTGTCCATCTCATCCATCTGTCCTGACTATGGTCTGAAGGTCAAGAAGATAGCCATGGATCAGTCCAAGTAACCGACTCTCCTTTTCTCTGCTCTCTTTCTTTCCCCATCTGTGTGGCATCTCCTCTGCCTGTTCTTCCTCTCGTGCGGTCATGATCTGGTACTAAACGGATGCATGACTTACCTGCTCCTCAGCCTGTCTCGCTCTTTACGTGAATGAATCACTGAGGTTGGGATTGTGGATGACCAAAAACGGAAATGGAAAATAGATACTTTTGGATGGAGATCTGCAGAGGCTGTTCAGAGCATGTTTTTGTCAGCAGCGTATCACTTCCTTGAGGCTGTTTTTTTTTATTTTTCTCTTAAACTATTTGGATCTTTGCTTCCCATTTCTCTCTTACTGTTTCTATTTCCTAACTAGCGTTTGCATTTTCTTCTGCAGTTTGCCTCTTTAGTCCTTTGTTTACCCTGTATTTTCCTTCCTTTGCATTAAATGTTTTCCCTTTTATGTCTGTTTTGGATGCGGTTAGTTCCTTTATCTCTGGCTGAAGTGTGTGTGTGCAAATGATGCTAGTGGCCGGGTTTATGTGTGCACATTTACTTCTTCGCTGCCTCTTAAGGAAATGTTTCCTCAAATGCGGGTGTTGTTTCGGTTCATTTTCATAGACTTTATGATCTTTTATTTATTATTTGTTTATGTATTTAGTTTTTGTTGCTTAAATGTAATGCTTTATTCAATGACAGGAGGCTCTGAAAAAAAAGACAAGCAGCAGTAATAAAGATAAAAATTAAAAGTCTAAGATAAAACTAATCCAGGTAGATTTCTGTTATCTTCAAATTATATGGTTTTATTTTTATTTTTTTATCAATCATTATTTCACATTTGCTAATCATAGGAGTTTTTGCTTCAAGCCTCAAATATTGCATCTAAATTATCCCATAATTGATACTAAAGGAGCTTAATTTTTGCTGCAGAGATGATTTCATTTGACGGCATGTGAAGCACTGGGACACTAATAGTTGCATCAATGGCAGAATATTTGCAGCTGATTTGCAAAAGCAGAGCTTCAGTTTTTGTCCCCAAATGTAGGCAACATTTATCTCTCTCCTTGGAACCAATCAGAGCTTCCTTAAAGGAAAAAAAAAAAGTTAGCCTAAAAGCAACACTAACAAGAGTGCTAAAACCGATCCAGAACCATTGCAGACCATTAAAGCAAAACAGTTACCTGACAGATGCAATAAAGCCCCAACGAGCCGTGGGGACGTGTATAATCTGATGATGCCTCTCTGTGAGTTTGGCGTGATTAGAGCTCCACTGACTCCATGCTCAGTCCTTTAGCTACATTGCAATTCATTCAGACTGAGAATGAGCTGTACAGAGGATTTAAACATCCTGGAAAAAGGAGAAAGTCTCAGAGGGAATATGAAAGATTCATCTTTTTTTTGTTTCTGCATCCCAGTTTTGAAGTACAGTAAAAAAAAAAAAAAAAAAAAAAAGGTCTGAAAAATCTTCTGACTGCATTCTGCATGGCCCCTTTAAATACATGAGCAGGAAATGCTTCAAGCTCTTTGTCTGAGCTGCACTTTCAATTTTTATACTAATATTTATTATTCCCTTTATTAACCCTTTCATGCCAATAGCTAATTCGCTATGTACCAGATAATCCAGGATTCCACTTAGTTTAGCATCACTTTGGATGAAAAAGAAATATGTATTTATATATATAATTGGAAATAAATTCAGTTCGGGTGTAACGTATAAATGACTTAATCAGTGAATCAATTTTTATTCCTTTGATCCAACCTAATTGATCTGTCAAGGTGTTAATCAAATCAAATCAATCTATACCATTAAAAATTAAAATGATAATAGTAATGATAATACATTTAAAATGAAATAAATAGATTATATCACTATTGGAGAGTGACATTTATATTGAGGTACAAAAGCTTTATTTGACTAAAATATAAAAATGACCATCACAGCGTACGACACACGCGATGGCATAAAGAAAAAAAAGATCAACCATTATTACAGTCCAATGTTTGTAGAATTTTTATTATTTTGATGTGGATAAACAAAGGTGAGCTGAAATTTATAAGGGCTAAAGTGTTAAATAATTTGACATTAATTCTAGTTTACTTGTGCAGATATTTAATTTACACTTGATTATCTTGCAAGACAAACAATGAATGTGAAAACTTAACCTGTACGGTTCAGAATCAGGTATTTATCTTTGAGTTTCACCGTTTTGGCTAGAGATGTCCAGGATTTGTTTTAGGTCAATGAATCGGATAGTTGAAACTGAACCAATATCGACTACAAATCAAATCAGCAAATCCTGATATAAATCAATTTGCTGTTAATATGAATCGTTACACCTCTGAAATTCAGCCATGAAGGGGTTAAACTGATTTTTCTGACTAAAACATGTTTGTTAATTATCTTTTTAATGATACTAATAGATGAGCAATGCTTTGTGTCTGCTGCCAAAACATGCTCTTATTTCCTCCTTTTCACTGATTTCTTTCTTAATTGATTTTTTTTTCTTATTATTATTTATTAACATGTTGCCTTTTTCAATTCCCAGATCCTTGGAATTATTTTTTGCCACCAACCAAAATAACAGAAGCGGTGAGCACATAAATGACAGATCTCCTCGTCTCTGCCGCAAGTTCTCTTCTCCTCCACCTCTATCCATCCCCTCGCGCACCAACTCCCCTGTCCGAACTCGAAAGCTCTCCCTCCACTCCCCCATTACTGCCAGGGTGGTAGGTCTCGACTTGACCAGTCCACTGTCCAACTTCAGCCTCAACCACAACTCATCCCAGTCTGCTGCCAGTAGCCCCACATCCATCGCCACGCCACAAACTCCAACGCCTCAAACCCCAACCCCAACTGCTACCTCTCCTTCTCCTCCTTCCTCCACCTCCCCACCACCGAGCAACGGCAAAGCACTGCAGGAGCAAGCTCCTCTCACGCCATCGTCACCAGAACAGAGTCCTTCCTCGACGACAGAGGGGGAAGAAGTGCCGAGGATCGACCCTTTCTGTGGGAAACTTCGACGGAGCATTCGCAGAAGTATGTACATTTAACTGCATTAATCCACCACTCAGATTACAGCACCGTTTGAAATTTTTTCTTATTAAAAATCTTTAAAATAGGCATAAAAGTTGTAGACAAACAAAAGAACAAGGTTTAAGTGAAAAAACACAAACATTGTCCTTCTCATGAAATATTTTATTGTAGTAAATTGAGAGGATTCAAAGAGGAAAACATTGTTTTGGGGTTTTTTTTTTTTGTTTTTTTAAG
The DNA here is from genome assembly GCA_003999625.1 of Oryzias javanicus. Lineage (NCBI taxonomy): Eukaryota > Metazoa > Chordata > Actinopteri > Beloniformes > Adrianichthyidae > Oryzias > Oryzias javanicus. Next base: position 8,378,695 of record CM012445.1, read on the forward strand.
CAGCTGTTGAGATGTTTCCCAGGAATTTTGCTCTTTTTTATGTCAAAGCTACAGAGCTCCTAAAGGGACATGGAAGTTAAAAAGAAAAATTCTCATGTGTGGTATTGTATGTGGTGCTCATGAGAAACAAACTGGTGCGCAGATGAAACTTAAGGGGTCATTTGAGAGCAAGAGATTTTTTCAGTCAGTTACCTGAAAAGGACATCACGTGAGAAAGTTATAAAGAATATCGACTAGGCTTGATCATAGACAGTACATAAAGAGAACTGGACTGATCATCCCCTCCCCACTGATGTTCCACATACGAAGTACCCACTGGTCCAAAAGACCCAAAATCCCATTGACTTCTATTGAGAAATAGACAACTATTACTCAATCACTGTTTGTCAGAATAAACATTCTTGCTCTGACACCTCTTTTTAACATGTTCTTGTTAAAAATATATATATTTTTTATGATATATTTTCTTCATCCCAAGTTATTCAAGTAATAAACTGGCCAATCAGGCGCCTCAATAAGAACATGTGGTGCCCGCTGGTCCCAACTCAAACATTAAAAGCTTTTGACAGATTCTCAAACCAATCACAGCTTACTAATATCATCTGGTTCCTAAAAGGTGAAATTGGGCGATATCCACACCACAGAAAAATGGCGACTGAATTGTCTTCATTCCGTTGAAACCCAAGGTAACACCCTTGTTTTTTCCATTTCCATGTATGACTACGGGCTTGATGGGGGAGAACAGTTTATTTACAATTTGTCTCATACAATCTTTGAATTTATCTTGAGTCGAGTCCAAGACTCTACCAAACAAATGTAGCCTTTTGTCCATTTAAGGCTCAAACATAAGTGCATCTTGGCCACACCCCTTTTTTTGCTCTTCATCCTCATGGCGTGTTTTGCTCCTCTGTCGGCACTGCCCCGCGTCCTCCACGGCGAGGCTCCTCCACCATCACATGTTAAGACACAATAAAACACATCCCGTCACAAATATCTTATGTAGCTTTATTCTGCCTTGCAGCTCTGCTTGTACGTTATGTTATCTCTGAACGTCACCTAAAATCAGTTTTAAAGTCATCTGTTTGTTTCCATGCCCACAACTTACTTTCTAGTGCTGACCAGATACTTTCTTGTGTGCAGGAGAAACCAGTACTATTTTATTTTACTTTTAAGTCCTTTTAAAGCAAATCAAAACAAGCAAACAAAAAGAAAACTCCAATTTTTATGCATTCTTTGAAAAGTCTATCCTGGTCTAACCTGAATTTAACTAAATCTATGACAATAGTAACTGTGTTTTTTTGATTTCTCTGGACAGTTTACTCCTTTGCGGCAGTCTAAACACCGCCTTGACTCATTTGTAAATTATCTAAGACAATTACCGAGGCATCACTCATCAAATGACAGAATGTGAGGAGCTACCTCTAAGAGCAGAGCAGGATGCCCGGTGGGACATCATTATCTCCATGCATTTGTGTGGTGGACTCAGCTGAACTGACTTTCTACCACACATGCTCAGATCTTCTAATGGTGGTGTTAACAGCCCCTTTAGAGTGGAGAGGCACAGTGTCAGGGAATCTGAGGCAGCACAGCAAGGACAAGCTGCAGGTAGACTCTAATTAGCATGTGCAAGCTCAGGCAGTAATGTGTGGGTGCTATTATGTCACAAGGAGACAAAAACCCTGTTAGCGTCTCTCACTTCTTTTGCATAGACTGTCAGTTTGTTTAGCTCTTAATAAGTGAGTGCATTTACGTGTTTATACACACACATATTCGATATATTTAATTGCTTGTTAAACTTTGTCTCTGCAGCTCTGTGTGTGTGAGTTAGTGGTACATTCACTTGTCATGTAATAAGATCCTGCATTTCTGTATTGATACTTGTGGGACAAATATTTGTGGTATTTCTGATAATAAATTATATATTTTTTACAGCCTTAAATGCAACTTCTGCATGCAGACACTAAAAGTTCCATGAAAGCAATAAAGTTTTGTATTGATAAAAGCGAAATGCCGCCATTTCTTTGGCTTTATGAGAGCTTTTCACTTTATTACATCTTTTGCTTACATCTTATTCTTTGACATTAAAAACAAAGACTGTCTGGGTTTTAAATGTCAGTGAAATGGGATAAGCTTTAATTATCTTTCATTCCTCCTCAGAATGCATCTATTTTTTGTGTAGGAGTGCACAAGCAAAGATTTTATTCATGACTTCACAGAACCAAATATCATTTCCTTCTAAGACCAAATGATATTTGGTTTTGGAGGGAAATATTATTAGTATAAATCCTCATTTCCTTTGCTTAATTTGGGTTGTTTTGCAAGTAGAGCCTCAGTCTCCTCTCTTCTTTTGGTCTGTGTGGAAAAAAAATAAAATTAATATTCAAGGATCGATTGGTCAATTTTCTGGGATTTTCTTTTTTAATTTGAAGATTCAGAGAAACCATTTGTAGGTTGTTCTGATATGACAATCGAGGGTTCACAGAGAGTGAGTTCGGGAACGCGTGCTCAAGCGACCACTTCCAAAGAAAAGTCATTGTAAACGCACGAATGCACATGTATGTGGTCAAATTTTCAAATGTTGCTACACAAGTTCTTAAATCTGTTTCTGGGCTCTACATACAAAATGAGCATCCATTGAAAGCCTGTTAAAAGTTAAACCAGTTGAATTTGATTTGGTAATGATGGATGGAAAGGGTCTTTTTCAAAACACCAAACTACCAAAATGGAAAATTGATCATCAAATTAATATTTGAAGTTTGTTCATGGCCAGCATTACATGACACCATACCTTAGAATAGAGCTGTGAAAAATGCAACTCTTTGACATTTTGCACAAACCCCCTTCCAGCTGTTAACACTAACTGTAGCTAGCAGCTAGCATAAACAGCACATGCTAACCAAGGTGATCGGGGCAGCAGCTGAAGGGCGGTCGACCTCCGATAGGAAGATTGTGGGTTCGATTCCCGTCTTGGAAGTGTCCTTGGGCAAAACACTGAACCCCACCTTACCTCAGGTGGAAAGTTGGAGCCGGTGTTAGGCAGCGAAGCCGCCATCGGTGTCTGATATGGCTTTCACCATGTTGGAACCAGAAATAGTCAGTAAGGAGTGATTGGTCCAAGTCAATCTGAGTCTACAGTTCTATGGCAACCACTCTCTGAAAGCAGGAGAATTTGTCAATCAAGCGCTTCGAATTCTCGAAACAAGACCACCTACTTTTATTGTTGATTGGTCAACATCTTTGGCAAAAATATCATGAAAAACAATAGGATTTTCAAGAACATGTTACAGTAGCAGTGGAAGAATGGTTGTTCTGACAAATATAATGTCTGAGTAATAGCTGAACATTTCAACATAGAAGCCGATGGGATTTTGGCTGTTTTGGACCAGTGGGTACTTCCTGTTTGGAACATCAGTGGTGTATACAGTCAATGGTGTAAACGTCATAAATCTTTGTGCTGATTCTATTTTAATGGTAGCACAAAATTAGTCTGAAAAGACAAGAAGAGCAATTGAAAAGAACCTATTGACACAGTCAGCATTAGAAATTGAGATTTTAATAGAGCTTGTAGTATGTCTTCTACAACCTTTCATCATTTAAAATAAAAACACACCCTTGTGCGAAGGATGTGCTAATTTTTCAGGAAATGCTCTATGAGAGAGTAAGAATCACTGCTGAAAACAAGCTAAACCTTCCCTTTCTTCCTGTCCAGCTGTGCTGGAATCAGTGTCACTCGAGAAAATCATCCCCGAGTCTCCGCAGAGCAGTGAGGCTGGGGACTCGTCTCCATGCCGCTCTCCGTCCACGCCGCGACACCTCCGCTACAGGCAGCCTGGAGGTAAGACAGACAGCACGCGTGTTTGCGTGGTTTCTTACTCATGGTTTCACCACAGTGCCAGAGGTGCTGGAGATGTGGGCAGAGCCGTGTACACTGACAGGTGATGGTAGATCCAGTCAAACACAAAGATTCTCCAACAGAAACAGTGCAGCACAACCACATTAAAACAGCAGATTATGATGTAGTTGATGAATCTTTTAGTGCAATATTGAGGTTTCCTGGGGTGTTTTTTTCTGTAAGTAGACTCTGTTAGGAAGAGGATTTAATGGAGTTTAACTGATTCTTATTTTCAGTGTCTCCAGGTGAGCTGAAGAGGTAATCAGTGTTTTATTCCTATAAATTTAGTTTTGCTTCAGGATAATATTTACTCAGTTCGCAATAAAAAGGATGAAAAGAAATAGAAATAAAACTGTGTATCTACTTTCTAATGAACAGACAGTCCAATGTTTACAAAAGCACTTTAACAAATACTTTCAATTTGTTTCTTCTTTAAAAGGTTCAGATAAGAAAAATCTTTCTTATGATTAATATGTCAACAACCCTCAAACAATTTTTAAACATAAGTTTAGTTTGGCTTTGCATCCCAATTTATTGATATGCTAATTTTTTTGAACCTATATATTCCTAATTTATATTTCTGATGATAGGGACTGTTAAAAAAAATCTAAATTAGTGATTTACTTTTCTGTCATTTAGACAACACTTAGACATTTCTGATTTTCTGACCATGGGAAATGTTTTTAAACCAATTAGGTAAAACTGAATAATTTTTTACGGAACACCTGACCATCTATCACGGCACACTGGTGTATCTCTGCACTGTGGTTGAAAACCACCGCTATGAGGAACTTGACTGCTGTAGTAGATACATGTTTGTACAACTACCGACAGTGGAGCTGAACTTACTGCAGATCTTGTTCTTTTTTAACACGTTTTGACTTCAGAATAGCAGGGTTGTTTGCATGTTTTGCATGATAAAGCTGTAAGTGAGCCTTTTGTTTCCATTTTTGTACTAAGTTAGAGTGCCATTTTATCTTTTGTCTTTGGCATGACTTGCTTATAATATTTTTATTGATTGTTATTCTCGGGATTCAAACAATCAACCAACAGACAGCTGCTCAATTGACTGATCTACTTCCACCTTTTGAAGATTACAATGAAATGTTTCATTCATTTAAAAGTTCCTGCTGTTGTTTTTACAGCTGCATTTATTAAAAACAAGAAGTATTAGCTTTTTTTTTAAGATTCTGAGATCATTTTCTTGAAGTATCTTTTATTTTTGGACTACAGGCTTTAGGAGTATTTGGATTGTCAAGCTAAGACAACTGTATTTACTTATACATCTTTACATTTCATAAAAGTTTTTTTTTAGCATATTTATTTTACAAACTGAAGTTAAAATAGCATTTTGCACAAAAACACTTTTAATATACTGTTTTTTAGTACAGCAATGGCTCGAAATTATTATTATTATTATAATTTTTTTTTGCCAGTGCAGTAATTGTTTTTGGATTTATTAGAACAGAGCTTTACTTGTGCTCATTTCCCTTGGATCATAAATTCAGCAAATCACATTACAGAACTGTTACTGCTGATGATAATTATGTGTCTGTGCATCTGCAGTCCAGTCTGGAGAGAATTCCCGCTGCTCAGTCTCTCCTGCCTCCGCTTTTGCTATTGCAACTGCAGCAGCAGGCCATGGTACCCCACCAGGTACACTCGCCAGTACACGCTTTCTGAAGGACAGACACAATGTTTGAGTTGATTCGAAACATGTTATAGAACCTGAAGATAAATAGTCCTAAAATATGAGTTTGACTTTCTGGTTTTGCTTTGAATTAGAGAATAACATTTTCCTTGATTACCTTTCTTGGGTTACAATCTAAGATATTAAAATACGAAATCTTTCGCTGGTTAAGTTGCACTTTCAAATGGTTTAAAATCAGCACATCAGCAGAATGTAAAATTCAGCAATTTAAGTGTGAAAATGAAGCAGAATACACTTTCAGAATAGTAAAAATCGACAAAAATATATTGATAAATAAGTTTTTCAGTTACTACATTTTTTTTATATATTCAGTATTATTTAATTAAGCACATTTCAATATTTTTTAATTTTTAAAATTGCATTCATTCACATGATACTCCTAGTATGTTTCCATGCAGTCATGCTGTTGTATCATAGCTCAGGCTTGTTGATAATGCATTGCTGACCTTCATGCTGCTGGCTATGAAACACATGTTCCCTCAGATACAGTAGTCTTTCTCCTTTTTAGTCCTGATGACGTGGCGTTTAAAGACCCACTCCAATGAAAAAAACACGTTTTGGCTAAAAACAGCAAACTCATAGTTAAAAAACCACTGGGTACGCTTTTACAATAGATCAAAAGGTGATTGGAGTTAGACTTTAAAGTTTTACCAATGTATTGTTTTTGTCTTTTCTCCTCATAAATAATTTTTGCCACATTAGAAAACTTTGCAAAATGCCTAAATGTTATGTAATCCTGATGCATTGACCTTGTTGTGTTGTCCAAATTGTCCTTGCAGTGTTCACTAACTCTGAGAGAACCTGTGATAAAGACTTCATCATCCGCAGAGCTGCAACCAACCGGGTTCTCAATGTGTTGCGCCACTGGGTCTCCAAACACTCCCAGGTCTGTCCCCGCCCACATGTGGGATTACGTGTCTCCGTTTGTCTGTGTTCTCATTAAAGCAGGTGACTGATGCGTTTGCTCCCCTGCTCTCTCTTAGAAAAGCTAACAGCCACCAATGCCCAAACACACAAGGGATATTGTTGCTATTCTCGCTTCCCCTCAGAAGAGAGTGTGTAATGAATTGAACATTAATGTATTTACTTTGTTTCTATCACTGAAATCTTTCAAATATTTTTCTTTAATAGGATATAAATGCTTTGTTCACTTTATTCAGATTCTTGACACACAGTCAAGCATAAACAGACACACGTCTGTCTTTAGAAGGACAGAGTTTATAACAACCAGCCTTTGAGCAAGAATCTGAAGTTGAAAACAAGAAACAGTAAAAAGAGAAAAAAAAGATAAATTGCTGAACACAAAAATGTATGTGACGTCAAAAATGTGTTTTTAGTATGAACAGTAAAATGACAGTAAAATAAAGAAGCATTCATATAAGAAAATGTCTCATTGGCTGAGAAATAAGTGAAGAGGAACAAAGGGCTTTCAAAGAATGACACACAACACTACCGACTGCATGTTTTCTTGTTTTGTAGATCACTCAAAGTACAAAATAAAAGTAAATCGTTTTAAATGAAGTTCTTTCCTGGTCTGAATGGGATCTTGGAACACAAGGACCAGATATTTCTAAAATGTATTGGGCGACTAGCATACCATGATATTACGTACAGTGGTTTATTGTAGATTGCATGGTGGTGTAGTGGTTAGCACTATTGCCAACCATAAGAGATCGCTGGTTCAAATTCCAGATGGATTCTTTCTGAATAGAGTTTGGCTTTTCTCTGTGTCCGTACGTGGGTTCTCCCACAGTCCAAAAATGTGCTTCGTCCATCAACAGAAGCTGGGTCGGGTCCAGCAGCCTGATGATCCTGAAAGGTGTCATGGTCCTCACTTTGGGTCACCGCCGCATCACTTTTGGGTGTCCCTAACTCACTGTTTTTTGATGTTCCCATGAAATCAATTAAATCAAATTAAATCACCAACCTTTTGGACGTGGTACCGGACGCGGAAGGTTAGGGTTAGTGTACTGGTACTGGTACTGGTTCGGTCCCGCGGGTTGGGGAGCCCTCTTTTTTTAACTATTTATTTTTTCTTCTGTGGCGCCATAACAATTGAATTTCTCCTGGTGATATTAAATTAAATTCAATTTGTGTATTCATTTTTCCCGTCTGTGGCCCAGTACCAAGTGGCTCTCAGACTGGAACTGGTTCGCGGTCCAGAGGCCCCTGATTTAATGGGAACAGCCAGCACGTCAAAAATCGCCAATTTGGAGTCACCCAAAACATCAAAAAGTGACATGGAGGGGGACCGAACCAAACACCCATATACGATGATGAGTTGGGAGTGAGAATACGTTTTTCCAGGTCACAGTTAAAAGTAAAAGTAAAATTTTTTTTACTTCCTCTGTCTTGCCTGGATAAATAAAGGTTAAATAAATAAATATGTGAGTTTTTGCTGGACACTCCAGCTTCCTTCTAGTTCAAAGATATGGATCCAAGGTTAAATAGTGACTTTAAGTTGTCCCACGATGATTGTATGTATCTATGAGGCTCTGCAAAGGATTGGAGACCCATTCTGGTTACACTCAACAGTCTCTAGGATAGGCCCCAGCAACCCCATGGCCACAAAATGAATTAAGTTGGTTTAGAAAAAAATGGATTGATAGTTTATAATAATAATAATAATAACCTCCTTTTTTAAATTTCTGTCTTTGTGTGAAGGACTTTGAGATGAATGGAGAGCTGAAGATGTCAGTCATCTGTCTCCTGGAGGAGGTGCTCAGAGATCCAGACTTACTGCCTCAAGAGAGAAAAGCTACTGCCAACATACTAAGGTGAGCAAGTTCCTCCAGCAAGATGTTTAAGAAATGTTTTTTCCTTAACCTCTTTTTTTCTCCCTTTTCTTTTGTACCATTATCCTCCATCTCTAACATCACACTCTCTCCTTCTCTCTTTTTTCCTCCGCTCCAACAATAAATGCATACAAATGTATTAAATATAAATAAAGTTTACCATCAAAATCAAAAGGGGTTTATACAAATATACATCTTGTGTGTCGTAAGATTCTTAAACCCTATTGTGAGAGCAAAATCTGTTCAAAACAAAAGGCCTTCAGCTCTTATCTGTTTGCTCAGGTTTGAAAATATTAATAAATAAATCATATAAATATATGCTATTTTGATTGGACAGAAGAAGTGAGAAGAAATGTATTCCTTTAGTTCTTGCAAATACAATTGTATTAAGAAGAGATTTAATTCAAAAAACAATGTTTGACTTAAGCTAAATTTACATCAGTGAATTGTTTTAAAATCTCACTCCAATCTTTTTTTTATTTATTTATCTTAAAAGTGTTCCCAGTGGTCTTTAATTACAGTTATGCCTTTTTATGCAAAACCAAAAAACTTGTGTCTTTTTCTGGCACGTAGTTTCTGCAGAGCGGCAGGAGTTCATTAGAAATTCACGGAAAACTGTTCTGAGCGGAGAAAGCCTACCCTCACTTCCCATCATCCCTTTGTTTACATGCAAAGAAAAGCAAATATTGGAGCTATTTAGGTTTGGGCGTTCTCACACGAAGAAAACAAATGGATCTACTGTATTTGTCTGCAAGTAGATGCCTCAGAATGGAATGAAACAAGAAGCTTGTGGCCCAGTGATTGTAGCACAGTTACACACTTTTTCCAACATAATTTTTTCATTTGTTCCTAATTCAACACGATTTAAAAAAAGAAATCCTTAGAAATTCAATTTTAATCTTTAGTTTTTTTTAATATATTTACTCCATTATAAGAAAAAGGCTACAAGAACATGTTAAAAACACGATTTTCATTAGAGTAGGTCTTTGTTTTAAACATTTTTGAATGAAAGAAAATCAATAGAAATGTATTGGGGGGAAAAAAATGAAGCAATGATTCATCTGTTTAATAATGCTCCATTCTGTTCTTCTTCGTCAGTGCCCTTTCTCAAGATGAGCAGGATGATGCCCAACTGAGGATAGAAGACATCTTACAGATGGTGAGATGATTTCAGCGTTTGAAAACAGAGAAGAACTAATAATAGCCGTTTTGCTCATTTTCTTTAGCGTAAATTAAACTGTTTTAAACCATCCTCCATGCAGCCTAAACTATGTCTGAGCCTGATACTTTTCAGCTCAACACCTTTTTACAATTTGTTATAAAATCATAAAGAAGTCATTTTTTTATCTCATTGTGTAGCTTTAAAATTGTCATGGTGCAACAAACAAACACACATGTTGCTTTAGTGAGACGTGAAAAGCCTTTGTCAGTGCTGGCTGTCACATCCACCAGGCAGAGGGGGAAGAATACATCCTCCCTGACTGTCACCCTCCAGGGGACAGTCCGCTGTCATCAGCTGTGTTCATCATAGTCACTTTCCTTGTTAGATATTTTTATCTCCATATTGTTTGTTCTGGTTTTATCGACATTGCCCTTGTTTGCATGTGGCTGTTTTTGTGTGTGTTTTAGGCGGATTGTTTGAAGGCGGAGTGTTTTGAGTCTCTCTCGGCGATGGAGCTGGCGGAGCAGATCACCCTGCTGGATCACATCGTCTTCAGGAGCATTCCCTATGAGTCAGTCTCCTACTAAGCCTGGAAGTGTGTTTTTGAATTTAAGCTAACTGAGTTTTGGTTTGTTTGTCATCTAAAGAGAGTTCCTGGGTCAGGGCTGGATGAAGGTCGATAAAACCGAGAGGACGCCGTACATCATGAAAACCAGTCAACACTTCAACGATGTAACTTCTCCCCAATATCCCCTCATACTCTCTTGTTCCCATGTGCATCGTTCATCACGTTCCCCTTTTTGCAGATGAGTAACCTGGTGGCGTCGCAGATTATGTCCCACACGGATGTGGGCTCCAGAGCCAGCTCCATTGAGAAATGGGTGGCTGTGGCAGACATCTGTCGCTGCCTGAACAACTACAACGGAGTGTTGGAGATCACGTCTGCTCTCAACCGCAGCGCCATCTACAGGCTGAAGAAGACTTGGGCTAAAGTGAGCAAACAGGTACAGCAAAGGTCATTTAGAGCTGTCTGTTTATGAAAGTTAACTTCTTCATGTACAAAAATAAAAAAATTCAAAATCAGAAAAAAAATGATGACAAATGTTTTTTGGCTTTGCAGTACATTCTAAGAATATTAGAGTGGTAAAGATGTTATAATCTCAGGATATTGTATTGTTTCTAGCACTTAAAAATGTTATATCATCAAAGACACCCATGGATAAAAGTTTCAACTAACATTTTCTCAAATTCTGTATGAAAGCACAAAAAAAGTGTCAACATTGATTGATCCTCACTTCCTGTTTTGGAAGTGATAGAACCAAGACATAATCTGAGATTTAAAGTTTTATGAAGTCAACTTCAAGCAGGTGCAGTTCACCAAATAACCACTAGGGGCGTGTGGTAAACCCAAGTCAATTAGAGCTCTGTTTTCTTTTATTTAAAGGGCCTTTATCACGCAAAATCAAGTTTTTTGAGCTTTTGAGTGTATTATAATGTTAATTCCTCACAAAAACAACTTCAGAGCTGTATTTTGTTCCATTCACCCACCTCTGAGCCTTCCTCTAAAGCCCTGAGCATCAGCCCCTCCCAATTCACGAAAATAAGTGATAATGCATTATCATGTATGTGAAAACAATTTACTCTGAAAGGCCCTTTAAATGTCCGACTTGAAAAAGTAAAAAAAAAAAAATATTTTGCTATGTGGCTAAATTGTATTTAACATATTTTAACAGAACAAGGAGCTGTGTATATATACATTTTTATTATCACTTATATACATTTTTATCTTTTAATTCTAGGTTATAATTATGCATTATTGGGGTGTTTTGGGGGTTTACTAGACAGTTTTTCACTTTTTAGTGACCTTTGTGGACATGATCCATCTATTGAGTCCTGTTTTCTCCACATTTTTTCTTATTTTTGGGAAGTTCAGAGATTTTCCAACATTATGTTCTTCCAAAATTAAATTTCCATAAACAGAAACTGAGGGTTTCTGACTAATGTTCAAACTTGAGCCTTTGCTAAGCGTTAAACGCACAAATAATCCAGAAGAGACTTTAATGTTACACTAAGTATTGGATTTTTTTAAATTTTTTTTACCAAATCTGCATTGTTCATAGATATAATTTCATGCTACAATCATAAAAATCAGCAATTGATCCATCCAAAAACCTATTCTGTTGGTCCAAATGAGCTTTTTTAATTATTATGAAAGCACGTCGACGGTTTAAACTTCTTTGTTACTTGTTTGTCTTTTATGTTCTGCAGTAAACGGATACTTAAGTGATTTCTACTTTTTTCCAGGCTAAAGCTCTGATGGACAAACTACAGAAAACTGTCTCCTCTGAGGGAAGATTTAAAAATCTGAGGGAGACCCTGAAAAAGTGAGCTTATGTTTAAAAATCCCAAAATACACACAGAACTGGTACATACATGTGAAACAGTTTATGACAAGATGTTATTCCCCAACATTTGTACTCCAGCTGCAATCCTCCGTGCGTGCCATACCTGGGAATGTATCTCACAGACTTGGCCTTTATTGAGGAAGGAACTCCAAATTTTACTGAAGAAGGTCTTGTTAACTTCTCCAAAATGAGGATGGTGAGCATAAAGAAAGTTAAATGAAACAAATGTATGTGGCGCAAATGTCTTTAATTATTGATAACATGATTTTTTGCAGATATCCCACATCATCAGAGAGATCCGACAGTTCCAGCAGACTCCTTACAGAATAGAGCACCAGGTTAAGGTATGTTTCTCCAAGAGAAATAGATTTTGGTAATGTTACAGATTGTTTTTTTGGCAGCAAATAAAAACACAGAGTCTCACTCTGATCATCTTGTGATCTATATTTAAAGCGTTGAGTAGTCTTTTAAGTATGATTATGCGGCTTCTAGCCCAAGATGATATTGTTTTCATTTAAAATTTGCCTCTGGGGTGTGGGCGGGACCGTTGGTGCAGAGCAACCCCACCCCACTTCCTCTCCTCACTGATGATTGGTTGGAGTAGGGAGCTTGCGGCCCGCCCAGTGAATTTTTTACATCTCGTTTTCAAACAGTATTTTCTCATCTGTTCCTTATTCACAACGATTTATATGAAGAAATACAATTTTGAACTTAATTTTCTTTAGAATCATTAGAAAAATGCCACAATAGCATGTTAAATTCACCAGAAAGACATTTCTTAATTGGAGTTGGTCTTTAAACAAGTTTATTAAGCTTGAATGAAAGTCGTTTTTGTCACATAAAAACGTGTAAATCCACATTATCATGTGAAACTTGGCTCTATATTTTTGTTCCAGGTGACTCAGTACCTTCTGGATAAGACCCTGACCATGGATGAAGACACCCTCTATGATCTGTCTTTGAAGATAGAGCCCAGGCTGCCTGCCTGAGTCACATCTGTTTATGGCCTGTGGCTGCCAGCCAAATTTGGGACCCCTTCTAGGGCGACACACCTGTGTGATCTCACATGTTGCATTGAGAGAAATGTTTTGAGAAGCAGGTCCGTATAGAAAGAGGTGCAGATGAAGGGAGAGACGGCTGCGTGACGCAAAGAGTTTAGTGGGAAACTGAGGTAGCATAACAAAAGGAATTCTGGTTGTATCGATCGTTGTCGTCGTGCTGACTGCATTGTATGAAGGTTTTTGAGGAAGCTACATGCTCATCAATCCTCGGTCCAGAGTCTCATACCCATGACTTCCTCAGACTCAGCCTGAGAGTGCAGCAAAGGGAGAGAGAGAGAGGATAAAACAGAGATGTAGCATATACAGATCGTATGGTAGAGGGATGTCTGAGCTTGTGTTTCTGTACCCTTGTGCATTTTCTGTTGCTTTTTCACACCATGTCTTGAAGGGGAAACATGCAGTTCTTTGTGTTGCAACGCTCATTCAATTGCATGAATTCAGATGTTAAGCGTCTTGGCCTTTAACCTGACCCTCTACACTTCGCTTGGCATGCTTCACTCTGATGAAGGTGAATCTACACCACTATGCATCCTCAGCGGGCCTTTCAAAAACAAAGAAAACTTTAACTTTAAATCTGAATATTTATGTGTATATGATTATATAAAGACTTTTCCCTGAAAAAGAGTGCATTCTATATTTTTGGTCACTCTTTCGCTAAAACTGTTATTTTTCTAGTCCACATGAATGAAACAAAGACAACATTTTGCCAGTGCCTTCCACCAGACTAGGTTCCTCTAAAACTTAAAAGTTCCTAAGCTAAGAGATTTATTACATTTTCTTCTAAATTTTCTGTAAGGAAGGTTATGTAAAGTATTTGAACTTCCAATGAGAAAGCAGACGTCTCCCCCTGCTGGTCAGACTTTGTCATAACGTGCTTCTCCAAAGCTTCTGCAGCATTCCTGGGCAGCTTGATTGTTCTGGCTTTTGCTTGTTGCCGAGTTCAGGCTCACGTTTGTAGCTGGGACCTGACGAAAACGTAGACAGGAGCAGTTTGCACTCTCTGAGAAGTAGCTGTGCTTTACTGACAGTATGATCATCGTTTTCCATTTTGCATTTAAGTTACAAATATGTTTTTTTTCCTCTGTTTTAAGTTATATTATTATTTATTATTATTGTTAATATTATTATTATTGGTATTTGTTTTGCATCCTAGGTTCTTGTATATAGGAAAACTGCAACTCCACACATAAAAAGATGCCTTTTAAAGGTTAAAAAAATGTAGCATTTCATTTTTTTTATATGAATGATATAATATAATAGTTGCATGCACATAACAGCTGCATGCTGTGAATGTCTGAAAGGATGTTCCTTCCTCGTCTGCTCTCTATAATAATATTGTCTGTGACTGGAAAAAAAAAAAAAGTATAAATCCTATTTGTTAAATCTGGCACGTTTGTCTCTGTGTGTACTTCACATGTCAAATGTGGTCTCAAATGAACTTCCTCTTAAAAAAGAACCTGTCGTTAAATACATCGATCCAGAAGATTAAAAACTTGTCAGTCACTTTCCTTCTAAGTATGTTTCCTTGTAATTCTGAGTCTGTTTTCCAACCAGTTTGGGGAATACACAATGTTCTGTTTGTGTTGTAACCCTGTATTATATATATGTGCTTTATTTTGGTGTTAATTTATTCATTTTTATTTTTCACTTCTGGGTTCAGGGGAAATAAATTCAATATGCCTTATGAGGTTGTTGTCGTATGTTGTTGAGGTTTTTGGACGACGCCTCCTGTGATGTCACTAGCTATGACCAAAGCTGTTGTCTGATTCAGAAACAGAAAAGAAGTTTGACTTTAACCTGTTTGAGCAATAATTTTAAAACAAAATTTAAAGTTAATCCACTGTAATTATAAAAGTGTTTGCAAAAATAAAAAATGTGCAGCTTTATTTGATCCTTTTAAAGATAATTTATGCTTACAGCCAAACTTGACATTTAAAAGACATTTAACTTCAGTTTAATTAGCAGCTATGTTAATCTGTTTCCAAATAAATATAAAATTAGAAAAACGTTTTTTAGCTGTTTGTTCTGGTTTATAAGTGATTATGCATTAATTGGATACTTAAAAAAAACAGTAAAAACATCACCTCTATTTGCATCAGTTTATTGTAAAAAACAGTTTCTACCTGACCTCCACTCGTAATGTGGTTTTAGCCAATAATTTTAAATGGATATAATTAATTGTGGGAATTTTTTTAGTCAGATCAGCCGATTTGAACAGGTCTGCCCTCTGGCCTCACAAATAGTTATTTTATTATGTGGCCACATTACAGATTTTAGCCAGTAAGATATGATGGGACAACCAACAACTTTATCTGCATTTATTTCATTTATCACTTTTTTTCTCATCACGCTTAGCGCCGACATTTGGTCACGAAGAAAACGTTGTGGAAGAAAAGTCAAAATGAAAAAAAGAAATGTACCTGAGTTCAAGCTCTGCAACGGCGTGCTGACCTCCCTCTGGAGTTTGTTTACAAGAAAAGCGAGGTTTGGAGTTGTAGGTTTATCTAATCCCTAAAACTCTTCTTTTTAAACCAGAGGACAATAAACTGCTCATTTCAACCTCAATGTTACTCAAATGAGAGGGTAGTTAGAATAAATGTGAATGCACCACTTTGACTTGAACTACGGAATTTCTAACAGAATTTAACTAAGTTTTACCGAATACTCTTCACCTGACTCAAGTTGTAAAAATGATAGTCAAAGACTATTAGGATTACTGATAAATCAAATTTCGGTCATAAAATTTCAAACTTAACAAATCTCTGTCTCGCCTTTCATTCATGTGAAACCCAAAGCGCTTTACATAAAAGCAAATAGAATACTCATTAAAAAACACAGAGATACACAAAGAAAACAAGAAATTTACACAAAATTAGCACCACTGACTCCTCTGGATCTTCCCTCCACCCTGTAGATGCTGTACAGAAATGGTAATACGGGGATCCATTTATTCCAAGGCCCAGCCAAGTAGGCGCTGAGGTCATCGCTGCGGCGCCCACCCAACACAAAGCAGCGCAGGGCCCACTCCACAACTATTAGACCTCAGAGCAGGACCCAGTGGCTCCAAAGAGAAGAAGCACTGCAGCAACAGCCCCCTACAGGTGGAACCGGTGGTGCCCAATAATAAAGATCCCTGAAACGAAGCAGTGAAGTTGAGAAAAAAAAAAACATTTAAATACACACCTAAATAATGTCAAAAACATAATATTAAAATGGGTAGTTTATTAAAACAATAATTGTGTACATAAATTAACCATAAAACAATTCAAATAAAATAAAAAAAATACATAAAAAATTGAAAGATAAGATTAAAACTAAACAATTACAAAAGTCATCTTCCACGACTGTTTCCTGCTATATTAAAAAGTGGGTCTTCAGTCCCTTCCTAAAAATCTCCATGGTCTCTGCAGCTTTGAGATTTTTCGGCATGCTGTTCCACAGGTGAGGATCACATGGCGGAACAAGGCCCAACCATGTTTTTTGGTCCTCAATTTAGGAACAACTAAGAGGCTAGTGCTGGAGAACCTCAGGGTCTGTCAGGGTTCATATCTTAAAAAGAAAAATCACTTAAATAAGACCACAAAAATGTTTATTAATCATTAAAGGTGCTTCAAGATGAACATTTTTGTGTGCTACATTCAGGAAGAAAGCTAAAAGATTAAGAAATCTGCTTAAAAGAACAGATAAGGGAAGGTTTATTTTCTTTCTTCTGAAAGCTGATTGATCTACTTTGGGGTCACATAGGATGCTGGGGCCTATCCCAGCTACTGTAGGGCAAAGTCAGAATACACCCCAAACATGTTACCAGACTAACTCTGTGAGGTGAGAGTGCAATCCACCGTTCCACCTTAACACATTTACATGTTCAAAAACAAAAGGATTTCATTGTTTTTGTACCTAAGAACTTAAAAATACCATTTAAGACCTTTTAGGAAATACTGTAATATAAATAGGTTTGACTCTTTGGATTGAGAGTGAGGAGAAGAGTACCAGAAAGGGAGACTCCATGAGTGACAAGGCAAAGAGGATTTTCTGTCTGTTGGCCAGCAGAAGGCTAATCCTGGACCACTGGCCCCATGTCTCTCTGATCCCCTCTCTGCTCCTCAGCCTGCCTTCACTTTGCAGATCGAGCCTCTTTGGACTGAGCTGCACGGATCCCACTGCTGCTTTGCTGCCATTTGTCTTCATCTACCCTGAGGTGAGTGATGGAAACTGCTGGCCCAACACAATCTTCTTTAGCACATTAAAATAACTCGCTAGAGCTGACTGTGTTTTGTAGAACAAAGAGGAGATAAACATTCGGAATTACAGGGTCAAACTGAAACTTTTTTTCACATCTTGAGGGAAAAGCAACAAAAAGAAGACCGAGCCGTTGAATTGGTTGTTTGTCTTCTGTTCTTGACAATATTTATAGCTCTCTCTGCGTTCCAGACAGCAGCAGAGCCTATTAGGCTTGTCCACAGGTAGCAACCACGTGTTGATTACTGGTGGCGACGCCTTCAACTAACCTCTAAATGTTTCTAAATCTCTAAATGTGTGTTAAAGAATATCCTGCAAATTGTTTGTGTACTTTTCCAATTGGATGCAAGTCTGTATTTTTTTTCTTATTTTCTTCACCTTTTCAAACCTTCAGGTGTGTGTTGGAAATCCAGCTAATCCCACTTTTGACAATCTCTTTAAATTGTCCTTTTTTTGCCCTTTAGCTCCGTCTCGTGACCTTTATGTGACTCTTCACTTGTTGATTGTTATCCTCGCTTCCCTACAAATCACAACTCTTCTTTAGTAGTATTTTTTTTTCTATTTTTGTTTTAGATTTTCTGCTTTCCTCAAATTATACTACCAATGAACACATAAGAAATAAGATGTTGCACAATAGTACGTCTTAAATTAACCTTTTTTCAGGATTCCCTTCTCCTTCATTTGACCTACTCTTCATTTGACTCCTCCTTCCCACCTGCCACCTTTACTAGACCTTCTTTTCAGGGTTATCCTGAGTAAACTCATTGACTTCAGTTGACAAACCAGCAGCACTTTTGTATTCAAATTAAATAATTATGTTAGATAAGCTATTTTTAACCGTAAAGGATAAACCAAAATGACAGCACCTCCTTCAGCGTCCAATCACAAATCATCTAATCAGCTGAGCAGGTCATTCTCTCAAAGTGACCAATCAGAAAGCCTGACTCTGCCTCAAGCATAATCTCATCAGGCAGACTGCAGGCATATCTGTTACTTAAGCATTTGATAGCTTAATGCAATAAGTAGTTTTGTCTAGGGTTGTATGTGGCAGGATGAGTGCTTTATAGATAAAAATTACTAGCAAAATAAAGATTTAACTTTAAAAAAACGCTATCGAAAGTCCCTTAGATTTAAGTAGAAAGTGGTTCTTTTATCTTCTTCAGTCTATTATGTATTGCAATTATCAAAATTGATTGAATCTGTGTGCAGTCAGACTTTTAAAATTCATCAGAAAATAAACACAAAGCCTGCAGATGCAGACTGCTCCCCCTCTGTGCCGGTGAGCTGTCTGCACTAACTGCCTAATTCCCAATTATCAGCTTCCTCTGAATACCACCTGTGACCTTTATGCAGGATTCTGGTAAAGTTCAGGCTTAGCTAAATTGTGTCTCATTGTGCTACAACGTGGAGGAAATAAACACAAACACCTGGGCTGACATTTTTACCACCAACATGAGACCATAATCAAGCGTTTGGTTAATGAGAGCCAGTAACTTAATGGCATTTGCACAAGACGCTTTGATGTGTTGTCACTGATATCGATTAGAAGTTTGTTGGAGCGTAACAGTTTACCGCTGTACCCCTCCGTTAGGTGAAAACCAGACTGTAAAACCATGGCGAACTCCTTCACTCGCATGATTTCTGGCCGCAACACGGCACTGATGATGGCTGTTGGAGCCAGCACTCTGGCATCGGGTTATCTGATCAGTGACAGCACCTCTGCTGCTGAGAGGATGAGGACATACCCCCCCAGGTAAATGGTAGAGAAAGTCTTAACTTTACTAGTTTTCAATCAGTCGTTCGTGAATCTCCACACACTAACTGTGATGTTCTACAGTGCTGATATTTCCTGACCTGAGGAAGCACAATAACTGCATGGCAGCTGCTCTGACCCCGGCCATCTATGCACGCCTGAGGGACAAGGCGACACCCCACAACTGGACTCTGGACCAGTGCATCCAGACCGGGGTGGACAATCCTGGACACCCCTTCATCAAGACTGTGGGCATGGTTGCTGGAGATGAGGAGAGCTACGAGGTCAGCGCTTACATCCAAACTGAGCTGCTTTGCTCCTGGAATGTTGCTTAAACTATATGTTCATCCATTCATCAGGTGTTTGCTGAGATTTTTGACCCCGTCATTAAGGACAGACACAATGGCTATGACCCTCGCACGATGAGGCACCCAACTGATCTGGATTCATCCAAGGTGACGCACTGAACTCACTCCTTGTTCTGTTTGTTTCTAGCAAAGTAAAACCAAACGCTTTGTCCTCCTCAGATCACTTCAGGATTCTTTGATGAGCGCTATGTGTTGTCATCTCGTGTGCGTACGGGCCGCAGCATCCGTGGACTGAGCCTCCCCCCGGCGTGCACGCGCTCTGAGCGCCGGGAGGTGGAGCGTGTGGTCGTGACGGCTCTGTCCGGCCTGAAGGGAGACCTGGCCGGTCGATACTACAGCCTGGGGGAAATGTCCCAGAGGGAGCAGCAGCAGCTTATCGATGTCAGTGCAGAAAAATGCCCTTTGGTTGTGTTTTTGAGTGCTTCTAATCTCATGATTTTACCAATTTGTTCGCCAACTGCACAAACAGGAGCACTTCCTGTTTGATAAACCTGTCTCACCACTGCTCACTGCAGCTGGGATGGCTAGAGACTGGCCTGACGCCCGTGGAATCTGGTAAGACACTTTCGCTGATTGTACAAAGTTTGTCAAACTCCAGACCTTTAGAGCAAGTCCTCTTTATAGTTTCCAGCTAACAGGCTATTGTTGCCTTCTATTGGCAAACCACACCTGATCCAGGAAATCAAGTGCAGGTAGGGTTTCTTAAAAACAACCAGGATGTTGACCCACGAGGCCTAAAGGTCAGACACCCTTGTTTTAGAAAATTAATTCCTTTTTTTAACAAATGAGCTTTCAAGCACCTATTTTTAAAGGAATCAAAGTCCAATTTTGACAATGAAAAAACTATATCAATCTGTTTGGTGAATCATGACTGCCAAAGTTTGCAGATTTAGTTGACCTAAAAACTTTTTTATTTATGTTAAAAGACAAATTGAAAGCTCTCCCAAACATCATTCAATCATTTTTTTAATTTATTTCAGAAGATAATAGCAACAGAAGTAAATTTAACTTCAACATCTCTTCTGCATTCACAACTTTGAGACAGACAGTTTGTGGAGTCAATCCATGGAAATCACTGAACTCTACACTGATAGAAACTTCTAACATAGCTGCATTTTAGAAATGTAAAGTTTTAAAAGATTCGTTGTTTCTGTTGTTTCTAATGTCGCCCTTGTGCTTTTTGCTTAAGAAAAAGGAACAGATTATATGAGATTTTTGTTTTCATTCTGTTCCAATTGTTCAAGCCTAAAGAAAAGTTATTGTACGTTTCCTTGTAAAAATGGCGTGAACAATAAACCATGCACTGATTTATTCATTCATTCCTACATATTATGTTATGCCTATTTGTACAATTCACTGTGTTAAGATGCTCTGATTATGATTTGACTCAGGCACAACAATGACAAGAACTTCTTGATCTGGATCAACGAGGAGGACCACACAAGAATCATCTCCATGGAGAAAGGTGGAAACATGAAGAGAGTGTTTGAAAGGTTCTGCAAAGGTCTTAAACAGGTGTGATCACCCCCAAAGGGAAATGCTGCCATTTTTTATTTTTTTTATTACATTCACATTTCACAGCACTAACTTGAGTGTTTGATATAACCTGTAGGTGGAGCATCTGATTCAGGAGAGAGGATGGGAGTTCATGTGGAATGAGCGGCTGGGTTATATCCTCACCTGCCCCTCTAATCTCGGCACTGGTCTCAGAGCTGGCGTACACGTTCGTCTGCCTTTCCTTAGCAAGGTATTTCAGTAAACACTCGACAGCTGCACACACGAAATCATCAATTACCTATTTAACGTCACAATATAATGTAGGACCCACGCTTTGGAAAAGTCCTGGAGAATTTGAGACTACAGAAGAGGGGCACAGGAGGTGTCGACACTGCCGCTACCGGAGACACCTTTGACATCTCTAACCTCGACCGCCTGGGAAAGTCAGAGGTATTCCTATACTAAACAACACTTAAAACCAGACAAAAGTGCACACGTTAGTTGTACACTGAAAATAACCATGCCTTCTGAAACTTTTAATAGATAGAAGAAACAGAAGAGATACTGATGTCTCAACAATTTCTCAATTTTGCAAGCATTTTAAGACTAAAGTCATCAAAAATTTAAACAAATTAAGTCTAGAAAGACAATATCTAAAAGCTCAGAAGCATAAACAGGAAAAATGTTTACAAGTTTAAGCTAATTAACCTCAACTAATGCTTTATGACTGCATACTTTCTTCATTTTAGAGAACAAATCTTCTGTGTTTTTTTGAATCTGGTTCTTTTTTCTCCACAGGTCGAGCTGGTACAGTTAGTGATTGACGGAGTCAACTACCTAATTGAGTGCGAGAAAAGGCTGGAGAGAGGACAGGACATCAAGATTCCTTCACCAATCCCTCAGTTCAGGAAGTGAACACCTTCTCTGCAGGAGGAGTTGGAGCAGAACAGGCACTCGAGTGGCTGCTTGTCTTACTAATTTCTCTTTCGTGTCATGTATAGTGATGCACTAACTTCAATGCATAAAATGTCCTTACATGTTCATGAATTTTAATCACAATAAACTAATCATAAACTGTGGTGTGTTCTTGGCAAACGTACATATTTGATTTGTGTTTTGACTTTACGTTCTACTCTAAATTTCAGTCATATTTGCGTTAGCGTCCCACCAATATTCACTCTAGTTTAGTTTCTGCTTATGGCAGCAAATTTATTTACAAAGTATATCATGAACTCTGACCCCAACTGTCAGCGGTACCATACACAACGCACATATGCACTGACAGGCAGGATGCTGCAGCTATTGGGACAATTAAAAAAAAAAATTATTTTATTTCAGCCACAATTGTTGAGCAACTCTACAATCAACAACTGTTGGAGTACAAAACGGAAAAACAACCACTTAAAGCAAGGGTGTCAAACTTAATCGCACAAGGGGCCAAAATCCAAAACACACATTAGCTCGCAGGCCGAACAGGATAAACATTTATTGAACACACTGTAAGAAGTTTTGTCATTTCTGCTTGGATTGTTAACATATCAAACAACGAAGCAAAAAAAGTTTAGTTAACTGTCAAAAACTCTATAGAAATGCTCTTCAAATTTGTGTTTTAATTTTTTAGTTAGTCAAATAAAATACTCCAAAGGCTGTTTTGTTTTGGTAAATTACACTAAAGTGAGTAAAATTGTTGAAGAAAAGCAGTTTAAAAGGATTGAAAATGATTTAGTTATGTGTTTTGCCCCACATATTGGAGAATAACAATAAAAAGCTTATATATTTATATATGTTTATATATATATATATATATATATATATATACATATTGTGTATACTTATTGTAATGTTTTAGTTAGATTTATAAATCAATGTTTAATTGACAACAAATCCTAAATGTTGTGGATTTTTTTTTATCGTTAAAGTAAGACTTTGTGGCTCTCATTGAGTTCTTATCTGTAAGAAATTAGACCAAATGGGTTTTTAAAGGTTAAAGGTTTCAGACCCCTGCATTAGTGACATATCATTCATTTGCTCCAACAATACTACATCCATCCATGTTTCTATCCCTTTCAGAGTCATGAGGTAACTGGAGCCTATCCCATCTACTGTTAGGCAAAGCTGGGGTACACTGCGGATGGATCACCAGTCTGTTCCCAACCCACGCACATAGGAACAATTTAAATGCATCAATCTGTTTATGAAACCTGTTTTTGGACTGCAGGAGGAAGCTTGAAAAACCCATAGATGCACAGGAAGAACATGCAAACTCCACACAGAAAGGTCCTACCTGGGATTCAAACCAGGGCCTTCTCCCTTTGAGGCAAGAGTTCCAACCACTACACCACTGTGCAGCCCTGAGTACTCCATGGTTTAGGACTTTCTGCCACACACTCTTAAGCATACACACAACCACAGACATGAAAGAACTAACAGGAGCCTATCTCAGCCACACAAAGGCTGGAAGTGAAACAGGGATTTTCAAAGTAAAACACAAAGCATGGTGTATCCATCAGAACTTGCAAGTTACTACAAAATAGTAAAAGGTTTTACCAATTTTACACATTTTTACACACAACTTTTTTTGTCTGTTCAAGGCAAGAATAACTTGAATAACAATCTTTTTTCTTTTTGTTAAAGAATGTGCCTTTAAACAGAATCAATGGCAACTGTCAGCTAGCTGACAGGATTTTAGAGAGACAATCTAAATCCAAAAGGTGGACCATTATCTGAGGAAAAGATGCTCGAAATCTTTCTACCAGACTGTTGTGGCCAGCACTCTGTTCTTCTCGGTGGTCTGCTGGGGGGCAGCAGTGACCTTTTCCTCCTTTTGCTGTATATATCTCATGTGAAGTTTGTTTTCTAAAAGCTATTAGCTGACTGATTGCTTCCCTGATTTTTGTCAGTCATTGTCGGTTTGCTTGTTGTTGAAATAACTAAATTTACAAAGCTGGGATCAATAAAACTTGATCCCAATTGAACTTAATGTCTACTGAGTAAAAATAAAAGCCTGCTAATGTTAATAAAGTCTCTATAAATGTAAATGTCAAATTTAATTTACTATTTTCTGTCAGTTTTTAATATAGATTTAGGATATAGATATTAAAAATGTCACTGAGATTACATCCCAATAAACTTTACCATTAAAGTTGAAAATAAAAAGTGACCAATTGATGATTACTCTCGAGCAGCAGGTGGTTAACCTGGCATTCAGACCTCCACAGCCTCCTACACGATGTCTTTAATCCCGGGAGTAAAAGGCCAAGCTCATTACTGTCAGGCAAACAGAGCAGACCGGCCAAAGTGAGGTGGGTCAAATAATACTATACATGTACAGCTCCATCCTGTTTACGTGATGTGAGGAAATGCGGAGAATTATGGGATATAATTTGAAAAAAACCATGTCATCAGTTAATGATTTAATTATTTGCATGAGCGATCCTTTCAAATCCATCCTCCCAAAGTGTGTTTCTGAGATGTTCTTCTTTTTCTGGCAGCAGATTAATGACGTAAATCTATTAATGCTCTTACAGACAAACACAAAATAGCTCAGAAACTGTACATATTATGAATGGATGTTAATGGGGAACTGATGCAGGAAATATAGTGAGGCAAGAATTATTCAGGTTTTTCATTTAAATAGTCATACACACATTTCAGGTGTTTATAAAAATCTGTATTTTTCAAGCTTTAACAATGTATTCTTTGTACATTTTTGTGTCTAAGCGCCTCATTTGCTGAAAACGTGATCAGGGAACATGCAGGAGAAGTGACGGCATTTATTGAAGCGGTGCTGAACAGATGTGTAATGGAGCAAAACATACGAGGCTCTTTGTCGCTCCATTATTACACTGCAAAGACAGCATGCTTGGTAAGCTGATGATGGTGCTGAGAATAATGAAATGGCTGCTGTAATTGTGAACTGTTTTGTAACCTTTGGGTCTCTGTTGGTCTGATCACACTGAGGGAGACTCCAATGAATGACTTGAGTTTTAAAAATGCATCTGTTCTATTACTTTGTTTCAATTACTTCCTTTTACTATAAAATGTAGGAAAAAAATTGTGGGTCATTTTTGTCATGCAGTGTGTACATAAAGAAATAAAACAGTAGAGGGCAGTAGAGAGGTAACCTAAATGTGACTCAGATGCTCATAGAACAACACTGTTAATGAAAAGAGATGCTTTGAATAAAAAGTGTTAAAAAGTGTTTTTTTTAGCAGTCACATGTAATATATTGCAATACTTGCATCCGAGTCTGTGATTTTTCTGTCACTGTAGAATATCGACTAGAAAAATTTGTAATCAGCTTTCAGGTTTTAGATCCACTAGAATAACATTATTATCCTGAAGAGTTCATGTAATCTATTAACTAACAGTTTTATTAACAATGGACTTTAGTTTCAAAATATTTTTCCCATCATCTTCACAGATTCAGATGGAAGATGATACATTCTAAAACTACCTCTACCACTTTACATATAATCCACAACAGTTGTAGTTTTATTCTTCCTTTGTTGTTCTTACATGACTCATCATTTCACATTCTTACTCGGGGTTGGCTATCACCAACAGTTTATTTTTAATATATTTTTCAACTTCCCTCCTTATTTAAAGCAATATTTGGTACCTTATACCTTACAACGTAACCTACACCAGTTTTTAATTAATTAGGATTTTTTTTTTTCTGTGCCAAGAATTAGAAATCTGTCAAACATAAACATAAACCAAATCTTTAGAACAGCCTTCCTTATTCATTACATTCTATAACATCCTTCTCTGTATTCAGAAAGTCTCTTTTGGTTCATCTTGGGCACACATGCCACTGTTTTTAGTTGTATTTATTTTGGGGTTTGTGTCCCATTTTGCAAATGGAATCCATTGCATTTTGCTTTGTAAGTCTTTGTTTGGGAGTGTTACCAGGAGGAGAGGGGTATATTGTGAGCCAGTCAGTGTTGTGTGTCATCTGTTACTGTCAAATTAGCTTTGTTTAGTTTTTCTTTGCTGATTTTTAATCCGCCATGCTTGTCAGAACTTGTTTATGTACTGGAAAGGAAGAAAACGAGAGGTTTAATGTAAAGAAGCTATATCTTCCCATCTGTGTTAAAAAATGTGTATATATATATATATATATATATATATATATATATATATTTTTTTTTTTTTATACTTCCAGCTTTGTATTTGTGGTGTTGTGTTATCATGTTTACAAAAAGACAGTGTTGGGAGAGTAACGCATTGCAAAGTAACTAATTACTGTAATTTAATTATTTTTTGTCAGTAGGGGAGTAATGAAACGAATTACAGTTAAACTTCAGTCATTACATTACAATTACCAGACTACAGAAACCCTCTGTGATGGTTGGAGTGACAAGAACCCAGATGCAGAGAGAGAATCAGGCTCGGACACAGAAATGCAGCAAACGTATTTTAATAAAATACAATGAACACATCGCAAGAGGGAAAACTGCTAAAGGACTAAGAAACTCCACGGAGAGCAGCAGGGAAGGAGGAAGCTTCCAGGAGGAGTGACATCTGACCTGCAAAACACAAAATGGTAGTGAAAAAATAATAAAAAATATCTCAACCGTGTCACCCTCATTGCATCATTACTCACATTTTAGTCCTGTGAAACCATAAGTAACTAATAAAAAAAGGGAATTTTTGTAAATGATTGTCTCTGACATTGTCTCTTAGTTAAATGAAACAAAACGGATACTTACTTGTCTAGAATTGGTCAAAATAAGATGAAGAGAGCAACAATGTGGACAAATTCTTTGGGGAATTTGGCATCTGGAGGTATTTGAATAATTTCGAATTTGTTGAAAGAAAAAAAAAAAGCAAAACGTTCAGTAAAGTCCACATTTTGTTCCAGAGAAGAATTTATTTCCACTGCCCTTGTGTCAATGAGCAACCTGTCTAAGCACCATATATGCTACTATGAGTTGTATGTCTTCTCATGTTTATGTGGTAAAAAATATAAGTTAGTGCTAAAAACCCTTTTTTAACCTTTATATTGTGGATTTCACAACCGTTTACGTGTAAAATCCACATCAAATGTTTAGATAGTGTTACATGTTTACACTATCTTGGAAAAAATAGAGTAAGGTAATAAGTAGTGATTCACTTTCTAAATTTGGGAATGAGTAATGTAAATTAATTACAATTTCATCCAGTAACTAAAATAAAGTAATCACTCCCTCTTTAAATGTAATTTACCCAACTCTGCTAGAAACCTTATGGAAAGTTTCACATGTAAATTCACTGGCGCACATGTTTGTCTGTGAAGTTGATTTAGAGAGCTTTCTCTGTCAAAGCTTTTACTCACGCACCAGTGCAGCTATTGCAGGGAGTGTGCTGCTCGAGACTGAGCAAAGACACACTTCAGGATTTTACAGTTGTGAAAATGTGCCGTGAATGAGTCTATTTTTAACATATCTGAACATTTAGTGGTTTATTAAACTGGGTCATCTGAAAAAATATCTGTAGGCTTTAAGAAACACAAATCTCCTTCTTTGTGCTTTCGTCATGAGCTTTTTCAGAAATATATTGTCACGCCTTTTCTGAAATAGGTTTTTAAACTATAATATTATCTTAATTTAATTTTTAAAGGATGTGACTCAAAAAGTGATTATTTCCCTGTTTTGTTGTAATGCATGAAGGCAGTTTATGGATGTTTTTGTATTAAATAAATGTCAGTTGTGGTTAAAAGTGCAATAGAAATTCTGTTAATATGTTGTTGCATTTTTGTATTCTCTCTCCAACACCCATTGATTGTTATTGTTAAATTGTCAGTAGAGGTGACAGTAGTTGTAGCGCTACTACAATACTGCAATACTAAAGTGAAAAATAACACATTTATGAGAAGTAAATAGTTTTAAGCCAAGATGTATTTAAGGAAAAAAAAATGTTGACAAAGTACAGACATTCAATAACCTGCATGTACTTTGTCAAGAAAATCTGTTTTTTTTTCATATAATTTCATTGGACCTGTCACCATTTAGGAAGCCCAACATTGTACCAATAAACCTACATTGACATCACGACATTTGTCACTTAGTTGTATTTGAGAATGTTTTAAAAAGAGTGTCAGTGAGTACACAGCAAATCCAAAAAAATGCTAGTAAAAGTTAAAATTGAGGCAAACTTTTTTGTCTCAGTAAAACTAATCCTTTAATTATTTTCCTACAATATTCTACCTGAAACATACAAAAGCTTTATGAAGTTTTTGTATTAGCAAAAAGACAGAAGGAATGAGCAACATCGTGTAAGCAAATTTAGAGAAAAGCTCAGTGGAGAGCAAGATAGAAGAAAAAATACTCCAGTGGAAGTCATTCATGTCTATTCTGATATTTCTATAAATTCATATCGGTCACATTATTTATCCTACACTGACATTTTGTGATAATAACCTACTTAAAAATGGCTGCAGACTATCAAAGACAGCTGCTCTGCATAGCTGAAGTAAATCATCAAAGATCTATTTTTTTCTGCAGCATCTTTAGTACATTTCAGTCTCTAATGAAGTCTGAAAATTGCAACACATCGAGCGAAAAAATACATCCGCTGGTTAATGGAATCATTACAGCTGAGTAGATTCCAGATTAATCCCACGTAAGGGAAAGATCAAATGCAAGCCAGTAAGACGGATGTCGAGGGGAATAAGAGCACTGAGGCTTTTGGTATAATCCCATTAGGAGCTGCACGTTCATTCAGACTGAGGACATTCTGCTGTACAGTAGCAGTGACAGACGTCGGGGGTCAGTGGGGTCTGTCAAAGAAACACAGTCAGTGATAATTCTACTGTAGTGTGCCATTTGATTCACGTTTTTAATCTTCAGTTTTTCAATGTCATTTCCCTACTATGAAGGATTTTACATGGACTATTAATGGAAACGATTGGATTACAAATAAACAAAGAAAGACATGCGTCAATGCTTATTATGGGCTCCCAAAAGCACGTCTCAATACAGAAAAAAAACATACGTAGTTATACTGTAACCATGAATCATTGCAGGCTCATCCATCCCTATAATTCTGAAAGGATTTGGTCTAAGATATCTAGATTTACAAAGGCTGGGTATCACCAATGATTTCCAGAATAGCCTGGACAAATACACATTTTGAAGATTTTCATATTAATCTGATACAGTTCACATACTGTAAAGAGTATTAGTGAAATAATAATGAGATTGTTAATACCATACGGTGTTACGTGGATTCTCAAACATAGACGCTCCAACAATTGTTCTGCCTCTCCTGGAGGGTGTTTCAGTTTGCCCACAAAGCGGTGATTGCACTATGGTAGGAAACCTTATTCTATATATAGAAGAAGAAGAACATATGAACAACAAAACAGTGCTTTAGACCACAAGAAATATTTCCTTAAAAGAGTTTGGAAAATTAATGCCAATGAGTTTAGAAAGATCTTCATTTAGTCAGCAATGTATGTTTAAGCATTAGCATTAGCCGTCCAATGGTAAATCCCAATTTATTTTAGAATCAAGCTAGACATCAGCATAATGCGTTAGATCAATATCTGCTTTTATATTGTAAATCAATTATTGATCTATTAAGCTTGGATCGGTTCAGATCAATTAATCAATTTTATCAACCCAGCCCTAATATTTACGGTTTAAAAGTACATTTAAAGGACATTCTATGCTAATAATTATTTAATTCCATCATGAAAAAAACACCCTAAATCACTGAAATGGCGTAAGAGTGTTTAAAAGTGTTTCATCCTCCTGAGAGGTGAACAAATTTGCAAATTCAATATATTTAATGTTTTTCCAAGTAAAAACAATAAATATAAAATTAATTTCTTTAGCATTTCTGTGTAATTTCAGTTTTTAAATGATTACCACAGCTTTTGAATTCTTGACATTAATGCTGTCTAAAAGTGGAGCGCTAAAGTATTTATTTGCCATTTTACCCTAGGTAAGGATTATAAAAATAAATAATAATAATACTGCAAAGGACCCCATGTTATTTTTCGTCTGGGGCCCCCCAACTGCTAAATCCACTTGTGCACACATCCACAAACACATTGAATAATTCAATTATAATTATTATCGATCATAAATAGACTTATTAGCTCTTCTACATCTAGCAGAAGACACAATGAAACCATTAAATATTAAGTTTTTCCAGAGGTCTTCTCACCTTAGGGTCAAAGGTGAGGCTGTAATTCAGTAAAACAGAGATGGTTTCATTCAATTAAAAAAAAAATATATCATTATATAATCGTCATTATCTCAAACAACCTTGTATTTTGTACTTACACTTGGTTTCTATTATGTTTTTTTTTTTTTTTACCTGCAACAGAACACATTAAATTGCAGTTATTACTGCATGTATAATTTATTCATGTTTTTGTCTTCGAGAGAAATATTATCCAGCATCAGAGCAGGAAGATCCAGCTGGCGCTGTTTAAAACAAAGCAGATGGGGATGATAGACGCATAGATGAAAGCCGTCATTTCACAATCAACCGCAGAGCAAAAAGGTGCAATGACCTTTGGAATGCGAGAAAGGCCACGCTGTGGAGAACTGATGACAACAAAATGTCATGGATTCAAACAGCATTCATTATTGAATCTTATTGATTTTGTAAAAGACCCTGGTGTATCAAATTTACAGCCAAATAATGAATAAATGAGGAACGCTTTTAGGATTTTGATTTGGATTTCCTGCAGATATGCAACATACTAATTCCACTGAGCAGGAAACAAAACATATATTTATCCTAAAATAAAAGTTAATAAAATGATTCAAACAAAAAGATAGATTGAGTGGATGTGTCAGAGTTTCAGCTACTGTGCAGGAAATTCATTAAAATCTCAGAAAAAAGCACAATATAATTGCCTTTATAATCAAATTAAGAGAAAAGAAAATTTCTATTCTATTTTTGAGAAAAAATTTTTTTTTTTGATTTGTCGGAAATCTAGAAAACAATATACTAGATCAATAAACAAAGCGCTTTGACATTCACTCATTCTGTGTTGTTACAAAATAGAATTTTAAACAAAAGGAAAATCATAAAACAGACTCCAAATAAGCATTTAATTTTTTTTTTCCAAACTGAAATTAGTTTAGAAACACAGAGACGCTCACAAAACCACTACATCAAAATGTGCTTTATCATGCAAGTTGAATTTATTCTTTTGAATGGCAAGGCAATATAGAGATAAAAGAGGGCCGAGTGGACCTAAAAGAAAACTAAAGCCAACAGAAAAATAAAGCTTTTACCAATAAATATAATGTGTGACATCATGTCACAATACTAAATAGAAAATAACAAAATACACCATCATTTATTTATTTTGAAACTAGAATTATTATCTATATAGATATGTCAATCAGTCCACACAATGAAACATTTTTAAATACAATGAAAACTGCAGACATATGGTATCATTTAATCATACATGTTTTTTACTTGTTTATTTTACAATAACTGATGTTTTTTTATTTATTTTTTATTTTTTTATTTTTAATGATTGTCTGTGTGTGTGCTTTAAAATGTGTGTATCATTCCATTCTGCAGAAGTCCTCCAAGCTGTTCTCTCTGGTCTTGGGTAACTCATTCTGATCCAGTAGTCGGTACTGGAAGGAAACACGGTTGATGTAGTTCCCACTGGACACCAGCCTCACCACCGAGTTATCACAGCCAATCTTCGTCTGGGCTGAAGGGTCACAAAAAGGCAAAGAGAGAACAGACTTTGATACCACAGAAATCCAAATACATATATTTTCTTATCAGGCTAGAGTGGAACTCTTCAACAAGACCAAAAAAATGTAATGTGACATTTACTGTAGATACTTCTGGATTCAGGATAATGAAACCCTTGTTTTCCTGTTTCCTGTGGATTGAGCAACACAAGGTACTGCAGGGTGACTGTACGGAGACTTTTAGAATGGTTGCAGATGTTGATGAATGCAGCTGCCTGCTGGTTTCAGCAGCGATAGTGAACTTTTTCAGATACATTTATTAAAGAAATATATTTTTACTTCTGCAGAAATCCAACTTTTTTTCAGCACACTTTTCTTTTTTAATACAAAATATTAATAATATAGTTTTTTTGGTAACACTTTACAATAAGATTCCTTTGTTTTATTACCACATTAACAAACATTAGTAACGTGTTAATAGGGTGTTAGTAAGACTTTTATTAATACAATGAGCCGAACGAGGTTAATTAACATACTTTGTAAGAATTATTAACATCTAAAGTGAAACCACTGTCAACAAAGTCCATATTAATAAAGTGCTTACAAGCTAAATAAATGTAATAACTGTCTTTTTCTCATTATATTTTAGTGTTTTGAGGCGCCTCGTCTAAAGTGTCACCAAATTTATATTCAGAGATGTTAAATTGACTAAATACATTTTTTTGTAATTTAAACTTACTTTGCTACTCAGTTTTATTATTACTATCATTATTATTACTCGTATTACTATTATTTATTTTATTTTTTTAAGCAAATGCAAAGCTCTGTGAGCTTATTGTGTTCAAATAAATACAAAATTGTCTCACATTTTAGCATGTACAGCAAAGCTGAATGTCTTTTTTATTCAGTCCAGTGATTCACAATTTTTGGATTATAGTCTCCAGTTTCTCAGAAAAATAAAATGCAGACATCCTGTTGAACTTTTATTACAGTATGTCTTTTTTATTTGCATGGATTACAGTTCAATTTGATCACAATGCATGTGGGGACCACATGGAGCAATGTGATCTATGATTGACAATCTGCATTCTTAGAAGTATTTTTCCTTTGACACAACTGGACAAGTAAAGTAGAAAAATGAATTTTTGCAGAGCATCTTTATAAGTCTCTATAATTCTAAAATATTTGGCTCTGTTTCAGTTCTGGCTCTCTTTCCCATAATCTAGAACCTTTCAAAATAAAATCAGGTCGATCCCACTGAACGCAGGACAAACCCACTCCTAATTTCAAAGTTCTTGAATAAGAATTACTTTTTGGGTTTCCAAAGCTCAATTTTTCCAGGATTTTTGATTAAATAACAGGATCAGAAAATAAAGTAATGTTTTTATTATTATGCAGTATTATAATGAATGGACTTTAGTTACACTTTAATGGGAAAAAATGGGAAAAAATGTTAATGGAATGTCTTTGGTTGGAAAATAGCTAAATCTGACTGACGGATAAATTATTATTTTCAACAATGACTACCAATTTATGCTTGTATTAATCTTGATTTTAGGAGTGATTCTAAATTAGAAATGTAATAAAATATTATTTAAGAAAAGAAAGGGGGGAAGCAAAGACATCAGAGTCTGAATGTTTTGTGTGAAACAAGCACAAAATGCTCCAGCTATTTTATGATCCCAGATGTTCCGGAAGTATCTTAAATATTCAGAAATGTTCCTTTTTTCTGCTTATAACTTAGCTTGTGTTTTGGACCTTGTCATCCTTTCACTGTGGTTGACAATGTCCGTACTAGATCCTTGACAACTTCAACTTTAACCTGGCATGGGCTCATACAGGTTTAGTCAAAAACACATGTTGGGCATCAGTACAAACTGAAAATAGTTACGTAACCTAGAACGGGATTCCAAAATGTTCAGTAGAGCATTAAAGCATCCAGTGGATTTATTCTTCTTTGAATCAAATGATAAAGTAGGTGGACTCACCAAGTCCACTGGGGGAGAAGCAGAGGTCAGCTACAGGGATCATCTTCGAGGTGTCCACTCCGTTCCCTCCCAGCAGCTCCACATAGTCCCCAGACCCTGAACAGCCAGACCATGTCTGCTTCTGCAACAACAGGACACGTGGGGGAAGAGCTGATGATCACTCCACGGCAAAGTAGATATCCTAACACAACTATACCTACATCACAGTTATATAGAGGCTCTAAGCATTTTTTGAGAAAATGAAAAAAAAATGCTGTACATGTATGTTTTTTTTTATAAAAAGTATATTTAATTTAAGAAATGTAGGTCACAGCATATCTGAACATCTTTCCTGTAAAACTGGATTTCATGTATCTGAACTTGTTTGCAAAACTATTCCCATAAGT
Organism: Oryzias javanicus; assembly: GCA_003999625.1. Lineage (NCBI taxonomy): Eukaryota > Metazoa > Chordata > Actinopteri > Beloniformes > Adrianichthyidae > Oryzias > Oryzias javanicus. The sequence goes on from CM012445.1 coordinate 8,412,616, forward strand.
CGACTTTGTAACTTGGTTTTGGAACAGAGTCCCTTTCCCTCAATATCTGAGTAGAAATGACTTGGCATAAAAGTGGCAAATTTTCCAACATACAATTAATCACAGTGTCAGGAGTCTGGCAGCCGGTGTCAGAACAGCTGCCAAAATGCTCATCAGTCATCTCGTGGTGTTCAGTTTGATCAGCTTGATTAACACCACTTCTGCCCTCTTTTGACTCAGATCTCATGCTGCATTTATTAAGGTTAGCTTTGACTCTTTCAGCATAGAACAAAGTATTTCACATTTTTACACATTCATACAACTTTTATCTTTTTTTATTGCACTATTGAGCTGTAAAACCAAGGAAATGTTTAATATTCAATGATTTGTTGTCGCAGTGACACAAGCTGACTGCCAGAAACCACACATTTTTGATGACTTTTTTTGCATTTTGGAACACTTTCAGTTACAATGTCAAAAAATTCACTGCCAACATTTCTCTGATGATCATAATGCAAAAGCAGAAGAGATGAGAAAAAATACATAAGAAATAAAGGCTTTTTTCTGAATTTGCTTTGAGTTATACCACTGTATTCTAAGTTTCTATTCTATATTTTAAGTTAATACTCAAATATACATTTCAACAATTTTATTTCAATAATGCAATTTCTTAATACGTACATTGACATTTAAAAAGAAACACGTGATTATAAGAGTTAAACTGGCAGCCTAAAATTGGCATAAACAAAACAGGATCAAACACTAAATTTATTTTAGATTACATTGAGTTTAGAGGGAAAAAAAGACAAAAATAAATATAAAAGTAGAATTTTCTTGGCATCTGTTAGAATTGGATTTCACAAATTTGTTAAATAAATAAAAGTCCAATACTAGTTTTAATTACTTAGCATCATTGTAGTGAGTACTTTTTATTGTAAGTAATTTAAAATTATGTTTGAATACCAAGTTATGAGGCTTTTTAATTAATAGTTCAAAATAAGTTTAAAAAAAAAGCTGTTTATGTTGTTAAACACTAGAAAATATTCTGTTTACATGTTTTTTTTTTTTTAAATTTTACTTTCATCATTTAAAAATGCATAGATGCAGGTAACGTACCACCTTTGCGTTTAAAGCTATTTTCAGGAACATCTTGAAACATTTTACTCGACATTTCCCTTCTTGTAAATACGTTGTGTGTGACGTACCAAAGGGCGGATCTCGTTGCTCTTGGCCTCCCCTAAGCTGAGTTCTGTCAGTCGAATCTCCACGGGGTAGATGACGGAGAAGCTGCAGTTCATGCGCTGATGTGGGATCACCATGGTGAAGCTGCCCTCCGGACTCTGAGACATGATGTTGCAAGCTTTGCACACAAACACACACAAACACACACCGCCAAAACACAGGTTTCAAGTTTCGAACGCTTCTCCATCGCCATGGAAACTGATTGGAAACACTTCAGGTCACAAATGTGACATGATCAAGAAGTATAAATATATACAGAATAAATATATATTTGAATATAAATTAGAAAATAAAATATTTTTCCTTACTATATGGTTTTATTAGTCTTTCATGATGTTTTTTTTTTTTCTTAGTTGCTTGCATCACTACAAACCGTAAACGTAATTAGATTTTTGTTTACAAGAATCAAGGATTTATGGAGCATTAAATCAGCTTTCGCTGATGGTCATTGTGAAAGAGTTACGCTCCAGCCTAAATTTATGTTGTTTAGATAAAAATAATCAGCTCTAACCGCCTTGTTATCCTGCAGCGCTTCCTCTCACAGTGTCTTTGTCTTAAATCCAGGCAGTGATTGTTATGTTGCTTGACACAGTGGTAACACCGTGTTTGCCAAGCAGCTGGAAAACAGGTGCATCCCTCTCAGTCAATCTCTTCATGTCGCTCCTGGCTTTGATTAATGCTCGACGGAGCACAAATGATCAGGAGAGGCAAACATGCGAGAATAGAAACAAGCAACTGGGTCTACAGCTCAAGAAAAGGAAAGTCAATGATAAAAAATCTGACTGCAATGCAAAAAAGCTTTTGACTTCCTCAGGCCACAAGTGTCAAAGATGTGTTGGAAGACTCACGCATTGGGTTGTGCATTTTTTTCACAGCAAGAGTGAAGCCACTGTCAGGACTGTGGATGCGAAAGAAGATCATGGCCACGTTCTGAGAGGATCGGCTGCTGAGTCCCGGAGCCATGGAGGAGCAGTAGTCTGTGTAGCGCTCATGTGGGGGCAGGGGGTGGTCGTGACTGCTGGGGAACTTCTCCCCCTTCAGAACCCAGCCGTCAAAAATCTGAAGACGCAAAAGAAGTCAAAAAGTCTCTTTTTGATCTCATTTTGCAATTTAAATACAATTTTTTGAACAAAAGAACAGCAATATATAAAACAAGTAAAAGATAAGCAAACAAAATGATGAAAAAGAGAAAAAAAAGACATCTCCATAAGTTCATATGAGTCACTATCATGTCAAAACTGGTACTTAAATTTCACACCAACCCTTAGAAAGAAAGGCAGATGGATCAAAAGTTATTAGTTGTAGAGTGTACTACACAAGTTGGTCTAAAGGGATGAACTCGATTATTGTTTTTTAAAGCAGAATATCTTTTCTTGCACAAAATATTTGGACGTTAAAAAGTTTTCTGTAAGTCATACTCCTAATTCACACATTAGGGCGACCAAAATGGAATGTAACCGGTCTAATTTAATATTGTTAATTAATACGCACTCTAAAAACTGTACTTGATCTGAGTAGAACCGAAATATGAAAACTATCCCAAAATATAAAACAAAATAACTCTGTAGGGGTGGGATTATATAGATTCTTCCCACTCCTTTTCAATCAATAAATCAAACTCTGTTTGACTTTAGTTAATAATAAATATATTAAATTAATCTAAGTGTATTGTATGCATAACTGTGACTGTAAATGATTATGAGTAATTATTTTCTTGTTCTTGTTTTGGTTTTAAGCAAAGCATTTAATTATTTCTGTGATGAGTTTGATATATTTTGTTTTTATGTCTACAATAAATATTTGAAGTAAACAAATAAATCAATCAAATCAATATTAATTTTGAATATTTGCTGCTATTAATTCACTATAAAGATCTAATACTTTTGTATTTTAGGGCAGGACCTATCTATGCATTTTCTTTTTTTAATGTGTCAATAATTTTTCTTTGGGGAATTTATTTATTTTTTTGTCCGGTTTAAAACGAAGTACAAATAACATACTTCTTTTCTGCACACCCCCTGCCTCAGCCTTTACTGCTTTTAAAAAACTGACTCTTCCTTTGTAGCGTCTTTGGCCCACATCAGTTAACCGGCAGGCTTGGCTTCTGAAATAAAGCTCTTTGCATCCCACACATCCCTCTTGGCAACATGACCAAAGCGCAGAGGATCTGGGGTTGAGGGGTTTGCCACCTAATCGTGCCTTCACCCCGTTTGGCACCATTTTAAACAAATAGGAGAAAAATAGAATTCCGCTCCTTGGGGTCTGGGGATCAGTGTGTTGGTGTGCGCAGGGGAGGCGGGTGTTGGAGAGTGGGACAACCTTGATGAAGTCTCCAGCGCTGCAGTCAATGTTCACATCAGACAGCTCAAGACTGATGACCTCATTGGGCTCCGCAATGACAAAAGCTGCACAGGCCAGCTGTGGGCGGGATGCCACGAAGGTGAAGTAGCCTTCGGTAGCCAGCATGTCCAAACATCCTGCAAACGCCATAAACGCTTCAGTTAGAATCATCTTCAACCCACCAAACTCTATTGAAGAATAAACCAATTTGTTTAAATTAAAACTAACTGAAAATATATTTAAATCATTTTCACACAATTTATAAATTTTAATAAAAAAACTGGCAAAAAAAGTCACTTTTAAAATATTGACACTTAAACTGAATAATACCAAACTAGGATAATTAAAATTGTGAAAAATTAATCAAATTTGATCAATTTTAAGTGTGTTTATCAAATGTGTTTTTTGTCATTTTGGGGTTAAGAAGTTAGTTTTGCCAATCATTCCCCACATTACTGTTCCCTGTTTATGTCAGACTACTTTCAGATGTGAAAGGTGTTGCATTGTTGGACTTAATCAGCTACTGAATGAAGCCATTGTTTGGAGCAGCTCTTACTGAGAGGTCGGCGGAAAATAAAGTCCTCTGATTCTCTTTTCTGGGCAAAACTGAGCAGAGAATATATTCCATCTGCAGCCTCACTGTCCTGCACAAAACGTGACAGAAACATGTGTCAGATTTCCCCTGATTGTGCATGCAAAAACTTTCAAAGTTCATAAAAATCCAAACTATGACTAAGTGAAAGGAATTGAACTTGACGGTACCTCAATGTAACGTGTGAGTCCCATCCTGGACGACAGGGAGATGAGAAAGAGCAGCAGCTGTGCGCGCAGAGCCACCGACATACTGAGGCGCGTCTCTGTCCAAGTGAAGCAGGGAGGAAAATAACGGTGCAGTCTAGGAGGTGCAGCTTTTATAGCAGGCAGGCAGGCATGCCAGCATTACAGTGACTGAAAGCTCTGAGCCGGCGGACGCACAATTACTTTTTAATATTAAGTCAACAATGGCAGCTATTTCTGGCTCCAAACATGCTAAGCAGCGTAAAAAACAATGAAAGCGTATGATTTTGTTAAAAAGAAGGCTAGGCTCATTAAGACTGTTATGTAAAACAAATTTCTGCCCAACATTCTGTTGCTTATTTAGGACAGTTTGGTGCTTTTTATAGCTGGTGCAGCTCATTAGCTATACGGCCACATAAAATTGAAAATAAACCATGCTCCAGCTTTGACAAAGCACACTTTAATTAATATGAAAATCCAGTTTTATCTCAATAAATAAATGATTAGAAAAGCTATAATAAAACTATTCAAAAATGATATCCTTTGACCGTTTTTCAGCAGAGTTTAGCCGTCACACATGCAGTGTCCTGTTCACATACACTCCAGAAGTTGCCCCCTGAATTTGTGAGTTTCAGAACTTGGCGCAGCAGCCCACATCATCATCCAGTCTGTATGAGTCATTTGCATTTATAATGTATGCCATCTACATTTTACCCAGCTGTGTTGTGAACAAACAGGTTTTAAGTTTCACTCTCTAAAAGACACAGCCTGATGCACTTTTGGCTACAATCTTAAAAAACATTCCTGAGTTGACCTTTAAATTCATTCACAATAAATAAATACACCATCCTTCATTGAAATAGAAAAAAATGTAACTAAACACATAAACTTGAAAAAAGCTCAAATTTGAGCCAATCTCTGCTTTAACCTTTTTCAAATTTACCAAAAACAATAAAAAAAACAAAAAAAAATTTGATTCAGAACCAATGAAAACATTAGAACTCTTAACTAAGTATACTGAGGAATCCAAATAATAAAGAAAGGAACGATGCGGCTACACTAAATGTAATGGTAAAAAGGAAATGGAGAAGCAGAAACTTGATCAAACGATCCGAACAACAATCTGAAAAATAAAACAGACACAGAACTTCACAATATACTTTTTTCTTTACTTTATTATTATCAGTTGTCATTAAAGACAATTGGAGCTCTATGCATACACATGCGGCAGTATGTAGCCCCTAAAGAGACATCCAAAAGAAAAAAAAAACAGTTACTATCTGGTTGTACCAAATAGTTACACAAACTTTTTTTTTTTGCCTCACTTTTTCTTTTTCTTCAATGTCTCTTCAGGGGCTCCTTGCGTTACATATCATCAGGGCCAGCCCTGGGCATAAGCGACCTAGGCGATCGCCTCAGGCATAATTTGCTAGGGGATGGGCCACATCATAATGATTGTATGTTAATTTTTTCTGTTTTTTATTTTTTTGTTAAACGGTTTCATGTGTAAAAAACTTAAAGTAATAATTGAAAAAAACATGTAGATAAAATTCTCAAAAGTTTGATGTAAGTAACAACTGCAGTGCAGCGCCCGCTGCTGTCTATGCGGGTTTGGGGGAGGAGAGTGGCGCCCAGTGTAGCTGCTGTTGGTGTTTCTTTAAAACTTCATGGATGAAAAAGAGGAGGAAACGCAGGCTATATAGAATTGCTTGGAAATTCACTCCCCCATGCACGTTGGTCAAAAAAGATTCATTAACTAACTTGCAATCCAGTGTTTTTTAAGCCTCTTTAACAGACAAAAAAGCCCTTATTAACCATTTAAATATTGGCTGAGTGGTGACGCAGTCAGTTAGTACGCTTGACCCTAAATGAAGAGTACCTAAGTTTGGGTAACAACTCGTACTAATTCGCCTAGAGCACCACTCAACGCAGGGCCAGGCCTGCACATCATAACTCCAATCTAATAAACTCAGTATGGTCTTGTCATTGAAAGACGATAGATTTTAAATTTAATGTATTGTTGTTTTTGGGTCAAAAACATAGCAAGTTATGGGCAAAAATGTAGCAAACAAAAATGCAACATGGTTGACTTCAGTTACCAACTGTCATCTGACCGTGCAAAAGTAACCTTCAACAAAAGGATTCTCCAAAAATCCTGTTAGCATGAATCATTTAAGTCAACAAGCAAAAATTCTGAAAGCAGCTTTTCTACTTTACCCCGTCAAAATCAAATCTACTAAATCTACTATGAAAGCAAGTGAGCAGGGATTTTCATGTGGGTCCGGTTTGTTGCCATAATGCTACAGCTGGACCAAATTGAGGCCAAAAAATAAATAAATAAATAAATAAAAACAGCTGCTGACAAAACTGACAATTATTTGGGATGGTTTATTCATGAAGTTTTCTGGTTTAAATGATTATTTCAGTTTTTAAAAACTGATCAAAAAGTCCTCTGAGAACCCCTTTTAGTGTTGTTTAACTGCAGCTAACATAACTTCTGCTAACTTCATGAAACAGAACCAACATGTTCAGAAAAGAAAATACAATTCCAAAAAAACAGCAAATTAAGTCCAAGTGTGAAACATTTCCTGTTGTCAGTCCTGACCTCTGATTGGCTGTCAGACTTGTCATTCTTCAAAATAAAACCATAGCAGGAAAATGTGAACATGTTTGGAAAGACAAATAAAATCGGATTCAGAATACTTTTTGACTCCAGGAGGAAATTAGATTTTTAGTAGACTTTAGCATTTCAGCATGCAACAAAGAAAACCTATGTTACAAGTACACTGCAGCACAAATTAGGACTTTGGTTTTATGGGGTTTTATGAAGTATGGAAATTTTTATGGGGTAGTAGTAATACAGTTTTATGGAGACAGACAGGAAAAACCTTCTGTGTCCTTGTTAAGGGGAGTTTTAGCCTTGTCTCCTGTATTGGTTCAGGTGCTAATGGAGAGGATGGGCGGAGCTATCAAGAATGCTTCTTAATTTTTGAGGCATCTTTCTCTCCATCACTGTCTGTATGGAATCCGGCTTCATTCCCCCCACGTCCCCGCCTCGTCTGCAGGTCAGTTCATTCAGGGAAAATGTAAAAGTTTGATAAACAGGATGGTCATTTACACTGAAAAGATCTTTTAAATCCTTCATAAAACTGATCCGTTCACTCTTTTGCAAACTGCTTTTGTACAGTTCAAGTCATCAGTTACTTATTCATAAAAGATGTGAGTTCTTGTCCTATAAATCAAGTGTTTTTCAATTTATTTTTAGGCAAACATGAAAATTAGTTTTTCTGAGTCCCATGAACATTTAGACTAATAATAAAAAATCATATATTCTAGTGGTTTATGTTGTTATTAACTAATCACCAAAATGTTTAATAAATTCATTGCAGTCTTGAAGGTTTGGTCTGTTAAATATGTTTAGTCTTTCTTTCCTGCCTCTAGGAGAAGAGGCAACCAAGTGAGAACAGCGTCTCGTGAACGATCCATGAAGCGGCCTTACAGACCAATCTATGGAGATCGGATTCTCTGTGATTATCTCAGATCTTCTGCCAATTTGGCATTTTCCCTCCACATACCTAAAATGCTCCTAACCGGCAAACTGCCACCACATCTGCTTGAGTGAAAGTGCCAGACTCCTTCAGATGATCTGTTAATCAAGTGCTCTGAATGAACACCACCTGGATGAAACTTCCTAACTTCTATTGAAATGCTTGTTTTCTTCAAACAGCACCAGAGAAGCAGGGGATTCAGCGAGGCTTTATGGCATATCTGGGAAAACTCTTAATGCAAAGATGATCCAGAGTTTAGGACACGATGTTCTTTGCCACATGACACAGGCTAAGCCTTCTGAAAATATTCTCTTGTCTTCATGTTTGATTCCAGATGTAAGAATGAACACTTTGAATGAAGGTTTTGTCAAAAACATCTGAAAGACATCTGGGCTTCCCCTGGATTTGAAGATTTATGCTGTTATGTGGTAACTGACCAGCAGTATTTTATCCTCTCCTGAAGATCTGATGGTGGTGAGTTTTGTTGACTTAATTTAGTTGCACAGATTGAAATGCTAGTCAGAGATGTGGGGAAGACAGAGATCATATAATTCAGTTTCTCATCTTTCCTCCAAATCTGAAACAATATTTAGTGCCATCCAGCTCACAACACAACCTCTGATCACATTTTTTTCTCGAAGAAGGGAACAACTCTACCACTTCTATACGATACGAGTCTTTTCAATGCAACTTTTTTGTTTCCATGGTCATACATAATCAGAAAATGTATTCTTTCCTATGTAGAATATTTCAACATCATTTTTATTCAGTCTTCTGATTGAACTGCATTTCGATGAGGGTTAAAAATTGAGAGTTATAATGTGTGTATATGTTGGTTAGCCAACACAAACACAAGTTCTTGTTAAATTGTTTCTTCCCAAATTGAAAAACCATAGTATTTGAGCTCCACATCAGCTTGTGATTCTGGTTGAAAGGTGATCACGTAGTTTAGTGTTTGAAAACATATGTCGGCTTATCCTGTTATAAACTCAACACTCAAATTGAGATGTGGCAACTCAAGGGAATAATCCTCCCATTGCTTATCATATTTAAAGACCCACTTAAACGAAAATTGTGTTTTTGGTAATTTTAACATGTTCTTGTTGTCATTTTCTGGACACAAATGGAGAAAATTAAGATTAAAACTGCATTTCTGAGAATTTATTAATTAGAAATAGTGGCAGATCAGGAGAGATAAAAAAGCAGTTTGATAAAGCTTGTAGTTCCCACTTCCCACTTGGGATTTGTAGTGAGAGCCGAGAACAGGTGGAGAAGAAGCTAGAGAGGTGAAGGTTTGCCCTGGAAAGAAGGTGAATGAAGGTTAGCTGCAGGAAGATGGAGTACAAGTGTGAATGAGTGAGGTTACAGAGAGAAGCGATGAAGAAGGTGGAGGATTTGAAGTTTCTAGGGTCAACAGTCCAGAGTAAAGGAGAGTGTGGAAAAGAAGTGAAGAAGCGAGTGCAGTAGGTTAGAATGGGTGGAGAAGAGTGTCAGGTGTGATAGAAGAGTTTTAGCTCAAATGAAAGGAAATGTGTAGAAAACTGTGGTGAAACAACCCATGTCGTTTTGCCTAAAGACAGGGAGGAAAAGTCAGGAAGCAGAGCTGGAGGCAGGAGAGATGAAGATGCTGAGTTTCTCTTTGGGAGTGACCAGGATGGATAGGATCAGGAATGAATACATCAGAGGGACAGCACAGGTTAGAAATTTTGGAGATTGTTCAGACACACCCAGTAGAGAAACCTTGAATATATTGGTAGAAGGATGCTGGGAGCTTATGAAGAAGACCAAAGAGAGGTTTATGGATGCAGTGAGGAAGCTGAAGACAGGTTTAGATGGAGGAGCTGATTTGCTGTGGCGACCCCTGGAGGGAAAAGCCGAAGGAGGAAAGAAAGAAGAAAGAAAAAGTTTGTAGTTGTTACATACAAACTACAATCAGCAAGCCACTTGTAGATCGACTAGTCCATGTACATCTATGTTTTCCTCATCTAAGTCGGCTCAAAACTGAACAGGTGGATAAATTCAATTTCGGAAGCAAAGGGAGTAATCACAGACACTTACTCCTATACTCCAACACTAACGATCCTGCCCAAAGCTGAGAGGTGACTTTCTGATGAACTACTGCCCCTCTATGGAAAATATGTCCAAGAAAACAACATTTTTTAAAAATGTTGACCAAAAAAACGCAAAATTATTACTAAAAAATCTCTGGGGACGCTTTTACAATAGATCAAAAGATGACTGAAGTGGGACTTTAAATTAAAAAAAATGTCTGTAAAAGGCATATCTGAGAATCTGCTGAACATTCATGACATTAGCAAGGTGTAGGTAAAGCTCTTGCACAGCGTTTGCATCTTCAGGTTGAAATGAATCAAAAATCTAATTCATCAAACACAAAGTTTTAATGAATTCAATATGTTTTAATAAAGACATGTTCCTATACACTATTATCTTTGGACATTAATTAAATTCAATTTTATTTATATAGCACTTTTCCTACTTCAGATTATATCAAAGTGTTTTCCAGAATAAAATAAATAACAGACCAAAAAAACGTTATAGCAACCATAATAAGACCAAATAAATAAATAAAAAGATATGTTAAAAGCTCAGCCCACATTATTACACATCATGCAAATACAATCACATTAGATCAAATTAATTGAATGTAAAAATGTATAAAATCAAATTAAAACATGTAGACATGTAAAAATGATGTAAAAGCTATACTGAAAAGGTAAGTTTTAAGTTTTTTCTTAAAACCTTCACAGTGGATGAAAACATCCTCACATAATTAACTGGTGTGTGATGCCATTTCTCCACCGGAACTTATTTTTCCTTTTTTTTTTTTTTTTTTTTTGAACAACCACTGAGCTTGTTAATTCATGATTACACGTGTGCTCAATACAAAACCTTTTCAACTGTAGTGGCTTACATGACTATGGAGAACCGAAAGATCCAGATTGAAGCAGGAATTTAAAAAAAAGAAGAGGAAGTTTGTCAAAGGGAAAGGTTGTGATGTAATTCACTTTGTAGCAGTGCAACATTTTCATTCATATGAGACTAATTTCAAGTGTCCACTCTTCCGTTGTGAAAGGTCAAACTTATATGTAGGCGAGTGCGGGAGATGATGATCATCCAGTCAGTATTCATGCTCACATGTGAACAAAAGAACAACTCTCACATTCTTTTTAATTCAGCAGAAATGAAAACTGTGCATGTGTGATTAAACTGAGCTAATGATAGCTGACATTTTACTCTGGTGATGAAGGTCTGCGATGCCACGCGCTGGATGGCATAATACAAAAAACAAAACAGTAATGAATGTGATGAATAACATTTACGGATCCTCCGCCTCTTGTCTTACAACGCTGATGACCTATTCAAGGTGTATTACTTTCATTTTAAAGCCAATGGTCGCGATGCTAATTAGTCTTGCAAACTCACTAATGTCCAGGCTTATTAGCCAGAATCTCACTGCAGAAATGTGTTTTCCTAATGCAAATGACATGAGGGAAGAAGGGAACCGTTAGCAAATAAATCATGGCATTTATTTTAGCTACATTTGCTTGTCTCCTCAAACAATTCTATAAAAAAAATGACACTTATTTTATTGAAGTTCTATTTATTTGTAACTCTGCTGAAGCTATCATTTCCAAGTCTCAACAACACACAGAAACTAAATCATTTTATAAATAAATTATGCAGCAAAAGCAGTACATCATCTGCAAAACATTGAACCTAAAATGTAAAGTTAATTCCACTCATACAGTTACAATTAATGACATATGGGTGGAGCTATGGATTACCCCACTCAAAACCAATGGCTAAATGACTTTTTTTTTATTTTTGTTTCTTTATTTTTCCGTTGTTAAGCATTGAAATACAAAGACAAGTAGTTAATACAACTCCATGAATAGAATAGAGCAGTTTAAAGAATACGATTCTTATTTTTGTCATATTTTATTTCATTTCCACAAGAAAACAAGTACACTAAAATAACACAAAACATCTAATACAGGGAAAATGAACACATACAAAAGGTACATCTACAACTATGTACATTTTGTTGAAACTCACAGTATATAAACATCAACAACGATTGAGATTTACATCAAAATTTAGAGAATGTATAAGTTTTGAATTTTTTTACATTAGTACAGTAATCAAATACGTGCTTGATCAGGAAATATATTTATATATAGCTATTTATATGTGCATATATATCTTTTAATGGTCCTACCATTATATACTCACAACCCACATAATAAAGGGGACAAAAACAAATTAATTCACTAAGATTAATGAGGAATGAATTTAGACGTTTCAACTTCACATTTTTCAACTTCAATTAGTAATTTTTTAAACTTAAAAATGTTAAAGTTTGCTTACCATGAAATAAGTATTCTAAAGTATTCTAAAGTTTGGTTCTTTGTCTTGCAATTGGCAAAAATATCAACTTTAGATAAAATAACTACATATTCTAATATCCCCTGCAAAACAGTGACTAGTTGTTGTTTAGAGACAAAGTTCTTAAAGTATATATTTGCATTAACAAGTATAGATTTAAAATAACGGATTCCGCACCAATGTTCTAATGTTCATTTTTTATGTTAAAAGGAAAAAAAGATGATGACACACCAAAGTCATGAAGATAGGAACTGCTGTTTGGCTTGGTTTCGTGGCATTCTTAATTCAAATACATTTTCCTTTATTTGCTGTAAAGGATCTTACTTAACACTGGATGTACTTTTCTTTAAGGGAACTTGTGTGTTCTGCTTTCAAAAGTTAAAACAGCTTTAAAAAAACTGTTATAGTTGTTAATATAAAAAAGGCAACATTTATAATTCAATATTTTTAATTATACACAAAAATGTTTAAATAGGCCAGTTTCACTCATTTGTTTACAAATTAATTAATCTATTCCTTTATACAGTAAAATAATGGATTTATGGCCACATAAATATTAAAACTGTGTAGTTTTATAAAAGGATAAATGGAAATTTACAACTCTTGCTGGGTTTTAGTAAATGAAAACTGGACCGGATGGCTTTTTAGTGTTAACCCAAGATAATATTTGAGCTCTACACATATAACCTTAGACCCCCAGTTAATCTGAATTAACTACTTTGGTAACATAACCCAATATGTGACTTAAATATATGTGGGCACCGGGTTTTTAAGAGGTTAAAGTTACAGTGAGAAAAAAAAAAAAAAACAAGAATCATTCAAAGTTTATCTTTGTTTCAACACAATTTACCAATTTTTATTTATATTTTGTATCAATAATGAACACACGTGAAGCCTTACAAATAGAAAATCAGCTTCTGAAATAAAAATAACTGTGGATTCACAATTAAATCTATTAAAAAAAAAAAAAAAATCTCCTAAACACCCAAGTCCTGTTCAAACATTCTCTGTCCCATCAGAACATCACAAAGAAGTGTAGAATCGAGGTGAACATGTAGAGTCGATAAAGAAAGCAGCGACCTCAACGTCATGCTGTTCTCTGAGTGGGGCCCTGCAGAGGACCGTGTGAGCGATGACTCACCGGAGCTTTACTCCCGTTTCTGAGTCAGAGCAAACGCACTTCAGTCCATTGAAATCCCACTCCATGCTGTGGACAAACTGCTACGTGGATGCATAAATTGTTGGTTATTTGATCTTTTTTTAAACACCAGACCTTGCTTACAGCTGGTTTATAATCCATTATCTGCATCCAAGTCAATTCACTTTATAAATAAAGCACCAGCTCACAACTGAGGTTGTCTCGAAGCGCTGCGCAAAAGGCGAAACAGCTGAAATGTCCACAGATATCACTTCTGTCACAGTTTAGATGCTTGAAGCTATCTGAGCAGTGTTTGAGCGTGAAGATCTGAGCACTGCTGCTGGGGTCTGTTTCTGTTTATGTCCCCTCCTCCAGACCTTCAGAATTCACTGGGCACGCTCAGGATTTCATGCATTATTAGTTAGAGATTATTTATGAACTATATCGGTTTTAAAATAAATAAATAAGATAACTGATGCTCATACAAATACAGGAAGTGCCAGAATCTAGAATAAAAATGCTACACCACCACCTACTGGCAAATGTAAGAATAGGCTTTTGAGATTTATCAGATTAAATAAAATAAGGGATTTAAAAGGGTATTATGCAGTATTATTAGAAAAACAGAAATATGAACAAGATTATGTTGGTGAAACGTAAGAAAAAAAATCGATCAAAAAGTTAATAATTGGTTTCATGCAAACTTTACGTTTTTTTTCAACTGTCTTTGTCTTTTATGTTGATGTGATGTAAACTAAAGGACGTCCAATCACAAGCTTGCTCCTTCCAAGTCTCTGTTAAAAGGCATTTATTATCATTTTAAGTTTAAAGTGCCAAATGATTATTAATTATCTAGATTTTCACGATTTTGGTAAAAGAATTGGACTGTATCATTTAAAGTTTGTTGAATCCTTAATGCATTGATTCGTGGACCACGTATCGAGATGCACATTGAATCGTGTGAGAGGAAAAGTGAGCTGAAAGTGAAGTGCAAACTATAAGTTCACCCGACTTTTAAAAATAGACACAGAAAAGTTTAAGTTTGGCCCCAGCTGGCCGTTTGAGGCTGTCACGTCTGTGTGATCAAAGTTAAATTGCAGTGATTGTTGACTCCTGACACCTAGTGTCCTAAGTCTCCCTTAATGCCCAGCATGCAGCCTCCTGCCCCACACCTGCTCCCTTTAAAAAAAAAAAAAAAAAAAAAAAAGAAGAAGCATTTACTAAACAGTCTGTTGTGCCCTGCCTCTCCTCCACATGCTTAAACAGGTCCGCCTGTCAGCCCAGCGGTTCAGCCCGGCTCTCCTCGATACCTAACTGACCCATTCATCTCCTGTGGGGATATAATGAGCTGACCCTCCCCGTGTGGACCAACCTGACAGAGAGAGATTGCTTGAAAACTCTGCATAGATTTTCTCTATGCCCCTCCTCCCCATTCCTCCTTCCTGAAAATGTTTAATTCAAAGTGTTTTAATGAGGAGCGATGGATAACACGCTTTTCGTTTAATTACCTTCCAGCTGAGTTCTTCTGCGGAGCTCTGACGACTCTCGACTGATGCTGGCTCTTCCGGTTTAATGCATTTTTTCAGTTGTTTTATGTAATACAAACATTAAATTTAAAGAAGATTCTTAGCAATTAAAATACTGACAGGAATATCTGTTCATAATTAAAAGAAAAAAACTCTTGAAAATGGCACAAAGAAACAGGTCAATGAGGAAACAGCCATTCTAAAGAATATTAGGAACATTAAAATGATAGATTAAGGTATAATGTTATAAAATTTTGTCTTTTCCAGAAGGGAAAAGCAACAAGCTACATATGCTAAGTTACAATTTCACATTAAAATGTCCTAAAAGTAGTTTTATTCCTCCATACTTGTTACTTTTATGTTTAAGATTCAACGAGCTGCGCATTTTTGGTTACTTCCTCTTTTAGTTTATAATATTTGTATCATTTATACACATTTATGGCAACATGCATGAAAAGAAACTAAACAGTTGTTTACTATTCTCATGTCTAGAAATAGTCTGAGTAGATTTAAAGCCCTTCTGTTTTTCTTGGTATGGACGGCCAGAAGCTTCTCTTTACTTCTTAACTTATATTGTGTAAAGAAAAAATGGGAAACCGTTTTCAGATATTTTTTCCCTGGAAAAACTCATATTGTGAAGTTGGATTCCCAAACCAATAAAATCTTGTTGCAAACCAGATTTGTGTATCCTGCTGCAACAGCTACATTTCCCATCTTGGGATGAATGGAGTATTTCTATTATTTTCTATTCTATTCTATTCTAATATTTTAAAAGGAGGTTGTCAATTACATAAAACTATCCACCACAAATCAACTTTTTTTGTGAAAATAAAACAAAAAAAAAGTTTAATGAAGATAAAAAGTGTCTTTTTTATGTTCAAACTATTCAATTGTTTAGTCCAAATACATTGTCATATACTGGGATGTCTGTGCCATGACAAGTAAAACAGAACAATGTGCAGGGCTAAAAAAAAAAAGGCATCTTAACATTAACCATTGTTGTATTCGATGTGAACATAAAACACAAACTTGCTGCGATTTCAAGCATTTTGTAAATTACAGAACTACAGTTGAAGTTCACATGGGTTGTTAATGTTCCATGTTTGGGCTCTGTTTCATGTCATGTACACTCATGTTTTAGATTGTAATCAGCTGGTTCCTGTTTGCTGGTTGTTTTTCAATGTGTGTGTGTGTGTGTGTGTGAGTGTGTGTGTGTGTATCCAGCACTATTCTAAACCAGATCCTCTTGTTCCTTTGATGTCATCTGGATTGTTGTGGTTTAGTTTGACTGATAATTTTCCTGTTTCCTTGTTTATGTTCTTTTTATTGTTCCCTGCTATTAGTTTATTCATTTTGAACATGTAGCGTATCACATGATCTGTTTTATTATTTTTATTGAATGAAAAAAACTGCTATACTGTATAATCTGCAAACACAAAATTGTTGTCAATTAAATAAGTCAGACACAAGCTTATGTAAAATGGTACAATCTTAAACAAGTCAGCATTTAATTACAGTTTCTTGTTGTTTTTGACAAACTGTAGTAAATATCACTGTATTGGAGAAGGTTTACGTATCAGAAAAATAGAAATATGTCATAACAGCAACATTGTTTTGTAACTGAGACCTTTGTTACAATAGTGTATGTTAAATGGTTTGTTATTTTTAATATAAAACTTATTTTTAACCTTTTTCCAAGTTTCCAACATGTAAGTTGGATTTTTTTTACTTTAAGATGAATTATGAATTTAAAAATAGAAGGCTTGAACGTTTGCCTTTATTATCAATATTGTGCAGAACTTTAGATTAAATGTTTGGGCAGAAAAATCCATCACCTCTGCTGTAATAGATTAACATGAACTCTATAGGCTGTGTGTCTTATTAACATCTAATCAGAAGTTGCAGATGTTTCCCCCTCACTCTCAAAGATGCTGGCTGAGTTCAGCTGAGGTGGGCGCGCCTTTGACTCTCAGTAAATGTGTTCCTTTTATCATTCAGCCTCCACTCTGGCCTTACCTGCCTCATCCAGCCTAATAAACATTGATTAGTCTACATAATCAATGCACTCAATGACAATGATTCAGTGCACTGCATAAATGTATCGACTGCATTTGGCTATAAACAGCAGCTATCTTTTTCATGCTTTTTCTGCATTCTCTTAGTTATGTTTTGATGGGAGACTAATTAGAGTGTGACTCTCTGAAGAGCTATGGGGCATATTTCATTAAGCAATACCAAGATGAGATGGAATATATTGATTTTCTGTCTAAGCTCTCAGAAATTTTTACATATTTTTTTTGGCATTTAATTTTTTATTGCCATTAGCTGATGTTTACCAGAAGAGGGCACTGTTGAGCTACTTTTGGCATCCAACTGGATGAAACTGTACTGGATTGTAGAGAATGTTTTAAACTAGATTCTTCATTTTTTTGCAGTCCAAAATTAGAAAAATGTATCTCAAATTAGATTTTTCTTTGTTAAAGAAAGTTGTCTTCATTTTGTAAAATTTTATTTAAGTTGTGCAATTAAAAAATAGGAGAAAAAAAATAATAGGATTGCTTCCAGCTGCTTCCTGCAAACCTAACCTCAGGTAAGGAAAGTTTTGGGGATTACCGACCTGCTTATACAATTTCAAGAGTACAATCTGAATTTACGTATCGTCTAACTCTTAACTGTTGAATTAAAGGTATAAGGAAAACCCCACGGTGAGGCATGCAGGTTTGCTGCTCCTAGTTTTTGTGGCCATGCATGACCAGGTCATGTAATGAATGTTGATAAAGTAGAAAAGCTGGTTTAATCAGGACGGATCACTGTGCAGAGGTGGAGAATGTCAAAGAGAGCAGGCACAGCTGCTTAGTGAGAAATCCAATATTGACTGTCGGGATAAATGTCCTGCACATACTCTCATCTGTCCCAGGGGCCGTAGTATTATGCCTCTCGCGTTAGCACTCCTAATTGGATTAAAAATGGTTTGTTATTGGGAGAAAAATGACTGAGAAAACTATCATGATTATTGCCTCTCAACAATGTTGGCCCCCAGAGCTGCAGAGCTGGAGTAATTGCCTTCTCTTTGGAAAATGTCAGAAACAGTTGATGCATCCAAACATCCTCCCATGCTGTGCAGATGAAGGGATTTGGATCAAAGCAAAGGGACTATTAGTTGTGTTTAAAGTCAAACCAGTGCAGCCACACTTAGTAAGAAACGTTAAATCAAAGTTTACATTTTTCTCATTGATGCTCCCCTTTTTGCTGTTTGGATTCCAAATATTTAACTCTGTGTTTTAGCTCTCTGCATAAGTGAAACTGACTAACTCTGTGCTGGAATCTGGTTTGTGTACCACCAGAAACTCCCATTAACAGAAAATAAATGTTTGGCGTCATAAAGCTGACAGAGTCTCATTCATACTGACACTCTGGCTAAATTACACATAAAAGCTTTGATAACATCATCATTAAATATTGATTTTTAAGGCCGGTGGAACGAAAAGCACATCCGCACGTATCCTGCCGACGAGGACATTTGGACCAAACATGCTGAGGAGAATGGTGACAAAAATCGACTCTTGTGAGGAAAAAGATGAAAAAGAGAAGGAAGGACAGTGTAAGAAAAGAGGGGAGGAGGGAGAACGGAGGTAAAGGGTTGGGGGAGTAGAAAGAGATTTAAGGCTGAGGCTCAGAGCAGATGTTAGTGCTGATGATGATGGATGTAGGTTGTTGAGATGCAGAGTTGTTATCATGAGAGGCACTCGCAGCCTCCTCACGGCACACTTTCCCCCAGATGTCACACTGTGTGTGAGAGTGTGTGTTTGAGTTAGCAGCACAACAAAATGGAGAAAAACCTGAAATGAATAAGCCCTGTGCTCTAATTAAACCAAAAATCTGCAATACCTGTGCAGGACTTTTTTTTAAAATTCATGTTCAGAGTTCCTCTCAGCCATTAGAGGAGCAAACACAAGCAAGGAGTTATAACAAAGGAGGATTTAGAGACTGATTGGCACAGATGAGACTAATGAACAACTATCTTTAATGCTCTTAGGTGCAGACACACTGAAAATCAACTCCCCTAATGGTCTAAATTGGATTAATCTGGGAGATTTTTCTCTTCTCTAACCCATGAGCCAGGTCACATTCTCCCCAGTTAAAGCATGCATCACCCGGATACCACACGCCGCCCGGCGATAATCGAACATACACACGTAACATATAGATGCAGCAGGTGGTTCTGTGTGTGAGCCTGTGAATGAGGACATGCTAAGTGGTGGTAACCTGCCGAGTGCTCTAACTAAGCAGATAAAAGGTGCAGGGCAGAAACACGTCAGTAATTGATTGCTAATTAGTTCTTCTGTTGTCCTCTATTGGGTTCTGACAGAGCTTTCCATTCAGCCTCCGAGGCCTCAAGAATGACTCATGTCGCCCAAACAGATGACAAAAGCTCTAAATAAAGGAAAAAAAAACAAGTTTTATGTATTTTCCAAATTATTATAATCTGGCATGTTAAGGAAAAAATCTTGCAGATTTAATAGAATGCAGAGCTGCAAACTCTTCCTCTCTGCTGTACATCTCCCTCTCTTTCTCATCAGTGCATGAGAAATTACCTAATGAGGAATGGGTCGCACATTTCCACAAACTCATTAACCCACGAGCGAGTGAGACTAATTGCTGCGTTTGGGTAATGTGATTTCACATCTGTTACTGCAGCCCAGGACAGAGTAGTCTGCACAGGCCTGGATCTGGTGGGCTGAGCAGTGCGTATAGAGCTAGATCTCCCAGATCGACCATCCCGGATGGGTGGAGTGGGAGCCTGTATCCAGCAGTCCCATCCACTGTCCTGCACTGTCTTGTAAATGCATGCCTTGCAAATGAGGGCGGGGCTCCCGTCTTCCTGCTGAAAGAAATAAATAACACAAAAAATGATTGACTGCTGCTTGAATGGGTAATGTAGAGGTAAATACATGTGACAAAGAAGCATCGGATTCTAGTTATAAAGAGGAAACAATCAATAAGAAAAATACCCCTGAAAACTGTGACATTAATCAATGTTTCCTCTTTTTTTTCCCTCAGATTCTATCCAATTATTTAGAAAATAAGTAAAAAAAAAGCAGATCAGCTGTTTTAATAAAATGACTAACATCTGATTTATTTTCATAATTATTATATTACAAGGTATATATCTTTATTTCAAAACTATTTTAAAATACTGTTTTGAATTGAGGTATCTTATTTGTTTCTCTTTTATTATTGATTAAAAAAAACTATTTTTTTAATGTATAATAACAAATTAAGTCAACTGTCCCTTAAATAGGAAGAAACCTTAAAACAAAATATTTGCACATGTTTTTGTCTTGGCTAATTTCCCACTATTAATTACTCCCAGCAGTTTTCAGTTAATGGAAAAAGTGGAAACCAACTGTTTAATGTGAGAAAAGTAATATAGTTTTGTTAATTATGATTAATCTTTGTTTAACCTCACTGCATTGTTACAGAAACTTCAATTATAAGTTTACAGGCAGTGGGACAGCTTATGGTAATGCCATATCTCATCAATTACCATTCCATGACCACAAATTGGCCTCAGCGCCGGCAACGAGATGAGGTTAACACGCTGATTAATTTGAGCTGCTGTGATTTCAGGCTCAAGTTGACACTTATACTCTTTGACACAGACAGTGAGGTCCGCTCACTTTCAGAGAGAAAAACGGGTTATTTACCTCACTCGGGACTGCTTAGGAGCTCGCCGGCAGTACATCTCTCATCAGGATTAATTGGAATTAAACCAAGACATAATAATCATCAAAACTCACACTGATTTCTCATTGTGGAACCAATTAAGTAATTTTAGATAAATGTCAAATGATCAAAACGGTGGAAAGGTTAAGAAGATTTAGGGCTTTTATCTGAAGGTGTTATTATGACACATTTAATGTGGTAAACAAAGTCGGCCTTAAATATAATTATAAATGCAGGTCAGTTCGACGATTATGACTTCAAAGGGGATTTAAAAACACACCAGATATTATAATGAGGATTTCTGGGATGGAAAAGAGAGTTTGTTGACAGACGTGTAACATAGGTTCAGGTAAATATGAGAAAATGGTGGATTTTAATCTTAATAATGAGTTCAAATAAATAAGTATATCCATCCATCTATTTTCTTATATCCATTTGGAGTCACAGGGTTGTTGGAGCCTATCCCTGCTGGGAACTCAGGGTACACCTTGGACAGGTCAAAATAAGTACTCACTATACTCATTTAAGACGTAATTTAGTGAGTTATTATTTTTTATGAGAGATGATTGACTAAAATAGAGAGTAAGTAAATAAATAAAGTAAATAAATGGGAAACTGATGAATCAGAATTTAACAAAAAGCTGTTAAACATTTTTTTTTAAATAGCTGATTAGTGATGTCATTTGCATGCCTCAGTGCATCTCTAAATACTTTTACAGTACAAATATGACCCACTTAAGTAAATTTGCTGGTTCTTCAAATCAAATCAATCTTTATTTATACAATTTCCATAACATAACAGAAAGTTCTCTCATAGAACATAGCCTGACAGAAAAGCCAATTGGACTCATGCTCATCCAGTCATCTTGCTTCTGACCGTCACGGTCAAAACCAACGACCGTCACATTAACACGCTGACGTCTTTACCACTGCTGTCTGTCACCTTCCAGCCTCCATAAGCCCTTTGACCCCTGGATAAGACCCTCGTCTAATGCCTTTAAACCCAGCATTTAGACGACGGTCCAAATGAACAGTGAAACTGTTCTAAAAATGTCTAATTCCTCTAAAAGCAATATTATTAATTGTTTAAATAACTGGCACATTCTTTCTGTTTGACATTCTTGAAAAGTACTTTTATTCGTGTGTTCATTTTAAATCGGTACAAACCCGTGAATGTGGCGCATGAAAGATCAAACATTTAAGAAATATGTCAAGTAATAAGCACATACAATAAGTTAAAACATGTCACAAAAAAGACCAGCGTGTACAGCAAGAATGTTTCATCTACACAAAACATCCTAAAAACAGAGTAGGCCTACTGAGAGATCAATGTATATATTTTTTTATTTTTCTTTTCTTATTTTCTTTTGTTGCTTTTAGATTTTTTTTTCTCTTTTTACATTTTTTTTTTACATTTTTTTTTTTTTTTTGTCTCTTTTCCTCCAAAAGCAGCTGCTCCATCTTCTCTTTTGATGATTAAATCCACGTGCACTGCGCATGCCCAGACCCGGATCGAAAGGCCCACTGAGAGTGGCGGATTGGTACCAAATATGTCCAATATTATAAGTAACCATTTGACATAACACTAACGTCACTGGAACACAATAATGTGCGCAATGACACACGGATGAAAACAAATGTTTGGCTCTCAGTCATTTGGCCTTATTTCTAGAGATGATTACAATAGTATTTATCATCGATAAGGGATCAATTCCTGTCGAATTAACGCGACACAAATCCCACACTATATTTTTTATATGTCCAGAGGTGTTGTCCGGATATATTTTCTATTGTCTCCGTGTCTGTGGGTTTCTTCTAAACAGCAGGAGTGGAAACAGAAAGTGGGGAGAAGAGTCACTAAGTAAAACTCATGGACACTGTGTGCTCCAGCGCTTTGCGCCTCAAAGACGCGATGCTTGTCCCTCTCCACATGTCACTGTCCGGGGAGCTACACAGCTGCGGGGAGCCTGATACGTTCGTGGGTCCGGACAGAGAGGCCGACATCCCCGGGAAAGGCGACTGGTAGAGGTGAGACTGCAGCCCCGAGCCGTTGGAGGAAAGCCCGTTCGACAGACCCATGGAGTTCGGTGGGGGGCCCGGGCCCAGACTGCACTGGGACAGGGACTGCGCCATGCTGGGCTGGCGGCCCAGGGCCGGCGGGAGCTGCAGCTGGGAGACCCCCGGCATCCCCGTGGCCCAGCGCGAGTCGTTGGCGTGGAACGAGCACAGGCTGTTCTCCATGGCGGCCGCGGCGGAGAACTGTGGCAGGCCCGGGGTCGGGAGCAGCGTGCCCGGGGCGCGGAAGACGTTGGTGGTCTTCTTCCTCTTCTTCCACTTTGCGCGTCTGTTCTGGAACCAAACCTGGGGAGGTCGACAGCGCGTAAACATGGTTAGAGAAAGTGGAGACAGCATATCTCTGGCAAAAAATAATCTTCTTTTATTTTTTTCACAACATAGCATGAGCTAAGCTGCTGAATGCTTTGTCTGCAGTTAGTTAAAAGTCATACTATTTTTTATCCATTCATCCATCTTTCAAATTCCCTGAATTATTTGGAACCCACCCATCGATTGTAAGGCACTGGACACTTTTCCAAAGTGGACATAATATTTTTAAATTGTTGCTTTTATTAAAAATAAAAAGGGAAATAAAACGCTTTAAAAAACAATTACATGTGATAAATGTTTAGCTTCAATTATTTTATTTTTTTACAGAAAACAATATCAAGAGAACATTTTACTCTCATGAAACACAATTTTTGGATTTTTATGTTGGGATATATTTTGGGTCACTTTTTGGAGCAATACAATTTAACTGAAATTTCGTAATATTAACTTTTTCTACTTTTTTTGATTGTGAGTTAAAAATAAATCAGAAAAAATAGTCCCCTTCTAATTGTGGAGTTGGGTTAAAAATAACCAATTTTGGGTTAGTGCAAAGTAGGTGCGTCAAATTGTTTCTTTATCTTCCAAAAAGTCTTATTTACCACTAAAGAAATGGTCACAAATATTGTTTGGTTTTAATTACATTGTGCCTCATTGTAAACGTGAAAATATAACGTGCCAGTACTCCACCGACGCACCACAGACGAAGTGCCAAAAGCGCGCGGTGGGTTTTATAAAGATTTCATCATCTTCGGCTGTGATTAATGCGCGCGCCAGCCCGCGAGTCGATGCCACCGTATTAAAAGTGAAATCTCGCTCTCATTCCGCTCAGCCAGCCGTGAAACGTCGCCCAAAGCCATTACACTCGAGGGGGAAAGAAAATGCAATTTCTCATTCCATTAAAAAAAAGTACAATACATTCTGGAGTCCTATTAAGACGTCGCTGATGGAGCATTTTAGAGGAGAGGCTGTGAGGGAATGCGCGCGCCCTTAAGGCTGCACCTTCATGTTTACTAACAGAACAGGGGCGCGCAGACAGACTTCTGCGGCGTTTGAAATAAAAGAAAGACTATTAAGGTGACGGATTATTGCTCTGCTTTTAATGCTTTCAATGGGATAATTTGCATGAATTTCACATCATTGTTTAATAAGCCGTTTACTCTTATAAATAAGACTGAAATAGGTTGCTACAGCGTTTGGATTATTATTGCATGGGACTGATGGTTCAAATACAAAGGTCTAAATTACTAAAACACAAAAATAAAATCATTTTTCTACTATAATTCTTCTAAAATGTTATCATTTACAATTAAATATTGATGAATTATTTTTGTTTGCTTACACATTAAAAATAAAATCGAAAATATAAGTAAAATCACGTAAATTATATTTAAAATAAACAAATATATATATTCAACTCCAAATTAGGTTCTTTATCTTAAATTTGAACCAATAAAAAAAGAAAGATTCTCAGATATCAAATCTTGTCCTTTGACCAAAAACTCGAATATTGCCGGAAATACATTCAAGAAAAATTCTGTCAATTTGTGGATTTTTCTTTTCTAAAATTTCAATTATTTTAATGTTTTCATACATTTATGGGTTACTATAAGATCTGGAAAAATCTAATTTAATTTGTCTCCTATTTTTCAGTTTAGATGTAAAAATTACGCATAGAAGCGTCATAGAATTTGTACGCCTCGTCCATTATTTTATGTGAAACATTTGATACAAAATCCCAGCCACACCCAAACACGATATTCTAAAATCCTCTGCATCTAACCTGAACTCTGGACTCGGTCAGGCCGATCCTCAGCGCCAGTTCCTCCCTCATGAAGATATCGGGGTAGTGGGTTTTGGCGAAGCTGCGCTCCAGCTCGTTAAGCTGCGCCGGCGTGAAGCGCGTCCTGTGCCGCTTCTGTTTCTGCTGACTGGCGGGTTGGCCGGAGTTCTGCTGCGGCTGCTGCTGCTTCTCCTGCTCCTTCCCGTTCACCGACATGCCGGTGGAGTTGGATCCCACCGTCGTGATGTCTTCCCCCGGCAGGAGAGTGGTTCCTTCCACAGAGTCCGAGCCGGGGGCCATGTCTCCCGGATGCCCCTGATCGGCCACTCCACCTCCGAGCCGACACTTGAGAGCATCTCTGTGTCCGAGCAGCTCTGCAGCATCCTTCATCCCTGCAGGTAAAAAGGGAAATTCTGAGCAAAGGCAACTTTAACGCTCACGAAATAACATGAATAGCACAAATAAATGCACAATTTCACATCATATTTGCTGTCAGATGAAATAAATTAGACAAAACGTGACACAATTAATTCTATTCAACACTTCAAAAGTTGAACGAAAAGTAGAAAATCTTACACTGGAGAGTAGGGCCAGAGTTTAGTGATGATAACTCACCGAGCCGAGCATCCAGGAGGTCGGCGTGAGAAAGCATCGCGTACCGCTCCAGGGCGAAATGCGCTCCAAAAAAATTCCTACAACTTTGGGGCAATTTACAAAAGTATATATCGTCTAAATGAACCAAAATTCGGTTTGTGGTTAAAAAAGGAGGTCCCTTGCATTATAATGTCCTTTAGAGCGACGGGGAGGCGCTTAGTGGTTGAAGGAGCCCGTGCGCTTCCTCAGACGAGAGCCAATCGGAGCAGGAGTTGAAAAATGTCAGAGGCTGACTCCCTCCCTCTTTAGTTTTTTTTCTTCTTTTTTAAGCGACCATGCGCGCGCGCAAACCCAAACGCGCACAGGACCCTACAATTCAATCCTCTGCCATTCCGTCCTCTGATTTATTGGCTTTTCATGCTCAAATTATTCCATGTTAAACATCTTAATATGTTTGTTTAATCTCATCTAAAGCCTGCGCTGAGACAGCAGTCTTTGGTTTGCAGGAAAACCCTCATGAGGGCAGATCTTCTGTTATTCTTGCAAAATAATAAAGATTTTTTTTTTCAATAAAAATAAAAGGAAGGATCTGTTTCCTCTTTTCTTTCTACAGATATGGATAGTTCTCACTGCTGACTTGTCATTAAAGAAAGTATAAGAGAGGAGTCTAACCTCCTCCCTGCTCCACGCGGAGCTTCACTTCCCTCCCGTCCTTGGATCACAAACAAAACAAATATAGCTCCCATTCCCCCATGGCAGGTGATTTGTGAAGACAAATTGAGGAAATAAATAAATAAACGAGTACAGATGGATTTAAACTCTGTTAGTCATTGGCTGATTTAACTCCCATCGACTTTTCATCAACGCAGGTGCAATTAAAGGTATTTAGGCCTGTTTGCTGCGGACAGAATCAGACATGGTGGACCCTAAACGATTGTGCCCTTTCAGCAGAGGGTCCATAAGAAGGTCTATTATATAATTAGCAGGACAGCCATTGATCTGTCTGCAGATAGTGCTGGTTAGAGAAGGCTTTTGGCAGATGTCAGGGCGCGCCTGCCGAGGAGACCACCGCCTGGGACTAAATGGGGTTTCTCTGCAGCCGCACAATGGAGGCGTCCGAGCGCAGACTCGCCTGCCCTCCTTCTGCGCCGCATGGAGGCGGCTCATCTTTTATGCTCCTCAACAGCAATCTGCCAGGACGCAGGGAAGCGGCCGATATGTGGCACAGCGTGAAAACTTTAAGGAAACGGTTCTGGTGCACGGTCCGCTGAGATGAGGAAGGCCGCGTGCGCAGCTCCCCGAGGTTCAGGAGAAGCAATCAGCAGAGAAGGAGGCTCGATTCCTTTGATTCAGACCAGGACAGGGGAGGAAAGGAGCGTTGGGAGCTGGGAGGCCACACCGCCGTGTGTGAAGGGGCCTGAGCCACGATTTGGTGTGTATATATGCTTTAGGACACTTGAAGAAAGAGAAGCAGGCACAGATCAGTTCACTTTTCGCTTAAATATAACTTTTGCTGCTAACTCCTGCTTCATTAATTCAAATTTAATAAGCTAGTGGGTTTATAAATTAAATTAACTATTTATAGTTTCCTTTTTTACTACAAAATTTGTTGAAAACTCTGAAAACAAACTTTTTTCGTTTTTCTAATATTGATCATTACTATTAATGTTTCTATGTTGCACCAATTATATTTTTATAAATATGTGTGTCTTTAGTAATTTATTAATTACATTTACCACCAAATATAATTAAATATTAAAAACTCATTTATGTGTCACAATTTGGAGAACAACAACAAACATAAATATGTTGGTGATGGTAAACACTCAGTCAGCTGTCCGATGCTGAGGCTGTAACTTATAGCCGTAATAAGAGGAACCCACTTGAAATGAGTCTACGTCTCACTCAGCCCCACTAACTGGACCACATCCATCTTCTCCAGTAAAGGCGCGCGCTCACACGTTCCCCTCTCGGGTTAATGCGGCGCATCTGGGTGCGGAACGGCTGTTTACACGCGAGGAGACGCTTTTAATGGAAGCGCACCCCCCTCCCAAAAAAACACAAACAAATGCTATTTTGTGGAGCAATTTCAGAGATCAAGAATTCCGTGCCCACCCTCTCCGCGCCTTTTTTAGCAATCAAGATGCGTTAAATTCATTTCTCATCTGTAGAACAAGTGAAACACGCAGCAGAAAGCAGATTCTTTACAGCAACACACGTTTTTATGCAGACGTGGGAGGCAAGCTGGTTACTTCTTATGCTCGGGCCTAGACATCTGCATCCACCCAGTCATAGAAACCTAACAGAAAATCGATTTTCCATCTGCAGAAACGCGCCTGGAACAAATCACACTGTAGTTTTGTGCAGGTGATTTGAAAGTCAGAGGAATATAAGAGCCAGCCGGAGCAATAAGAGCGTTGCATGAGCAGCCAGAGAGAGAGGGAGGGAGAGAGAGATAGAGAGAGGGAGGCTCCGACAGGCGAACTCATTAATGTCCTTCCACTCCGGCCACCCGGCCCGGCTGCCGCGCTCCGCGCATCTCATGCCCCAATTAGAGGCGCTGGCCTCCGCCTGCGGCCCGCCGCTGCTTGGTGCTGTGCACAGAGTGGTAATCACGACATCAAATAAAATAATCAGCAAAGAAAAGCGATTTCCTTAATGAGGAAGAGGAGGCGCGTGTCACGGTGAAGGTGGCGGAGGCACCAGGAGTGCACGTGTGAGTATGTGTGGTTAGGGAGATGGGGGTGGGGGGGTCTGAAATAGCTTTAAGAGCCACAAAAGATGATGTCATTAACACAGTGCAGGCGTTCCAATTGGAGGCAGTTTTGAAAGCGTCTTATTGCTGTTAAATGTGACCCCGTTCTCTGTGTTTGTTATTGAAACTGTGGATGACTTTACACTAAAGGCACACGTGGCATTCAAACTGATTAATTGCAAAAACCAAAAATGTATAAATGAATGTGTGGCATCACTTGTTTCTGTCCTGTTTTTTTCTGTTTTCCTGATCATCTAAATCTGAAAAACTACACCAAGAAAAAATGTAGAAAATGTAACCACATTTGTGAAAAAATTTGATAATTAACCAGATTTGGATAATTTTCTGCAAGCAAAACTAAAGACAAAATATTTCAAATTAACACATGAGCACAAGGCCAACAAAAAAAATAATATTTTAAATGAGTTTTGACATTTTATTGGTTTGGAGAATCTGCTGAGCATTTGTAGTCCATAAGGGCTTGATTCCACCTCCATGTGAGTTTGTTCACTGTTTCCCTCTGCTGTATAGAGTGGAACATCATTGCTGAGTTTGAGCATTTCCATTCCTAACTATTGAAATTTATACAAAGTAGTACTAATTTAAGAACTCAAGCATTTTGATGAAAAACAAGTGAATATCCTGCACAGGGGATGGAAAAGTTAGTAAAACAATGAGAAATAAGTAGTGATTTATTTATTAATTTTGTAATTTGTGGTCACCAACACCATTCATAGTCGACCTTTGTTTGTTTTGAATGATCTGATTCAATTACTGACTTAAAATCAATAATTTACCAAACATTCAACCTGTGTGACTCAGAGATACAAACTTGGTTCTGAACAGTGTAGGTAAAGTTTTAGTTTCCTTTTATTTTTTCCAAGATAATCAATTGTAAAGAAAGTATGTGTACAAACAAACAAGTAAACATGAATTAATGTCAATTCACATTGTAGTTTGATAAAGTTCAGACCACTGTTGTTTTTCCTCATCAAAATAAACATTTTTAGAACATTCTACCACACGGTAAAGTCAAACAATTGCCAAATTTAAAGTGTCCACACGTTGGACTGTAATGATGGATAGATTATGTTTTGCTGTTGTCCATTGTTCATTTTTACATTGTAGCAAAACAAACCTACTGTGAATCAATCAAAATGGTATTTTCCAAAATCAAGTATATTTGATCAATTTAATTTTGAAACAATTTTACAATGGCTGATTTGATCAACAGCTTGCCCTAGACAAGTTGATCTGGCTGGATCGTAGGAATAAAAATCGACTCATCGATGAATCATTACACCCCTAGAAATAACAGGAAAAAATAGGTTAAAGAGAAAAATAAAAAAATAATTAATTTATTTATCTAAAATTGTTCAACTTTTGCAGAAAGGTGACAAACATTTGACTTTACCAGCATTCTCCAAGCTACAGTATGTCTGCCATCCTTTAGCAGAACTCATTGACTTTCCTCCATTTTTGCACTAACTTTTTTACACTTCAGCCCTTCTCAGAGTGGAAATACCAAATAGTGAAAACAGCAACTAGAACTTTCAGACATAAGTATTTGATTTTATGTTATTCTTTAGAATTAGAAATCAAAGCATTTTTTCTATTAGACAAAGTGAATTTGGGAGAATGGAGCAGATTGCACCAAACGATCTGCTAAAACTTCAAGTTGTGCTGTTTTCAACCCAACTCTTGAGGTTATAAAGGGACTCACATTATTTTGACTTATTCAAAAGAAAGAAAAACATAAGGAAAAAGCAAAAGCCCCAAATTAATTCTGTTATTTTGGAGAATGTTTTTAAGAAGCAATTTTCTCCCCCAAAAAGTGACTTATACTCCAATGCAACATGAATATGATTATTTTACCTTATAATGCACTATTTTTTAGACTTATATTCTAGAGTGACCTAAATGACTTTGCTCAAAACGGTCACCCAAAAATATATCTCATAAATGACCCGCATGTTTCAAATGCATTCTTAGCCAACAGATATGCATGCAAGTCCTCCAGCGCCCTGAAAAAGCAGAAAAACTGGGAGGACTTGGGTCAGTAGTGCCTCTGAGTAGCTTGAAATTAGAAACATGTGCTGGTAATTATGAAACTGCAGCAAAGCCACATCATGCAATTTAATGCCTCAGCAAATTAAAGAATAAATGGGATCAGTCTCTTTGACCTTGCTCAGTCTGACTTGATCTACCTGATACTTCAAGTGTGTGACTTGCTCCTCTGAGGCATGCAGGCACACTCACCCTGACTTTAAAGGAAGCTCTGCAGCTCACATAAACACACATCCAAACTGCATTTGAGGCATTTGAAGGCAATGAAAGCAATAAAACAAACGCGTTCTGTTATATTCCCCTGTTATTTTCACTCATAACCCCTGTCAGCGTTTTCACTGTCGTCCCTCACTCCACAAATCCCCAATTTTCCCATCAGTCCATTCCCTTTATCTTCCTTTTCTCTCCTTCCTTTTCCTCTCAGCCACATTCCGGCTTCTTCTCTGCTAAACACCAGCCTCCAAAGATTAATTGATCATCAATTTAGCTCTAATTTGGACTAAGTCAGCTGGTAAATGGGGCAGTTTTCCCTGATTGTTAGTGAAATGTGCACAAGTACATTGATAAATTTTGATTATTTATCAATTACATCCAAATGAATTAAATCTATTGAATAAATTTTTAGCCTGATTGCCGTAATAGAGTTTGAAAATATAGCTATTGATAATGATTCCAGGCTAATAGTCTTTTCCGGCCGTGGCTGGCGGCTTGTCGGGATGACAACACAAAACTCATTTTTCACAGAATCAGCTGAGTGGCTGCGAGGCAGATCTTTCATTAATCAGCCACATTACGGAGCTGATACGCCGTAATACGAAACGCTTTCCTCAGAAAGACTCAAACACTTTGTCATATTTTATGTCAATTACCAGTCATTTTGTTGTGTTCCATCAAGACATCTTGTGATAGTTAACATATGCTAAGGGAAAGCTCCACTGTCCCGCCCTCCGGGGGGGGAAGCCGCCTGCGTTTGGGGCAGACAGACAGCAGCTGATGATGAAATGGGCCCTGCTCTTAATTTCTTATTTTCTGGAGCTGAGGCGCTTATGGAAAGGGTGGAGCAGGGGCTTTTTAAATGGACCTGCCACCGTGTTTTCCCAACGTTAATGGAAAAGCAGCTTGCTGGAAAATAGGAGATGGGGGGGTGGCGAAAAAAATGGAATTAGCTCCAGAGGATTTTACGCACACAATAACAAGGCCTGTTTCCACGCAGACATTCAAATTAGTGCTGTCATTTCCTCACATTTGTTTATTAAAATACAACCTTAAATTTCCATTCTCAAAGTTAGAGGAAAAAGCTCCATATCTCTCCAGAATTGATCCTGAACATGCCTTACATCCGGCCCCACTGGGAGACAGGAAGGAGTTGAAATAACTGCGATATCAACCTTCCTTTTTAATCAATGATATGGGCCCCTCTGCACCAATCATGGCTGCTGGAAGCAACTTAATGATCAGCATTTAGACTGGGCAGGTAAACCACCGCGCTATGGAGCCAACACAAGGGCCAACTGCAGGTGAATTAACCCGGTCCAGGTCTAATATGCTGGTGTCAGCTCTGGTTAGTACATGGCTAACTGTAGCCTGTATTGGCAGTGGCATAGCCTCCAACATTGTCTCCCGCATATGCCAGCAGGTAGCTATCTATAATCGATGGCCACTTTTAATTGGACAAGCTGTCTGTTACTGGACACTGAGGTGGGGGTAAATAAATAGGCTGAGGACATTGCAGATTTTTCCCATAAAAAGGCAATCAATGATAGAGGTGATGGGAAAATTGACATTGAACTTGATGTGAATTCCTGCAGATTTAAAATTGCCTTAAAAAGTTAGTCAACATCATTTCAATCTTCTCTAAATTGGTCAAACTTATATCAAATTACCGAATGAAACAATAAATCGTGTCTCTACCTGCTGCTTTGTCATGCAAATGTTATTAAAGCGTCGCTGTGTTTCGAGCTGAGTACATAAATAAGTTGTTTCCTAGAAAACAGATCAGTGTTAGATGTTATTGAACAGAAATATCTTCACTAATGTAGCCAATGAATAAAATCAGAGCGTATTAGCCTAATTTCCGCTGTGCTGAGGAGGTCAAAGAAGAGTAGAACTGTGAATTAATTCTCTTTAAAGTGGAACGACCTACTTTTGCTCGGTTGAAGGGCTTTTTACTCTTTTCCAAGTGCCGTTCATTATTTCCACAGTGACCCAGGGAAGTGGCCAATACTGTGAAAGAGCATTTTCTCAATTTTTTTTTTCTTGAAAACTCTGACAACATGATCTCAAACAAAACTGTATTTTAGATAATCTTGTTTGTGAAAATGTTGCTTCATTTCTAGATATCCACAAATCTGGGGGTGAATCTCTGCTGTTTGTGTTTTCCTGAGCGACAGGCTGATGTCTGCGCCGCGAGGAGGCTGGAGTCAGGAGACGGAGGGCCACCGGTGGACATGCTGCTTTTGGCGCAGCCTCTAATTGATATTGAGCGAGCCGCTGGTGAGGAGTGTGCGGGGCCACTGCTGGCTAATCTATGCTTTAATCAGCGCGTGTAATGAGAGCGGCGGCGCGCACGGAGAGAAAAGAGACTTACAAGGGACGTCTGTCAGATTCAGAGAAAAAAAATGCATCGTCTGGGTAATTGTTGTGATTAACGCATCCTAGAAATCGTATTTATAAATCAGGGAGAGGGACTTTCTGAGTCCAGGCGCTGTCCATGGTGCTGAATGCGTCAACGCGCCACCTCCTTTCTAAAACTCGCACCCTCCTGAAAAGATTTCCCTCCAGAACCCGCACACGGTTCTGGTGACCGAGTCCTCCACCCTACCAGACAGATCCGTGCCGGAGGGAGATGGAAGAAGGGAGGAAGGAGGAAGGCAGGCCGCAGACTGAATAGCAAGCGGAACATTAGTGGAGGTGTGTGTAGGAACACTGTCAGGCAATTAACAGGGCATTAGAGATGGCATACACTCATGCGCACGCTCACAATCGATCACATAGGTCTACCCTACACGTTTCACGGCTTGTCTTTGTCGCTTCGTCAGGCCTCTCAGCTGGTGATGAAGAGGAGCGATGGGGGGGAACTTCTAAATGTTTTTGTAAACATTTCGATTTTTGCGAACTATCAAACTTCCAAAAATTCTAAAATAAATATACATTTTAAAAACTGCTGTTCAAGTGGATTTTTAAGCATGTTTGCGCGTGAGTGTCCGGTGTCAGCGACGTCCAAAAAAATCACAGCATAAACGGGACAACAGTTGTGAGGTAGATGAGGGTGCGGAGTGAGGAGAGAGAGGAAGAGGTCAACTGATTTGTCATACAAACGCACTAAAATAGCGCGCGCGCCTCCGCCGTGGTTGCGCGGGGAGAGGAATGGTGGAGGGATGAATTGGGTTTCCATGCGACAGAGACACCTCACCGCAGTCTTCCCCGGCCGGCAGGGTCCACTTCCTGTCCCCGGTGCAAACACTTTGTCCTTTCATCAATCATTCCGGTGCGGATTTCTCTCGTTCATATTTTCTGTCTCTATATATTTTGGGAATAAAAAAATGCTCTCACAGTAACATAAATTAAAAGGGATTTTTGTCAACAAATCAAGATATCCACCAGAGTGACATCCTCTGCCAAAAATGATTGATGCTGCAGACATGGAAAGACATTTTTTCTAAACAAATAAAACCTGATGTCTGGAATGGAGGGACGACAAAATTATTAATTTATAAATAGTCGTCTTCACATTTGTACCCCTACCTCCTTAATGATTTCATTTACAGAAATGACATGCAAACGCTGTAATAAAACGTTTGGAATATGTCCAAATTTCACCATGCAAGAGACATTAATTCTTCTCGACACTTCTTGTGGTTGTTTGAGTTCTATTTATTTAATTTAGTTTTAAGGGAAATAAAAGTGCTAAGAAAGCTGAGAGGAGGAGATGGAGACATCGGGAGCGCGTGTTTATGTCGCTCCACGACAAATAGGCGCAGTTACGCTCCGCCGGCGCACTGCCTGTTTACATAGCTCCATTCCAGCTCCTGGCGTTTATGGAGCGTGCCTGTCCGCGTGCGCGGGGGCCTGCTGACCTTGGGGAAAGTCACCTGTGAGAAGATAGTCAGAAACATTTGCAAAGTGTTAAGTTCCGAAGGTGACTGATTAATTTCCCCCTCGTGCGTCTGGAGTTTCTTGCGTCCTGCTCTCCTGCAACTCCCCTGCGCCATTACTGCCTGTTATTGCTCAGACCGGATAAACCCAAAGTTATTTCCTATACAAATAAAGTGCCTTGAAAGAGATTACAGATATATGTATGAAATTTTACTTTAATTTATTTGATCATTCCACATTACAAAGCAGCGCAACGCTCAAATGTGATAACAAGTTTTCGGTTTCTTTCATTATGTAAGAGAAATTAGGTCTCAATGGAATTTCTCTGGGCTGCAGTGTTTCCACGGATAAAATGTAATTTGCGGGGAGAATTTGTTGTATCTGTCACAAATATTCCCAATTAGCTGCGTAATTATTTGAGGGTTTCTGCAATTACAGCTTAAGCCGGTTAAATTTGAAGCTGTGGCTGTCCCTAATTGGTCTAGATTTGATATTTTGCATATTTGCATAATGAGGAAATTGGAAGGAAATTGTGTTCACCCATTTGTGAAAAATTCTATGAATTTTATGAATCCGAAAGCCATCCTCTCGTGGTCTCTGACTTTGTCTGCGGCTCCCAGGAGGAAGCGGGGCGGGGACGTGCTCGGCACGCGTGCGCGCAGACGCACTGGAGGAGAGCGCCGGTCAGCTTCAGCTTTTGAAGCAGCCATGGATGCCCTTTAAACTTAGGTAAAATTGAATAAGATGTAGTTTGAGTCACACAAAGCACCTGCACTGGGGTATCAAATATTTGAGAATCCTCTGATTCATGAAGCTCCTGGAGATTCAGCTTCCTTTTTTATTTCCCATCAACTAACAAACAGTATGGCGGCTTGGGGTTTATTAAGAAGCCTTTGATTTTGTCATTAGGTTTATATTAGATAATTCATCCAGATTGGTCCATGATACTTAATTATGCATTATCACGGGGTGCTGATTGATATTGAGAAAGCTAAGTGTTCTATGTAATTGGTAATAAAGAAGGTAATTTTAGAAATTTGTCCAATCAGTAATGATTATGAGGCTGTGAGCAGGTAATGGTGTTAACCCTGCTTGCCTCTTACACAGTCCACCTCTAGCATATCAAATATTGATCATAATGAGCACGACAAAAAGAGGAAATGCCCTTTAAATGCACATTATGGTCCATATTTGTGATCCACCATGTGTTTAAAATAGTCAAATCTGAAATTTGGTTTGTAAATATGGAAGGAACTAGCAGGCTGGCATCAACAGAGTGTCCTCTTCATGCACGGAGCTTCAGTCCACAGAGAGCCGTATATCAGAGCTGTAAAAGGGAGGCTAAGAGCACTGATGAATGTCTGAGAGATAGATGTGTTAAGTGACCTTGGTACATTACACTCTCCTTCAAAGACCCAGCAAAGAAGACGGAGTCTTATCTTGTTAACCAAGTGTATTTGTGTGTCTTTGCGGCATAAACCATTCCTATAATCATCTTTCCAGACTCCAAAGCTCTCCAAATCTATTTGTCAAAGGACTGTCAAATGGATGCCTGTGCAGACCTTGCAGCAAGCAAACATTCACTGATGCGTTTCTTTTGTGGCTCATAGTGAATACACGCATTTCTTAACCCTAGAGAACTTTTGCAATAAAATAAGGAACACCATCACTTTTTCCGTGCAATTTATACCCAATATAATACCCCAAAAAAAGTATATGTCAGAAAAATATGAAAACTCATGATAAATTAGAGTAGTTTTCTTTAATTTTCCAACTGTGGTTTATGTAACAATATGGAAAATGAAACAGAAAAATTCTAAAAACATGATGGAAAATTGCTGAAAAATTATGAATTTGAGATAAAACAAAAAATAAACAAATAAAATAATAATGATACTGGAGAATTGACCTTTGGGACATGTAAAATGCACCAAGAACACTCAGAAAAATGCAACACATTGAAAATCATGTCAATACTTTTGCTCGGGTGAAAATCACCCGGTGATGGTTAAGCTGATAAACAAACAATAAATATATCTGAATGGATTATTTTACTATTTGCTTTTCAAATAACTAGAATTTCCAAAATAGTCATTGAATTGCTTTCTCTCGTTTAAAAAATTACTACCGATTTTCACACCTGATACATCTATCTATATTTAAAAACAATTTACACAAAGGAAGGATGATTACCGGTACTATTTTGGTTAAACACTTTGAGGGAATAAAGTTAAACACTCACCGATTAGAAGAATTAAAAAAAGTATGTTTGTGTCAGATTGTGGAGTTAAATTGTGGAACAACCTTGAGATCTATGTAAAACTATGTTGAGTTGGTAAACATTTAAAAGAAAATTTAAAGTATTATCAAGATAAAGAAAGAGAAACAAGTAAAGGAGCAACTTTAATATTTAGGTAATATAAATTTTTATATTTTTTAGGTTGTATTTATATTATTTGTTATGTTTTGATGTAAACAACTCAAATCAAATTAAATCAAATCAAACAAATCTTTAACTTTTTGTAACTTAAGAATGTTAAGATTGTTTGCCAACAACTGATTTATAAACATTCAAATGAGTATTAAAGAAAAGTTTGTTAAAAACAGATTAAGTCTTGTTAAAGGAAATTATTGTTACCGAAAACAATTCGTTTTCTTGAAGAGTACAAAAAATATCCTTCTTTAATATTCACTTGAGCTCATAAAGTTGTCTGCATAATAATTTTACCATTTCATGGGATATTAGACCATAATGACCACAGTCCACCCCTCTACACCCCACAGCCCTACAGGCTATGCACACTCACTGATATACACCTCAACCCCCTGGGCAGAGCAGAGTAGGGGCTAATTTATAGGTGAAAATGAAAGGCAAGCTTAATGTAATGGCTTCTTAGAGCCATGATATTATTCGCCCCATCACTCAGGGGGTTCAGGAAGAGGAAGAAACAAGTGAGATTGTGGATTAAAGGAGGACGATGGTCAGGTGGGAGAAAAGGGATGGGGACTAAACACTCTGGGACTGGAGGGCTCACAGCACTTTTTTTTTTTTTTTTTTAAGTGGAAAAAAAAAAAAAAACAACGGCAGCCATGAATGTGTTCCCAATGAATCTACAACTACAAGCCTGAACAAATAGAATCACAAACACACACACAAACGCAGCAACAACGGCGGCAGCAGCAGCTGAAACTGGCGTATTCTACTCTTTGAGTTAATGGGAATAAAATACCTCAGTGGATGAGTGCAGATGTGTTTGATACAAATAGTCATTTTCCTATTTGCTGCCTCATTGGGCATGATGAATGATGGAAGTCAGGGAGGCGGTGTGATAAATGGCAGCACCTTGGCTCTACTGCATGGCCTATTGATTCTCCTTCTTTATTACCCCTCCAACCCAGCTGGCTGCTCTGCCCTATGCACACACAGACACACACACAGACGTTCACACACTAAATACACACACACCAGAGCATGCAATGCTCCCAAAGAAACAAATAAACACATGCATGCAGCCGTGTGCACACACAGCCACGGAGCATGCAGGAAGATGCACGTTTACTGGGAGCAGAATGAGAGGCAGCAAGGGAATGTGGCAGAGGAAGAAGAAGAGTTTGGAGGAGGAGAGCAGACTGTTTTCATATTCATGGTTGAATATGAGAGTTGTTCAGGTGAAAGCTGTCATCCAGACAAAGAACCAGAAATCACAGATGACTCAATTAATGTTCCCTGTCTTCCTGAAAATCTGTGTTTCACATTCAAGCTGACAAAGTCCAAACTTTCTGATGAGGGACATCGACATGAGTCACACAAGCAAGGGATGAATCAGGGAAGTCTTCCCAAAACAAAATAGATGTAAACTGTATCAGAACAGCAGCACAGGTGTGACCACACCCCCAGAGGTCAACGGATTACCTTCCAATGTAGAAAAAGACACAGATTTCAAGCCCCACAGATGATCCATCAAAAGAATTCCATGACAGTCACAGAGGCAAAACGGACAGGAAGTCTTTTTTTTTCTACACAAAGGAACAGAGAGATCAAATCCCGCTGACCCCTCTCTCCTCAATTTACCTGCTTCATCTTTCAGACACAGAGGCAGTGAGAGGAACATTTAAGGCGGGTGATGAATGGTTTGTGTGTGTCTGTGCATTTGCCTGCCCTACATACATACACAAAAATGATAATTTAGCAAATAGAAAAGCAGTGAACTGGACAAACAGTGAAGGAGAGTGAACCGTCTTAAAATGTGGTTCATATGCATGCAGACTTTGCAATATTGACTTGTTTAAAGAAATACATATATTTTTTTTAAATGCTATTTTGCATTTTGTTTTTATATGTTTCTGAATAAAGTGACAGTTTTACAAGTTAATGTCGGAAAGTATTTAGATTCTGCTATATTAACAGGTATGAATGCTTCAATTAGCTTTTATTTTAATGGTGTATTCAAATTAATTTCGCGAGTGTCAATTCTAATATTTTATGATTGCCGATCTCTTTGAAACTGTCTTAATGAGACCATTTGATCTGTAACCTTTATGTAATAAAGAGATAAAGTTCCTTTTTTCTTTTGTCAGGTAAAATTGGATTAAAAAAATTGGTATTTCCCTGGACAAACAGCTGAAATGAAACGTCTCAGCAGGTGGAGTGTTTTGATGAAGGCTCCAAACATGTCAAATGAACATATTTTGTTTTCTACATAACAAAATTAACTTGAATAAACAATAAAAAAAGCAGCACAAATTTAATGATTTCAAGAAAATAATCTAAATTCTACCTTCTATTTCCATCAACAAATTAGAGATTTAATGAAAATTGTATTCATTAAAGGGTTTTTAAAAATTGATTGACAGATTTTATCTGAGAAAATAAAATAGCAATAATGGATTGTGGCTATTTATTGAAGTATTTACTATTAATAAATACGTTAGTCGCAATTCATAACTAAAAAAGTTGTAATACCCGCGATAAAGCCAGTGTGAATGTTTTTTGCTGAATGCGATTGCTGAATGTGCTGAAAATTTTGGCTAAGATACTGAATAAATTTACTGTAATTGCTGAAGGTATTTTTTGAAAAAGCTAAAGTTATTTGCACAATTCAAGTTGCTAAATGACTTAAAGTTGCAGAAAATGCAGAATCTGCACAAAGAAGGTGACAAATTTCAAGAAAAAATGAAAAAGAAGCTAAAAATGTAAAAATGCATAAGAAGTATGAACTTAGAATATAACAAAACCTCTGTAGATATTAAATTAGTTTTAAAAAGTGAGCACATTATTAAAATAATAGTTTTACCCATATTTAGTATTAGAACGGACACTAAATGCCAAAATAGCCACAAAAAAGCTAGCATCTTGCTACAATACTAGCTTAACTCAGAATTAGCCCAAAAAACATAAATAGATTCCAAATTAGCCAAAAAAGCTAACATAATGCTAACTTACTAGCTTAACTCTGATTTACGTATGGAAATGCACAAAAAAATAAATAAGGAATACTAACAAAGAGAAACAGGATCACAATAGGGTTAATGCTTTAGAGACAATTAGTCACTTTGTTTTATCTAAAGCATTTTTATGAAAGTCTGTAATTATTTTACAGCAGTACCATATTTTTACTGTGTACATATTCATTCAGGTCAAGGTGGTTTAACAAAAAAGCAGCTGTAAATGTAAACTGAAGCTAATTTTCAATGATTTTATAATTCAGTACACAAAGATGAGCTCCGCACATCAATAGTTCTGCTGCCCCGTCTGCATAGGAGCCACAATTATGTTTGTATTTATCTGCTTGCATGAAGGCTTTAAAAGTCCATTTGGACTCCTGCCTACAATCACCTTCTCATCGTCGCTGTGGCAACGGAGCCAGGCCTAATTAGTATGCATTATCAATTAACAAACTTAATAGCCGGCAGATTGATTAGATCCTCAGTTATAGGGGCAGAACTCAGGCGAAACATGGAATGAAAAATAATTGTACACACAAGCTCACATACTCTTTATCTCACACACACACAGCAGTAGCAGTCACTCACTAACCTTCTCCTCCTCCTCCTCACTTCCGTAATTACTGTATGCATATGGCAGTGAGAGAATTGGGAATGAAGCAGTGTGAGATTTTGAATAAACCTTCAGTTTTATAATGAGTCAGGCCGCCATGGCTAGTTTAGCTCTGATTGTACTCCTTCTAATAGATGACAAGCCTTCTCCACCGCACATGCATGCTCACACATAAACATAAAGCCGAACTGTTAGTGCATCAATACAAACACCAGCACAACAAGTGAGTCAAGGAATGCACATCCTTCACACTGATTCACAAAGCACACACAAAGGCAAGACACACAAACTTGTACGAAGCCATACACACACTGAGAATGTAATCAGGCGTTTAGGTTTACCCTCCTATCAGTGTAATGGAGGTTAATGAATGATTAGGTCTAATAATGTCAGAGTGGAGCTCCAGCTTCTCCACATCATGCATCAAATGCTGAAAAGACTGAGAGCAGCAACCAAATCCTCCAGTCAGCAGCAAAAACTACAAGTCTGAAAAGTACGTAAAAAAGATGCATTCAGGGGTAAACAAGATTAAATGTAATAAATAGCATAATTAAAAAGGAATACATGGAATAAATAAAAATACACAAAAAATTACATTTTAAAAAGCAAACTGTAAGTTAGCTAAAAAAAAATCAGATAGAAAGGCACAACCAAAATACTGTACATGTTATAAAACACACTATAGAAAAAGTCCATGTCATACAGCAATTGAAAAATAATATTTCAGGAATAATCCACTGCATTTAAGTTTAAAAAAATAATTAGTTCAATAAAATCACTATACATACATACAGATTTATACATAAACAAACTCTGTTTATTATAACTCTGTGCAGTTCAAATATCACTGGATGAATAAATACTTTTGCACAGAAACACAAGACGAATAGGTGACACAAATATCTACAAATTCTTTGCTTTCCTTGCAGTTACATAGGACCTTCATGCAGCTGTTACAGGTTTATGTCTTATAGTTACACTGCCACAAGTGGGCAGTCTATGTGAAAGGAATCAAATAGTTTGGCATTTGTTGAACACACACCAATTCTGCAAACCATTAAATTGGGCTTGTTTATATACTGTAACTAAAATACTCCTTCATCACTAGAAAAGACAGACATTTGCAACATTTGTTGTTAAAATGCTTATTTTTT
Source organism: Oryzias javanicus (assembly GCA_003999625.1). NCBI lineage: Eukaryota > Metazoa > Chordata > Actinopteri > Beloniformes > Adrianichthyidae > Oryzias > Oryzias javanicus. Next base: position 8,454,188 of record CM012445.1, read on the forward strand.
TCATTTAAAATAAAATTATTTTGATGCCTGAAAATATGAAAAAAAAAAGCTTCAGTCATGTTTTGCATCCAAGTAGATGCCAAAATTTGGGTAATTTAGAGCCTTACAAGCATCAAGAGGTTCAATTTTAGATGCAAAAAAGAGAAACCAAAATTAATTTCCTACAAAAACAATTTTGTGTTTGATTAAAATATATTCATGTACAAAAATATGCATTTATCATTCAAGTAACAGCTGGAATTACCTCAAGGAAATTAAACATTTATATAACAAGGTTTTTTCAAATTAAATGTCATTATAAAAAAATCATAACTTCTGTTCAAACAATTAAAGAACTTTATAATAATGTTTATTTACTGTTATAAACTACCAGTCATTTACCTTGTGTTTTTTTTTCTTTTTTTTTTTACAGACAGAAAGGAGATAATTGCTATAATGTGAACTTCCCTCTTTGGCCATGTCTTCTTAATGCAGGTCTGAAGCACAAAGACAGTGACCTACCACATCACATCACTGAAAGGCCACTTCATGGACATTAAAATGCAAACGTGCGCATATTTCATCGTGCTAAATTTTATGAAGCATTTAAAGCGCAGTCCCTCCTGTAGTAAATCCTAATGCTTCCATTTCTAATTCCTAATATTCATACTCGCCCCCTCCAAGCAGTGACATTAAAATGTTTTTATCTCCAACAACTAAAAGGTTAAAACGAAAGTGAGTCCGGGTGGGGAGCAACATATGCATCTACAGCTAATAAGACTCACACACAACACACACCTACAAGGGGGACTCGGTGCAGATGTGCGCCTGGCCTCCTCTGCTGCATTGTGGCCCAGTTTGCAGCCATCTCCCTCTGATGTATAACTCGTTGTCCAAGCCTTAATGTTGATTTATTATCCATCCATAAATTAGAAAAATATGTTTGAGAATTCCGTGGTGCAGCCGGGCTCTGCGGACCGTCTGGGGATTGGCTGATGTGTCAGAGGCGCATATTGGCTCGCCGGGCAGCCTTTTGTTTCTCAGCACCAGCAGGCATTTAATGAGTGCTGATGGCTTAAGGTAAATGTGTTAGGACAGACAGCAACAACAGGCACAAAAACAGCCCGCTACATTGGAGAGGTGTGGAGTTTCTCAGCTGCAGCAGCAGCAGAAAGCTCTCTAAATGTCAAAAAACAGCATGCCATTAATCATACTGCTTTTTTGTGAGAAATATAATATATTATTACAGAAGCAGCTCACTGGTATAAGAGTCATACAGCATTAGCATTACCCTAAAGACAGATTTGTAGCTACACAAAGCTTCTGTCTTCCATTCAGCTGTTCAATAAATTGCCTCTCCAGAGCCAGCTCATTATTAGCTCCAGTTTCAGCAGTAAGCAAGCCTATTTTTCTCTTATCCTGCTATTATCGAATAAGGTTGATTATTACTGGTAATGATTCTCCAGCAAGCTCCGGCTGACTTGTGCACCCGCATACATACTAATTTCTAATAAAGCTGCAGACATCTCTGGGGTAACATGTTGCAGCTCACGCTGGCCTCTGCCACAGCGCTTTCAGAAATGTTTTTTGTTCCGTTCCCATTAATCATGGAAGTGATCACGGGTCAGGGTTTAATATTGTGACATAAAAAGCTGCCATGACGTACACTGGGGCTTCATTCCCCGTTTACCCAGAACAGACTCTAGCAGCATGAGACACACTGGACGGCACATAATCAACACACTGAGACAGAAACATCATTGTCATCTTGTCTGGAGATGACACCGTCACTTCATTGTCATGGCTGTTAGCTTTGTTGTGCTGATGTCCTGCTCCACTGTTTATGTTACAGATGTTGCAGTAATCAGAGCAGCAGCGTGTGAAGGACTCAGCCTGCAACCCCGACCATCAGCGTGCCAGCAAAGGTCATTGTGGAAATGCCGGATGATGCTGACGACTGGGATGGAAGGAGACGTGGCTCCGCTCAGAGATCCAATTTTTCCCCACATCGATAGCGACACCCTCAGCAGCTTTCCTAAGCCCTCAGATGCTCATATTTCTCCCTGACATGTAAACAAAAACAGAAGCCCGGCACCTTCGGAATAAAATGAAGCTGTTGTCATTGCTACAGCTTTTTAAAGAGTCTAAACACGAAATATGTTGTGCTGACTCCCGCCTGTAACATCAGCTCCTGAGATAATTCAGCTGCTTAGAAATAAAGGTGCCCACTGTGTTTTTAATCATCTCGTTAGGCTTTCAAGCAATTACAGCTCTTGTCAAAACATTAGCTGGCCAGTTATGGTTCCACACCTCAGATCTGAGGACTGTGAGTGCCTTCGCTTGTTTCAAAAATGATAAATCTCTCCTCTAGAAATCCATATCAGGCAGAATACGATTGCTGTTTTGATGCCAGCTCAAGGTGGAGGAAACAACTGATGTAGTTTTGAGGGGGGGTAAATGATGCCTGCGAGGCACAGTTATTGTCCATCAGTAAGGTTAGCTATGTCTCAGTCGAAGCATTTATCCTGAGCCATAATGGGGGTGCTGAGCTGCTGGTGGCGGCCATTGTTTAATGATCTCCTTGGGCTCTGGGAGTAAACTACTGCAGTAATCAGAAGGGTAAACTCAGCTATATTTCAATTTGGAGAGTCGCTCTTCCGTTCAGAGAGGCCGCTCAGAGACAATAAATAATAGGACTGTTTAGCCTACAGGCTCATACACCTAACACACAAACGGCCTCTTTTGCACACATAAGTCAGTCGACTACAAATCGTTTGCCTTCAATAAATCAGCCCCACTAAAAGCGGGTGATTAGTAACATCATTTAGCCTCTAAAACCCAAACAGCGACAACTGCTTCCTTCCCCGTTTTAGGGAGTATAGATAGGACGGATGAGCAGATGGTGAATGGCTTTGAGGGGAATGAGCTGCAGCAGGATGACTGGACTACAGAATAAAGCCCAGATAGAATGCAGATTTTGTTTCACCTTGTAGATTATGACATGGTCACTTGGGACATAAGAGAGCTATTGATGAGAGGGGACTTTCAATTTATAAGTCCTGTAGTGAATACATTTACTCTAGAGTTATTCCTTTGCTTTTTGGTTTTACTGTTCTTTCTTTAATTTAACATACAGGAATCTACAGGCAAGTTTTGACTCACACTGAATTAATTCAACATTTATCTCCGGAGGAATCTGTGATACTTTTTATAGTCAACAGCAAAATTAATAATAAAGGAATAATTAAGAAAAAAAACACATAAAAGCATTTTTGTCTCTTAAAGTCCAACTCCAATCATATGTTGATCTATTTTAAAAGAATTCCCAGTGGTCTTTTATTTAAGATAATGACGATTTTAACTAAAAAATAAATAAATAAAAGCAATTATTGCAGAGCAGCAGAAGTTCATCAAAATTCACCTCTGAGTTGTTGACAAGGAGTAAGCCTTCCCTCATTTCCTATCATCCCTTCAATTACACTCTGTTATAATCCATGGTGGTATCTTAAATGAGCTTTAAAAACACTAAAAACAATAACATATCCAAATTTTTTTGTCATCTTTCTTGCTCTGTCTTGCTTATCTTGTTAGGTTTCCTTATCCATGGAGATGTTGGTTTTCTTATTTTTTCTGTGGGTCTCTGAACCTTTAAAAATAGGTTTCAATAAAAACAGAAAAAAATAACCTCAAGAGAACCACATAAAAACAAAACTTATTGTGTCACTTTAATTTTACTGAGCAGTTTAGAACACATCTTGATCTATTTTTTTATTTTAAAATTATTAGCTCTGGTAATTTCTATCTTGTTATGGATCAGTTTTGACCCGTACATATTTTCTTCAAGAACATACAAAAATATAAATGTATAATTTTGTTAGCAGTAGGACTTTAATCCAAACACATTGACAACCAACAGATCAAACTGATAGAAATCACTTACATCTTCCAAAATATTAGAAAGCTAAATCCCCTTAAGCTCCCACGGTTGGGAGAGAAGGCTGTCAGTGTTTTGACTAAAATCCACAAATTTCAATTTTGGCTCTAATTATACTTTACAAACGTATTTTTATTATTTTTTTTATATAACTTGGTCAAAACCATCCCGTACACTAGAAAGGACCTAATTTCAACTGGAGCATTTAACAATTAAAAAAAAAATAATAATTTTGTTGAAATCAATGTTCCTGACTACGTAAAAAAGCCTTGATGAAATAAATTGATTTTAAGTGATTCTTTAATCTAATAAAAACACAAGACTAAGGTTAAAGCCAGAGACCAGCTCAGATGAAGACAACAAAGACATACATGGATCTATTTGTCTGCATCAGAATGGAGCAGAGCACAGAGCTTCTGGCCTGCTAATGTAGTTTATGTGCAACAATTACAAACATTTTTTTCCAAAAAACATTTTTTTGTTTACCAATTTGAATGAAGAAATGCCCAGAAACTCAGTTTTAATCTTAATTTTCTTTATATATGTCCTCCATCATCAGAAAAATGCTAGAAGAACATGTTTAAAACACCTAAAACACACATTTTATTGGAAAGGGTCTTTAAAGCACAATGACAAAGATAAATAGAAACATTTTCTTGGTGATGACTATTTTCTTAATTTAAAACAAATGGTTTACACATATTTACAACCAGCTATAAAGTCAAACACATTAGGCGTTCTAATCCAACAATTCCTCATCTACTTTGTAGCCATACTGTTCTACTGGTCTCACCAAAGAGGGAGCAGACGTGTGTCTGATGATGGCTTCCTAAATAGCTTCAATTAATGGCCTGTCACTTATCATTAGACCTGCTGAAAGGCGGGACACGAGGGAGCAAGATGCAAACAAAGGCACGTTTTAGAATGTCAATTCTAAAAGCACACATCAACGCTCCCTCCTTGCAGCGGGCCTCTGGTCCCTGCTGGCCCCACGCCCTGCTGTCTCTCCTGGGGGGATAAGAGGGATCTGCAGAAATTAGCAGTTTGGATGACAAGAAGAGGGCAAAGGACGAGCGGGTGTTAATGTCCCCTTTTATGGGAACAAAAGCAACGGGGATTTTAAATAACACATCTCCACTGGCGCCTGCGGCCACTCCAGTCCGAGCGCGCGTGCTCGGCTGCTCAACTGTGTTAATTGATTGAGGTCTTGCTCCAACAAAACCAAGTGATGTGTCCGGTATCTTACAATGTCCAAAGATTGGAAAGACAAATTATTTCAAAGCAAAATACAGTAAGAAAAAACATGTAAGAAGTAACTTTTACTTTCATATCAAAAAGTGTGACTTAGATTTTAAAAGGCGCAAGATGTCAACTATTCACTTGCAGTTGTAAGAATCTTAATGTATGCCCATTTATTCCGGGACAAGCATGGTTGTTTACTCTTCATTACAGTTCTAGACGAGCAGGGAGATCCTCAAAGAGAACATCCACAACAACATCCTCTTGACTGGGGCTCTGCACTGCAGCTTTTGTCCATTACGCTTGGCCTCCTCATTGACAGCCAATAAATCATTCATTTAGAGGCAAAGCAGGGAGAGAATCAAACAGCCATTTCTGAGCCTGCGGCCTTTCACTGTAGTGGCTGCTGCAGGCCAAAGATCTAATGTAGAGTGGCTAGGCTACAGGCGGCTGGAAGGGCTCTTAAGAGACAGGAGCGCATTGTTTGGAGGGACGCGAAATGCTGCTCTCATTAGAGCCGGAGCTGAAAACCAACCTGAAAGGCCTGCTTCAATTTACCTGTCCTGTGCTCGGAATAAATCACTCCGGCGTGTTTGTGTGTGCGTGGCATGCGCACATACAAAGAAGAAAGCTAACAAACACACTCATAAGCAGATACGTACAAAGGGCTCCATGCAGGCGTTTGGCAGCGTACCTCTTCAGGTTCAGAGTTGTTTTTGCTGAGTGCTTGTTAAAGCCAAAACCTTTTACCCCTCTGCCTCCAATGCTCCTTTTATTAGGATGCTTTTTTCATTCAAATCAGAATCATAATTTTGCTGGTCCTGACTTGTGTTCTTCATTCTTGTGTTCTCTCATGCAGAAACTGTGTTTTGTCTTGAAGCAGGCAAGACAAAATAAAATACTTGTATTAAACAAATATAGACATTAGGGATGTCCCGATCCGATCACGTGATCGGAAATCGGGCCCGATCACGTGGTTGAAGACTCGATCGGAATCGGGCTCCGTTGTCCGATCAGGATCGGATATTTCATTTATTCTTCTTATAATCAGCGCTTTATATTTCAATCTTATTATTCCGGATAAATCCTCCACTAGAAGTCTGCATGTCAAGAACAGATCACAAAATGTTATTCCCGGAAAACGCAGCAGAAACCGGCAACAGTTTGGCCAGAGGACTGATGTAAAGTTAGCTAGCTAGCCGATCACGGATTCAGACTTCCCGGGATCAATAACTCTTTTGAAAACGCTTTAAACTGACAGCTAGTGTCTCTAAACAACAACCTCTAAAGCATTTCAACAGAAAAAGACAGAGTTTTGTTTCTTTTTAATGTTAAGCTCTTCGTGCTGCAGACAGATGCTAACCGCAGCTGCTAACTGCTACATGCTAGCGCCATGATTTAACTCCTTAGGACCCGAGCTGTCCTTTGATATGCCTGTTTTATTTATCTGAAAGAGAAATAAAAGTAAAGAAAATTAACTACTCTGATAATAAAACCGAAATGTGATGTCTTAAGAACTTAAAAAGACGCACATAATCTTAAAAACAAACAAACGAATAAATTAAAATAATAATTATATGAGTTAGTCATGAACACTCATCAAATTCATGCTAAAACCCACATAATTTATTTTAAGAATTCTAAATTAGGACAGGAATCATATTTGGTCAAAAATGTTCAATAACTAAAGATATTAAAGTCAAAAGTCACTAAACTTTCTCACATGACTAATTATCACTATATATAACAAAAAATGTTTTTTTTTTTCTAGTTTATATTTGCTCTAATTTTACTTGTTTATTAAAGCTACTTTCACTGAAGTGTTTTGTTAAGTTTCTAATGATAAAATAATGTTAATGAAATATAAATAAGGGACAAGACAAATCTGTTTATTCAATTTGTTCATGTTTTAAATGTGTTACAAAAGTATCGGATCGGGACTCGGTATCGGCAAATCCACAAAATCCAATGACTCGGAATCGGATCGGGCCCAAAAAAACCTGATCGGGACATCCCTAATAGACATATTCTATGGAATAGTTTTATGTGAAATAATTGAACCCTCCTAAAATAAACACAACATAAATCCATTAAAATGAGGACCAAGAGAAGGCAAAATTATCTTATATTGCTATCTTCTATAAATAATAACTTTTCAGTTTCTTTTAACCCTTTAGAATTTTGTGTTTAGCAGCCTGAGTAAACATGTATTCTGGTGCAACAGCCACATTTCCCAGCTTGGGATGAATAAAGTATTTCTATTCTATTCTATTCTATTCTATTCTATTCTATTCTATTCTATTCTATTCTATTCTATTCTATTCTATTCTATTCTATTCTATTCTATTCTAGTGCAACAATAGTGAACAGCATTATTAGAGCTATCCGGCCGCACAGTTTTATCCAGATGCCAGCTAAAACGAGGAAAACTGAAACGTACATGGATCTATTTGTCTGAAAATGGGTGTATCAGAATGGAGCAGAGCACGGAGCTTGCCATAGTAGCTTCTACTTCCAACTTACAAGCCATTTTTAACAACATTTTATTTTGTATGATACAGATTGACAACAAATAATTGCTCAGAAATGCAATTTTAAGATAAATTTTTTTGACACATATCCTCCGTCATGAGAAAAATGGCACAAGAACGTGTTAAAAACTCCAAAAACACAATTTTCATCTGAGTCTTAATTTTCAGGACGTAAAGACTGGTGAAAATTAGAACTGAAAAAAATAACAATAAACAAAAAGCGGCAAACCAAGCTGCAGATCAGCAGAAAAGTGATGAGAGGGGATGATTTAAATACTGATGAGGTCCTGCGTCTCTCCTCGTCTCTGCTAATGACATGCTGGTCAACGCCAGACAAGAAAACCTGCAGCCTGATCCAGCACGCCTGTCACAACACCAGGACTCAAGGGTACATCTGTGTTTACGTGCGTTGGATTCTCAGATTCCTCTTTTTCAGTCCACATTTCCTTTTTTCATCTTTTACCCACTCCTACAAACTTTACATCAAAATGTATTCTTGTATCTCCTTAGCATCTCTCCAATCACTACCCTGCTATCCCGCTTTCTCGTCCTCCCCTCTTATTTGTTCGGCCTGCTGTGTCTCCTCCAGCATTGAAAATTAAGTTGTCACACTGGAGTAGATGGATTACGCACACCCTCAGTCACACACACAAATCATAAATAAGGTGATATGGAATGAGGCTCTTATTGAAAGGCAGCTTGAAAAACTGTGTGGCAGCCATAAGCGCTACATTTGGTTTGAAGCCACATCGATTGGCGCCTGTTATTTGTTTTGTGGAGAGTATGTTTGGGCTAACGACGAGCTTTGTCCCTCAGACTGCTGACAGGAAACACGGGAACTCTGATAAAAACAGATAAGCGGTTCCACATAACGGCGTACAATATTTCTTTTTGACGCATGACTTTTGTTGCACAGTAAACCCATGCAGGACTTTTAAAAGAACAAGAAATATATTTATTTGAGTTTCAGTGTTAGAAATTGGTAATTGTTATTGAAGAGAGAAAGAAAACTTTTTTCCTGAATGGCCTTTAAAAAGACATCATAAAAACGTCCGTCCATCTGTCATTACCCTTCCTCATTCCTCCCTTCTGTCTCCTAACTTCATCTCTAAAGCTGGAGTTCTGTTTGATTCAGTGCAATCCAACCTTGCTTCATGATCGCATTAAATTGATGGTTTCAGGCAGGCCCAGGAAAAATGCACATAAAACTGAAACTAACTGAGAGATAATAGTCCTCATAAACTGCTCCAAGAGCTCCATAACTCACGACGTCCTCAACTTGCTCTGTCTTACACAGCAGAAGCTGTCACACACAAAATAGTGATGGCCCAGAGGCGCAAACTGGAAAGCAAACGCAAACAAAAGGGAAACTACTGACAAAATGACAAATGTCAGACCTAAACCTGCCAGCTCAGTCACATCCGTGGTCCTTAAATAAGCACATTTAAAGAAGCAACTGAGTACAGTCCTCAATCAATGATAAAAAAAGACATAAATGTTTTATTTCCTTGCCTCCATGTGAGTTTTATCTATTTATGAACATTTTCTTTACAACATGTTTTCTATTACTAATGGATTTGTTTGGAGAACTATTAGAAATGCGGCTTTTGTTATGGAAATTGTGAAATTTCAACAAAAAAAAAGTGTAAATATATTGCGCATTTTTCTGCAAAATTGGGGAAAAAAACTATTCAAAACAAGAACCATGGCAGGAGCTATTTAGAAGTTGCTACTAGTTTTTATTCAAGACATTTTTTCATGAAAGAAACGCAATTAATGATTTGTAGATTTTTTTAATATAAATTTAAGAATTTTGTAGAAATTGCATGAAATTATCTTTTTAGAAATGCTTTATATACTCAGAAGTTGGTGGCGTTTTATTTTCTTTTACTTATTTTATTTTTCTTTTTATGTATTTTATTGCTTATTTTAATTTTATGCTGCAGTTTTCTAATTTTTGTTTTAATCTGCCCAATTTTAAATGTCCTTTTGGTCTCGTTTTCTATTTCAAATCCCGTTGGTACCTCGAGGAAGTTGCAAAATGCTTTATAAATAAAGCTTTAGTCATCCATTCATTGACAAGTTGGTCGTAGTAACCCAATTTATAGAGGTTACTCTTTGCATATATTATTTATTGGACAAATTTGCAGTTTTTAATTTTCTTCTGCTATGTGGCATCCTTCAGTTGGAGTATTTCTCAGTCCTGATAAAGTCATCCTGCTCTGCCTGCTGTCTTCAACACACCTGACTGAAACAACTCTAACTCGATATCAGGTTTCTGCACAGTTAATGGGATGGAGTCGGTTCTCTTAGCGGGGTAAATTAAAGTAAATTATCTAAGAAAGGAGTACAGGACCAGAATCTAGTAAAACTGCTGTAATTTATTAAAATTATACATATTTATGCTTTTGTATGGATGCAAACAGTGAACATTTATGAGACTGTGTTTGTTTCTTTGATAGAATTAGAAGTTGTTGTAAGGAAGGAGGCATGAGAGACTCGAGTGCGACCTTACCTGCATATGTGGCTGAGGCTAAATTAATTTTCACTTCAGCACTCAGAGCTTTTAAGGACTCTGCACCGTCCTTAAACCACTTTCCCCTTGGGTCTCAAATCTACAACGTTCATAGCACAAATCCTCACACAGCACATGTGGAAGGAACACTTAGTAAAACAAGTAAAGAGGGTCGTGAGTGCTCGTGCATATGCAGGCTCCGAGCATGACTGCAAGTGCATGAAATCCACGAGTCCATTGTGTGTCTGCAGGTTGCATGGGGCGGTAATGGATGGCCAGCGGGTGCCCGCTGACGTGTTATTCTTTTATAAAACATTGCCTCTGTGTAGCCGAGCGCAGGGGAGAGTGTGTCATGCTTGTGATGAATGACCAGAGGGTAACATCTTCACTCCTGACCCCTAACACAGGCATGCACGCTCTCCCCTATACAAGCACAAATATACACAAAATCATGCATGCATCCATGCAAGTTAAAAACTTTAAGTATTGCTGCACCAATACTCATCAGAAGCCGTAAAAAGCCACGAGCAGAAGGTGGTCTGGAGGTCACCGAACACTCAAGGGGGTTTGGTTTTGAAGGCGAACGCAAGAAAAACACTTGAGGTTTGCTTTCTTATTTTTTTTATTGTTTACTTGATGTGTATTTAAATGCAGCTCTCATTTATGACACAGCTCAACTAACAAGGCCTGCACTCATCAAAGGCATCCTCTGCTATGGTTCGGGACAAAGCATGAAAGGCCACCATCAAAGCAGCTCCTGTTAGTGCTGACGAGCCCTCGGCTCCTGGACAACGCTGAGACCTGGAGAGGTGAGTAACAAGCACTGACCTTCTCCTTTCAGATCGCCACTCGAAGCAGCAGAACATGGAAACATAACGAGAAGCAGAGAGGAGCCCGAGGAGGACTCAAAAAGAGAGGGACACCAGGAGAGATGGGAAGAGAAGGAGACATGATAGGGAGGAAAACGAGACAGAGAAAACGGGGATGGGGGGTGGTAGGACAACGAGACAGAGACAGAGTGGGTGATGGGTAAGGGTGGTGGATGAAGCAGCACAGGTTCGGTTGGGTGGGTGGGTGGAAGGGGGACAGGCAGCCAGTCTATTATCAGGGGTCTATAGAGAAGCATTTAGGGACTAATAGGACACCACCCCCTGACACCCCAAACCATTCAACCCCTGTCAGCCAGGCCCATTCAGTTTAAACCCCAGGAGGAGTTGGCAGAGGGATGGTAGGGGGAGCGGGGAGCTGGAGAAGGGTGATGGAGGGGGCCCTAAGATGAAGTACCCCAGATCCACCCCTCCATGATGCTTTAGATGCGGTATCTTAGCAACGGCACTCAGGGTGTGACCTGTAGTCATATGGCTCCATTCAGTTTGTGAATGTGCACACACACACACACGCGTGCATAGACGCACAAGCTCACAGGGGCCCCCAGGAGCGAAAAAAACAGGCTCTTGTGTTCAACAATTAGTAAAGATCTTGCCTCCCACCCGTCTCCTCCAACCTGGCATTGCCAGTGAGCCCCCACAGGGACAAGCCTAATTAGCATCAACAGACAGGGGGGAGTCCATCCTCACACACTTAAGATGATCCTCTTGGCGTGCGTCGACAAACACACAGAGGGCACAACAGCCCAAAACCAAACTTTCTGTTTCAGCTTGCTGTCAATCAGATGTTGATTAAAGCAGCGTATTGATTGCGTTCTTCTCTCCCCAATTTTCATAAGGAATTAGTATTTAATGAATTGTGTGCAGATTAATTACAACATAATGATATTTAATTGTTACCAACTAATTGTTGTTGCGGTCTTTGCTGTGCAGTTGCTGGGAACTTTGTTTAATTTTTAGTTGAGAAAGGAACAGTTGGCTGGAGAACACTTCATTAGGTCCAATGTAAACCTGAAACCTTTCAGCAAAAAGAGTCTTTTAATCACAATCAGAATTCCCATCCTTACTTTTGTGATAAATTAATGAGTTTCAGTCAAGATAAGTGGTGTTGAAACAGGAAGGCATGTGGCGAGCTGGAGATATGTGTTAATAAACACTTGACGTAAGGCCTGAAGTTTGTATTGACATTAAAAAACCCATATATGTAGTGGTGGTGTCACACACAGCCTTAAGATAAAACCCCTTTGGACAAACACATATATATATATATATCTTTTTTTAAATAAAATTCGCACATTTTGCATGTTGATTGGGTTGATTAAATTAGTTTATTTCAGGCATAGATTGTGAGAAATACCAAACAAAACACCCAAACATTTCAAAATCATTATAGAAATAATGAAATGCATTGATTAGAAAATAGAAAACAAACAAACAAAAACAAAACACACTTCTGTCACATTTGATTCATTAAATATAGTAATCAGTAACTTAAGTCAAGTAGAGTTTGATCGGTTGCTTGAAAAGGAGTGGGAAGAAGTGCACTTGTATAATCCCACCCCCACATAGTTACTTCATTTTACAGTTTTTTATAGTTATATAATCAAGTTGAACTTGAATGTGATATAAGATTAAATGTTTCAAATTAATTTAAAAAAAAAATCAAACATTGTGTGGATACTTATTTATTTTAAAAACATTCGATTTTGTCCAAATATTTAATTTGCAGGGCTAAAAGTCACTTTGTCCACATGATAAATTTCAACCACACCTCGTAACCACTGTCCGATTTAGGGATTATTACTAGTTTTAAAGGGTATTGGTCCTCTTATTCAATAACAGTCCCAACAGAAAGATTTTGGTTTATGGCTTCTATTGTTTTTATAATGTTGGCCCAATATGTTTGTAATGGTGTGCAGGACCAGAAAGTATGAGACTGATTGGCATTACTACAACAAAATTTGTTCACGATTCGTGGTATTAGTAAAGAATCTAAAATAAAAACTTCCATCCAAATTCTTTTACACAATCCAACTCAATATTTAGCTCTTCTTTTCCATTTTAATTTGCCAGCCGAGGCGCTATTACCATCATGTTTCATGGCTTCGTATGAAGTTTACTTGCTTTTTGAATCGTCTTTCTTGACCTTGCCACAAAACACTCAATTTGCCTTTAACCATTGATGAATAATAAACATACGTACAATAATTATCCCAAAGTCACTTTGCTCTTTTTCCAACTCTGAGGAACCTTACAAGAAATCCATGAGTTTTTATGACTACTCATTAAAACACACTTTTATCATTTGTTATAATAAAGCACTCTCCTCTCAAAATGACACCATTAAACATAATTCAGCTCTAACTTCTTTGTATGTGCTGGTTTTGCTGATTTATTCCCAGTTTTAGTCCATTTTTCCCTCCTCTTTCTTCCAGAGCAGCTGCAAACTGCTGCGCTGCCCCTCTGTGGTCGGCCAGAGAACTGCATTGCAAACCAAGTGTCCGTTCAAATCAAACTGATGTAGGGGTGTTTAGTGAAGTACAAAGAGACCCTCATCAAGTTGGTGCATGCAAGGACAAACCGCAGGTAAACATAAACTATCAATGTTCTCAATTTGCACACAAATCTACAAACACACAGAGATTCATTCGGAGCAATTTAGTAAATGCCATCAGGCCTGCAGAAAGAGAGGGAAATAGGCTTGCCTCCCATCTTGGTATCGGGAGCACAGATGAGATTGATGAGTAACGTCTGTTTATGATATCGGTTATTCAAGATGAAAGATGAGGGTTTGTGGAGGGGTTCCTCCCATTCACTGTCATTGATTTACACACATAAACACACACAAGAGCATACCCACAGTGGGTGTCCTTGCTTTGTCAATACCCAAGGTTATATTATAGGCAGTAGACTTAAAAAGTTCAAAATATTTTTTTCTGCTTTAATGACAGAACAAAGACTGACGTCTTAAGAGACACAGTACAAAATGACCATCAATTTACAGAAAGATACGCAATTGTTGTTTAAAAGCATCGAAGCGTTTGTGCAGAATTCGAAGCACTCAAAGCTGAGTCAGTTCTGTTCGGGGGAATTAAAAGCTAAACCTGCTTCGCATTAGCAGAGAGACAAGTGAATGTGCTGCCCGTGTTTGTGTCAAAAGCCTGTTTTTCTTCCTCTGCCAATTACAGTGACTGTGGCACAAAGGCAGCTAATTTTGTCAAGCTCTTGTAAATGGAATGATGGATGCTGATGGGGAGGGGAAAGGGGGGCAGTGTGAGTGCATGTATGCTTCGTGGTTACCCAACACCCCCCCCCCTCTTTTTTTTTTTAAAGCCTCTTGCAGAGAAACACAAGCAGCCAGAAACACCGTGTGAGAGACCGAGATGCACAAACATTCCCCATTCACGGTGAATTAAAAACCCACAACACACAGCTTTTCACGAAGGCATTCATTATGTAGCCCTAATGTAGCAGCATAAAGCAGAGGAGCAACAGCCAATCAAGAGGGGCGATTCGGCTTTTTTCACTCTTGCTGGTTCTGTTGCTATAGGGTAATTTGTTGCACTCAGCAGGGCAAGGTAAAGTGAATCAGGATTAATTTACATGCAGGCGTTCACTTAGGCAATGCAGAGAGGTAAGCAAACGCACCGTCTCTGCAGCTGAGAAGGCCGTGCAGCAGTGAGGTGGGGGGGAAGTGTTGGATAATTAAGGAGCATCAAATGTGATTGCGGAAGGCGGTTAAAAGGCCGCAAATTGTGGAGTGGGTTCGCACGGCTGGAATGCAGTCTTTGCGTTTTAGTTAAGGTGCAATGATGGAGGCGTGGATGTTAATGGGCGCCTCACGGCAAAGTCTGATTCAATCTTTGCTAATTGTGGTTAAAATCTCTTCTTTAGGAATATTACTTCAGTTCAGCTGATCGTGACATTACTATAAACTGAGCGGGGAATAGTCTTTTGAAGAGCCAAAGAAAAAGCTCTCGAAGCAGAGAGTTTTCAATTGAAATGTTTGATTTAAGTGATTCAAAGCCGTGCAGGATAAAGATAAATAAATTCTCGTGAGACTCCAGGCTGAAGTGACAGGACTAACTTGGACAAACTGCTGTAAACCTTCAGAAACAAATGTAACCACAAATCCAAAGAGAGGAGAACGAAAATACTAAATAAGTTGTTTGAGCCGGACACACATCTCCAACAGGCCGCTGAATTCCTGCCCCGCTGAGCAGGCGCAACATATAAGAGAAAGAGATCACTGGGATGGGATAAAAAGGGAATAGCTGGTCGAGTCTCTCCCTTCTGTCGCTCAGTAGTAATGGACTCTGGACCGAGCGTGTGGCAGGGGAATCCGATCAAGCATGCCATCCTGGAAACGCGCGCACACGCAGGATCATTCTGTCAAATCTGAATAAACACCAACACACATCGGCTGGATTACAGGGTGCAGCTCGGGGATTCGGGGAGAGCGTCTGGCATATTTGGCCATCTCAGATCTCCTGTCAGGGCCTGAATGCAGGATGACAGCAAGAGAGAGCCCTGAGCGTCTGGAGACCTGTCCCCATCTATGCATCTCTCACATAAACAAATTCTCCCATCGCTGTATTCAGACTAGCCTCTCTGCTCTATTACACACAACACACAGCTGCCACAAGCACTCAGAAACCCAATCAACAACCACAGGGAGGGAGAAAGAGAAAAGGAAGCAGAGAGGGGGAAAAAAGAGGGAAAAGTAAATGGGGAGAAGGGGAGTCCGGCGGAGGAGAGGGAATAGCGAGATAGAAGCGGTGTCGGGGGAGATGCTGAGATGAAAATGTTGAGAGGAGGCCAGCGCTCCGGAACTGTGCTCAGCGTTCTGTCTGGCCGAGCAGGAACCTCCTAAAAGCAGGACAGGAGCAGCTCGGATGAAAGAGAAATGGACTCTGGTGGGAAGAGGGATAAACAAGGGACACAAGAGGGCCAAACACTTTAAACACACACAATATTTAGGACCACCTGCTCTCTCCATCCAGTGGGTTGAGGAGAATAGAGCAATAGAGGTCAAAGTCTTATGTGAGGGTTTATCTGTGTAGAAGAAATATCAGGAAGTCATCATTTGATCTACTTTACATGTTACCAGTAGTTTTTCAATTATGATTATTTTTAGCCGAAATAAAAAAAAACTGTGGTTTTCCAGGACATCATTTCTGTGGAGGAGAAGTAGTTTATAGAATTTGGCCTTTGAGTTGTGGGAGGGCCAGAAGTAAGCCTGTACTCATTTCCCATCATCTTTTGTTTACACTGCTTCCCGCTAGCATCCAACCCCTCACAACCCTGATCTGAGGCTCAATCTGAGTTCTCTCCTTCTCCCTTCCCTCCTTTTAGCCCTCCAGATGTAGAGTTATGAGAAAATAGTGTCTCATACTTTGGAAATCACTTTTGTTCGATGACTTCGCCGAAAATCTCCAGTCCGTTAGCTTTAGCGCAGAGCTTCAAGTGCTCAAATAAGAATAACAACATTGGTTTTATTATTTTAAAAAGCCATGCAAGAGCAAAAAGTAATTGGTTATATATAAATGTAAACGTCTGTGCTTCAGAGCCCACCTACATGAAGAAAATGCGACGTATTTAGCCTCGCAAAGGAGGACTTTGTATCCTCCATTTGGAGGGTGGATTAAAAAAATTCTGGACACACTTGCACTAAAAATGTCTCTTCAAATGGAGGGGAAGTGAGAAGGGAAGAATTCAGACAGGGCCTAACATTATCGGTGCAACAAAAATGGTGAGCAATGTCGGAGCTGTCCAGCAATACAGTTCTGATACAAATGCCAGCTGCACGGTAGTCCTGAAGAAAAAAAAAAAAAAAACAGCACTAAATTTTAGGAAAAAAACAAAATGACAGAAACCAAAATGTAAAAATAAAAACAAAAGCAAAAAAAAAAAAAAGATTGTAAATGAAATGTTAGAAAACAAAATGCAATAAGGAATGGGAAAGGGTAGATACTATGGACATCAGGGATTTGAAGACAGATATCCGGTATCGCTTCCAATCAGGGATATACCAGAGTACTTACTTAGTAGCTATGATCATGTTTATTTCTGATTTCACTTTTTTTTTGTCATGTGATGAGGAAAGACATTATAAGGTGGACCTCTACACTACTTTTTCTGGTTTTCATAAAAAAGAAGTGACATTTTGGAAGGCAAAAGAAAGTTACAGAAATCAAAATAAAAATTATAAAATAACAAAACACATTAGGAAAACAAAACATTTATAGGTGTTACGGGACGTCGCTGATTGGATGATGACGTTTGTCCATCATTTCAACTGAAAGTTATTTGACATGAAGCCATATAGGATATCATTATCTAATCAGCGATTTCCCTTAGCTCCTAAACCTTTTCTAGTTTGAATTGTCTTTTTTGAAACATTTTCTTAGTTTTTTGGAATTTGTTTTTTTTTCCAATATGTGTGTTTTTAAGTTATTGTTTTAATTATTTATCCTTTTTTTTTTAGGCTTCTGGATTTTTTTCTTTAATGTAATTCTATTTTTTTATCATTTGTTTTGCTTTTGTAACTATACATTTTTTGGATCTTTAAGAAATATTTGCGTTGAGCGATTTGTTAATGTGATGGGCTACCGTAGGGCTCAGATGAGGAAAACCAAGATGTACATTGGTCAGAATGGATCAGAGCAAGGAGCTTGTGGCTTGCCGTTGTAAGTCCCATGTCACACTTAAAAGTTTTTCCAACAAAATTTTGTTTTTATCTACTCCTGTTTTACAATGATTTGAACAAAGAAATACTCAGAAATTGAATTTTAATATTAATTTTCTTTATACATGCTCCCTGTCATGAGAACAATGCAATAAAAATATAATCATTTCCAATTTCATCATATTGGGTCTTTGAATACTTCACAGATTTCTAATCTGAGAGCATTTAAGGTGCCCTTTGTGTAAAAATCAGTTATTTTATTAGAAGTGGTTCTCTGATCGCCTCTGATCTGCCCTCTTCAGCTCGATTGATCTGCCACATTACAAGACACCCCTTCCTCCTGCCCCTGCATCCTTTCTCCCTGGCCTCATCTCCACTGATCAGAGAATTGATTCCTACAGGAGTCGATAGGGTGTCTCTGTGTCATCTGGGCTGGGCCAATTACTTCAATAAGTAATAGTGATTAGTTTGTGTCTACATGAGTCCGGGCTGATATAGATAGAGGTGCCGTGAGCAGAGTCAGGGGAACCACTGACAATTTGAATCGGCAGCATATCTGAGACTTGTACACCAGAGTTTATGCAGGATTCTGCTCTCGTTACGGTGCAGTAATTCTGCTGGAAAAAGTTTTTGCAGGCTGTTGCTACGAATTGTTGGAGGATTGTAGACATTGGTTTTCTTGAAATATTTTCAAAGCCCTTTTGTACAAAAATGTTATCTTGTCCAGATTGTAAAATAATAATCACTGTGTGAGAACACTAAGGCATGCAGAAAAAAAAAATTGATCAGACAAACTATGCCATATGTGGCCTAATAAACTATTTAACCTGACCTGCCAAACTGGATTAAATTATATTGATAATAATTACTAACATTTTAGGTATGCTAGTGTGTAGCCATAGATGTTGGACTACAATTACATTTAAGTTTGTTTAGGAGCAGAAAGTTATTCCGCGTTCATCTAGTTCAATGTGTGATTCATGTTACTGTTTCCTGAAATCATGAAAGAATATTTTCTGAGATTAATCAATAAGCACCCAACTTTGTTACTTGAAATGATCTGTACTTGATCTGATCAAAACCAGATTACAAAAACCATGCAAAACTATAAAATGAAATAACTATGTTGGGGTGGGATTATATAAATTTGCTTCTTCTCACTCTTTTCTTCTCACTCTATTTGACTTAAATTAATGATTACTATATTAAATGTATCAACTGTAACTTAAGTGACTCTTTGATTATTTTTGGGTTTTTTTTTTATTATTTTTTATTGTATTTCAGTTTTCTGTAACGAGTGATGAACCTGTGTAATTTTTTTTTTCTGGTATTGTCCACAATGTATGCATGAAATAAACCAGATCAATCAATAATGTGGTAAATAAAGATTTGTTTGTCTGAGGTACATGTGTGTTTTCAGAGCCGGACAATCATTTTTCTGATCATTCCAACACCAACTGAACACAGCATTTCTCATTTGTGTTTTTCCTTGATGAACATAAACCCATTGGTCTGATTGGCACTAAAAATAAAATCAGTTTTGACATTAAAAAAAAAAAAAATGTATATATATATACATATACATTTTCAATCAGTCAAACAGTTTTCTCACCTCTGTCACAGTTATGTATTCTAAGTTTGATTTGGTAGACTAAATGTCACAAAATAAAATTAAAAAAAAACCCTGCTGGCCTTCTTTTTTGGTATTTATTGTTTTGTTTTTTTTTAGGAAGTTATTTTTGTATTTTGTTCCAATGTGTAAAATTACAGAGTTTCAGTGTCAGTATTTATTCAGGATTTTTGTGACTTTTTCTATGATGGGTTTTACCATCTTTTCTATATCGCAAAAATCTTTAGTCTTAACCTTTTTTTCATGTGCACGCTCATGTGCACGCACACACACATGCACAGTGTTGACATGGTTGCCTGTGGCACTACTTTGACATTGTCCAGATCATTAAAAGAAAACTGTTACTGTTGTCGAAGGCGTATCTATTTATGTTGATAGTATTCATGGGCAATCTTTTCATAACATTGATCAACAGAGTTTGGCTAATAGGAAAATAATAAACAATTACTCCTGCAGACCAGAAGGGTAATTGATTTTCTTCTGTAAATTACTGCCACCATCAGCCCTGCATACACAGAAAGGTGATCATCTGCATAAAATCAATGGGATATGATCCTATCTGTATGATAACTATGGACTGTGGCCAAAGAGTCTCCTTTAGTCTCACATAAACACAAACAAGCAACAAAAGACAAATTCAAAACAAAGACTAGTAGCTCAAATTCAATCTGATAAGATTAAGATAAATGTTTGACTTTTTCACATTGAGGTAATTTAAAAGTTGTTCTAAGCAAAAAAAAAAAAAAAAAAAAAAAAATCAATGCTGCTTACATTTTAATGTCACATTTTAGACTCTTGTGTTTGCAGCATCTCACTCGAAAACTGTAAATCCAGCCACGTTAAATGATATCAAACTAAACAAGAAGATTTCACCTAACTTCTTAAATTCAATAAATTGTACAGAAAAAAAGACTGCAATAAATATTTCGAAATCTGACATAAGACTACCCCGGTGTTCCCAGCCTGGAGGTGACTTATGGTGATTGCTACACCCGCCACCGGACAGCTATATGTAAGACTATGCACTGGCCTCCAAATCAATATTGCCACCAACAATAACATTAGTGTGTATGTCAGCCGCTGAAAAACGGCCGGCTATAAGAAGAAACAGAATTAATGTGACTTATTAACACCATCAGTTACTTCTTGTGTTTTTGCTCACTCATGGGAGGGAAGCAGCAAAAAGAGGCTGGAATTTCTTTTAACCTTCCTCTTTCTGTTCCCATCATTGGTATTAACGGGTCTAAAACTAACTTTAAAATACATTAAAAACAGTGACTTATCATCCAATTTTTTGTCATCTCTAGCTTATCGTGTTAGTCTTCCTTATCTTGTAAAAATGTTGGTTTTATTATTTTTTTTTCTTTAAAAAAATTAATGAGTATGCCTCTAGATTTCAATAAAAGCAGAAAAAATAACCTCAAGAGGATCATATAAATTAAATAAATGTTACTGTGCTACATGAATTTTACTGAGGGATTTAAACATCTCTAAAAGTAATTTGTTCGATCTGTATTTTTTTTTTTAATTTTGAACTCTGGTAACTTATATTGTGTTGTGAGTCAGTTTTAACCCTTACATATTTTTCTTCAGAACATAATAAAATACATAGAACTTTAATTGCAACACAAAAAATTAAAACAAAAATTGCTTAAATATTAAAAGCTAAATCAGACAAAAGTCTTTGAGGTGCCCAAGTTTGTCGATTTGTCATTTGTGTGATTATACTGAACAAATGAGCATCCCCTGAAGCTCACATGATTAGAAGAGGCAGAGGCTGTCAAGTGCTTGACTGAAATCCACTAAAAATTTAAGCTTAGGCTCCAACTATTGCCTTATAAAGTTATGTTAAATAACAGTCTCAAAAAATATCCAAACACCAGAAAAGACTATTTTTAACCAGAGCATTTCAGAATAAACAATTTGGATTTAAACTTTGTAGAAATCAATTTTCCTGACAAAGTAAAAAAACTTTGGAATCAATTAATGGTGTAGGACACAAATGCTGGAGACCAGGCTTGGTGACTTAAAACATTTGATAAAGTAACCATAAGACAGCCCAAAAACCCATGAAGATACAAAAATTAGTGACAGAACAGAGCAGATGACCTGACAAGTACGAACAGAGAACCAGAAACTTAAAAAGGTTGAGGGCAATTAACTGAAATGATAACAGCTGTGAATCACTCAGGATTAACTTGGAACAGGTGTGATTGACAGAAAATGACCACAGAAACACTCCAAACAAAGCCACAACAACCTTACACCTTTTAATTTTTTTAAGTAAAAAAATGTTTTTCCAAGTCATCATTGTGAAAAATACATGTGATAGAAACAATCAGATTATTATGGATTCTTTTTTTAAATTGTAATTTAACTGTATCCACAAATTTCTGTCTAAACTTAACTTTATTAAAAAAGGACACTTTTTACTTATACTGCTGAGCATCTTGACAGAAAAAAATAAATAAAAAAGGAGAAGTCATTTTTTTTTCTTTTCAATTTTTCCCATCTAGTAATCTGTGTTTAAATCTGTTTGTTTACAGAATTTAACCCTTCATATGTGTGAGTTTAAACTGAGGAAAACGAGGCTAAAAAAAAAATTAGAATAAAACGCACACATCTGGACAGCTCTAAGCATGATGCCTTCATGGTCCAAATTTTTGTTCTCTTTTCTCTTTAGGAGCCCGGCACAGACGTCATGTCTAATGGTTTTGTTTTAAAAACTGACAGCACTCAACTCTATTCATGCTGGGTACACAGAGGAAAACGTGGTCGACCCCTAAAACCAAATACGGGCTTTTTTTAATCTTAAAGCTGTGGGCTTTTAAAGCTGAAAAGAAAAAGTGGAGACAAACAGCTGAAGCAGGCTTTCAACACATTAGCTTCTTAAATCAAATCACCATGAGAGGAAGACGGCGCCGGCGTCTCCAACAGGAAGAAGCTCTGGACACAGAAGAACTAAGTGAATGCTTTTGCTTCAATCTGGTGTTTTTCTCTAAATACATTAAATGTTTGTTGGAGTAAATAGGGATTCATTCCATTACACCACTGTGGCTAATTCCACAAAATAAATCAAAATGTGTATAAATGGATCACTTTATTATTCTAACGGATTAATTGTAATGTAAATTGGTTGATATGTGATGCTTAATGACAGAGACAACCTCGCGGTGGGCTCAGGTCTGTGAAGCAGAATGATTGTTGAAGTGGTTTTGTTCAGATTGATGTCCTGCTTCGGTCATGACTTGCTTGGAAGGCTGAGATCTCACAGCACTAATCAACAGGCTGGACACGAACTGGTCTTTATCACTTCGTCCCCTTTATATGACTCCCAACCTTGGCTGTGCGAGCAGTTGCCTGATTTCTCATTTTGTTGCACTGCGAGTGACAGTGAGCGGCTCTGATTGAGGGGATCCATTAGAGATCAGCCCGAGGAAAGCCTGTTTGATGGATGAGACCAGCAGTCACCTTCAGAGCCAGCTAACAACACCTGTATCCTCTCCGTCAAACACAAACACACTCACACACAGACGGACACACATCTGCTGACGTGAAACAATTCATACACAACACTTTTGTTCTCGGCGGGGAGTGAGAATCAGAGAGCGCTTCTCAAAGATGACAGTAAGAGCAGCTCAGTTCAACATTTGGAAATAAAACTAACTAATGGAAAGCCAAAGGATTACTGTTTTAGCATAAAGTATTTAATTGTGACCTATTGAAGAAACACCCAACAGCTTTAGTTCAAGTGAGTCACTTCTTTGCTGCTCATTAGTCGGTGTCGACTATGTTAAATTCTCTATTCATTAAACCATTTCATTGTTAGTTCAGTCAGGTCATTGTGACTCCAGTATTCATCTCTGGCTCCAAACTTTCCAATCCCACTTTGCCATACAGTTATTTTTTTTATTCTTCATTTTAAATTCTTGTTCTTCTTTCTTTTTCCGTCACCAACCTGTTAAAAAAGACGTCCACCGTTTTGACTCTCCAATCAAAAGAAAGCGTTTTCCTCCTTATGGCACATTCACAATGCCCTCTGCAGATCACGTCTAAGTCAACGCTTCCAATGAAAAATCGGCGTAAACGTGTGTTTCGGGGTTTTGCATTCAAAGTTCTCACCTTCATGTGTAAATCCAATCATTTTAAGACCATTTCGGGTTCCTTGTACAAAACGTGTGGCCACTGAGTGCTCAACGATGGCTAAAGCAGGTTAAACATTGACCAATTGGGGACTCAGGTTTGGTAGTGGCGTATGGATTTTCATTCCTGAAAGTGCAAACCCTTTGAAAATTGATCATGGAGGTTAAGGTTAATAATTGGCTGGAATTATATGACACCAAGTCTTTTCTACATCAGAATAGAGCTGTGAAGGAAAAAGCCTGGAGCAAGATTTGTGGCGACCCCTGATGGGGTAAGCCGAAAGGTGAACAAACAACAACTCTTTTAATTGTAAGTGGTGGACGCTCATTAATATATGACGATCCAAAGAATACTGAGGGCTAAATGGGCTAGATGGGCAACTAAAGGCCTTGAGGGCTCTTGTGCCTGCAGAATTTCCAGATATCCAGCCCTACTAATGACTGATCACCTGGTTCAGGTGTGTCCAGCCAATTAAAACATACCAGATCAGAGTATGTTGGAAAACATGCAGGTATCGGCCTGGAATTGCCTGTCCTTGGGTTAAATGCACATTCCACAACTCATGTTTTTAAGGTGTTTTTGAATGAGCATCACATGTCTGATGAGATAGCAGTAGTGCTGAGCGGATTGATCCAAAATATCGATAGTTTGTATCTGTCTCAAGTTGGTATCTGGTCGATACTAACTCGCAGATATCAATACTTCCACTATTGTCTGAATCTTCTCTGTATCATCAAAAAGGGCCCAGCTGATTCGCTGTTTGACAACTCTCACTAGTCCTAGGTAGGATCCAGTCATGGTGTATCCCGCCAGAATGTCCAACCAAGTTTCACGGAAATTTAAAACAATTTTTTTTTTGAAAATTTTGGCTTAAAGTAGTGAAACAGTAAGACGAGAGTGCAAAATCTGCTGATGGTCCAATTAACTGAAATGTTTTAAAATCCAATGAGATTGTTCATTTAAAGCGGTGGCGTCTAGACTGTGGAACGTACTTCCACTTCCCTTACACTCACTGTACTCTATTGAGGATTTAAAAAAACAACTCAAAACCCATTTTTATAATCAAGCTTTCCAGTTACAATGAATAGGCCTCTGGCCTCCTAAGTTATTTTTTGCGTGCTGTTTTGCTTTGGTCTCCTGAAAAGCACATTGTGACTCCAGTCTGGGAAAGGTATTATATAAAAAACATTACGTACTCACTTACTAGCTAAAATTCACTTGCACTTCATGTTTTTCAAATGATTTATAATGAAGGACAGAATAATATCTCCTAGCACAGTATTTTCATGCCAAAGAAGCTATTGGTGAGAGTAATGCAACGCTCTCGGGCTAAGGCTCGATCCAATACCAATCTGATGCTGGTCAATATTGCCGATACTGGATACCAATACTTTACGTAAGTGCGGTTGATGTGAAAACCTAAAAATTTTATTTTTTTTAATTTATTTTTTTTAGTGTCCTTTCTTAAAATTACTTGATAAATACAAAAACAGAATTAGAACAGTATTTTCAGCTGAATAGAAAATAGTTTATTGAAATGAAAACTTCTTGAAATTAATAAAAAGGTCAAGAAGTGAATGCAAAACATTTGACCAACCAAAAGAAACAAGTAGCTATGATACAAAAATAAATCAAAATGTTTAACAATTAAAAAAAACAACAGCTTTTAAATTGAACAATAAAAACAGGTGAATAGTAACTTGTCAAAAACAACTCAGCTTTTAAATAGAGTAGAAATATGGTGAACAGAAACTGCTGAAATCTTAGACATCAATGAACCAAACTAGCATGGTTTTGGGGCGTGGGATGAAGCCAAAGTATCTGGAGAAAACCCAGGATGCACAGGAGAACATGGAAACGCCACAGAGAAAGATCCAGAGATGAGAGCGCTGACCACTGCACCACTCTCCTGGTTTATTATACAAAGCCAACATTTTATGAGGCTCTGTTAAGTTAGATATGGAAAATAGTAAACAATCTTTAAGAAAAACACAGTTTGTTACTGTCTTATGGTTGTAACTGACAACAATCCATGATATGAGGAGGAGGCAGAATTGAATCAAAACCTTCAGATGACTTCAGAAGAATTTTAAAAAGTCTTCACCGTTTTCATTATCATCTCCTTATCTACTGCAGCTTATTTTCTGCTACTTAAAAGGCAAGGTGTGCACGTGAGTATAATGAGTTATAAATCAACCTCATGATTTTTTTGCTTTTTGTACAAATGGAATTCTGCAGCCAGCTGTCTAATTGCAGCGAGCAGCGTTTTCTCATTAGGGTCTATCAGCGTTTGACATTTAAGTAGAGAGCCGCTAAAAGCCTCTTTGCTAAAACATTAGCATTACCATTAACCACAACCTTTGAAGAGCCAGCACGGACTCACGCCGGACTCTTTTTTTTGGCTCTTTCTCTTTTGACGCGCAGCTTCCCATACTTTCAGTCTCCAACTGGTGCGTTTAGGAAGAACAATGGTGGCTGCAAGTGTGGATGGAGCAAAGTGAGAGCCCAATCAGGCCAACAAGAAGGGAACACGGTGACAACTTAAGCAGAGAGGTGAAAAGGAAGACAAGGCTTAAGGGAAAAAGAGAAGAGGGTGATGCGGGAAAGGAAGGTCAGCAGAGCATCGCTTGAAAGGGGGGTTGGGGGGGGTGCCTGATGGGCACCAAATGAACAAATTATGACGCCTCCATTTTGTAGGATAGGGTCACCCACCACCCCCCTATCCCACCCTCTTCTCTCTTCCACTCCTCCTCTCCTCTCTTCTCTCCTGACAGTTCAATTTCCCCCTCTTGCCTCCCTGCTCCTGCCTGCTAATTGTGACTGAAGCCTTATCATGGGCCCCCCCTCTACCGAAACACCCCCCCAGTCCGAGGAATCGCTGCGTCTGAGAGGAGACTGGAATGTCAAAATGTTATCAGAGACAGAAAACAGCCAGAGAGACAGAGGTCACACACAATAAGACCGGATGTTCGTCTGCAGGCAGGGCCAAAAACACTGAAAAAAATCATGATTTTTAATGTACATGCTGCAGAAAAGTACAAATATATCTTTGTTTTTGCTCTCAGCTTCTTGTCAGTGATCTGAAGGATCGGCTACAGTGAACAATGAGTCTTTCCCAAAACAACAAGGTCACGCAGAGGGAGAAAAATCTTTGATCAAATTGATTTTTTTTTTTCATGTATTCATGATTATGCCGCACTTTGATACAAAGAACTCAAGCATTAAAAACAGGAGAAAAATCTTGAAGTGAATTGATTTGCGAGCTGTATAAATGCATGTGCATGGTTGGTCTAGGAGTGTCTCACTCAAATACAAACACTGCTCTACTCAAATCTAGCTTGAGAGTGCTTGACTCCGGTGGGCAAAGTGGAGCTGAGACATGTTATTTACAGACTCCAGGAGGCTGGGTTTAAACCACACCTGAGCATAAAGCTCATCTCACGCCCCTGCTCAGCATGTCTCTGCTTTGTCATTTGGAATTGAAGCATTGCTAAGTGCATTTTACGTGCTGTGTTCTGTCTGTTGATAGACAAGCAAGCAGAACTGAGAGTTGAGGCAATCTTTACTCTGAGGGGATCAGCTGGCTTTCAGTGTCTGAAGTCTTTTACCGGTCAGCCTCCGGGGCTGATCTAAGGTCAGAATAATCTGAATGTAGAAAGAACCATCAGGAGCAACACAGGACGGAATCACTGACCCCAAACGTCCCCCATCACAGAGAGCTAGATGGAGTTTAAAAACAGCGTGGAGGGGAGAGGCATCCGAGTCAGAGAGGGAGAGAGAACGTTCATCCATATTCCAGAGGTAATGAGGGTTAATTCATTGGTTAAGGATTAACAAGGTGCAAGAATATGATGGCTAAGCATTTGGCTTCTTGAACATAGGTTTAAATCAACCACATCAGGTGTGATGTAATCCCAGCTCCAGAGCCCCGCCTAGTGGGAAAATAGTTCTGCTGTGACTTCATGAAGTGTTCATTAAAAAGAAAACCAAAGATCTGTGAAGTTTATGAGAAGCATGTCAATCATCTGTGACAGCATAAATACCTCCTCCTGCATATGAATGTGTACAAATAAAGGATTTACGGGTTTACGCATTATAATCTAAATGTGTATATTCAAATTTTTTACATCACAAACTCCAACTATGCAGGTTTGTTATGCAAAAAAAACGATCAGTCGTCAAAATTTCTTTATGTTTAGGCTGTTAGGTTATTAAAATACAAATACTGAAATTAAAACAGATGGTTAATATTGTTAATAGTTTGGATAAAAGGAAAAGATTAATCTGTCTGTAATTTAACAGATGAGTGCAAGTGACATTTTAATGAGGACTAATTTATTTATTTTTTTAAAAAGCAATTATTTGCCTAAAACAGAACACACAAACTCAAGTTAACACACCTTTATTTAAATTCTTAAGCCACTGGTAATAAAATAAATGCAAAAAGTAAAATAAAAGAAGTATGCAACAGAAAAAGATCTTACTATGTGGATTT
The DNA here is from genome assembly GCA_003999625.1 of Oryzias javanicus. Classification (NCBI taxonomy): domain Eukaryota; kingdom Metazoa; phylum Chordata; class Actinopteri; order Beloniformes; family Adrianichthyidae; genus Oryzias; species Oryzias javanicus. The sequence continues at coordinate 8,482,229 of CM012445.1, forward strand.
TGTCTCATTTTTTTCCTCTTCTGACAGGTAAATTTACATCTGTGTTATAAAATTGTAAATATAACATGTTTTGCTTTTTTAAATTGCACCACAGTTGATCAGGACAAAAATCCCAAAGGCTGAAATCCAGCAAGTCAAGATTAAAAAAAGTAACAAAACAAGAACTAAAAATGTGTCCTAGCAGAGGAATGTCAACACAATTTTAACATTTGAGCAGAAACTCTTATCAAAAAATTATAAGATTTTCTAGTCAGAGTTTGAATTCAGAGTGATGTGAACTCCGAACAAGAGGGAGGTGTGCCAAACTGTTGAGAACAGATATAACCAAATATAAGCAAGCAATAAAGAGAAAGTAAAAAAATCCATATAAAGGAATTTAACTTCTGAAGAAAAATCCAGACATCTTATTTTATTTTTTTCAATCAAGTTTTTTTTTTTCCTCACCGAGAGGAGGATGTAAGAGCAGGGGTGCACCGTTTAGTTTAGTCTGTTTGGTTTAGTTTAGCAATCAGCTATTAGTTTATTTTTTATGAATTGATTTTATGTTTTTGGACAATTATTTTGGACAGTGTGAAGTCCACTGGGAAAACTGCGTTGTGTAATTGGTCGACATAAATAAAATTGAATAAAATACAAATATATCCAAGGAGCCAGGATGTAATAAAACAATTAATTTGCAAAAATGTCTGTATTATTTAAAAAAAAAACTCTTTGCTGTTTGTTCATATAGGCTATTTGTTCTTAGTAAAGCTTAATTTCATTTTTTTTTATTTAATTAAAAATTATTATTTTTGGCTCTGTGCTTTACAGAATGTTGTGTTTCATGATATAAATCCATTTTAATTACTGTGTATCTCTGTTGGTTTTATTTATTTATGTATTTATTTATTTTTACTCAATTGTATTCCTACAAAACAATTACCCAACCAAAACAATGCATCATTCAAGCATGTCTGTCTTTTGGGGAACATGAAGAAGAAAAGATATAATTTATGCATCTTTTATTTTAATAAAGCCATCGGTACCTTTTTTTTCTTCAAAGAGAAGTTTCCTAGTAGTAAAATTCTGGCTTTCTGAGATGAACATTAATTTTTTTTCCAAAATGTTTTTTTCTTAAATTAAAAGAAAGGGGGGGTGCATTAAATAATTACTTTAAGGTAATTTTATGAAACAAATGAATCCTGAAAGGATTTTAATTCACTATTATTGCATGCTGCTGAAACAGGTACCAAAAGCATTTGTGCTGATCTTTGTTTGGCCTTTTTAATCTGCACACTCATATAATAACTGGGTTTGATCTTTGTTTGAAAAATATAATGAAGCTGACCTCCAAGGAAAGCCCCTACTAAGTAATGATGACCTCAGTTAAGCTAATATTTCATAATGGCACGGTCGGCGTGCGAGTGATCCTGCTGCTAATAGCAGACTAATGGTTAAATGCTTCGGCTCCGCTGAAGAGGAGGCAGCCACTGACACACTTGGTGTCCGCTAGCTCGTTTAGCATGGACATAAATGAGTGTGTGAAATGAAGACATGAGAGGGATGGGCACGTCACTGACCCTTACATATATACTTTCGCAGATCTGAACACATCCACCAGGACATACATGCGCACACACACACTCGCAAGCGCGGACATGGTGACCCCTACAGAGTTGATGAGACAGGAGCTGATATGCGAGTCAGACGGAGCCACATTTGTAAAAAGCGATAGCCAATTACAGCAGCGAGAGCTGGGGGATAATAGCCTGCCTGTCAGCTTCTGTGTGCAGCGTATGTGAACACACGTGATTGTGTGTGTGTGCGGCTGAGCCAGAACCCACAAGTGAATATTGGGTTCCTATTCTCATCTATTTGCCCTATATTGCCATTCCATAGATATTAATTTCAGAGCAGTGCTGCAGCACAGGGCCCAGGTCATTAGCGTGATTCATCTGCAGTCCACAACGAGCATGGAAAAGGCAAAATCTCTGTAAGATTTCAGCACCATAACATTGTCCATATGAAATTAACGACAACCATAAAACAAATGACAAAACAAACATGGATTAACCCTTCAACACCTGAGGGTGGTGACGCTTAAACACAAAATCTTTAACAAACTTTTCAATCGTTCACATGATAATTCCAGTAGATTCTGAAGAATCTACTTTGATTTACTGAAAAGTACATAAAACACTGGAGCTCCAGTGTTAAAGGTTTATGGGTAAATACATTACATTATCCATAAGATCCACCAAAAACACACAAATGACTGTGAATAAACCCTAACACAGACAAAGGGAAACATGGAGCGACAGAGTTTTGAAAGCTCAAACATCAGTGCTTGTCCTGTACTTTCCACAGACACATGATCTCCTCAAGGACTTGGTCCTGTCAGCGGCTGTGGCCAGCCACCTGAAACAGAGGAATGATAGACTATCAGAGGAAGGGAAACTGTTCCAGGGAATTGTGTGGATTTAGTGGTTTAGTGCTGACACATGGCTTTGAGCGTGGTAGAAAAGCACTTTAACTCTTGAGTGCTTTTATCACTCGTATACACTCCATAAAGTAAAGGTCTATGTCATCAGATGGCTCATACATACAGAAACACACAGCATGTATATGATGTTAAAGACCCACTTCAATGAAAAATAGCTTTTTTAAAACATGTTCTTGTTGCAATTTTCTCATATATCAAGAAAATAAACTTTAGTATTTATTTATTTTAAATCATGTTTAATTATAGACAAAAAAAATGATGTTAGAAGCTACCATCGACTGGCCACAAGCTCCCCGCTCTGCTCCATTCCGATGCATCCACTTGCATAGAAAATAGATCCATGAATGTCTTCAATTTCCTCATCTGATCTGGCTCTGTACTCGTTGCTTCAATATTGCTCACCATTTGTGTGTTTTTTATGTTGCGTCGGTGTTGTAAGGCGCTGTAAGCTAGCTGGAGAGCATGTAAAACCACATGTCACACAAAGTCAAGGCCCGGGGCCGGATCATCTCATTTTATTGCAATTAACTTTATTTTAATATGGATGCCCCTGAGAAATAAATACATTGATTGAATTGATCATATTGAAGCAACACTTTGATTATGGAGGCTAAGAGATCAGTTCTAATGATCTATGTCTTTCTCTTTAAAACACAGCATTTACATCACATGGTGTGATCATCCTCTCCCTCCATCTCACTGATGGTCCAGAAAGAAATAAACCTAACTGAATAAAATAACTAAGGGCAAAACAGGGTAAAAAATCCAAACAAAAAAACACAAAGCAAAGAAAATGAAATGATTTGATTTGTCTTTGCTAAAATGCATTCAATTATTTAATTTCCAGACTTTCTTTGTTGTGTTCAGCAGCATGTACATATTTGCATCATTTTAACAGGCTATATTTAATAGAGAGCAAAATCTTTTAGGATATTTTAGGTTAGTTTTTCATATAAAATCACATTTTAAAAAAGTAGGCTAATTTCAGTGTTTTTATTTTAATTTATATTTTATTTTGTTACATAATACAATTTTATGGAGGGTAAGATATTGAAATTTGTTTATGGTTCAAGTTTATTTATTCTGGAATACATTCCTCCCTCTCTTTATTTATATTAATGTTAAAAGTTACATTTTCAAAGTTTTCAAAGTTTAGTTTTAGTGTGTTCAATAAATGTTTATCCTGTTCTACCCACAACCTAAGTGGGTTTTGGCCCCTTGTGCGATTTGATTTTGACACCCCTGATGTAAACAGAAAGATGTCAGAACTTATCGGCGGGCGTATTTCACGTCGACAGACCTGTCCACACCTCAGAGGCAAATTTCCAAGGAACTACTGCCACTCTGCAGAAACTATGTCCTAGAAAATGATGCAGGTTTTTGTATTATTATTATTTTGGCTAAAAACTGCATCATAGTGCTTTTAAAAGACTACTAAGAACACTTTTACAAAAGATCAGAAGATGATTGGAGTGAGACTCACAGATAAGTCTGAAAAAAAGTAATTGTTTTAAAATTGTTTGTCTGGGTGTGCAAAAATGTAAGGTTATGTTAGGAAATGGTTGAATACTTAAATGGATACAGACACAAACTCAGCCTTTTAATATCTGACTTTACAATCAGATGACAAAAAAGTAACTTAATACTAAATTCCTAATTTAAGGAAACAAGTTTAGTGCAAAAAAGAGTCTCTCATGAAACACTGGACTCCATTTTCTATGTCACCAAACAAATTAAACAACCTTTAGTGGATTTATAAAAGTTCCAACATTGCTGTATTTATCAACGAGTCTCCCCTTCTTTTTCAGATGTATAATTCATATGTACTTGAAGAAACTGGAGCTTCATAACTGAGAACAAACAATGAAGTTAAAGCGTATCCTGTGCAATATTCCCCTTTCTCCGATTCATCTCTGTAATAGAGATGCAAGCTCCGTAATGCTCGCTGGGAGCCAAGCATGAGATTGAGGATTTCTCACTCACCATGCATTATTCATAGACCAGAGCAACAGAGTGTGTAAGATGAGAATTACACAGCATGAAGAGAACAGGGGAGAGGGGACCGAGGGGAGGTGAGAGGAAGAGAGGAGGAAGGACAGGGGAGCAAAGGTGACACACTGTGGAAGAAAAAGACATGAAGGAGAGGACAAAAAAAAACCTGAAAAAAGAGTGACATGGTGGACACTTGCAGATCTTTATTTCCTATTTCTCTCAGCTTAACCCCAGGATTGTTTTGGGAGCTTGTGAACAGTGGGGTGGTGGAAATGAATATAGAACCAGGAGCCCAGATAGCTTCAGCAGATTGGCTCGCAATTTGCATTTGTTAAATGCGAGTCTTGTGAGTCGGTTTGTATTCCGAGCACAAGCTGAACGGTGAGCGGGAAATTTCAGGGTTCTCTTGCGATTCGTGTCCGGCCTCTGTTCTTAGTAATGAAAAACAGTAGGAAGTGAGTCAGGGTTGGAATTGATTTGTTTAACAATGGAAATGAAACAAAGTAGGAGGCATGGACCAAAACAGGAGGCCTGCCATCTTAAATAAAAGCTTGGGACCAAGAAATTGCAAAATTGTGGCTGACACAATTTGACAAATGACTTGTACAGAATGATGTAGAGCATTTTTTCCATCAGAATAATTGATGGATGGTTAAAAGCTTTTACCGTTATTGCGTTATTTCTGCAGTGATGTGAAAGAGCCGGCTAAGAAACATTAAAAACATCAATTTTAAAAATATTCACACAATTGAGAGATCTAAAAGACATTTCTAACAAGGTATTTCATGATAATTACTGTTAAATTATGGCTGGATGTGTAATTATAAGTGACACTGATATTTAAATTTTCTTGTGATGTCTGCATTTACTGTGTCTGAAAGGCTTTTAGCACAAGATTAATATATTTTTTCTGTTATCTAAATTCTTTGTACATACATGAGAGTGCCTTTTTGATGCGCATGTCTTCAGCGATGCAGCCCTAATGACAAGAATGTGACGGTTGCTGGTTTTTTAGCTTCCCAGAAATGAAAAGCTGGTATTAATTTAGGCTACAGATTTCATTTGTTCCGAACAGGAAAAACAATATAAATCACTTTTAGAGTGATTAGAGCGAGAGTTAGATTAATCCAGGCCTGATTAGGGCATTATGCCGGCTTGTTATGGACACACAGGGTGACTGACGGTAATTACTGTCAGTAATAGGAGAGCGCACATTCAGTCAAAGCATGAGCCACGGGCTTTGTGAGTGAGTGTGGTGATAAAATGTACTTTGGAAAGTTGACCAAAACAAAAAAAAAATTAAAATTGGTTGATTTTTTCCAAATTATAAATAAAAAACTTGCAAAAAAACAAAACAGTGTGAAGCTGAGGTTTTGCTTGCAGCATGCAGAGGAAGAGGTGAAAGAGTCATGGCTTTGTTTATGATTATTGATATCCTAAGACAAACATGTTCCCCAGATAATAAAAACAGATGGTAGGTAGGTAAGGCAAATATTACCGTGAAGAAAATTAGAGAGGTGCTACATCAGCAAATCGAAGCTCGCTGTGAGCAAGAGACACATCTGCACACCTGAGTTTAACCCTGTAAGTGCTCTGACTTGGGAAAAACAACATGTTGTTCAGCAGAAAAAAAGGGCACGCTTATTTGATTACATTGTTGTCTGATTTAATGTTCCACAGCACATTTTTAACATAGTGGAACTGTTTTATAAATAATTATCGACAAATCTTGCATTTTTCAATACAGCAAGTAGTCATTCAGAAAAACAAATAACGATAGATGTGCTAACCTCAACCTAAAGTGTTAAGAATTAGCTAAGCGTTTTCCCGCCAAAAGTGCTTTCGAGATGTCAAGGAGGCAGCCATTTTGAAATGATCGGGAAAAGGCCTTTGACTGCCCCTAGTGGAATGATAATGCACCAATGACATCGTACACAAGTGGTTTTAAGGGAAGTTTCATTAATGCCAATGAGATAGAGGTCTCACAATTTGGTGAATCAAATATTATACAAATGGTTTTATAGGGTTAACCCTTTAACACCTGAGGCGTCGCCAGTGATGCTTCAACACAAAATCTTTAACATACTGTAACTTTTCAACGCAATTAAGCCGCTTTTCTCCTTCAGAATCTGCTGGAATGACATTGATCGTGTTAACGTTTGAAAAGTTAAACACTGGAGCTCCAGTGTATAAGGGTTAATCCATTGCATGAAGCCCAATAAGGAAAAATTCTTTGTGATTTTGGGCTATATAAATAAAATTGAATTGAATCAGTGTAACATTCTGTAATGGAATCCCAGGAAACATCAGATCTAGTACTTATGTTTATGTTTTGCCATTATAAGTAAAATTCAAACTTTAACTTTAACTTTCATGTTTTTGTTTTTTTTTATTTATTTCAACTGTGTCTCAGAAGTATGAGCGGACTCAGCAAGGACTCCATATGGCACTGTTGTCTTTATTACTGGGAATATCCTGCAGGTGTGAAGCTAAATTTACAGTTTGGAAGCAGACATAAGGCACCCAATGAGATGTGTCCCATTAAAGGCATGGGAAATAACTATGCATATTTAGCAGGGCATTGCACATCTCTCTTCCAGCTGCCCTCCTCCTCTTATCCACTCTTCCTCCTTTTTTTTCCCTTTATTAGCAACAATTCTTCCTTTTCACCACATCATCGGTTCCTGGAGAACCTTTAACACGCTGTTGGTTCAGCTAGAGCCTCACATGATTTGACAGCCTCTCCACATCTGTCCCTTTTTGAGTTATAAAACAACAGTCTAGAAGCTTATTTTATGAGTGCACGCCTCTGCTCTTTTCATGTTTATGACAAAGATTTGGAACAAATGGCATCCGTTGGCTGGAACAACGAAGATAAATCAAGTCAATTCACTGGCAAGAAGGGAAGCACAGCCACACAGAAAGAGTGCCACTTGATTGCCGACAAGAGGAGTGCTTGCATTATTCAATTAATACCTGAAAGGGTACATTTTATGCAGCGTTTACCGAAGCATCCACCAGTCAACATACGCGGGGCACATACAAACACACGTATACTCCCACACAAACACAAGGACTTGTGTTTGCATCCTGGGAAAAGACTGGACTCTCCTTCCATTTTGCCAAATCAAATATACAGTGAGAGCAAGCTAAAAGGCACTTTCAATCAGCCGCTCTGGGTCTGTCTGTCAATCTGGGAACAACAACAATCTAGCCTACTTGGAGCAGTCTAGTCAACATCCATTCCCCAATAAATTCAATCAGTGATGCTTTGTGTGTATGTGTGTGCCACTGCGTGTGTTGCTAGAGAGAAAGATGTGTTTTTTTTTTCTTAGCATCATAAAATAAAAAAAATATACTATATATATAAATTCAAATGTAAAGAAATATCTAAAAGAGAAAAATGCTTTTATGGAAAAAGTTAAACATCCAAGGATGAAGATACCAAGTTGTGAGATGCATGCAATTGAAAAAAAAAGGAATGAATTTTGCTTTGAACACACTCCTCTTCCTCATATTCCTCATTCAGATTGGCAATGAGAATCTTCATTTCACTAAATAATCTTCGAAAGCCAAGGAGCAGAGGTAACAAGCCTGAGCTAATGACATTGATGTGGAGGGCTGCACGCTGGAGTGATTGTCTGACTGTCTGAGACCCAAAAGCAGCCATAGCAGGCTCATCATGGACCCGCGTTCTCATTATTTGGCCACAAATGGAAATGCAAATCGCTCGCTTTGCTGCGGACGCCTCAAATTTATTAAACTAAAAGGTTTAATTTCCATTTTTCTTTGCATCAGCTTTATTTATAAATGTCGTGCCCTATGAAGACCCTGTTATTTTCTCCCTCTTCTGCAGGCTCTTAACAAATCTGCTCATTAATATGGAAATAGAGAATCAATCGCTTTTTCCGGCAACACAGGGCTGCTTCCCTCTGCAGTGTGTAATGTGTTCTGACTGGTCATCAGCACAAACAATCTCACATGCATTTACATACCACATATAATGCTATATGTACCATTATATTTATTTTTCTTATGCACAAAACCTACTTTTAGCTTTTCTCTCAAAACACATATCTAATATATAGCAAATAAAAAGGCTAAAATGTATTTTAAACAGCTATTTCCACCCTTTTCGGACACATTCAGGAGTTGTGTTTGCCAAGCAAACACAGAATGGCACCAGATGTTGAAGAATTAATAACCCATAATATCAAGTGCTGCTCAGCCAAGCTTTTAGAGCCCTAAAATAACACTCATAGAGCCTAATGAGATCTAATTATGCACAAGGTTCTTAGTCAGGGTAATATGATGATTATTACATCTGTGGCTTTTTACAGTTGGTTGTCATATTTGCCAGCAAATTGCTCCTCTTTCTGTCTGTTTGCTTCCCTCGCCGCCTTCTTTTGTGTCAGTCAACAGGAGTAAAGTGAAACACCACTCTGGACCACGACCTAATGAACATTTCTAAATGGCCATGACCAGCCAGTTAAGAGAATAATGTTGCAGCTATTAACCAAAGCGGTTGCTTCCACAAAGAGTCATCTGTGAAAAGCAGCATCGGAGGAGCAGGAGTGAGCAGACGAGCTCTAGTAAGATCCCCGTTTCCACACACACATTTGTGCGCACGCTTTGCACAGCCTGACATAGCGTGTTTATCTTTCACATTCTGCAGCAAACAAACCGTGTGACGTATATTCAACCCATGCTGCAGAGCTTATTAAAGTCTCAAGGTGTGTGTGGGGGTGTGTGCCCTATTAGAAAAATTCAGTTTCACTCAAGGTTTTAGTAGCGCGGTTGCAGACCACTGGCCATTGATTATTCATAGAGTCTGTGATTGGGTCCATTAATACAGGATTAGGGAAGGAATTGATGCTGTTTGGGTGTGCCTGTGTTTGTTTGTGGACTGCATGTGTATTGTAATGAATTCACAGTTTTGGTTGAGCAAGAATGTCAAAGCAAAATTTGATAACATTGATGAGTTATTAGAATTAAAAGTATCAAAATAATGTATTATTTTATAAAAGCATGATGCACTGTTAAGTCAAAGAAACATACTACTTTTTCTTTACTATTTATTACTACTTTACTGTTTTTAACCCCATCATTTGCCACATATTGCAAGATTTCAACCTAATAGCATTTGTTCTCCAATTGAAACTTAATCTGGGTAAATGGTGCCTAAATGTTTAAATCACATTTACAGGCTGTCAACTGATCTGATGTTCTTCACATGGTCACCCTTCGTTTGAATGAAAATAAATTGATGGCAAATGAGAAAAAGATTCTGCAAAATGGGGTGAGGAGATCAACTGGATCATAGCTCTCCCCAGTGGACATTTTTGGAAAAACATGGAATGTCGAAAAAGGAGCAAACTTGGGATTTCGAACTTATTGACACATTTTTTTAATGGAAAAATTAGTTAAAGTCATGCTTTATAATTGATTTAGCTCCATATTCATAAAAGATATGATCACCAGTATTTTTTTTAAATGTTAGCAGGACTGACTTAGGATGGCTCTCAGAATTGTAAAAAACTTCACCTAAATGTTCCTCAAAATGCAATTTTTTTATCTGTAAGTAAGATTTTCTGATTTTTTTTTTACATATGCATTTAAATTGTACTATTGATTTTTAAGTGTTCTTTCTGTGTGATTATAGGCCCGTGCATTAAAAGCAAATTTCTAATATGACAAAACAGAAAAACATGGTTTCTAGAGAAAACATTTTTTTAATGAATTAAACGTTTTTTTTAAATTTGTATGTGAGACTTTTGTTGAGATATCTTGTGCATTTGACTTATATATTTAAGATGCACAAAATACAAAAACGTTATTCTTCTTTTTAACATCTTTTCACACAGCTTTTTTTCCCCTAACCTTTAATTAACTGACTTTCTCTAGTTTTGTCAGTATATTTTTCATATGCATATGTACAGTTTTAACTTTGAAAATGTCTTTTTATTGGTTATGCATTGAACATGATAGATAAGTCACTTATTACAATTAAGTGCCAAAGTGTCCTGATGCCCAATGACAAGAAGCTATTGTTTGTGTCTCTTTTATAGGAGAGAATCAAGAAGAATTTTGATAAAACAAAATGTAGCTCAAAATCACATTTGTAAAAGTTTGAATGCAAGCTATGTTAAATACATCAAGGTGTTATCAAGTTAAAAACAGCTAACCCATGTGTACTATATCTTTTTCTATTAGAAAATCATCCATTCCCAGATATTGCTTGTACTTTGGAGATAATTCTATAGCTAAAATGTGTACTTACAAAACGTGTCTGAAATAAACGTAAAATACAGAATTCTACGCGATTTAAAATGTGGGTGAAAACATTGTCTACAACTTGTGTCATTTATCACTCACACGATCTTTGGGAGACAGATGAATTATTAATGCTATAATCTGAAAGTTACGGAATAACATTTCCAGTAATGGTACATTGGATAATTTCAGCAGGGGAGCAGTTGTATTTGCTTAATGGTTACTTCTAGTTTTAAAGGTCTATGAATGAAGCCAAATTAGTAGTGATTATTTTTTTTCCCATAAAATCTATGGATTTTTTTTTTTTTTTTAGTGTAACTATTTGCACTTATGAAAAAAAATGTTTGTTTTTTTTTGTTTTTGGATTTTGAAATGATGACATTTTTATTTAAAAAAATGCTATATTATTATTATTATTATTATTATTAATTATTATTATTATTATTATTATTATTATTATTATTATTATATTAGTTAAAGATATATAAAATTGTGTTCCTTCCAAAGCAATACAAATTTACAATGGAATTGTAGAATATTGAAAGGCAAACTTGTGAATCTAAATGTTATTTCTTCAGCATTTTGTTTATGAGCCCAGGTCTCTCTAATTTATTTATAACCTCTGAAGATGCGACAAATAAGTCTTACCTTGTTAAAAAAAAAAAAATAAAAAAAAAAAAAAACATGGATTCTCCTGGAGTTTAGGTGAATCCTGTAAATAACATAAAACACGGTTTTGTTTTAAAGGCTCGCGGGGCGGAAGTGTCACGCTCCATCCACCCCGCTGCACCTGTTTCCAGCAGCGCTGTACCTGTCCGTCTGTGCTGCTGGCCGTGGTGCTGAAACTGTGACGTACTGCATACTCGTTCATCACGCATCCTCTCATCTCCTGCCATTTTTTGTGCTACTTTCTAACTTGCTAAGCAAGGGGGGTCTCCATTAGCAGGAGGTGCAGACAAAGGAGAGAGGCAGTCGTATTGACGGACTGGTCCTTCCCTGGAGATTTGGGGTCTTCTCACAGACAAGAGGCTGCTATCAGACAGGCGATACCATGTCCGACTTTGACAGCAATCCGTTTGCAGACCCGGATTTCAGCAATCCCTTTCAGGTGCCCCTCTCGGCTAGTTGACTTGCTAACAGATGCTAGAAACCCCATTGAGGCCAGTGCTAATTTAGCATGTATGCTAAGTCTGTTTAGCTTGAGTGCTAGCTAGAGAGAATCAAAACAAAATCATTAGCCTCCACATTTACAATATCACTCACGCTTAGAGAAGCTGGTTACATGAAGGAGGACACTAAAATCTATAGTTTTGCACATTTTTTCCCGGCTTGTTTTTTCAAAAGTGTTGTGATAAATGTTCAGTCGAGTATTGCCATTGTTGACGTTAGCTAGCAGGGTAACATTAGCTTAAACAATCGTTTAAAAGCATTTGCGCGATTAATTTTGGTTTAAAAAAAAATAAGTCGATTGTTTTATAAAGTAAGATGGAAATGTAGCTGAATAATTCAGAATATAAGGAATTGTCAGTGATGCTGGGACGCAGGTGATGGTGATTAAAGCGTCTGATAAGATTGTCACTACAGATTGACACAGATATTTGTCTGTTGTCAATTTAATTTAACATGACGTTTGTTTCTTGGATAATCTACAAAAAAAATGTTAAACTATTAACCCCCCACGTACATCAATAATAGCAAATATCAGCTTTTTATGGTAATATTATGTTAAATGTGTTTTTGGGTGTCAGATGAGAGCAACAGGAAGTTTACCTGTGCCCTGTCTTTTATTTTAAAAAATAATAATACATTTAATACATTTTATTTTTATAGTGCTTTTAAAAGACACTCAAAGATGCTTACAAAAAAAATGACATTAAAAGAAGAATTTAATAAAAAAAAATAATAATAATAATAATAATAAAAAAAAGAATGTGATTTACTGTACAAAATAAATTAGATTTCACTTTTTTCACATTACACAGTTAAAGCATCTTTTTAAATAATCTTTTTAGGAGGCTAATGTATCTGATTTCCTGCCAGACTTCCCAAAAGAGAAAGTGGTTTTGTTATGATAAAAAAGTAGATATAAATGATCAAAGATGATGATTTATTTTAAAAAATCTTTCAAAAAAATAAATTGTACTTTAAAACAATAGTTTTTTCTTGGGTTTTTATTCTATGAATAAAGCAAATGTGTTTATGGTTCCATTGGAAAAATTCTGTCTATGCTACGGTCTGATATTTCAGATGAATCCCCAGTTAATCAGCATTTGATTCAATTTGATCATGCATGTTCTCCTTGTTATCCATCCTTCCTCATAGTGTGATCACATGTCAATTATTTGTAAAGTGAGTAGTAAATTTAGTAAATATGTAAATTAGTAAAACACAAGCCTTAAGTAGCTGTTAACTCCTTAAATTCCTGACCTTTCTCCCGTATAGGATCCCTCTGTGACCCAAGTGACACGATCTGCCCCTCCTGGTGGTCTGGAGGAGTACAACCCCTTCACAGACGCCAGAACGGTCAGCTTAAGTTGTCGATTTTTAATCATTATCAGATGACTGCATGAATATATTTGTCCCTTAGTGAGTGACCTTAGTTCACCCCTCTACCTTCCACTGAAGAAACTTTGATTGTGGCCTAACTGAAGTCTCTACATGATATGGACTTATGTAGTACCAAAATGATTGTAATAAATGCTTTCTGGACTGCAGGCAGCACCTGGAAGTGGCCCCAAATCTGCACCCGCACCTTCCCAGAACACACAGCCGGCCATAATGAAGCCCACGGAAGAGCCGCCAGCTTACACACAGCAACAAACTCAGGTAACTCTAAAAACAGAAGGAAACGGGACCAAATTCACAGCTTTTTCTTTTATTTTAATAACTGACAAGAATCTAGAATAGATGTATTAAAAAAGGTTTAAAACAGTTTTATTTATTTGATTAAAATTAGGCTATTGAATAGCACAAATGTGATTTCCCGCTGAGGGAAATGTACTTACCTCTAGCCAAAACTGACTTTAAAAAAACATTTAGATAAAACCTTTTTTTTTTTAATTGGCCAAATGAGCTTTTATCAGTATTGCTTCCTTAAATATAGTAAATAAATCTCAATTACAATGCTTTTAATTGTTGTCACACTCACTGGTCAGAACATGATTGGTCAAAGATTTAATACTTTGCTGTTAGTTTTTTAAACAAAAGCAGTATGTCTACTAAATAGGATTTTAGAAATTGTGACGTTGGCATGTTTTTCCAACAGAAAGGCTAAAACTACAGTACTGTGTGCTCGGACTGCACACACATATGTTTAAATAACTGTCATTAGCTGTTTACTTACTTTCATTTTAACTATATAGTTGCATCAGAAGCATCTGGTTCATCTTTCCTCTTTTCTTTCATAAACTGTGTGTTGTCTGATGGCCCTTCAGCGGCGAACTGAGGTATTTTTTTTATCAGTTTTTTTTTTCCTTTACCTCATTTTTTCAAAATTAAATGTGTGTGTTATCATTATCTGATCTTCAGTTTACAACTGTAGAACATTAGTAATGTAACCTTTCCTCTTATTCCCCTCCTCAAACCAAATCCATTTAATTTATCTGAGTGGACATTTCCTACCTATGAGCCGTCTGTCCTCCTAGCAGACAGATGATGAGTGTTCTGGGTATTTTTGTGCCAGGATCAGGCGCGCGCTCAAGCCGAGCTCCTGAGGAGGCAGGAGGAGTTGGAGAAGAAAGCCGCGGAGCTGGACCGTCGGGAGAGAGAACTACAGACCCACGGAGCAGCAGGTCAGTCGGTCTCTCCGGTTTCCTCTCTAACCACCCAGCACTTCATTAATCTGAACGGTCATTACTCATTAAAGCAAATCTCACGGTGTGTTACCACAGTAACAGCATAACTTGGCTCTTTCTTTAATATTTCTTTAACACATTCTTAATCTAGGTCAGTCTAAAAGAAAATATTGTTAAAAATCTGGAATGGAGATATTTTGGCAGAAATGGTATTGAAGTTAATGTTGTTGTCCCACTCAAACTAATATTTCTACTCTATAGTTTTGGTTTAAATTAATGCTGTCAATTGATTAAAAAAATCATCAGATTAATCACACTTCTAGGTTGTGAGTAACCACAGTCTTTTACTAGGTGAATTTTTTCAGAGAATATGCAGCTTTTGAACAAAAACATGCTAGAGAGAACATTTTTTCTACATTTTTGTTGTCTGAAATTTTTCAATTTATAAAGTGTTAACTCAGATATCCCAGAAGTGTAATTTGTGAGCCCAAAACACATTGACAGTAAGATAAGCAGAACTGTAAAGACGTTTAAGAAAATAAGGATGTAGCCATAAGAAATCTTATACCCTGATCCAGATGAATTCTCTTTTCTGATTGGCTGCTGGTGTGGATGCACACCCAAAAAGGAAGTTCCAGTCAAATAGCCCAAATGCTCTTATATCACTGCAGAGGGTTCTTTAAAACAAACTTTTACTTCATGATCTGGACAAAAAAAACCAGTAAGAGATGAACATTCTCTGAACTGATGCTTTATTTAACCTATCGTGATGATCAGCATTTATATCACTTTCCATTTCTGCTGGAGTTGAGGTCTGTGGCGGCTCAGCGACGTGTTGTCGTGCTACCGTAACAACAGCCCGTACTACGCATAGAATAGTACGCTTTTTGTGAAAAAGTGTTCTAAATTAAAAAAAAAAACAACAATAATAAAGTGCTAAAAATCAATTGAGTGCGATTATTTGTTAATAAATATTAACATGTTCAGTTTTTTTATTTAATTACGTGCGTCAACATTGACAGCCCTAGTTTAGATGAATGAAGTAAAGTCAGGATCATCAAGAGAATGGAAAAAAAAAGATTTTTAATTTGAAAACAAAAATAGAACATTTGAAAACTGTTTTGAACTTGAAAGTACAGGTTGTAAACTTCACAATTTTGGAAAAAAGATCATTGAAAATGTGAAGAAATACTGAAAACTTAAGCAAATAAAACTCTAAACCTAAAACTGTAACCACATGCAAAAAAAAACAAACATTTGTGGCAGCTACCGTTTTGCATTTTCAATGTTTGTTTGTTTCTCTCACTTTTTTCTTTTGGTCCTTAATTTCCAGTTTCAGCTAGACTTTTTGTTTTTGATGTTAAGCCTAATTTTTATGGGGATGGGGCTTGGAGTCCATTGGCTACCGGAACATGATTGGCATCAGGTGATAGAGGTCATGGTAACGTCATTTCTTTTTCAGAACAGTGTCTGTTGTTGGTGCCGCCTGTGTCATCCCTCCTCTTATGTAGCAAACTTTAGAAGGATTGATCCAGAAGGGGGGATGAAACGGTGTCCATTTCTACCTGTTTGCTAATGCTAATGTATTTGCTGATCAAAAAATATTTCCACCCCAAAAAAATGACTGGAAAATTAGTTACACTTTTCTGAGGGTGTTTAACTTTGAAATGCTGTCCACACAGGTCGTAAAAACAACTGGCCTCCACTCCCAGAGAAGTTTCCCGTCGGTCCGTGCTTCTACCATGACATAGCTGTGGACATTCCCGTAGAATTCCAGAAGACCGTCAAGATTATGTACAACCTTTGGATGTGTAAGTGGACAACCACTTCTCTGGTTTAGTATTTGTATTGTTTTTAGTGAAACCTTAACCCTTTGTTTTCTCTGCCAGTCCATGCAGGAACACTTTTTGTCAACATGTTCGGCTGCCTGGCGTGGTTTATTGTAGATGCGTCTCGCGGCGTAGATTTTGGCTTGGCCATGCTCTGGTTTCTGCTCTTTACTCCATGTTCTTTCATCTGCTGGTACAGACCACTTTATGGTGCATTCAGGTGAGCAGAAACACAAGAATAACACTTTGACAGCATTTTTTAACAAAACAACCAATAAAACCTTTACATACTTTATATATTTATTATATAAAAGTGCTAAAAAGTGTTTGGATCAGAGGAATTTTTGGTGTTTAATTCTTCCAACTCTGTTCTGACTGCAGGAGTGACAGCTCATTCCGCTTCTTTGTCTTCTTCTTCGTCTACATCTGTCAGTTTGGAGTTCACGTCCTACAAACTATCGGCATCACTGGCTGGGGAACATGGTGAGTTTTACAAGTTCTTCTTTCTTCTATAACAGGGGTCCCCCAACCCAACCGGTTTGATGTCGGGACAGTTTTCAAGAACGGGTCCGAAGTTGGCGTTTTCTTACTTTAAGCTTCCTGTTTCTGAAAATCTATTTTTCAAAATAAAATGCTTCTATATGAAATTTAGTTTAAAAATAACAATTTGAAACTGCCTGTAGACGTTTTACAGCTTTTAAAAAGCTACAATGAAAGAAAGTAATAGATTTGTAAAACTTATTTCTGATCCATAATAATTCAATAAAGGCAACATTACAGTTTTTTTTTTACAGTTGCTTATTTTCTTAGAATGCCATCATATCACTGAGAGGTCAATTAGGGCTCAGATTATCTTTTAAGGCAAACATATAAATCAAATTTTGTTTTTAAATTCATCTTTTCTCTTTAGTGCAAAGAAGTTTTTTCTGTGCTCTACATTTCTTATCAGATACCCGCTTAATTTAGATCTGTTTTTAGAAAATTCTTAAATGTCTCTTTTAAATATTTCCATAAATCAGCATTTTTATTTTATTGACCCTTTTTTTCTCAGTAAAATAATTGCAGCTGGTTTAAATGTAGACTTTGTGTTGGACCCATTAAAATGTGATGATTTTCCCTTAGACATCAAAGTAGAGGCTAACTTCAGTCACGTTTGAAGTTTCACTTCAACTATATTTTTTTTCTATTGTAAAATTGTTCCCAGTGGTCTTTTAACTATGATTATGCCATTTTTAGCTGAAATCAAAAAGAATGTGTCATTTTTAAGACATATTTTCTGCAGAAATACAAATGATAATCAACTGTCACAATAAATCCATATTTAGAGGAAGACTCCTGGTTTTTTCTTTTTGTCTGAAGTGAGAGGCTCTTCCTCTAATTCCTCAGTGGTGCAGCGGGAGGGCTGGCAACTCCTGATCAGAAGATTGTGGGTTTGATTCCAGCTCTGACTGCCCAGGTGTTGAAGTGAACCCCAAATTGCTGCTGGTGGAAGGTTGGCGTCAGTGTTTGGTGTCGGAGCCACCACCAGTGTTTGAATGGGTCTGTTGCTGTAAAGCGCTTTGGGCCTTTGAGGAAGGGTGAAAAGTGCTAAACAAGTATACGCCATTTTTACTTTTTGCTCAGCAAAAAAACTTTCCAAATGTATTTTTTTTATTAAAATGGTTAGCTTGAGGCATTTAAATAAGCAATTGTAGCAGCTACTTTAAGTAGAAAAGAGACATGTAACTGACATGAACTAATTTACATGAATCGAGAGTGAGTCATGGTGGACAGAATTTGGTAGTTTTCCTAAATGAAATCTCCTTCCAAACCAGAAATTAAGCAAAACAGAACAATATAAGTGCCCATATGTATATATTTATTTGTCTATGGACAAAAAGGTGGGCTGGAGCTTAAGGACCACTGCTCAAGGAGTCTTTTCTGAAGTTGGCTTGTGTTGCTTCTGTTTTTCCAGCGGCTGGATCGCAGCTCTGACTGGTCTGAACACCAGCATCCCAGTTGGCATCATCATGTTGCTTATTGCCGCTCTGTTCACTGCTCTGTCTGTGGGGTCGCTCATTATGTTCAAAAAGGTAACACTCACTAACAAAAGAGACGTTTTTGGAAAGAAAATACTCAAAAGTGAACACGTGTAAATATAATTTCAAAATTATTCTTATTGTAAAAATATTGTGACATGTTTGCGTCTCTTCTGTTCAGGTGCACGCGTTGTACCGAACCACTGGTGCTAGTTTTGAGAAGGCGCAGCAGGAGTTTGCCACCGGCGTCATGTCGAACAAGACGGTTCAGACTGCAGCTGCCAACGCTGCAGCCAACGCTGCTACCAATGCTGCTCGCGGGGCCTTCAAAGCTCATCCTTAAACATCCCCACACATCCCCACATTTACACACAGATTGTCATAATGGAGGCGCACAACTCTGGCTTGAATATTCTGAATGTCAGAAGCTCACTTTTCCCTTCATAGCGGTGAGTAGCAGAGATTAGCCAGAGTTGTTCACCTTCTCTAACATCAATTCAAAAGCTCCCGTCTCCTGTCCTGGCATCGATTAGGTAGCGATGTGCTGTGGGGTTTTATCTCTCACACTCTGACGCTCCGCTCCTCCTGTCCTCTCGAGGTGATCCCATCAGGCGTAGATTTCAGCTCTTGGATTCCCTGTTTTTGTCATGGTGACTTCCTGCCTGAAGAATTCAGTGTAGCGTTGTGAAAATCTGAACATGGTGGTTGGCACTTCGTTCTGTTTCCTTGCTGACCTCTACAGTGCGTGTGCGGGTTTCTGTGCAAATGTGTGTTTCAATGAAGAAAATCACAACTTTTTTTTTTTAGTTAATCCAGCACTTTGACGTTTAAGATCTGAGAGGTAAACCATACCTTGTGTAGATCGGTGTTTCTATGATGAGACAAATACCATTCTCCCAATGGTAACCTTTATTTTATAAATAGGAATCTGTTGCTGTTCGTCAGCAACGCCTCTAACTTGATTAGCTGTTCTTAAATCTACGCTGGTCGGGCTCGCCCAGCTACTCCCGATTGAAAGCATGACAGCATGCGCGGCACACCTGAGCTTCAGTCATTCAGTCCACTGCCTTTCTTCAGGCTACACAAGTGGCTTTTTGGGGGAATGTCTGCCTAACGTCCCGTTCCTGTTGAAGATGACTGCATGTTCTAACAGCTGTGAGATGAAGGTCGGTTTTAACGGTTGATGTGTATTTTAATTTTTAATTGTGCACCCATTAACACTACTACTCTTCTTTTTTTTTCTCATTCATGGAAAAAAATAATGCTGCTATAGATTTTGAGCCTGTTGATTGGCTCCTCCCACCATCACAGTTCCTGTTTATAAAAACCTCACATGAGGAGCTGCCTTTTGTGACAGATGACCTGAACATTAACAGAGCTGCAGTCAGGATTACTCTGCTTATAAGAGGAGGTAAAAACACTAATGCTGTGTATATGTACCACACACACCACCAGCCCATTCTCATCTGTGCTGTCAGCAGTGAATTATTGGGAAAAAAAAAAAAACAATGTTTTGTAGCCAAAATGAACATAAAAAGAACTGGATCCACATTCAGTGATGTCACTGTAACACTTTAACTGATGTGCTGTTTCAACCAGAGGGGGGTAATTCCATTTACTTTTTGTTTAAATATATTTTTACTTTCAGTTGAGTAGATTTACAATGGCAAAAAGGTAAATTATATTCACTGCATTAGGTATTTGTCATCTAGTTTTGTATATTTATAGCATTTATTCTAAAGACTATAAATATCAGTTCATTAACTGTCATCTTTGAAACAACAAACTTATGTCTGCAGTGATCATAGCAATGCTATACTACTGGCAAATTAACATTTATTTTATAAACTATTTACTGAAAATAAAAAAAAAATAAATGGACTTGATGTTTTATGGTTTAAATTGGCCAAATGTTACTTCTAAAACCTTCAAAAGATCAATCGTTCTACATCAGTATTTACTCCAGACTTCAGTGACTAAACAAGATGATTCTCTTTTATTCCTTTAATATATCTGGAAATACCAGTTTATTTTGTCCATAAGATTTAGTCAAAACTGCCATTTTGTGTTTTTTTGCCATTCAGTTTTATTAGAGTAAATATTTAAACAGCTTTTACTTGAATAACATTTTGAACGAAAGCCATTAAAGTTCATCTCTGCCCATCCTACCTGCCTCTGGTAACAACAGTGAAACAAGCTGTACAGACTACCATCACTTCAGAGGGATCTGATAGTGTCATTTAACACACACCTAACAGGCGTGGCTGTTTATCTGTGAAACGGTTCCTAAAGTGATGGTAAATATGCTTTTATTTTGAAAATAGTTTTTTGGATCGCACATTTTGCATTAGTGCAAATGTGGAAAATGTTTTACTATTATTTATGGTATTATTTAAGTTGTTGCATTTCAGTTTTCTGTAGTTTTGTTGCCATTATAGGGTTTTGTAATGACATGGTCACAGCATCAGCTTGGCTGCAAACAGTGTTCACTGACTTTGTAAATTGGTTCTGCAAGAAGTGTGCTTGTTATATTCGAATGTTTGATCGCGATACGTTTGAGACAAAGAATAAGCTCCCTAAAGTGTTATTCTATATCCAGAAAAGCTGTGAGAAATCTACCAAATGTCCATATGGATTTGTTTTCAAATCTTGCTTTGTGATGTGTTCCCCTCTGTTTTACTGCTTTAGGCTAGAAAAAAAACTCAAATTCACCCACGAGATCACCTTGTATTTGTTCTTAAAGCGATTGTTATCCAAAGCCATGTCACGGTGGGTATTTTTCTTCATGTTTTTGGCGAGCTGGTCTGCAGCACAGAATAGGTTTAGAGGTTTGCTGACATGAGACGACTCTGTTTTCAACTCGTGACCGTGTTACTTCACTGAACCAGACAAAAACCTCATCCAAAAGGGACACCTGTATATTTTGTATAGTTTGATTCCTGTTATCAGTCACATGTAAAAAGAAAGTAATCCTCCCTGTCTGGCCTTTGTTGCATGTGAAATAGTTTCAGTTTTGTATATTTATGGTATTAACATGAAATAAAATTTCAAAGAAATATTTGCAGACCTAATTTTGTGATGCTTTGTCTCATTTATACTACAGAATCACATAAAATATTTAATCTATACTAGGTTGTTCTGTTATGTTAAACTTGATGTGCTGATTTTGTTTAGTTGAGGACAAAACTAAAACAAAAGCCCATAAAGAAAGTTTTGAAGTTCTTGAATTATTGCTCTGTAATATTTACTTTCTACCACTAGGTGTCAGTGTTTCCTCTAAAAACAAAGGGACAGAACCAGTGATTCTCAACAAATCACCTTCCTAAAGTCCTTAAAGGCTTTTCATTATGATGTAGGACATAAATTTATGAAGTTAAGCTTAAAATTGAATTTCTGGATATTTTTTATTTAAAAAAATTGTGAATCAGGGGGAAGATTGAAAAACTGCCACTTGAAAAAGAGCTTATTTTTGATTGTGTTGGTGGGTCACAAGCTTCCTGCTCCACCCCATTCTGATACATCCACTTGTAGATGATTAGATCCATTAACATCCTGGTTTTACTCATCTGAAGAGCCATTTGGCTCAAAGCTGTGGCTGGATGGCTCCAATATTGCTCTCCATTTTTGTTGCATCAGTAAAAGGATGTGAAACCAGCTGGCGTGTAAACAGAGAGCTTTCAACAAGAAGAAGTCGGGACAGTAATTATTTACTACCACATGCCCCGCCCTCAACTCAGAGGCAAATTTCTAATGAACTACTGCCGCTATGCAGAAACTGTCCTAAAAAGCCACACATTTTTTATTAAATAGATCATAAGATGATCGGAGTGGGTAAATACAAAAATATTGCATTGCGTCACATTACATAAATCATTCCTGGTAATTCAACCAAACAGGCAGACACAGTTCATAGTCTGAAACCATTTACTTTCTCAGTAAAAAAAAAAAAAACGCAGAAATATTG
This sequence comes from Oryzias javanicus, assembly GCA_003999625.1. Lineage (NCBI taxonomy): Eukaryota > Metazoa > Chordata > Actinopteri > Beloniformes > Adrianichthyidae > Oryzias > Oryzias javanicus. The sequence goes on from CM012445.1 coordinate 8,504,581, forward strand.
CACATCTCGTCTACATAAAAATAAAAGCACAGGAATTGCAGCATTTCAGTGATTTACGGAGCAGAAAAGTAATCAGATACAAAAACAGGCCAGGTGCAAAAAAAAAAAAAAAAACATGAGGTGCCATTAGTGAATGAAAATAGTCCAAAAGTAAGACCTTGAAGGGAAAATCAGCCTTAATCAACATTGAAATAATGTCCAAAAAAGATGTTGAAAAAAGTTATGCAATTCTGCAGCTCAACCTGACTTGACAATGCAAAACTCACTTATAAAATCTGCCAAAATATCTCTTCTGTCATCTTTCCCAAGTTGTCAAATCAGCAATCAAACGATTTGGGGAAAAAAAAACTGTTATGAAGTGAGCCCCAGCTTCAGAAGATTCACTCTAAAATGTAGGAGAATAAAGGATTTTCAGGAGTTGATACTTGATTACAGACAGATGATGTCTAAGTTGGGCCTGTTGGTGAGAACATCTGCTTGTGATTAGTGGTTTGCTGGGGTCTGCAGGTGAACCGCAGGGATTAACATCATTATGAGGCTATAAACATCCACATCATCTTACCAGCAGCGCTAGCTCTGTCCTTGATCTCACGACTATGATATTCACTAATGTGATGGGGTTTATAAGTACAGTGCTTTGTTTGAGATAAAAGTTTGCATAAGAAAACAGACTGTGGGGTGGCGTGACCTCGAGATCTGGAAAGCAAAGGAAGCTTGTAAGACTTTGTCGATCAGAGAAGTATTCATCCTCATTCACTGAGACATGAGCTTTACGTCTTCAGGTCGCTTTAGCTCAGAGCAGGCAGATAAGACTTTTGCCCTCCTCAATCTCCTCCTGAACCTTATCACTGGAGGTGGCGATCTCCGCCTGTGCAGACAGGACGGCACACAGAAAGGTAGCCAGTGTTCCTCCTATCGCTGCGTAGAAAGCCCAGCCAAGCGAGCAGTTAGCGGGCCTGAAGGGTGCAGCTTCAGCGCCGCAGTAAACAATCACCTTTTGTGAACCCCAGCCAGCAGGGTACAGCATGAGGCCCACCATCAGCAACAGACCTGGGGCAGAGATACGGAGAGAACACACGGCAAGATGAGAGGATGAAACCACAGAGAGGAGAAAAGGCTGCCAGGAAAAAACACGGTGACTCAACGGTGGTAAAGATTGCATCAATTCTTTAGTTGACGAGATTGAGGCTTGTCATAAAAGAACACAAACAGCTGGTTCCACCCCGTCAGTCTGAAAACATGAGGTCAAGCAATGATCTAATGCTGTCTTAATCCCTTTAGTAACACACCTGTGAGAGCCCAATGTGAAAAACAAATGCAAATCAACAGTAGAACTTAAGCTGCAGTATGAAACATTATATTCTGATGAATTTTGAAAAAAATAACACAAATTGCCAACTTGCCAAAATATTTAAATAGTAGTACTGCTAATTAAAAGTAATAATACTTATTGTAATCATATTTTCTGAATAAAAAAAATAAAAAATAGGTAATTTAAGTAAGAGGTCTGTAACTTTTAGCGCTAAAAGAGCCATTTGGCCCAGTGTTTTTCTAACCAAAACCCAGCCAGAGCCGCCAAACTTCACTATATTGTTGAAGAATATGCTTTCTTTATATTTAAGTGGTCATTTAACAATTTATTTATTAAAAACCATATTCTTATTTTATATATATATGTATTCTTTTTATACTAAAATCTTTTAATTTTTCAGTATAATATCATTATAAAATAAAAAAATATCCTATCAAATAATATAATTATGAATATTTTTTTAATGTTTTTATTCTGCAGTATTTGATAGTGACATAGGTGTACAAACCAATTTTCATATTAAAATTAAAAAACAGCAACACACTATGCAGTAGAAAATAGAAAATCTTTTCATTTTACTTAGAAATGTAACTTAATAAAAAACAAAATCAAACTTAATTAACGTAGGGCTGGATTGGGAAATTTTTGAAAAATTCATTTTTTAATGGAATTTACAATAGGACGGGTAATGCTAACGATCAACGTAAACATCCATTGCTGACTTAACATATTTATTTACTCACTGACATGAATTTTCAAAACTCTTTTAAAGGGGCCCTACCATGAAAATTCTACTTTTTGAGTTCATAAAAACCTGCGCTATCAGCATCAGCCCCTCCCATACCCATGAAAACAAGCGGGTGGAATCGTGCTGACGTAAGCACGATGTGAACCGCACCCTCAAGGAAGAGTCTGGTCTGACAGCACCGTCCCCAGTCTAACGCCAAAATTCAATTTCTCCACAGGACTAGAGGTGATCAGCAAAAAAATTTCATTTTAAATGGAGAATACCATATATCTTACACTTGTGTCCTATAAATTCCAGTTCAAATAGGTGTCCCTTACTTTAGACACAGGGCTCCTTTAGACCCTGTGGGACACAGGTGTGCAGACGTCGAGTGTATCAGTGTAGCAATGGCCAGGGCCAATAGAGGCAGATATGTGGAATGTGGTATGAACACATTTGGATGCTGTTTATTTTTGTGGGAGACATGAAGGAAAAAAAAAGACTCTACATAAGGATGAGGTCATGAAATGGGCGGCAACCACATACAGTGGCAGGCGGAGCCTCAGGAATCGAGTTGTTTTAATTCCGGGTAGGAAAAAACTCAGGAAAAATAACTAATATTTAATAAATAATTAGTTTTCCAGTGTTCCAGAGGTAATAAATAATCATATATATAGATATAGTTCACTCTGAAAGGCTTAAGAAAATCATGGCATGGCCCTTTAAGAAAATATTTTTTATAGTAACCATTTGTGGCCTAAAGCACCGCTTTTTGTTCATACTTTGCTTATTTTTCTTTTTAAAAAAAGGGTTTATGCCATAGCGCAATCACCACTATAGTGACCAAACTGCAACGCCCTCCAGGAGAGGCAGAACAATTTTTACAATGTTAATCTAAACCGTGTAAACTTCAAAATTAAATTGAATTGAGGAGATCAAAAGAATCAGAATCAAATCGATCCAGGCTTTCGAATCGTTTCTGGAAATGATTATTGATACCCAGACCTAGTTTATGGATCCTCAAGTTATAGATATAAAACAACAAGAGACTTACATGTTATAGTGTGTTTTTGTGTAGGATCTTGGTCTCACCTGCAATAGCCTGGAGCAGTCCGCAGATGTTAAATATGCTCTTCTTCAAAATGCTCTGAAAACACAGGCTGAAGATGGAGATGCAGGCCACAAGCCCCAGCACAAACGTCCCCGCTGCCAGAAACAACATGGCAGCTTGCCAGAATCCACTGGCAACTTCCCCAAAAGTCTCAGCGTAGGGTCCACAGCTCACCCCGACGCGGAGGCAGCGGCTGTAGAGGCCGAGCGATGATCTGTATTCTCCAGAGTCCACTCCGTTCACCTCAGTGTCCGAATGAGGAGATCCCAGCAGCCAGTCGGGGCTCATGAAGGCGATGAGTTCAGAGAAGGCCACCACAATACTGAGCAGAGTCCACAGCATGGAGCGGCACGTCACAATGACATGACACATGGCGTTCGCTCTCAGACGGTTCAAACAAACCCTCGAAGTCTCTTTAAAGCAAGATGGTGAGGTAAGTTCCTCCCTGCAATCTAGATGGCTGATCTTATCCCCTCAGAGCAGATGTTTCTTCTCTCCCTCTTCCCTCCTTCTCTGTGATGGATCCCGTCGTTCCAAACAGCTACAGCGCTCCAAAGCAGCTTCTTGTACTCATGGTGATGCCTGAAACCTACAAGAACAGAAATTAAGAAAGTTAAAGAATCAAACGAGACATGCACAGACGGGAAAACGCATGATGAATCATAAATCTTACTCACTGATCTGTGGTATTGTATATTTCTCTTTTTTTTTTTAAATAAAACACTCATCTTTCAAAACTGCAATCATCAAGCTGTGAGTTTATCAGGAGAAATACTTTAATGAATGCAGGAAAACTCTCCATAAATCACAAACAAGGACTGTCAGAGCTCAGGTTTATCAGGTAAGATAGCAGCCTGGTGCATGCTGGCATCACGGATCGGTGCGGCGCTCTGTTACAGCATGCCACATTTAACAAGAAAGAGGAGAGCATGCCTGATCCTCACAACTGTGGCAAAGCACACAACCAGAGCTACGTTAGCCATTCAAACAAATACTCCAGCATGCGGCCTTTAGTTTAGAAAGTCTTCAGATAACAGAGAATTCTGGGATATTTCTTCCTGCTGATGTCGCTATGGCAACAATATTTTGAGGGAGAAGTTTCTGCCAGCAGCTTTCGCTTAGTTTCCATCCCAGAGTTTCTTGGAAGTAAAAGGTTTCACAGATACTTCAGATGTGACCAACCCTGAAAGTATGTGCACTGGGACGGCATAACTCTGGTTTTTTATGATATCCATCTCTCACGTTCAGGAACTAACAAGGCCTGCAAAGCGAGGAATTCCAGTGAGATGTACAGGCATGAAAGTTGACACATTACCAATGCTTTACTATTCCTCAGAAGAAGAAAAAAACTGTTTACAGCTGAAACAACAAATATCTAAATAAATAACACCTTGAATTACAGCTGATTTTTTTCTCTCTGTCAGGGTGGGAGTGCAAAAGCATAACTTTCATTGTAATTCAGGCGGCGTGTTCACACCACAGGCTCACATTACAATGACGAAGCAAGTTTCCACAAACCTCAAGCCAATAAAAATGGAAAAGAATTTATAAGCCTGCAGCTTGACTTTTATTTCTGTTATCTCATTTCACAATCCGATTGCTTGTTATTGTCCAAAAAGAGCAGATGATTTATCCATCACACTTTTTTTAAGCAAACAAGATTGAACTTCTTTAAAATCTTCTCATCGGGTTGAGATCCTGAAGCTTCATTTGGAACTAAAAAGTCCTCTCCCTCCTCCTGCATCAAAGACAACCACGGCTGACTCGCTGAAATCTGGATGATAGCGCACATTAGGGATGTAAGAGGCTTTTCAAGCTTCCCATTGATTTCTAGGCAGAACAGACAGATCTGTATCTCAGACAGGAGGAGACATTATTTAACATTTTTTGCATACTTTACTGGTTTGTTGGAGGTAAGTAAGCCTCTCCAGCCTGGACAAGTTAAAGACGAATCATAAATCAGTCTTGAAAAATTAAGCTAAGGGGTTTATTTCCAAGGGTTTTATAAAGACTTGCTGGGCTAATGCAAATACAAGAAATATGTGTTTTTTTTCCTTTTTTTTAAAGAAAAGTTTTTGAGAATCTTAAGGAGTCATTATTAAGGCTTAATCTGTCTTAAAAATGAACACACTTCTATGATTATTAAATGGATTTTAATTCACAAAAGAAGACATGTCTGTTGGTGTCATTGCTCTAACTTTCACTAAATCTGTCATCTTGTTGAGGATGAAAAGTTCAGCGCATAAACATTCATTAGGAGCTTTAAATCACTCCAGTGACCTGAGGGGGGAAAAAAAGAGGAGATTGTGTTACACAAAACTGCTGCTCCAGCCTCTATTTAAGGTTGTGAATCCTCCCACCACGTCTGAGGAGAATGAGCTGTGACGCTGAATAACGTCTGATACAATCTGACTCATTTCAAGGCAAAACTTTGGGTTTCACTGGCCACAAAATGAGAGCGCAATCTCTTTCAGAGATAAAAAAGAAGTGGAATGCCAATTCATCTGAACCACAAAACATGGCAGAGATATAAAATCACCATTTGAAATTGTTCAGATGCAGCTGTGATTCACTAAATAATAATCTTTTTTGTAGAATTTAGTTATTTGTCCATTCATTATATGTTGCGTAATTTCTTGAGACTGTTATTCCCATCAAGCAAATTGAAATTTGGATTTATTGAAGTCAGGACACAACTGGAAGAAATACAGTATTCTGCATCTAAAATGAAAGCTTTTTTGTTGATCACTTCTAGCTCTGTGGAGAAATTGAGCGTTGGTGTTAGACCGAGGACGGTCCTGGCAGAGCAGACTCTTCCTGTAGGGAGCGGTACATATCATGCTTACCTCATCACGTTTCCACCCGCTCGTTTTCATGGGTATGGCTGTAGTCAGTGCAGGTTTTTAAGAGGATTACTCTTAAATGCATGCATAAAACACCACTTTGGGGTTCGAGGAATGAAAAGAATAACGCTATTAAAACCTCAAAAAGTTGAATTTTCATGGCATGGCCTCTTTAAATAAAGAAATTCTCAGAAACTAAATTTTACGCTTCATTTTCTTAATACATGTCCTCCATCATCAGAAAAATGCCACAGGAACACGTTAAAAACTCCAAAAGTACAATTTTTATTAGTGGGTCTTTCTAAATGGTTCAAGCTTCTCCAGTCTAATCTTTAATTTGAACTTTACTGCTTCAATTATGATTTTTTTTCATTTTGTTTTTGTTTAGATTATGAATTTTACTTTGTCTTTTTCCATAAAGCACTTTGATGATGAGTTTGAAATGTGTTACACAAATGAACTAGCTCTGGCAAAGTGGAGCAAAACTCTTGGACCTACTGAGCTCCTAATCAGTGATGACATCAAATCTTATTCTTAATAATTTATCTTCATGATATGACTCGGTTCACAATGAACAAAAGTACTTTTATTCGATTACAACTGAGCTGAGCCGTACCAAGCCATCAGTTTTCTGAGTCAAAAAGGAAGTGGCCTAAAATAAACAGGAAGCTTCGGTGTCTTCTCCTTTGAAGATGATGTTCCTCTGACCCAAAGCGTCATCCTCAGACAGGATTACAACGCAGTCATATCCGCGGGAGCGTGTTGTTTGTGACTCTGGGGAGTTGTGGTTATGAGGAGGAGTCAGTCAAAAATACTAGCAGGTATTTTGAACTGGTGGTTGAGGACAGTTCAGGGAATTCCTTCTATTATGGTCCACGGGTTTATTTCAGGCCTCTCCACAAATCAGGGCTCCCCTTATCATTATCAGTTTCCACTCTGCAGCATCTACAATGGTTTCACACCACACTCCACACGAAGCCCGGCAGCACAGCTTCTTTTAAAACGTTCTGTACCCTTAGCGATGTGTGCAAACATCTTTGCAGTTTAAAGCTGAAGTGACTTGGTGAAGCTTCCCTTTGCTGCTGATTACAGTCTATCCAGCCTGAGCATGGCGCTGTCTGTTAAGACTGCAGTGCCCACAAATTAGCAGCTCTGCCCCTTCAAAACACAGAGAGGGAGCCTAAACATACCTTGTTGAGGCAGTCAGAAGGCACCTTGTGAGCCATCCTGGAGTCTTACAGGAAATCTCTTCACTCGTTCTGCATGCTCACAAGCGTGCAATCAGAGGGTAATGAAAAGTTTTTCTGCAGGGGTTTCAAAGAGCATGACACAGAAATTAGTAGGACCTCTTTATCTGTTTGACTGATCTGCACTGCAGGTTTATTTTGCCGCTTCTTCTACGTGCTGCTGCGTTGTTTAGTGCGCAGAAAGGTCACTGTATCCTGAAACTGATGAGAACTTTCCACATGTTTGCTGGTTGTTGCACAGAACTCTGGGAAAGTGCTTCCGCAGCGCTTCCCTGTTAAGGTCAGCCTTTTCTTTGTGTTGAAGTGACCCCTGAGGGAGGAGTAGTTTTACACTTCACGGCGCATCAGACACTCGGAATTATGATTTATTCATAACTGGGTGATCAAAGGTACAGTGGGTAAGAGGTCTCGACCACCCTGTTGACATATTTCCTGAAGTCGTCAGATCTTTGTTACTGCTGCTCTCTCCAGATGTTTATCACCAACGGTTAACATTTCAGGAATATTTTTAAAAAATAAAAACAGAAACCAACACTTGTCACACATGCATGCAGATTACTTTTTAGCAGTAAGACTTTCCCTGAACAAATATAGAAAAAGCAGCTATCAGTAGTTGTCTGAATCGCAATAAAAATTTCTCCTAATGAACCAAAATATCAGTTTCGGTCAAAGCCTCAGACAAAGCATCCCATTAGAGGCATAAGTGGGTCAGTCAGTTGGCTGTAGAGGAGGCCTCTGAGGAGTAACTGTAGTGTAATTGGCCTGAGATATCAGCAGCAGTGCTGGTCGCATGCCAAGCTGCTGAGGTAATGAGTGCCGGTCTGATCTGAGGGGTAGGTGGGTGGGAGAGAGGTCCAGAGCAACGTTGACCCACAAAACCTGTGAGATATGACCCAAATGCTCAGATAGGAAGACCTCCCACACAAGTGGTTCAACGCTGCTCTATTAATGGACTTTCCTCACACACAAGTCCTGAACCAGAAACCTCAAACCAAGGCGACTGCCCCTAATGCGCCTGCTCTGCTCTGCTCTGTTCTGGTTTGGTCAAACATCTGGACAAGCCATGAGGAACAAACTCAAACCAAAACCACACAGAAGGGTGTTTCACCATCTTCTGGGTACAAACCAAATCATAAACCACTAATGAGAATTTGATTTTTTTTCAGCTCTTCTGAAGCCAAGAAACCAAAAAAACAAACAAAAAGAAGGAACCGTACGTGTCCTCCCTAAATAACCGTTGAGCTTAAGGTGAAATGAGGCACAAGAAAACAATGCAGCCTGAACTTCCAGTTAATTTCCAAGGACGTGCTTTATTGTCTTTGCTTCATCAGGGTTTTGTTCAGACACAGCACAGATCTTGTGTTGACTTGAAAACTTTTATCATTTTTATCTGCTGAGCAACAAGAACCCATCAATACCAACCTCCTAAAACTGACATATCCAACACTGGGGGGGATGTGTTTCTTTTGAGAAAACAAAACTTGCACAATCAGTTTTTTCCCTCTAAATACCTGTCAAAACCACACCTTAACGCCTCCAGGTTGAAAAGTTCCACCTGTGTTCTTTATACCAAACATCCTAAAGTCTCAAAAGACGAGAGAAACACCAGAAAGTTGCGTTTGGTCATTTACAACTCTCAGTTGCCCCACATTTAATGAAACAAGAGCCGCTCTTTTTAAAGAAACCTCTCATGCTAACCATAACCATGTGAGCCGCCACTTTTGTTGCCCTCCATAAACACGGAATGAGAGAGCTGCAAGAAGAGAAATGTTTCCCATGGATGGACTTTTACCACAAGTTGTGTCTCATAGCTTCAGTCTGTGAGTGATGGGCGCCACCAAAAGCCTGTTTAGTGCCTCAGCCAATTAGATTCATTTCACAGACTCTGATTAAACTCTATAAAACAATTCGATGACGAGGAAAAGAACGCCACGAGTTCTGAATTTTGTACACAACCACCAGACCGACCACCCTAATGACACCAAGAAGACCTAGAAATGTAAACAAAAAGTAAACACTTCCCCTTCAGCAGTTCGCCAGAAAACACACAGACACACAAAAACAAACATACATCCATAAACTGAAAGGTGCCGGGCTGCGTCCACTCATCCGGGGCATCATCGCATCAGAACGCATGACTGCTTCAGCAAAGTGTCAGCCAGACTCATTTCTGTGTGTGTGCACGCCAAGAAAACCAGGATAAAATCAAGGCTCTTCATGTGCACAAAGACATGCCGACCCCCGCCCCCCCACACACACACCTCCCTCTTCAAATCTCAAAGACAGCCCAGAAACTTGTTCCTTCACCCTCAGCGACAGGTCACCGTGGCCCCCTGTGGACCTGCAGTTTCTGACGCACAAAAGCCTTCAATGACCCTTGTGTTTTTGTCCCTCAAAAACAGGCGTGACCGCCCGGCTCTGCTGCCGCTGCGGCTCTGCACCTGTTGTTTTGTCTTTATAGGTTTCTATGGAGGGCATTCCCGTCGTCACACGTGCCAATGAGGCAGCGTCAACTATTTCTGAGCACATCTGCCTCATCTTCCCTGTAACAAGTGTGACATTGTCTGCGGAAAAACATCTGTTTCCCAGACAGGTTGGGAAAATAAAAACTTTAAAGCTGCACTCATTTGCAGACATTTGCAGCTTGTTTGGCTGCTTCTACATGTGAGAAAACATTTAAAGACCCAAATGAAAATCCTATTTTTGGTGTTTTAGCATGTTACTGTTACATTTTTCACATGCTGGAGGACATGTATAAAGAAAATGAGTGTTAAAATTGCATTTCTAGGTGTTTCTTCATTCAAGACGAAAAAGTTCCATTTGAAAAAAGCACATTTGTGACGTAGAAAATACACTGGGTGGGCCACAAGATCCCGACACAGCAGATAAAGAGATCCATGTATGTCTTCATTGTCCTCATCTGAGCGTTATCTGGCTCAACACTGTACAGCTGGGTAGCTCCAATATTGGTCACCCTTTTTGATGCTTAGGTCGGGGTTCTGAAGGGTGTAAGCCAGGAAGAGAGAGTGTAAATGGATGGGTGATGGGCGATTCCCGCCAACAACACAGAGGTAAATTTTTAATAAACTACTGCCAAAATTGTGCTTAAAGTCTGACCATTTTATTCTCAATTTAAAAAAAAAAGTTTCCTCTGGTCTTTTAACTATAATTAGGCAGTTTTTAGACAAAATCTTAAAAGAACCTGTGTCATTTTCTTGGACTTAGTTTCTGCAGAGCGGTAGCAGTTAAATAGCTATTCGCCTCTGTGTTGTGGGTGTGACCGCTGCCAAATTTTTTTACAACACAACACAAAAATTTTTTTAATTTGCTTTTTATGGCCTTAGTCACAGCACTTTAATAAAGAAATAAAACGAAATACAATTTTAAGCTTAATTTTCTTAATATTTGTCCTCTATCATATGAAAAATGCCACAAGATTTTGTTGGAGAAAAAAACTCCAAAAACATAATTTTCATTGGAATGGGTCTATAACTTCAACCTTTAAATTCCAAAAAATCTGATAAAAGTAATCACAAGCTGATAATGAAGAATTAACCTGAGAGGAAAGAACTTTAAAATGACACACAAAGGCATCATTGTGTTGAACTGATTTGGTTTAATCCTGCAGGATGTTTACCAAAAACAGCTTTTAGCTCAATGCCAGAGCCATAAATACAGGACAGAGCTGCCAATTATTACCTGAAAGCAGGGATTCTGAAATAAAACTTGTAGTTCTTACTTTCTCATGAACAACTTATTATTTGTGTAATGTTGTGGGAGGAAGTTTGAAACCCAAGTTGTGTCAGTGGGTGAAGCACCATGTGAACTGAAGCATCAAACTCAGGTATTGTAGCCTTTTTCTCCAGACTTATTTACCTCATCTTCACTATTTAATTGAAATTTCTGACAATAAACAAACCGGATAAATTTATTTAAATTAAACAAAAGAAAAAATTATTAGGTTCTAAAGTGAAGCTCATTGTAGTGCCAGAGGCTAAATTGAGCTTTAGGTGTAAATAAAAAAGAAAATCTTTTTCTTCTCTAGCTTTAAGGCAAACCGTGTTTTGATGAAAGTGAAGGAATCTCTTGCACCCATCACCTTCACTTGGCTCCCTCTGTGACATACAAGTCTGCACCTGCCAAAACTAATTCTGGGAAAAATGTCAGGTTGGGGTAATTACACTAAAGTTAACGCTAATTTAACGGCACTAAAGTACAATGCCCGGAATTCACTGAACGTATATCTTTTGAATTGTAAATTTCTATTTACCCGTCGGTTGACAGAGATGATTTGTTCCTCTTAAACAGCAACTAGTTTGTCCTTGAGCTGAGCTTGTATAAACACCACAGATGTTTCTGGTTTTTGTTTAGCTCATGATGTAGTACCACTTCCCCTCCTGGCCAGCTCAGTGCGTCTCAGGCCGAGAGCTCCATGGGTGGCTCTCACATAGATGGACCTCCTCCCTGCACTTCAAGGACAGAAGGTTGTGGTGGAAAGAGGGCCGCTCCATGGACACGTCTTAAATCTGGATTTAGAATTCAGAGGCATCAGGAAAATGGAAAAAGTTGATGTATTGTGGGATGCCATCCTAACACGTGTTGCATTTGACAGTGGAGGAGTCAAAACGCACTTCTCCACAGATATAAAATACTAGAACTGGATGAAAATCAAATAAAAGATGGAAAAATGTCCTGTGAAAGCTACAATAGAAAGTCACTTTGACGAATGAAGCCAACAGTTTGAGAAAGTTTAAGCAACATGCTTTCATAGTATGTACAGACATAAATCAAATGAAATACAAATGTCAGCCTCCACAACAGTCCACTGATGCCCACAGTGTTCCTGCTGCATGACCTTTTCACTCACCAAACTCTGCAGGCACAACGATGAGGTCGTGGATGTCTGCCCGAGGCAGCCCAGCTCTCCCAGAAGTCATTCACTGAAAAGCAGAGCCTTTCTTCAGGACGTTTTTCTCTTTCCCTTCTCCCTCCTACAAAGCCAGCCCCCCATCTGACGTCTCCTGCAGCTCCACTCCCTCCTCCGGACACCCGCTCCCATCCCCCACAACACAGTCAGAGACGGACTAGAAAAAAAGCCTCAAAACGTGCCACTCTTACTCAGTTTTGTCTTTAAAGTACAAGAAAGTGGTTAACAACTTATAAACTTTATAGTAAAAACACAGTTTTAAGGGAAAAGTAAAGTCATTCAGAATTTCTTTCCAGAAACACAATGTACTTTTACTGACGGTGTCTATCAAACCTAGGTTGAGTTTTATTTCTGAACCGTCATAATAAACGGGTGTAGAGGACCAAATCTAAGTTGGTGTATACCAATCAGTTTTTTATCTATTGCAAAACTGTTTCCAGTAATCTTGTAATTATGAGTATGCCATTTTCAGCAAAAACATTTTAAAAACTTGTGTCGTTTTCTTGGATTTTCATCTGAGTTGTGGGATCCCACCCTGACTTCCCATCATCCTTTTATTTATACTCTCTCCTGCTATACTATTATACCAAAAATATTCACTCACCCATGCAAATGATCAGAATCAAGTGTTCTAATCACTTGGCGTGGCCACAGGTGCATAAAATCAAGGCATCCAGACTTTACAAATATTTGTGAAAGTATGGGTCACTCTTTGGAGCTCAGTGAGTTCCAGTATAGAACTGCCATTGGATGCCACCTGTGCAGAAAATCTAGTCATGAAATTTCCTCACTCCTAAATATTCCACGGTCACCTCCATCATAACAAAACGGAGAAGTTTGGGAACAACAGCAACAATGAAAAAAAAAAGCAGAATTGAGGAAAGAGAAAACAGATGTGATGATTTCATTGAATTCAGGTGTGATCAATGAACAGATTAAAGGCTTAAGTACCTGACTCATAGGTGGTAACACAAAAATATCATTAAATGTCAAAAGACCAAACTGAGAAATATGAAGAAAATGAAAAAAGATTGTGACATTAAATATTGTTGATAAGACAGAAACCAAACTATAAAAGTTTTCTTTTATCTATGTCCATTGGGATGTCTTTAATCTGTGGTAATATGTGTTTTGTAGGACTTTATTTGTGTTTATATTCACAATCCTACTCCAGTTAAAGGTTTGTATACATTCAAGGTTGGCCCAATTGCATAAATCCAATGATAAGGGTGCATTTTGACATAAATCTGAGGGACTTTTTAAATGCTTAATTGAATGAACAGATTTAGATTTTCACTCCAGATAAAACAGTCATTGAGAAAAATAATTCTTTACTTGCCTTCCTTTCCATTCTTAGAAGTAAGATTCTTGAAAAATCCCATTTGAATCTCTATACAGCTGAACTTAATAATTTGGTTGCAACATTCTCTTTTGCAGTTTGAAACTGACACACTTTTGTCCATGATTTTCTGCCTACAAGGAAGAACATTGCTTAGAACTTGAATTTTATTTGATTTTTTTTAGTAATAGCTGTCATCAAATGAAAAAGAAGTGAACAAATCCAGATTGTGAGGGTTCTCATTTATCCAGGTGACATAGTCTTGAATTTGAATCCCAGCATCTAGAGTTAAAACTCGAAGTGTCTTCATCAGACTGACACTGAGACGCCAGATGACAGGATTCAACCTCAATCTAGGCAAACCCTAAATCTTATTTTATCCATGTTTATTTAAAAACTTTGTCAAGTCAGTTTTTCATTAAAGTTCCAGTCTTATTTATGCAGGAAATCAAATGCACTAGTGTGTTTGATATTCTTTTCCACACGACCAACAGATCAGGAAATCTGTCTGTTTTCTTCTTCTCTTTTTTTTTGTGAGAGCAGAAACCCTAAAGTATAAGGTTTCATGTCAAACAAGACATTTCAAGTGTTTCTGTTCTTTTTATAATTTGCTTGTGTTTGTTTCTAAGCAACTTAAGCTCCATCAAATCATCCCAACATTCCTTCAGTGTATAGTTTGTGTTATTTTGTAAACACCATAAAAAAAAAAAAAAAAAGACTCATTTTTGAGGGGGCTGTTACCAGCTTGTATTTCCTCTTTGGGATGCTGCACAGAGACGTTTTTCTTTTCTAATTCCGACCTTCACGCCGCCATCCTAACATTCTTCACAGCTTCATGCCTCGTCTACAGTCTGCCCTGTCACTCACATGATGCCTCAGTTCTGCGTTTCCTCAGAGTCACTGTGTCATTTAGTTGGTCCCGCATTTGAGACTTTCCACATACCGGTGCTGCCTGTGTGCGTCTTCCTGGTGAGAACTCAGTAGGAGGCAGCAGAGGCTGCGTGGAGGCGTGTGGTCACGCCGGCGCTCTGCTCTCGAGACTCTAGAAAACATTCCTGGCTGCAGGGAACTCCATGGGAAATGGACTGAAGAGACAGAGACATCTGAGCGGGATGGTTAGTGGCTGAGGGGAGGAAGTTGAGATGACATTCCAGCTTCATGTGTGGAAGGAGCAGCATCTGTCATAAAACGATTAAGACATTGAATAAAGGGTTTAAACTTTGAAATAGGATGTTTGGTAAATCGTAAAAGTGTTATTTTAACCAAAAATATGTATTTATCTTGATATCCTATGCTAAACTTTACTTTGGAATCCAATAATTAACGTTTTAATTGTTTTTTTTTTTGTTGTTGTTTTGTTGAGTGCTCTTGTAAAAATCTTGGTGTTGCCACTGAATCATAAAGAAGAAACATATGTTAAAAAGCCTCCTTGTTTGTGAAATGTGGTCAAAGGAACTTAAAGCAATATTTTTTGAGTAAATTTTAATAATTTTTTTCACAACACGCCTCCATTTCCTTGGGAGTGACCAACACTGGTTAGATTCAGGTGCGTGAAGTCATGGGTAAATGCATTTAAATAGAACTTCAGTTCAATTCAATTTTATTTATATAGCCCAATATCACAAAAACAATTACCTCAGTGGGCTTCATTTTGACCTTCTGATCTCTTCCATTTTATTCTAAATCATTTTTAATCATTTTAAATCTGCTACTTGCTTTTCCCATTTGTACACAATTCTTACACATGGAATTGTTTTTTAACAAACAACCCTCTGTTACTAACGCTATTATAGATCTAACTTTTCTATATTATTCATGGCTAAAAAAAAAATGTATACATGCGTGTGTCATGTTTTCACAGATTATACACCCGTTTCCACCTTAAACTAAAATTGTAAACAAGTGATTCTCTATTAAGCTAAAATTATTGTTGAAATAAAACTTTTTTTGTTCCTTTATTATGATTATTGGAGAAATATTAGGTTTATTTTATCTCACCTCACACAGGGAAGGTCTTGATTCAAACCCCAGCTAAGTCCATTCTGTGTTTCCCTGTTCTCCTGTCCGTTCTTTAGTTTTCTCCCACAACAGCTTCCTCCCACAGTCCAAAGAAATGCTTTATAGATTAAATGATGATTCTAAATTGTGCCTGGGTATTGTGGTCCTGGGTGTACTGCTTTCGCCCATCAGTAGGTGGGATAGGCTCCAGTAACCTTGAGATCATGAAAGGGATTTAGGGGGTTCCAAAAACCACTGGATCAACTACTGCTTTTATTTTAGTTTCACCAAAATAACTAAAATTTTGGTCAACAGATGGCGCTGTTGTCTTTGAACATGGCTGTAATAAAGAGTAGATCTCACAAACTGAAGAAAAAAATGAGGAAAAAATAAAGATTTTTTACCATTTGTTTAAAAAAGAGGTTTATCCTCATGATTATGCATTTAACTGTGTTAAAAACGATAAAACGATAAAACGTTTCAAAATACTTTAAAACATCCAGTATTTTTTTTCTTTAAAAGGCCATTGCCTCTTCAAGTAAAAATACATCATATTGTAAAACTTTAACATGGTGATCAAAAACCGCTTGTACAAACATCCTTTTCAGTCAATACTGTAAACGAGTCCTCCTGCCTTCCAGCTAAAACTTCTGGTGATTCATTTCTCTTCTCATCAGCGGGGGACCATGTTCCCCACAAACTCAAAACCCATCACAACCAACAGACATCAAGTCATTCATGCTCCATGTGCTGCTTCTATCATCTCCTCTAAATGTCACACAAAAGAACCACTGTCAGCTAAAATTGTTATTTTTATTTTTTCAAGTTGAATTTTAATTACTTTTAAATAACGAAAGAAAAAACTAAATGTGTCATTTTTAGTTACCATTTGCACCGACAACAAACGTATTTCACATTATTTTTGTCCTCAAAAATAAAAGTTTGTGAGTCAATAAAAGTTTCAAAACATCAGATAAATTTGTAATTTCTGTTTTATTCCTAATTATAAGTACGTAACACAGCCAGAAAAAACAGTCCTGAAGCTTTTAGGCTCTGTTGCAAATCCTCACATTTCCCTGCCTGAACTTAAGAATACATTTCTAAAAGTTTGACTTTTGCTGTGTTGAAATATAATTAAATATTCACAAACTAAAATCCTTTTGCAGAAGAGTTACAATTCCTGCAGGTATGCTGCTGCTGTTTGCAGAGCTGAGGATCTGTCTTCAAACTGGAGAAAGTGCGCCCTCTAGTGTGTGACAATGGAGCAACGTCTTTCTTGTTGAGTCCTTTAATCATCCTTAATTGATTATACACGTTTAACAGGAGTTCATTGAGTTTTTGCACACATGAAAAGCCTTTCCTCATCACTCTTTCTATTGGTTGAAATGAAGGCACAAAAATAAACCCTAAAAGCCCTTTTCATAGGATAAAAATATATTTAAATTTGTAAGTAATAACATCTAATTGTAATTTTCCATGAATTTAAAGAGGCTATACGTTTAATCTGGAATCTGATAAGTAGTTAATCAAAACCATTTGGAAAATTCCTGTTTATTAAATATAAAATCAACTTTTTTGGATGCCGGATAAGCTTTTTTTTAAAAAGTGAAGCAACATTACTGATGGATGGGCCAACAGGTTCACACTGACAAGCTCATTTTTGAGGGCAAGCAGTATTCTTGACCATTGATCTTGAGAAGGACTTGATAAGTTGCCCTATTGATCACAAAAATACATGAAACTGGAATGTTCCAGAGTTTAAAGTCAATAATTAACCAGAACTTTATTAGTAACATGCAACTGCATACATGTAAAAATCTGCTTTCCCCTAAAGCTGGCAAACCGGCCTGTATCTTCTTCCACGGAGCTTCAAACGTGGCCTTTTCCCAACGACCTCCCCCCTTTTTTTCCCCCCACATTTCAACAACTCCTGCTTGAGGGCTGTGAGCCCCCTTCTAACCACTCCCCCGTTCCCCCCTCTCCCACCCTATGATTCAGCCTTCGGTCACTGAAACTGCACAGATGGCCTCATTTCCAGACTCAGCCAGCAAAAAGTAGTCATGGCTACACCAGAGCATGGAACTCCGTTCATCTGCTGAACTCTGGAATAACACACAGGAAATTAGACATGCTAGCAAAAGAGTGTAGATTTAAGAGAACTCATACAACAGGACAAACTTGTGCAGCATGATGTGGAATTTGAGGCCCTTCAAAGACAAAATGAATGTGAGGCCACCACTATGTGAGTTAATCAATGCATGAAGTGGAAGGGCAATGGAGACAAAGGTCTGCAGGAACATCTGATCACTGTAAAAAAAACTACAATATTCTGAGGTCCTTTGAGCACATGTTATATAAGGCATTGTGTCAGTAATGCTGATATGTTATAGCTGGTTGTCTTTGGTGCATCGTCAGTTCTTCCCGGACTTGGGATTTGGAGCGTCTTCTTCGGTTTTGCTGGTGTGCTCGAGTACATGAACCCTCACAAGCCCATGCAAAAAAAAACTAGAGGAAGGAAAATCACTGGATTTCATTAAGGGTTGCTGTTGCAGTGAAAATACAACAGCTAAAGACAAACAGACCACTCAGTTTTTAACATAGTTAAACTGCTTTATATTGAGTTGTGTTTTTTTTCTGACTTGAAACAAGTCAGTCACATTTAAATTTGACTTTTATTGGGTTTCGTTAAAAGCAAATGCTAGCAAAAACAATAAGATTTCAACCTTAAACTCCAATAAACGTTAAGTGTGCATGATAGGAAAGTGATATTAGACTCTCAGTTGAATTTTAAACGTTACAAAAAACATATCTCAAGAAAAATTAGTCAACATTTGAATGTGCTCACTTTTTTATGTCACTTGTCTCACTGCATCACTGACCATTCAGCCCATTGAGAAGCTGTATAATCACATTTTGGATGAAAAACCTATCATCATAGTTTTTGTCATATTTTAAGTGAATTTTATCCATTTCAGCCATTTAAAGCTGTTTTTTACAAGTTTGACTGGACTTGCACAAAGCCCCTCTCTAAATGTACTAGGAACAATAAGAGCAACTGAAACTGTAAAGTTCCCTTTTATGGAACAATTTTTGTTCAAAATACTTTTTCAGTGAAATTGAGTCAATCTGTTCCTATCAACTGAACTGTCCACCTTTGAAACTCAATCTTGGCTAATTGAGCAAATATATTTTATAAAATATTCTACATGTGTAGTGAAGTTTGTAAATGAGTTGAGCGCTTTGTATACTTATTTTTGTACACATCTTTTTACTGTTTATTTATCAATTTTGTCAAAGCTCCTCAGGGATGTGTTGTGAATTAGCCTTATGAACAGATTGTTTCAATGTAATTTTCAATTTTTTTTAAATATTTGTCCTTATTATATAAAACAGAAAAGGAAAGAAAATGAAAAGTCTTATTACTTTGTACAAACTCAAAAATAAGCCTAAAGTTGGTCATTTTTCAGCTTCTTTAATCGATTATGTCTTTCAGTTTTAGTAATAAATGACTGGAAACAGCCAAAAGTGTCTATCATGTTGCACGTCTGTAAAATAGCGAGCCATTTCTTCATTCTGTGCAACACATTTCGGTCACATGAGCTGGACAGTCCAAACTGACAGCATCCTATGATGAACCTTAGCTTGGAGGCGTTTCCTGAACTTTGACTCTGTTGATAAACAGTAGCAGAAGTCCTATCTGTAACGTTCCCCCTCAAACTGGATCAACCCAGCGCTGACAGAATGCTCACACTGCCAAGCTGTTGAAGGTCAAAAAATCTCCATATCTGTGTGTGGAAATGCGTCTCCGTTGGCGGTCTTGTGAGCTGGAACTGGCCTGCGTGAAGCAAATAAGGACAGTAGAGCAGACGAAAAAAAAAGGGGGTTAATGGTTAATCTGGAGATTTGGAGATTGGATACTTGCTTCTGCCGTGCAGAACAACATGAACCTGCAGGAGTTGGAGACGAACTCTTTGGTCACCAGGAAATTTTTAACGAATCGTCGTTATCTTGAACACAAAATTGCATGATATGGCGCTCCACTATATATAAAGCTGGTCCAACAGGAATTTTCACAGCAGACAACTGCGCTCAACAATTGAAGGACATTTAATGAATTCACAGTAAACTTTTAATTATTTGCCTGAAATCATTTTTTATTTTACATTTTTAGAAAGCCACATTTTTATATTAAAACAATTTGTTTTTGTGCATCTTTTTTATAGATTAAAAAAACCCAAATCCATTATTTTAATATGTTAAACTCAATACACTAATTTTGGTATTTTGGGGGCTTTGCTCACTTCATAGCAAGAAGGTCTTAGTTGGAATCCCAGTTTTCTGTGTGGAGTTTGCATGTTCTTCCCGTGCACGCAAGGATTTTTTTCAGAGCACTTCCTCCCACACTCCAACAACATGCTTTAGACGTTGTTTTTTATTCTAAACTGTTACTATGTGAGAGTGCATGTGTGTGAGAGTGCGTGCCATGCAACAGACTAGCCATTTTTCCAAGGCGTGTACCCCAACTTCACCCAACAGTAGCTGGGATAGGCTCCCGTGACCTGTAAATGGATCCAGCAAATTAGAAAAATAAATAAAAGAATGATCATTGCGACTTCTGTCTTGAACCGTCTCTGTAAAAAACAAACTAAAGTATGAGGAAAAAAATTATAACTGAAAAGATAAAAGGTCATGTTCTATTTGGTTTCACATCAGTAAGGTAAGTTTTGCAACAAAGCTCAGATATTTTGTAGGACTTTTGTCTCATTCTTCTTGTTGAGCATGGATTTAGAGCTTGATAACATAGAAATAACTTTTCATGACATCTAAGATGCTGGTTATTGCATTTTTCCAATTCAACCTCATGCCTCAGGCTCTCTACATGAAAAAAAGACTTTCTCCTTGTTTTATTTGGACACTCTAAGGTAGGAGATATGAGCTATGATCGTTTTTTGTGTTCTTTTCCCTGGAACAGTTTGTTTTTTTTTTTCACTTTTGAAGGTTGGATGAAGAGTTGGGATGTGAAGTAACCCTCATATGTTACATAACAAAAGAGATGGAATAAAGCTCAGGGATTGTCAGTTTCATTACTTGTGGATCGCATGAGCTAGATGTTACTGTAGAATAGTAAATTGTACATTTTAAAGAACGAGTTGGAAAACAGGACACTGCAAAATCGGAATCTTAAGAAAGTAAAAAGAAATTGTCTAATAGTATGTCTTGCAAAAAAATAATCTTAACAAGAAAGTTTTTCAAAAGCAAAATCCTTCTAACTTCTAACTTTTGTCCTAATAACTACAATTTTCTTCCTAAATTAAGTTTTTTTTCTCATGCCTTCTGCAGATTTTTTTTTTGCTTCTTTAAGGAAAATGTTTCAAATTTAAGAATTTTTGTTTTATTTCTGGGGGGGGTTGCTTTTGCAGGGCATGACTTTACGAATGGATTTGATTTAATGATTTATCCGATTGTGCCTTTCCAAAAACATGCATGGATTTTTCTATATTATTTAGAGCAAAAACCCACAGAATTCTGTTCTTCACTCTAAAAGTTGATCTGAAAGATATTTAGCTGCTCTTTAAAGACTCATTCCAATGAAAATCGTGTTCTTAACGTGTTCTTGTGATAAGATGGAAAACATAAATATTAAGAAAATTAAGCTTAAGATTGCTTTTCTGAGCATTTCTTTTTTAAGATTGATGGGAATCAGGATCCGAAGAAAAAATATTGTTAGAAAAAGTTTGTAACAGGACGATCGATAGGCCACAAGCTGTCTGCTCCGCTCCATTCTGATGCATCCACTTTCAGGAGAATAGATCCATGAATGTCGTTGTTTTCTTCGTCTGAGCTGGAATCTGGGTCAAAACTGTACAATTGGCTATAGCTCCAATGTTGTGCACCATTTTTTAAAGGACTCCATGTATGCTAGTGGGAGAGCATGTACACAGATGGATTATGGGAAATGGAGATGGACACATCTTTAATGAACTCTGCAGAAACTGTCTTAGAAAATGACAAGTTTTTGTCTAAAAACAGCCACTTGAAATGTTTTCACAACAGATCTAAAGATGATCAGAGAGGAGCTTTAAAATATTGGGATTTGTGTTGTTTATGCTCTGAGATGTGTTAACTGGGTTAAATGTTAAGACGTCTTGCGAGCAGGAGCAAACGTCAGCGATTTTCCAAACTCTTGGATAATGTCTTTTTACTCGGTGGGGGTCTTGTGCGGCTCAGAAGCAGGGCCGTTCTTTATTGTTTTTGTGTGGTGGATGTGGACGGGATCCTGGTCTGCTGAGCAAATATATCACAACAGGATTGAATGAGAGATTGGAGAGAAGATTTCTCACTTTCACTTTACTTCTCTTTCAAACCTTCTCTTTGTCCAGAATGTGACTTTTTTTGTCTTCAGAGAAAACTCTTTCACATGAATTTCTGACTTCTGCTCCAATGTTGCGGTTCTTCTGCGCTGTATCATCTTTCTAAGGATAGGTTGTTTAGTTTTCCCTGAGCACAAAGGCAGTGGGAAGACAAATCAAGGAATGCATCCCTGCCTTTTTTTCATTTGAAAAGATTCAGGGTAAACAACCATTCTTGGCATTTCCCTGAGGGAACCTGATGTATTTGTCAACAGTGTTGATGTGCCAAGTGAATTCTTCCACTTCCGCGGGTTTTGATTTTAAATGATGTGTTGTCCATGTATCTGAACCAACGTGTGGGTTCAGTTCCAGGGAAGGATGTCCAGGCTGTTTTTACCTCCTTCCTTATACAGATTGACCACTACAATGGACACTGGTGGTCACATGACACAGCTATGTGTTTGTCTGTAGAATTTCTCTTGTTCCGTTGTCAGCTTGGTTCTTTCAAGCACGGTTGGGTCCTGTTTCAGTCTTTGCCAATTCTGAGGCTTTTGTGGTGGGAATGCAAGTGGAAAAACATGCCACACAGTAGGAGATCCATCTAGAGTTGATCTGCCTCCGTGTTTGTTTGTCTGTTCATTCAGTTTCAAATGCACAAATTTAGACTTGGACTCTCAAAAAAATTTTTTTTGGTAGAATGTGAAGAAGCTTTCCAAAATAAAGGTTAGAATCATGTGTGATAACTATAAAAAAGATACATTTCTAGAAAATTACAAGTGTTGATTAATTTTAAAAAAGCACGATGAAAAAAAAAATAGAACATTCAGTTGAGCAATTCAGGAAGTACCCCGACTTTGCCCAACAGTAGCTGGGTTGGTAGTGATGCATGGATGGATGGACTGATGGATGGACGGACCAGACCACTCAGTGGAAACAAGGCTTAAGGAGGCCACTTATATCTGATTCAGGTTTGTTTGGAGCTGTATTTATTATCAAGCTGTCTTCTATAGTTTGAACTAAAAGAGCCCCCCCCCCCCCTCACATTCCATATTAGTGTTTGAGAAAATAAACTGCATCCACTGCTACTCATCTGGGAAGGAGAAACAAGTCTGCCAAACTCAATAGAGAAACAAAATACACTAAAAGTTGGTGTTACTCCGTAGCAGCACAACAGAAACAGTCTAATAATTCATAGAGTGACTGAACTGTGCAATTACAGATTCTTTGCAATAAGATTGCAGGAGGTGTCGAAAAGAGTACAAAACTTTTGGCTTGGATCTTGAGCTGGGAAAAGTGCAGGTTGGATGCTTGCGCTTGTCATTCCCTTCTAGTGTACTGTACTTCGTTGGTCGTTCACAACCAACGAGGGATCAAAAATAATACGAATTGGTCTGGCTTATTGGGTCAATTTTAATATTGAAACTGCTCAAAATACCAGACCGGTCTGGTCCAGTCCGGTCTAGACCGCTCAGGGAAAACGAGGCATTACATGCAAAGTGTCTAATTGTCTCCTCATGTGCTACAGGTCCGGTCATAAGAACAAGAGGTATCCTGTGCAGCAAGCAACACAAAGAGGCTGAGAATTTGATGCACTTTTTGAGGATTTATAGAGTCAGAACTTGAAAACAACATAAAAATACACCGTTTATGAACCACATCCACCGTCAAGCAGGGAGGGTCCTTACGCTTTTACCACCAGTGCATGTTCTCTTCAGAAAGTTGGGGTTTAAACATTTTAGAGTTCTTATAAATCAACTTTTATGTCCCATTTACTAATTTCAGTGCAAAATAACATCAAGATGAATCCACAAGTCAACAACGAGGTTCCCAAAATCATCAAGAACTGCAAACTGGACCAAACTAGCAGCTCACAATACTCTCATTCAGAGCGAAAGGGGAGGGAAAGGAGTAAACACAGCAGTTGTGTAACTTGCCTCCCACCAATCAGATCCCCACTTATTTTGAGCCCTCCCCTTGTTCAGGCAGATTTATTGAGGCCCAGGGCTCCACTCTAATGTCACTTCAGCTTCTCAAGGAGTGAGCAGTCAGGGGTCCACACAGCTGCAGGAACATGGCACCAACTAAGAAGGTATGTGTGAAAGGCTCCACCAGAGGATTTCTGCATGGGGAACTCGTTCTTTTGTGCAATAATGTGTTCGTTTAAACTATGTGTTTTAATGGTAAATGACTGTTTAAAAGGTTCATTTTTAGATAGTGTTTTATTTAGTTTAGGTTTTTTGCAAGTCCTGAGTACCCGTGGGGGAGGGAGTCAACATACTTTAAATTTACGGCTGTTTTTGGCTGCAGTATATTTTTGGGTAGAGAGCTCCAAATGCATCTACTGTACAACTGGTATGCCAGGTCACTTCTCTTGAGGCAAACGTCTGTCCCACGTGCTGTCGTTAAAACTTCACACCAACAAAACCCAACATTTTAAATTTCATAAACAAAAGCCTGTTTGGGGTTTATTGTAGGTTTTAATTAGGATTCCCAAAAGACATCATTTGTCATTTTTGACATTTCTTAAAATTGCTTTCACTATGTTTATGAGCCAAAAATACATTAGAGAAGATGATTGCCCCTTTATCTGAAAATGTCTCCATAGTTTTCACTGCATTACCTTCTTTGCAGAGACTGAACTGCAATAAATCCATAGAAGTTTAAAAGACATGTTGAGATAAGTGCGTTGGGGTTGCAGAGTGCACACTTGTCTGACAGACTGGAAGGTCTTTCGATTAGGGAAAAAAAACCTGAATGAACCAGAAACAGCTGGAACAGGATGTTCTGAGCTGGATAATGTGAACCAGCTGATGTTCCAAACTTTATGGTTTTTTTCCCTCTTGGTGCTTTATTTGAGACATTTGTAGTTTCTCCAACCAAGATATATGCTGTCAAGCTCACGTTGATGAATTGACACAGGGAATCTTGGAGCGTCTCAATGCTGGGGAGATTGTCATCGGCGATGGGGGGTTTGTGTTTGCCCTGGAGAAAAGAGGATACGTGAAGGCTGGGCCCTGGACCCCTGAAGCCACCAAAGAGTACCCTGAAGCAGGTGAGGAGAAATAGACGGATTTCAATGTTCATGTCATTTGCTTGTAGAGATGTCCAGAGTTTCTTTTTCTTCTAGTAAAAATCACCAAAGCACATGTATCGTTCTAGTTTGTTAGCCAAGCCAAAGGTCACCTCAATCTATGAGAGAAGCCTAACTCTGAATGAGAATGATGGTGACTTCTCTGCAAAAGCTTTCCTTTTGCATCGCAGTTTATCTGACTTTGATTGGAATGATTTTCAGTGCGTCAGCTGCACAGGGAGTTCCTGCGGGCTGGAGCCAACGTCATGCAGACCTTCACCTTCTACGCCAGTGATGACAAGCTGGAGAACAGAGGCAACAAGCTCACCTACACTGTAAGCTATTCCAGAAATCACCAGGGCTTTCGGACCATCCTTCCAGTTTTTAACTTTCATCCCTCCGTGATGGGGCTTTAATCTGCAGGGCGCTCAGATCAACGAGGCTGCCTGTGATTTGGCTCGGGAAGTCGCCAATGAGGGCGATGCTCTGGTCGCCGGCGGAGTGTCTCAGACTCCATCCTACCTGAGCTGCAAGAGTGAAAAGGACGTGAAGGCAATCTTCAAGAAGCAGCTGGATGTGTTCGTCAAGAATAACGTGGACTTCCTGATCGCTGAGGTAACAAAACCTAGAATGACATTCTTTAAAGTGCAAAAACAACTATTCACAACTTGCGTGTTTTGGCCGGCAGTACTTTGAGCATGTTGAGGAGGCCGTGTGGGCCGTGGAAGTGCTGAAGGAGACAGGGAAGCCTGTGGCTGCCACTCTGTGCATTGGACCACAGGGAGACATGCACGGTGTCTCACCACAGGAGTGTGCCGTCAAGCTGGTCAAAGCAGGTACTACGTTGGAAAATCACTTCATCGTAACAGTAAAAAGTCCCTTGTTTGAAGAAAATGTGTTTTATTTTCTGTCTAGCAAGAAAAATGTATTCATTTGAATGAAAAATTAATTACAGTTATTTGCTCAATAAACGATCCATAAAAGTAGAGATCGATCTAATGCATAAAGCTAAAGTCTGCTAGCTTGATGCTAACAAAGCTTACTGTATAATGCATTTTTTCCATAGGTCGGCTAATTCATATATTCAGAGTATTTGAAATTATTATTATGATATGTTTATTGAGCAAATCAAAATTATTTGCTCAATAATCGATACATAAAAGTAGAGATCGACCTAATGCATAATGCTAAGGTCTACTAGCTTGATGCTAACAAAAAGTTTATTATATAATGGGATTTCCCATAGGTCAGCTACTTCATATGTTCACTCATAAATTAGTTAGAAGTTATTCCTTTTCTATTGCACAACATGTTTAGTGAATCTTTACGTTTAAACACTTTAACTCTGGAGATCCAGTGTTTATATTCTTTAATTTACTCTAACTTTTCAACCGTTAACACGATCAACATAATTCCAGCAGATTCAGGAGGAGAAAAGCGGCTCAACGAGCTGTTAGAGATTTTGTGTTTAAGCATCAGCGACGATCGTTCACTCTTCTGCTTACCTTCTAGGTGCTCAGATCGTGGGAATCAACTGTCACTTTGACCCTGAGACCTGCGTGAAGACTGTGAAGATGATGAAGGAGGGGGTGGAGAAGGCCGGACTGAAGGCTCACTACATGGTGCAGCCTCTGGCATTCCACACCCCCGACTGCAACTGCCAGGGGTTCATCGACCTGCCAGAATTCCCCTTCGGTAATCAAATACTCGCGTTGCACATAAACTATGCTGCTCTGTTTCCATGAGTGAAACTTTCATTCTTTCAGCACCGCATGTAGAGCTAAAAAAAAGCTGCTTGAGGAGTGGACGAAAGTTGAGCTCATGTATGAAGAAGCAGCTGTCGGTTCTGAGTGGCTGCATCAGTTTCCCCTTCTGCTTTTTTCACATCAACAATCTTTTTTTTTTGCCACAAGCGACTATTATACAATAGAACTGCAATAACTGAGTCAATTTTTTTCACCAGGTCTGGAGCCCAGGATCCTGACCCGCTGGGACATGCACAAATACGCCAGAGAGGCTTACAACGCCGGCATTCGCTACATTGGTGGCTGCTGTGGATTTGAGCCCTATCACATCAGGGCGGTAGCAGAGGAGCTGGCCACTGAGAGAGGGTTTTTCCCAGCTGCAACGGAGAAACACGGCCCCTGGGGATCAGGTCTGGAGATGCACACCAAGCCCTGGGTCAGAGCCAGGTCAGAAGCAGCTCTTATCTCTCGTAAACTCAAACTATCCAAGGGTGTTGTTGAGCTGCAGACATTATAACTGTCTTCTCCTCTTTAGAGCTCGCCGTGATTATTGGGAGAACTTGAAGCCGTCCTCTGGCCGCCCCTTCTGTACTTCCCTGTCTGTCCCCGACAGCTGGGGCGTCACCAAGGGCCACGCCGAGCTCATGCAGCAGAAAGAGGCCACTTCCAAGGACCAACTCAAACAGCTGTTCGACAGGTCAAAGACGCATTAAATGTGTCTGTTTCCTCCACACCTGATAGCTGATGGGAGCCAAACGGCCGTACTGTGGGGCTGACACGCGGTGGGGCACACATTCTGCGTGGAGTCCTGCACCCCTCAAACAACATCAAGCAGGAAATTTTCACTTGAGACTGCACTGTTCTGTACACGTGTTTGCTGTGAAAATGAGGCCACAGAGTCTCAAGTTTGCAAATGGCCCGTTATTCAGTGAGCAACTTGCCCGTTTTTCTTTACGTTGGACCAGTTTGTTTAATAAAACAAGACCTGATACAAACTGAAACCTGTGTGGGTGTCTTGATTATTACTTGTTTCATGAATGAAATCATTAATACGTTGAATAACTAAAATAAACAAAGCATATGCTATAAAAGTCATGGTAACATTTATAAAATTACCATTTGCAGAAATTATACAAAAGAAACATCTCCTGTAAATCTCTTGTAAATGAATTCCCATGATTATCACCCGGGAAAACAGGTTTGGCTGCCTCTGGAACATGCCTTATATCAAGACAAGGCAGATTCAGGTTTATCTTTTAAGCACATTTTATGTACTCAGTCATGTCAAAGTGCTTTGCATGATAAGACACGAAAAAAAACTTTGAGAAAACATAGAAAGAATTGATCATTACAATGAAGGTGCAAAGAAAGAAGCAAATGAATTCAATGTAATTAATACAGAAAAATGTAAAAATATCAAAGACATTTAATTAAGATCCTGTTCTCACAGACCCACTCTGTGTACTAGAACCATTTTAGGAAAAGACACTGTATTATTAGTGGTGGACTTAACCCAAACCTTTAACGTTTTTTAACCCAAACAGTGACTCTGAGAGTTTTGCACCCAAATTTCAATATGTTTCAATGTACGTTGTTGCAAATGTTGAAAATAAAAAAACCTTGAACCTAGACTTAGCAGTTTGGGAACCTTGAAGGGAGCAATAACATGGGTCACTGCTGTGTTACTAATGATTTGGTAGGGTTTCAAGAAAGAAGCAAAAGGGAAAAAAAATACTTAAAAACAGTTCACTATGGAGTGGCATGAATTAAAAAATAAAAAAAATTCTCAAAATGACAATTTTCTGCACCCTTTAACTTTGTCTTTTTCTCCTTTTCTGTTCCTTTTCTTATGATGTAGAATTAGGGCCACCATGAAAGAAATTCATACATTTATTATAAATATATAAGAACACTAACAAAATCATAATTTTTGACATAAAAAGTTGTAATTTTACAAAGAAAATATTTCAAAATAAAATTCTAATTTAATGAAACAGTTGTGTTTTTTTTTTTTCTTTGAGTTATAATTTTACTCTTGAGAAATTTTACCTTTCTCACTCAATTTTATGATTGATTGTTTTTGTATAACTTGTACTTTTTTCTGTTTTGTCTTCCTATATTTTAGGAAATAAGGCCATAAAAGTTTTGCTTTCTCTTTGCCTTTTGCTTTTTTCACAGTACGACACTTCATCTAATTTTTAGTTTGTTTGTTTATATCAGTTTTAAAAGCTTTCTTTGCTTGCTGTTGCTGGAATATTCTATTGCTTCGGAAGGGCTTTGGGGGACAAAATACTATCACATAAGGATTCTTATGCCATTTTAGTGATTTGGGTTTTGTGACATACTTTGATAATACTGGCAACAGGCGAAAGCAAACGCCTACCTTTGCCAAATGGTGTGTCTGTCCTTGTCATTATATGTTCACCATGCCTTAATATCAGCTTTTTATCACAGTATAATGGACATTTTGTGTAACTGTCCAATGCTACTGTTATAATAAAGATTGGATAGTGACCAGAGGGTTTTTTATGCTCATTTTATTCTTAACCGAATCTCATGATGATTGTAACTTATTCCTAGTTTAAAGTAAACACAGTTTATATGATCAGTGAGCCATCTTTTACCATAGAAGATCTTTGTTGCTTAAGATTGGTCAGCCTCGAACCACGTGACTAGAGGTTCTTTATATTCAATATTGTTTCTGGTCTATCGTGTATCTTGGGCATCTAAATTTTCATTTGTAACGGTGGCAATAATCTTAAGATTTGTGGCTTTTCTATGATTTAAACATTTCTTCGGAAGCTTGACGGACATTGACTGGTGGTGCATCGTTACAGAGGATTACTGTCTTTTTAAATCTCAGCCTCTGTTTAACCTTTTCCTGATGATTTTATCAAATACGGTAACTACGAGCTTAGCCCACGGACTGCCCGCCTTTTAATCTAAAGAGAATTCGTAGGTAAGGTAGTGTAATAAATATAAGGTGTAGATAAATAAATGTCGCCCCTTAATAAACATTAATTGAATGCGATACTATTTATATCTGTGCTGAATCCAGTCAATACGTAATTTCTTAGTAATTCAGCTTTTATACTGTTTTATATTTTCTTCTTAACCATTGTAATAAAAGGGAAGGTTGTAGAAAACACTCCCCATATTCTGACCTTTCATTTACGATCTCCAATCACAGCAGCGCCCTCTTGTGGCGTGTTCCTGCACCTACAAAGAATTGTTTGTTTGTTTTGAACCGGAAGTGAAACTCAGAGGTCGTCATGGGCAGCCTGATCAGTTCCAAAATGGCAGCGCCCGCCGCCAGAGTAATTCAGGTAATGTCTTTCTTAAATCTTCCCTCGGTATCTTTGTGTTGGCAGTTCAGTGGTTGTTTAAGTGATGTTTTGTGTGATTTTAGTCAGATTTGTGGTTGGCGTGTGCTTTTTGGCATGACTTTACGGGGGTAAACCTCTGTCGTACCCTTGTTAGTGTCCTTGTTGAAAATACTAAACATCATTTATGTGTTGTACATTTTATCACGTTAAAACATTAACATTTGCAAAACAGGTTCGTGTTCAGTGTTCATGAAATTGAAATTAATATTTTTTTCTTCACATTTAATTATTTAAAACCCATTACCCATAGTATAGTTTAAATGCTATTTTTGTCCACACCTTCTTTTTTAAATTTATTCCTAGCTAATACTAGTTAAACCTGATTTTTTTTTCTTTTCCCCCCTTGTTTTATTTTGTATTTGTCATTACAACTGTAAAACTATGTCGATATTGAGTTTAATAGCTTCAAAATGTTTGTTAGTTAGGAAATGTTAGCATCTTTGCTCATGTTAAATATGACCTATAGTTCACCCTGGATTCATGAATGACTTTTTAAGCTAATTATTACAGTTACAACACAAAATATTTTTATTTTGTGTTCGTACTATTTCACAATTTAAGGTGGACTTTGGAGCCAAAAGCTTTTTTGCTCAATCAGCCAAATAACTGAACCCACAGTGAGTGGTGTCACTGGTGTATACAATTCTGCAGTTTTAAATATTTGAACTGTCAATGTTTTTAACACAGTGGAAATAAGGAAAAGAGCTCTGTCTCAAAGAGGAAGGCCACTCAAACTGACAAATAAGTCGTGGGAGTTCTTGTCGCAGCTGGACAGTTCTTTTACTTAACTAGGGAGCAAAATTGTGACCTCCTTCATCAAAAACTCTGTGCTTGACTTGACCTTTAAATTGTTTTCTTTTCCTCCTGTCTAGGCTGTACGGCCTCATGCTCCACTGATCAAGTTTCCCGACAGACAGGGCATACCGAGGCCTAACGGTGAGTCTGCACATGAACACTCCTGTAAGAAATCAGCTCAACAGACTGACACTAAAATAATAATTTAATGTGAGGACTCATGCATGGATATTTGATCAGCATTTAATGACAATTTTGCACACAACTATGACAACACAATAAAAAAAAATAGTTACACTAGATTAATGCTTAATCATTTCCACCTCTAGCATGACAATTATTTAACTAAAACAGAGACTGTTTGGATTCCTTCACTACTTAATCCACTATATTGGGCATTCAAAATTTTGTTGGGGTGTTCAAATCTACAATTAAAAAATCCAGTGCCTGGAAATCTCTCAGAAATCCCTGTGGGACCACTAGTGTGCACCGATGCTTACTAGATGCTTATTAGCGAATAGAGACCACAATCCATTGCATTTGAAGGATTTGTCATTAAAGCATCTATGTAAATTATCAATAAAACACAGTGGATTCAAAAAAATCTTTGTAAAATGTTCATATTTATTAGAGGTTTTGCTTTTGGGAAAGGACAAAGTCAAATTTGGAGCAAAAAAAAAAAAATTATAATGGAATGAGCGTGTGTCCAATTTGCATTAAAATCAAGGCTCTAGTCTAGATAGTTGTCCACTATATAGTTGGGGGCTAGAAAAGCCAATCTGCCACATTTCTGCTGGGGTCCTTAAAAAATTTAGACTCGATGAGTAAGATGATAAGAAATGGGAGCCTAGTTTTGTTGTAAAGGAAATAAAGTATAAATTGGGTTTGAATTGTGTTTGATTTTTTAAAACATTTTATCATCCCATCAGATTTTAATAATAATCTCTGCATTTTTTTATGTTTGCAGTCCAGGAGGTGCTGAAAGCATTGACACTTAACTTTCCTCAACACACCAGCTCCCCTTCAGCCTCTGCACCGCCTCAGTTATCTACACCTCATAGACCTTTAACCCCAATCCCAGGAGTGCCCGACAGCCTGGCCTCCATTCAGCAGATGCCTGCAAGATACCGCAGGAGACCGTTGACACTTGAAGAGATGGACTACATCCAGGTGAGGTCACAGTTGACACGAGGCCTGCAGAACTGTTGCTTTTACCTGTTATCAGGTTAGGTTAGCTCACTTTTGAGTGAAACTGGAGCCCCACTCCAATGAAAATTGTGTCTTTGTGGCATTTTTCTGATGATGGAGATGTATAGAAAAAAGATACTTAAAGTTCCATTTTTGAGCATCTTTTTTAATTCAGATCCTTCCACATGACGGCTCAGGGGCAAATCTCAAATGAACTACTGTGCTCTGCAGAAACTATGTCCTAGAAAGTGACTAGTTTTTGGCTAAAAAGATAATGCCCATAATTAAAAGACCAATGAGAATGCAGTGGTTGCCTTCGCCCATCAGTAGCCGGGTTTGCTCCGGCACCCCGTGACCCCAAAAGGGACAAAGCAGCCAAGAAGATGAATGAGTATGGTTTTAAGAGATCAAAAGATGATCAAAGTAAGCATTAAGGCTAAAGTGTCAGGCAAAATTTCTGACTGCTTGTGAATGTAATTTAAAGCAATGGTAATAGATACTGGGTCTGAGGTTTTAAAATTTAATTGTAAAATAAGGCAAACTAATCTTAAAGGTAACACAAACAAACTGAATGTTTAAGATTCAAATACAAAAGTTTGTAAATACAAACTTCAAGAAATTATAGTGATCCAAATCTTAATTTGTTAATATCTAAATATTTGAAAAATAGAGAAATGTGTTTTTTATGAAGGAAATAAACATCAGCAAGATTTTTTTCCTTTTTTTCATTTTGTTTTAAAATAAAGTGAAATAGAACATAATTGTGCTAAGTTACTTAAGTTTTATTTCCCTTTATTTTGACTGTTTCTCTGCAACATGATCATTATACATGTTCTGTGTAAAGATGGAAAGAAAAAATCAACAAATGAATGATTTAACTTAATTTTAATTAAATAAACGTAAAACTTGATGCACCACCTTTAACAGAAACACTGTCCAGAATTATACATTTCTATCTCTTCTACTGAATGAAAAAAAGACAAATTGTTATTCATTTCCCTCTTTTTTTTTATTTTCCCTGCAGCGCGGTGGACCCGAGTGATGAGAATCACCTTCTGCAGCCCGTCTGTCTTAACCCCCTCAGTTCAAACACTTTAGAATAAACTATTACATGAAGCATCTTGTTCAAATGTACATAATAATTTGTTTCTGTTTGTAATATAACTAAAGTTTAACCGATGTGTTCACTGCAATACACAAAAGCAAAACCTTACAGATTTTTTTAATAACCCTTAATCTCAGAATTATATTTGTTCACCTCACCATTAAACACATTTTCAAAGCGTTTCATTCTCTTTTTAGTTCAAGTTTTACCTTTTAAATCCATGGAGGCATTAACAGCAGAGCATCCTTCATGTCCATCGCGATTAGCAAAACAAGGCTGAGCAGATAGTTAATACAAGCTCATGCATTTATGTGAACCACTAAAAGATTAAAAAAAAATCTTATTTTGATGTGTTCCTCTACTGTCCATCCTCATAACCACATTCAGAGCAACAGCAGGTCATTCTCGTTGAATAGAAGAGCAGTAGTTGGGATACTTTGAGGTGTTTATTTTCAGAACTCATGCTCTAAAGGGTAAACATTCACAATATTCAAATTCCACATCAGTGCAATAAAACTAGCAGCTTCTGGGAGCTGTTCATTACTTTCATGGAATGGCACAAATAGTACAGACATGACAAAAAAAAGGCCAAAAGTGAATGAACACTTTTGTGCAGCTGGTGGATTGTCAGCTTTGTCTCTGCAGAACTAACAAAAGCTCCCACACATTTGAGCTTTTATTCTGGAAGTTCATACATCAGGCAGACACGCAGGTCTTCTGCTTTTGTACATTTGGGAAAAAAAAAAAGTAAATCTAGACATGAATTCAGAAAAATTCATAGATTTGAAAAAAAAAAGTCATTTTGGCTGCAAATATCAGAAAATCTAACACAACCAAGAGCAAAAATACTGGTTAAGCACAGCAAACAGTCAAGTCACAAATGGCTACGACAACAAGAGGGAACACAGGGATGCACAGGATTATTTCAGCAGAGAATATCTTGTCCTCCTCGCTATAAAAACGGTGCCTTTATGCTTAGGAGAAATTTGTGCGCATGCCAGATTCAACACTGCATCCTACCAAAGGTTGGTGGACCCCACACATCAATTGCTCTCTTCCTCCAGTTCCTCAAAGGCTGGTAGAAAATCAGCAATTGTGTCCACCACATAATCAGGCACAAGGCTGTGGTTGGTGCTCAGGTCACTATTCCTGTACTCCTGAGCCTCCTCGATCTGTGACACTCCGGTGAGCGTCAGCATGGTGTCCAGGCCGCAGTTGGAGCCGAACAGCATATCCGTCTCCAGGCGGTCCCCGACCATCAAACACTGGGCCGGGTCCACCCCCCTGAACTGGCTGGAGATGCACTCGAACATGAAGCGGCTGGGCTTGCCGATCACAGTGGCTTTGCGGCCCGAGGCGACCTCGAGGGCTGCGGTGAGGGACCCGGAACCTGCAGCGAGCCAGAGAATGGAAGCATGGGTCATCAGGGTCAACCTGATATGTTGACTGTATATGAGAACTGGACTGAGTGACCCCTCACTTTTCAAACAGGAAGTACCTGCTTGCTAAAAAAAAATCCCATAGACTTCTATAGAGAAATAAACATCTGTCACTCAGTCATTATATTTGTCAGAATTCTGTGCAAGTTATTCAAGAAGTAAATTAGCCAATTAGATGACTCCATAAAAGCATGTGGTTAAACGTTTGACAGATTCTACCAATCTTACTTTCTGTGGAAGGGGTGTGGCCTTCAAATAAGCTTACTCCTGATTAGTGAAAGTGGTTGCCACAGAAACCATGACAAGGACCAATCACTACTTTTTGACATGTCTGGTTTCAACATGGCGGCGTCCATATCAAGAAAAAAATGGCGCCTGAATTGACCATTTGATTGGAGCTGGACATAAGTCATTTCCTATGAATGACGTCCGGTCTCCAGCCCAGATAAAATACAGGATCGCATCAGGAAGGGCATCCGCGTAAAACTCTGCTAAACCAACTGAGGACTCAGTGACAGCTGATTGACTGAGGTGATCCCTTTGGAGTGGGTCATGTTGAGCTAAAGAAGCTTCATGAACACCACACAAAGGTTGAGACTAAATGGGTCAGTGTGTAGTAGTTGTCAGGTGTTTTGCTGAGTTTGCTGGTTAATTAATAACAATAAGACAAACATCCTCTGCGGTTCCAGCGGTTCCTACCTGGCAGGATCCTTCCACTTGACAGCGGGTGCCAGGGGTCATTGTCGGTGGCCAGGAACAGGCAGTCCGGGTCCTTCAGGTAGCACGAGGCTTTGGCCAGTTTGAGGAAAGTCAGTTTGTCATCGTGCCCCACCAGCACCGCCTTCACGTCTGGAGCCAGGGCGCAGTCGTAGATGGTGGCGTCCGGGTCGTCGGTCTCCTCCAGGCAGGGGATGCCCGCTTCCTGCAGCTCCCTGCGGAGCCCCTCGCAGCCGATGACGAACACCTGCCCGCAGATCTTCACCACGTCTCTCAGGTACAGAGCCGAGCAGTACGACGAGCTGAAGATCTGCTCCAGCATCACGTCGGTGAAACCCAGCCTGGAGAACTTGTGCACGTAATTCTCCCGCGGCCTGGTGGAGTTGTTGGTGACGAACACCACGTTTTTCCCGTGGCGTATGAGCGCGTTGACCACTTTAGCGGCGCCGGTGATGGCATTCTCTCCGTGCCATATGACCCCGTCGCAGTCGAAGAGGAAGAAGTCCTTCGCTTCCAGCAGGCTCCTTATCTGCGGACCTCGAATTTTCTGGCAGCCTTTGAAGCCAAAGGCGCCTGCCATTCCGGCGGCGTTTTCCTTATTTTCTTCCGTCTTTCAGCCGCTAATGACGCCCCATAGCAGGGGCGCGTGCATAACACCGAGACGTAAGCTAGTGGAACAAAACGGCAACTAATTCTGTCGAGAATTCACATAACGAAGAGCCTGCTGTTACTCCGGAGAACAAGCAGCCACATAAACACAGAGGGCTAGCCACGCCTCCATTACCGAGTCTGCCAATCATATTGCAGTACATTTGCCAATCACAGTTAATCTCGGCATCTTTAAAAAGTCAGAAAATAAAAACAGCGCCCTCTTGTGTTCATATTTATATTTTTCTTGTGATAATTGAGTTTCTTAAACTTTTCTTCTAAATAAAAAAAAATCTGGTTATTAAATAACGTACACAGTTACAAGTGAGAGGATTATTGGTACAAGTGTTCCCTTTTTTCATTCCTTGCACTAATTTAGCCTATTTCTTGCAGCTTTTACCAGTATTTTTTTTTTTTTTTTTTACAATTTTTAGTGTCTAAAAATATTTTTTTTTTTGGATAATACCAGTTTTAGCCTTTAATCAATAAAACAACTAATTAATCAATAGGTCAACATTTATGACATTATTTTGAAAGTGTCACCAAAGTTTTTAAATATTTAAAATCAAAGTTTGATTAAACAAACTAGTGAACTATAAAACAAAACAAATTTAGAAATTTACAAAAATAAGATGAATAATACATTCTAAAAGAAACGATAAAAAGCAGCAACATTTCATTAAATTTCAAACAAACTCTAACAATGATGTTTTATTTCTTAATAATATGCGAGTGATTGGTGATCAGTAATGGAGCTTTAGACCAAATAGAAGATCAGCAGATTTTTGTAGTTTTTAGTTTCTATAGGAAATCACTAATATGTGACAAATATGCTGTTGCTTCCGAGGTTTCATTTTAAGCAATGGTTACATAAATCTTCTCAGATTTTCATAATACTATAACATCATAACGCTTAAAATGTTTAGACTTATTTTTTTATTTTAATTTACCAGTTTTTCTACTACAGAATTTTTGTGCTTTTTGCTGAATTTTCTTATTCTAAATGTAGTTCTTTCTTCTTATCCTCATTTCCAATACTTAAGTTTTTCCCAGCCTTGTGTTGTTTTAAATACAAAAAAGAGGTTTATTCCCATCACAAACTGCAAGAAACACAGAAAAGAGAACAATATAAGAGAAATTAGGGAATCTGATTATTATTTTTCAAATAATCAACATTTTCTTCTGCAACTATCATCTGAGAGAATAGAACAGAGAGGTGGTGTTTTCAAAACCTGAGCTGTCATAACATTGGTCAGAGCACGGATGATGAATTATATCCTTGTGTGTCGTTGAAGGACAGATATGAGCTTCAATGGAAACAAAGAACAGTAGATCTACAGGCTGGTTGAGAGCAGACAAAAACATTGCTCCTCATTTCTTCAGAATCCTACAGGAATCATTTTAGATAAGGTAAAAATGTTTGACTTTCCAGTTTTTTTTTTTTGTTTCATAAATGAGCAACAAAATAGAAATGAGCTGTATGTAGTTAACCAAATTTTTCAAACCACTCAAAAAAAAATCCACAACATGTGCTTTGCAACAACATATTAGAATGATTAGTTTAATGTACATCACGTAAACTGTCTTACATTTAGGGTCATCAGATCACAGCAGCTTAAAAAAAAGAAAAAAACTCAAGAGTCAGGCAGACTTGATGGCATCAAGGAGAGAATGATAATTTAAGGAAAATATTTTGAGAATTAAAAGTTTATACCACAAAACTGTTTTGTGCGGTAAAAGGCTGAATGAAAGCCAAAAAACTAAAATGGTTAGTTGAGAGTTTGACATAAAAGCGAAGCACAAAAAAATGACAAACTGATCACTTTTCAAATGTTACAATTTGGAAAATGTGGAAAAATGAAATAAAACCTTGACCTAAAATGTTTTTATTTTCAAATTAGTATAGTAAAGTGATTCTTTTCTGTTTGAGAGAGGTCATTAAACAAGTTACCCTGAATGTTATAAAAAAAGAAGAAGAAAGAAGCAGAAAAACTGAGTTAATTGAAGGAACATTAATTTAACTATGTCATTTAAATGCATTAACATTTGAAAAATTTAGGCAATCTTTTTATATTTATGACATAAAAATAGTAAATATTTTGATCACAAATGGCAACTTTTCTTCCAATATAATAAATTGTATGCAGCACCATTTTTTTCAGATTTAAATTGTTGAGCTGCTCGTCTCCATTTTGGTCTGGTGGGCCAAAAGCTTTCCATGAATGTTCTAAGAGAAAAGAGAAGACATTTAATTACAAGAAAAATGTTAAGATTATGCAACTCCCAGATGAATGGAAAAATGAAAATATAAACATTTCCGTTGAAACTTACAACAAGTAGGTATTGTGTGGAAGTCTCCATCAGCATTTGAATGTAAGGATGTTTGCAAAGAACAGAAAAGGGGATGCATTCTTCTAGTTCGTATCCAAGCTCCATGTATACCTGTGTCAAGGGCTAAAAAGATTACACAAGATTAAAAACGACTATTTGTTGACAAATTTCGCTCTAATTTACCTTCACACGTACCTCCCTGTGCTCCTCCTGACATAAGAGATCAGTATGAAGAGGGGCGTTGTCGGTCATCTTTGCACCTTTGCAGCAGAGAACATTCAGCAGAGCAGAAATGGAAACCTTTTCATCCCCAAAAGAAGCGCTTAAACTGCTATAGTTTCCATCAGCTTCTAAAGAGGTCAGCTTTGTGTCTTCCTCTATACTTGGCATAGACTGCAAGGAAGACCACATCCCCATGTTGAATTCAAAGGAAAATATTTGGTACGACTATTGAAAAATGATAAACAATTGAAAGATTTGTAGAAGAAGAAAACCTTTCTTTACCATGATGAGATGGTCCACAGACAGCTGTCTGAGAGGCTGTCCCAACACAACACTCAGAGCTCTGACAAACCCTTGTCTGGAGTCGGGGTCAGAAGAGAAATACAGCAGCATGGACACATAATCCAGCTGAGGCGGTGAGACGGAGCTGTCTGCAAACAGTTGGAAAAAGAACTAAAGAAGAAACAATTAAAACAGCAAACATGTAAGTAGTTTGACATAATTTTAACACTTTACATTCACATTTCATTACCTTGGTCAGGTTTGCAAGATGGCTACGAAGAAGTGATTCAGAAAGATCCTCAGACACAATCTGGGCACTCTCATAAGTTAACCAAAGCTCCATCTATAAAATAATCAGGGGATGAAAAGTTAAATATACTGTTAACTAGTCACATTGTGTTTGAAAACAGTCAAATACTTTGACAAACTAATCGTTTTTGCTTGAAAGTCTAACCTGCAGGTACTGTTCCTCATTGATGAACCCTGTTTCATTAACATCTGCTAGCTTGAAACTCTGCAGCGCATACAGCAGCTGTGCGAGGGAAGGAACTGGCCAAGGAAGAGAAGCGCAGAGAAGAAACCGCCGCCAGTCTATCTGGTCATTCGAGTCTGTTAGCAAAGACACTATTTCTCCCAGCTGCAAAGAACAGGAAGGCCTTCATAATTTTTTTCACTCAAAAATCAATAATGAATTGTCTGGTTTGAGCCTGGAGCTCTGTGGTTTTTACCAGTGTTTGATTGTCCACCCACAGCTTTGGAAGACTGTGTCTGCCCATGTTAATGGACAGCATGTCTTTCAGCAAACTGTGAAATGAAGAGCTGGAGAGGACACCTGAAAGGAGAACCGATGATGGATGCAAGGAAAACACAAAGATCGTTTGACACTGTTGCATCACAACTGGTGTTTGCTGTTCACACCTGATGGAGCAACGCTCCTTAACTGACGGTGGATTGATTCTAGAGCGCCCACAGACAGCATGAGTCCAGACGGTTTCTCTGAAAGATCTGGATCTGGAGAGGGAGACAGATTTGCCGCCATCTGAGTCTTTTCCTTCAGGTAGAAATCAGAGCCCTCCTGGAGGAAGGGAGAGCACAATTTGTGTAACCAATACGTTGACTTTGATGATTTAAAAATTAAGACAAATACATAGTTAAATAAAAGCACAAACCAAAACCACTTCATACTGCAACTTGGCTTCTGCCATGATGTGGTGGTGAGCCATTTCTATCAACTGCTCAATGCTAGAATAAGAAAAACAAACAAAAAAAGTTCTTACATTAACAAAAGAAAAGGATTTTCAGTCAAAAACCAAACAGAATACACTTTTAACTGACAGTTTCACATGAACCAGAATATTAATAATATTCTAATCAACAAATTAGAGCTTCATTTCACAGTAATGCATAACCAAAGCTAAGCTGGCATTCACATTTTTCAGCTGTAAAGCAGTCTGACAAAACAAGCGGAGTGTGTCATACAGAATCCAAATCAAATGAACTACATGACAGTTTAGCGTGAGGGGTCTGCAATAAAGGTGTGTATCGGCAAGAGCCTCGCAATATGTATCATGATACACGTGTCATGATACGATACGTATCCTGATATATCCCAAGACAATATTTTACTCTTTTTTTAAATTATGAATTAGGAATTATCAGAATATTAATACGTTTTTCACGTAGGTAAAATGATAAAATACGTGTTATTTATTGATCAGAACATTAAGCACTGCAACTGTATCTCAAACTATTTGTTTTTACCCAAGCAAAGTCATGGTGCTCTTTTTTTGGTAATTTAGGAAATATTTAAGTGGAAAACAAAAGTAAGACTGAACTACACGTAGGCTTATAAATAATTATATATCCCCTCGGCAGCATTTTAATTCGATACAAGTATCGTCACATGAAGTATCGCGATATTTCTCTGAGGCAATATTTTCTTATACTGGTCTGCAGAACCACATGTGGCTCTTTAACCCCTCTGGGTTTCAGAACTTAAAAAGAAAGTAATTTTAAAAGCATTGATTAAATTTAGTCCATTAGATTCATGAATTTATGGCTCCTAAAACAGTAAGATAAATTGCGCAACATTTTTTTTTTCCAGATTAAATCACCAGATCTTGTGTGATCCACCATTTTTTCCAGAGTGCACAAAAATTAAAATACTGTTCAAACTATTGGTAAAAAGTTCTCTAAGCTTTGTCCAGATGGTTCAAGAGAAAAACATGTTTTTTTATAAACTTAAATACTTTTTTCGACTGGATCTTAAACGACTGAAGTCATATTTAGTCTCAAGTTAACACTAATAAGTAAATGACAACATGCAACAAAAGAAAAGTATTTTTTGACTTATATTGTTAGTTTTCATTTAAGTACAATCCCCGCAGCAGATGTAGCATAGGGTGTCTTATTATTGCCAAATGAGCCTTTATCAAAACACTATTTTAACAAAACATGTTTTATCTGATACCCAGGACCCAGTTCTTGAAAAAGAGATTTAATCTCAATGGGTTTTCCTGGTAAAATAAAGGTTAAAATGAAGAAGAAAAAATGAGACACAAGTTAATTTATTTAAAGGATAAAAGAAAGTAATACAAAATACAGAGGAGTGGTTTTTTTTTTCCTAAAGGATGAGCTTTGGTCTAGAAACAACAGGCCTGAATGGCCGTCTTAGTGTTGAAGGTTGCAGATGCTCGGTTTAGTGAAATGTTCCATCTGGTTCATTCACAGTGCAGTATATGTACAGCCATCATATCAGCCAGCAGGCATTTGTGTGGTACCTCTTCATTTCTGCTTGATAGCGTGCCTGCAGCCAAGTTTCCATTTGGCTTAAGGTTCCTTGTGTTCTCCTTTGAAGCGAGTGCAGCATCACCAAACCGTGATTTTTCACCAGCTCAAGACGGATCTTTGCTCTGTTACCTAGGAAACATAACATGAGGAACACTAAGGAAATACACAACATCAGGCATCCTCAACATCCATAAGAGACTCAAATTATAAAAGCTGTTTTGTTTTGTGTTCTCCGTCTTATTATAGTTTAAACCTGAACTTATGTATATCAAATAAAAAAAAAAAAAGACGAGAAAACTATTTAAAGAACATCAACCAAACACTACAAATTCTCTGCAGGTTATTGACTGAAGAGTGAGCGTTATGTTCATGAGCAGAAAGTTCAGCTTCAGATGATAAGAGAACACAACATAGACTGCAAAGGATCTAATTTCAAACCTGGCACGCAGAAGAAATATCAGCAATATCCGCAATATCAAGATGTTAACTGATAAAAGAAAATTGCAAAGCCTGTTTTCCTTCATACAGTTTATTACATTGTGAGATCAACAATCTAATCAGCTGCTTACCTTCATGATCCAGAGCAGCAGCATATTCTTTATGAAATTTCCCTGTCATTTCAGCTTTCTCTGAGGTGATCTGAGATTCAGTTTTTTCTGGCTCCTCACCTTGAGCTGTAAAACAAAACCAACAAAAAGATAATTTGGTAAAAAAAAAAAACAAACAAACCTTAAACATGCTTCTTGTACATTACTCAGAAAACATGCCTTTTAGTTTTTCAGATGAATGCTTTCCTTTTGTAGTTTTTTTTGCTTTTGGAGGAGTCTTGTCGACCTTTTCCTGTGGTCTTTCTTGCTCCGTTTGATCAATTTCTTTTAATTGCTGCATGAATGCATGTGCAGTAACAACTTCAGAAATGATCAACATGTAGCACAAGGTGTAAAAAAAAAAAGTAGATGAAAAACATTAAGAAGCAAACTCTTACGCAGATATCCAGAGAAATAGGAAATGTTTCAATGACTTTGAGGGCATCCTCGTAGTTAGAAATGAGTTTGTCATGCAGATGCTGAAACAAATCATGAAAATGGTCTTTATCCATGTCAGAATTTTTTAAAGATTTTGATCATTTTAGGAGGATAAGATGTCTGACTTTCTCAGGTTGGGCCATGTCCGAGCTGGTCGTCATGGAGACCTCCTTTGGGGAAACAGGATGTGTTTTGGGGAGCGCGCTGCACAAAAGAAGAAGAGTACGTTGGCTGCAAAGGACTTCATGAATCAGCAACAAACATGTGTCAGGTTCCTCACACTTTCGTGCTCTTTTCTTCTCTTTTATGCATCTCATTTGCGTCCATTGGATTCTCGCTGAGAAATGGAAATAAACATTTTCTGACCATAAGTTATGTGTTTTTGCAAATACATATATCTCATTGTGTGGACAACAGTGCATATGTGTGGTTGACGTCAATAAATCAACTCTTGCCTTTCATCCTCAGCTTTGACTTCAGGGATTTCCAGTAAAGGAATATAAGTATTTTCACAGAGGGACTCAAAAGTCACTTGTTTCATTTGAAGACTCAAGAAGTAAATCCGTAAAATGTACATCGTTTGATGAAAGCGGTTCAGCTCCAGCTATAAAACATTATAGTCAAATGTTATGATTTTCTTTAAAACATAAACCTGCAGATACATTTGTAGTCTATATAATAGCAGAGTAGAAAATCGTACCTGCATTAGCATGGAGTGTGAGTTTATAAGAGCAGCAGTGTGCTCCTCCAGCCATTCATCATTAAGTAGTGCAGCCTTCTCTTGCTCATCTTGCTCTTTGCATTTATCAGTAATATCCCACAGGGACTCGCACAATTCCTGTAAACAAGTGCCAA
Organism: Oryzias javanicus; assembly: GCA_003999625.1. NCBI lineage: Eukaryota > Metazoa > Chordata > Actinopteri > Beloniformes > Adrianichthyidae > Oryzias > Oryzias javanicus. Next base: position 8,548,033 of record CM012445.1, read on the forward strand.
CATATATCTTTACAGAAGGGACTTTTTAAAATTGTTATTTAATTACTTGTAATGTTTCTTACGTCCAGTCTCTGATGAAGTTCTGCCTTCATTTCTTCGTCTTCTCTCAGATAATCAGGAATGCTGTTGAAGTCCTTCTGCCAGCGACAGACAAACTCCTGCTTCAAGTTTGGGCGTCCCAAACAGTGCCTGTATCCTTCCCTACGCATAGCGAAAACCAGATATTATCCCCTTTCTGTTAAGTAATTGCCTTAATCAGCAACATTGTTTAGATTGTAAACTGAATGTATCACTTATGATCCATTCATATCAATGCAAAAACAAATTCAGAATTCAGTCTGAATCTGCAGGAAGTTTCACACACTACAAATGCTGAATTGCTGTGAAAGTTATTAGTCTTAGTAACTGGTTAGTGCAGTGGTCTGCAACATTTAAAGAGCCAGTTGAGCTGAATGCTCACTGAAAACAACCCAGAAGGAGTCATAAAGTATTACTCTACCCTTTAGAAAAATAAGAGACACATAAGCATGCTTATTTTATTGTTAACTATTATGATTGTTTGTTTTGTTTTTGGTTTGATTTTGGATATATTGCCACTTTTCCATATATATTTTAAAGAAAACAAAAGTATCTCTTTTAAATTCACAAATGCTTCTGTTTTTATTTCCTTGCTTTGGGGTAAAGCTTCAAGTGCTGAAGGCTCAATACCTGATGCTTGAAAGCTCATGAAGAACGACGGTGCGTTGTGAGCGCAGCTGCTGCATGACTTTCTTTATGTTATTGACATAAGAATTACAGGCAGAATCCCAGAGTGACCATAGAAGTGGTGGGATCTCCTGGAGGACAGGGAGAGGAAAAACTTCATGTATCCAAAAAACAAAAAAAACTAAAAATATGTTCTAAATCCATAGTAGTAACTAGTAAATGCAAAAATAATATGTCCAGCCAAATATTAAACTAAAAAGACAGTGCTCCAGTAAGATTTAAAAAACACCCCAGCATTATATAAGTTCTATCTTACTGGAGAAAGAGGCTCATCCAGATAGTCCAGACTGCATGAAGAGGCAGACCTAAGTAGTTTCTTTGGGACTGGAGAGTTGCTTTGAGACAGTGACGTAGGGGTTCCACTCCTTGAATGTCCAGCTGTATAGTTACAATTGCATGTTACTAAAGTTTAAGATAGAATTAACAATATTTAATCTATAGCCCAATCCAGTCACCTTTTGGACTTTGAGGTTTTTCCACCTCAGCTGTAGAAAGACGTCGAGCATCCATTGAAGACATGAATGGAGAAGAACGACCTGCATGAGTCCAAAATGTATTTAAAAATCCTTCTCTTGAGGAAATTTCACTGTTTTACACAATAAGACGAAAAAGTAAAACAAGACAAAATGACAGTTTAATTATTTTTGAAAATGTTCTTTCAAATGGGATAACAACTTCTGAAAACCCGGATAATAATTTCTTAAGGCTGAGACGGAGAGCAGTTACCTCTCGGTTTCTTCTCCATAACCTGTTGTAAGATCAGCTTCACTCTGTTGTAAAGCTCGTCCTCATCTACATCTGCGCATCCACAGTGACCAAAATGTTTTGCTTTCCACTGTACCATTTCTCCAGTGCTGGCCAGGCACCCTTAAAAGCTGCAATCCTTCAGGGGGAAATCGCATTAGACGCAGGTCTTATGGGTACAAGTGACTCATTGCTGAATTCTGTTCGTTACCTGTGTGTAACCTCGGCTAGATATAGCATTTTTTCTGCAGGCTGAGAAGCTGCAACACAAGTATCTGCAATCAAACAAATAATATAATATATTTCTAGAAATCCTTCTAAAATATAGAATAGCTTGAACCTTTTTGCTATTTTGGACGAGAGATTCACATTTTTGTGCATTTATTTTCTTGTTATTTCATTTTATTTATTCTGGAGGCCCTTTAGGGCTTCTAGAAAATTGAACATTTACTCTTATGAAAAGAAAAATAATAAAAGATTCAGATGCAAAATGTCAAGATTTTTTCTAATCAAAATTAATTTTAAAACATAAATAACCTTAATTTACATAATACCCTTTATGCAGAATATTGCATATGAAAGTGCTTGACAGGACCACCCAAAACTAAAAAAATATGCACACAGAGTTTATAAAAAAGGTAGATGTCATGTCAAATTAAAACACCAAACCCGTTCCACCGAATCGTGCTCCAAACAAAGCCGAACATACCTGCTTGTCTGTACGCACGCCTGACTGCGCACTCGTCAGGAATATTCAGCATGAGAACCACGTCCAGAACCGGAGCAGGGGGTGGTGGGGGTGTGGGAGGGTTGCAGTCAGCAATGACATCTGTCTGGTCAATTGCAGCTTCCTTTCTTTCCTCCTCACACCCACCCAGGGCTTTTTCCAGCAGGTAAGCCAGGCTGATGTCAGGCGGAAAACCATCCAGGATCCAACCTGAATGAGCTGGAACTTGACTATTAAAGAGAACTACTTCAGTGTCTAAGTTCCTTGTTTCTTTATGTTGGCATAAAGAAACATATATTCTATGTTAATGAAGAGCTTCCAATGAGAGAATGGCAGTATAATTATAAACATAAAAGAACAGGTTGTGATCTCACCGGATTGCTCGTGTCATAATTTCAACTAACAGCTCATTTGGGATGGCGTTCCCTTTCTTCAGCTCTTTATCCACAGCTGCTCCCAGTAGTGCACGAGGAGATGGCTAGTTTAAAGGAACATAAAAAACTATGTTTAATGAATGAAAAAATAAATAAATAAAAAAATGCCCTTGTTGCCCAAAATACAGCACCTTAGTGATACAACTTCTACTTTCTTGAATATTAATATCTGAAAAAAATCAGGCAGAATACCTTTAAATCATAAGGAAGTTGTAGTATATTTGTTTTATTTACTACAAGTATTCAAGGAACTATAAATGGGAAATAAACACACCATGTTTGCTTAACCTGGCAGATGCTTTTCTCCTTTTGTCTCTCTCTTCCCTCCGCTCCGTCACCTGTAGATTTTATTCAAAAAGATTTTCCAGTTTCCAGAAATGTTATAATATTTTAAATAAAAAAAAAAAAAAAACACCACGTACTTCCTCTCCATCGTGGTAAGCCTTCAGGGACTCCTCAACCAGAGTGTCAGATGATAAGACACAGATGCCAAGAGCTGAAGCAGAAAACAGCCCATCAGTAAGAACTATATGAAGTGTAAGGAGTCATTTGAAAGATCAGACTTTCACATATTGAGTTCTAGAATCTAAATGCTCAAACAGAAAGATGATGAGATTATCTGGACATGAGTGTGTCTAAATTTTGAAAAAAATAAATGTTTCTTCTTAAATCCTCATGATTTAAGGTGTAATGCTGTTTGTCTGGGTGCTTGATTTGATACCTTCAGCAATCCTGGTCAAGCTGGTGCTTTTGCCTGAGCAAGTGTTACCAAGAACACAGGCCTTGATGAAGTGAGAACATTCAGAGTTTGGTCGTTTCGCAGTGGACGAACAAACAGTAGTTTTGAGTCGACAGACAACATTTTCTAGAATGTTGTTTGCTGATGGAGGTTTGATCGCGCCTGCTTCCTCTGGCCACGTCCAGTCACCAATCATTCTCTGCAATAAAACAAAAGAAAAGAACCATTTTTTACCTTTTGGTCATTTGACTCACAGTTTTTATTTTAAAAAATTAATCATCAACAAAGACGATTGTGGTGGGCCAAATATAAGCGTATTCTTCCTTACAGCATATTCATGATAGTCCAAGTTGTTGAGTGCCTCCTGCGGTAGATTTTTAAGATCTATGGAGTCCTTTAAAGCTGAGAGTTCAAGACTCTGTTCATGGCTTGTCTCATACAAGGCAGACCTTTAAGAAATAATTCTTTCCAATCCCTCATCATCTGCTCAGGAATCGTGCTGGAAATATATGGAGGGATTATTATGCAAGTAAAAGTCAGTTTTGAGATCAAAATTTTCTAAATTGCAAACAAAATGTGAAGTGTTAAAAGCAAAACTTCATAATTTGCAAAAGCAAATTTTTAATATTGGCTTTCAAAAATTTTTTTTTATTTTGCTTTCAAAAAATATTTTTGCGTTTGAAGCACAAATGTTTTTCGATGCGTATGGAGTGATTATTGTGCCACCATATTTTGATCTCAAAACTGTGACTTTTGCCTGCAGTATGATGGCACAATAATCACTGCATAGAATCAAGCGGACAAAGGAATCATAGAAGGTAACACTATAAAGGAAAATTTGGCTTAAAGGAAAACTGAAAATGTTTCGATAAGTTTTAAATTGTTCAAAATTATTTCTTCTTTTTCAAAGTAGATTTATTTCAAACAATTATTATAATACAATCGATGATACAAACGTATGAATACTAATAGTAATAATAACAACAACAGTGCAAAACACGTTTGAAAGGGATCAAGTAGAAGCTCAGGTGATTGAAGAAGAAATGGTTTTGTTTTTTTAAAATTAATATTGTTTTTTGGTAATGTATGCATGTGGTGGACCAAGTCAGTGGTAAAAGCTCTTAAAATGGGACCCACTACCTCCCTGGCACACAGCAAATAAGGAGCTGGATTAGGGTATTAAACCACCAAATTGCTCCAGAGTGTGGCTGTGTCTGCATCTCACCGCTCCTCCAGAGGAGGGGTCAAATGCAGAGAACAACGAACTGAACTTTAAGGTTGCATGGTTTCTGCAATATTTTTTAACAAATCTATCTTTACATTCTGCAGTGTTTCGTACTTCTCTGTGAGCTGACGGTAATCTCCAACTTTGGTGGCCAGGTCCACAATCTGGTTCAAAATGTCTTTGCAGTGATTGAAGTATTTCTTTCGTTTGTTTTGACTCCGTTCAGCAGAAATTATGGCACACAATTCAACATCTTTCCGGATTTCCTCTTCACGGGCGATCTGTTCATGCTGAGCTAAAACCTGCGTCAAGCCCGGTCACAAGGATGGAAAAAGATTTAAACATAAATGTAGGAAAAACTTTTTCAGTCATCGTTGAGATTGTAATTTACTTTTTTAGGCACAATTTTTGGAACTTGATACATCCCTAAAACTAATATGAAAATATTAATCAACTCTTCAGGTTTTGAAAAGTTTGCAGCACATAGACACTTTACACTTTCATTGCCATTTATATCAGTGGGCTATATAATAATATATTTTATTGAAATGTCTTTTTATACTTCGTACTTTAATCCTTTTTTATAAATAGTGCAATTTGCAAGTTACAGTGCAACTTTACATTGTACTATGTGTGTAGTATATGTATGAATCAAATGCAATTTACATTTAAATTTTGTCTGGACACAAGTCTTTGGCATTTGGTTACACTAAAACTGTGTTAACTTTGTCCAAAATCAGAAACAAATAAAATCCCTTACAATCAAATGCTCAACAAGATTATTTATTATTTTTCTGGTCTCACCGACTCCCTGTACAGAGCTTCCCGAAAGTCTTTTTCTCTCCTCTCTTGGTACTGCTGCTCTACTAACAGCCGGTTCTCTCGAATCACTTCTTTCTGCATTCGCATCTGGAGCAGCTGAGCCACCAAACGCTGCTCCTGCTTGGTTTGACGTGTCAGACGCTTCACCAGCTGCTCATCCCGCTGCAGCTCCTGCAGAAACAGTGCAGCGTTAAGAGTGTCTCAGGTTCTTAACATAGAACAAATTAAATCATAATTATTATGGTCGACACATTCCTATGTTTTCAGTACATGTAAAAATAAAAAGGTCTAATGCAATAATTGAAAACTGTTGACCTGTTGAGCAGCATGGGCTTTGAATTGTTCCACTAGGAATCTGTCTTGTCTTTTTTGTCTGCGCTCATTCGCCAAAGCCTTCTCCTTTAGTCTCTGTCGGATCTCCTGCATGTACTTGGTGTTGGACTGTAATGACAATCCTGCTCCACTTTCAGACAATTTATTGCCTTGTTTGGTCCCACTAAGTGAAGATTCAGCAGGTAAGGGCTGACAACTAAAAAAGGATGAAACACAGTTTAGAGAACATTTAGAGCATTGGATTAACGGAAATTGTGTTTTTAAACTTGTTTTGTAGCATTTTTCTCATGATGAAGGACATATATAAAATAATTTAAGATTAAAACTGTGTTTCTGAGTTTTTCTTTATTCAAATTGTAATGGATTAGGAGCAGATTAAAAAAGTGACATGAAAAAGCTTGGATTTATGACTCAGCAACTGCAACAGACAGTTCAAAGTTTCCTTGCTCCACTCCAAGTCTCATGCATCCATTAATTTTCCTTGTCTGAGCTTCATCTGGCTCAACATTGTAGGTTGTATAACTCTTGTTGTGGTTGCTGTTTTTTTGGTTTTTTTTGCAACACTAAGGCAAATTTCTGATGAACTCCTGCATCTGCATTACAGAAAATATGTCTGAAAAAACCTACACATGCTTTATAATTTTGGCTAAAAACTGCATAATTACAAATACAAGACCACTGGGAATGATTTTACAATAGATAAAAATAAAGCTGGAGTGGGACTTAAAAGAAAAATGTTTTTGGCATCACCTTGAGGAGGAAGAAAAACCGTAGGTGACACTTTTTCTCATGTTTTTCTCAAACTGGGCAATCTCAGTCCTGCACTCTCTGGGTGAACAAAGCACACAACAGCAACACAACAATAGCAGGAGCATGTTCTGTAATAAAACTGATTCATTGACAGATTGAAGAACTGATTAACTTCAATAGAGGTATACCTTTGCCTCGTCCTGGATCTGTTGTTGTCTTCTCTTCATTTTCAGGGGTGATACACGATAAGGAGGCTTTGGCAAGTGGATGTCCGTAGCCTAGAATCACATAAAAAATAATGTCAAAGTGTGTCTAATTCAACACTGTGCATGAGACAGTGCAAATATGAACAAAAAATAACCAAAACAATAAGTGAATCTAAAAAAGGATTGGGCCCAATTGTGTGGTATTCTAAAAAACACAATTTTGTTAAGTGTTTTGTCTGTACCTTATCAGTGTTTCTTGTGATTTTCTCATCCTGGGTATTGAGACGGCTTTTTATCTGAAGGCGCTCCCTCCCAACAGTCCTTTCCTTGAACCGGTGGTGTTTATCACTATAGAGCTGTAGCTTCAGGTCGGCATCACGTTTCATCACCTGAGGAAGCCGCTTTTACAAACACAAATATTCTTGACTATACTGGTTGCTCAAACTTTGTACATTTACTTGAAAAGTTTTTTTTTTTTAAACTCAAAGACACATGAAATTGCAAGAATGCTTCTTAAAAATATGTAAAATGATAACTGGCTGCTCACATATGAGTAGATCTTGCGCTCCCTCCTGTACAGATTTGCTTCAGCTCTGGGCTGCTCGACTTCCATCAAGCTTCTATTCACTTCTGGGCTCTTCCTTTTTTTAAGAGCGTCATAGAGTTGGAAAAGAAGGTGAGCAGCAACACTCTGCTTCTCCTGCATCAGGTCCTGGGCTATGTTCATGTTGAAGGAGATCCCCAGGAGTTTTAGAGTTGGCTCAAGGCGCATGAAGTTATTCACTTTAGAAATGGAGGTACTATGACAAAAAGTGTAATTAGAAAAAAGGAATCAATCATTTTAGGAAAAAAATCAGAATTAATGTAATTTTTCCAGAAGAAATTAGTTTTAATTTAGTTTAATTAGTGTTTTAAATATTATTTTCAATTTAAATTGAGTTTAATTGTAGATATATAATACATTGGTTAACCCTATCATTCATATAATAATTGATACATGCATTTCTGAGACCCCTATCATTAGCATGATCAAAACTTTCCTTAAAAAACATTGTAGGCCTATATAACTTTGTCCATGTTTTCTGCCCAGTGGTGGATTGTCATTTCACTAGTGACAGTGGTGAATGGCTGCTTCCATGAAATCTCAAAAACACTTTTCAAAGGAAAAGTTTACTAATTTTCAAAACTTTATGGTGAGAATAAATTATCTACAGTTGTTTTTTTTAAATGATTATAGCTGTAATGAAAGAATGCAACATTTGTTGATAATTGTTGATCTTTCCTCCTGTTAGTTATCAGGCCCTACAAAACCTCATAGACATTGGACAATTACTATTGTTGTTGTTTATTTTATTACATTTTTAACCTACTTAATGTCTTGCAAATATGCAACAAACCACTAACAATGACCTAAATGTAGAATCTATTTAAAGTAAAAACGTAAGTGTTTTTTTTTCATAGCTGAAAATAACTCTGTTGTTAATGTATTAAATGTAATTGTGATATTTATTAGCCATCTGCTAATTTTAATAGAGGTATGGTAACAAGATAATTTTCCTTTCTGGGATAAATGATATTCTATTCTTTTCTATTCTATTCTATTCTATTCCTAAAAAAACACTTACAGCATTTTAAAAATGTAGATCAAATAATGTAAGACTGTGAACACAGGTCAATATTTTTGCATCCCAAACTAATTGTGAGCCAAAATTTTATTAAATCGCCCAAATGTATTATAATTTATACTATTTATAGCTCTTTAGAATTGTGTTTAAAACATCTACAAAAAAAGAAAAAAGAAAGAAAGAAAGAAAAAAAAAGGGAAAAAATTCTGTCTATTATTTGATTAAGTTGAGGGCTCTCTGTAATTTAAATTAGGGCTGTAATAAGCTTTGTTGAGCTATGGAATTTCCAGTAAATATTACTCAGATTACGTCTCAGACAAAAACTTACTTTTTTTCCAGAAACTTGTTGAAATCATCCTGCAGTTTATACTTGTGTAGAATTTCTCCAATCAGATAACCATTGGAGAAATCTGTAGCAATAGAGTTCATACCTGTAAAGAAGAATTTGGTTATTCAAAAAAAGACGATGAAGCGCGTTAAATATGTTTTTTTATTTTTTTGTTGTGGTGCAAACAAGCTGAATTGTGCTATACAGCTAGGCGGCGGCATGCTAACCCTTACCGACCACTTTAGAAAGCTGGAGCTCCTGGTTCAGCCACCGACACAACATTTCAGACATCTTTCTGACTGACACAAATTTACCGCAAATTAAGGCAGACAAGCTGTAGACTTCAAACTTTATCCTAAAAAGACGTATTGTCGCCTCTTAGAGCCATTTTTGAGCAGTTGTCGGTTTGTTTACGGCAGGGGCTTCAACTATAACCTGTTGTCATGGCGACATGTCAACTGCTTTACGTCAGCCTTCACGCTTTTTTTGTTTGTGACAGAAACGCCTTCACATGTACCAACAAGAGAGCAATTAAAATCTCTCGCCTGCCTCAGCTTCACAGAATAACATTAAGAAAGATATTTTAATACATTTTATTTATCTAACCTCTCCAGCGTTTTTTGGGGTAAATTGATATAAAATGTATTCTTCGTTTGTGTGTGATGTACATTTTTACAATAAAGTTATACTGAAAAAAAAAAAAAAAGAAGCAGCCTCAACTTTGATTAATTACTTTTATTTAAACACCAAAATGCAATGGGGACATCTACAAAGTGTTGAATGGGAAAAAAGTAAAATAAAACCTTTGTAATATATATTCGATCTGGTGGGTTGAACAATACAATGATAATAAACACACTTTTAAAGCAAAAGACATGAAATTCTGCAAGAGAGTTTTTGATGGATAGAGTAAAATAGTCAGTTAACACACTTGAATTGATATTTCATACAGCATGCATTTATTTGACAAAAGTATCAAGAAAAAGATTTTTTTTTTCAGACAGGAAGAGTTTGCTGTGTAGTGTTTGTTGGAGATGACAAAGATTAAAAATGTTCATGAACTGACAACAAGAAAAATTGAAAGAAAAGTTGGAAGCTCCTGTGAGTAATTCTAGTCTTTGGCAAAGCAAAACAGCTGTAATCAAACAGCAAGGCAAAGAAGGCTCAAGTCACATTTCTTCCTCAATTCCAGTAACAGTTTTTTGTGTGTTTCAACACAAAACAAATGCACAGCTGTATAGACGAAAAGAGTAGTTTTAGTTACTAAGCTGCAGTCAAGACTGTAGTGTATAACCTATAATCTATTCATGGTAAGCTTGTATTTTAAATAAGAGTTTTCTATGAATCAGAAATCAAAAGTTATGATTTTGCTGACCATAAACATATTGTATTCTTTAAGTTAATGAAGTACACAAAAATAAAGATCAGCAGCCATTATTTAAAAATAAAATTATATACAGTCTCTACTAATACGTTTGGGCAAGGATTAAAAACATTTTCTGGTGTAAATGTGATGACCAAGCAGTGAAAAATATTTATATATATGCTTTTTTGTTGCAAATTTGACTACCTGCCCACTTGCGATAAGTTTATCTGTACATGATACTTTATAAGAAGTGTAACATCACAGTAGTTTTATTTAAAGCTTCTTAGCTGGAAGCACTTAAAGGAAATAAAAAAAGACATTACACCAGTGTGTCAAAGTCCAGACAAAAATATCAGTGACCCCATTTTACTAACAGAAAAAGTGCATCAAAGCACATATGTTTTAATAAAGGCCTCTGCATGAGTACATTATCAACCCATTTGTGGTGCACTGAGATGATCACTTGTAAAATGTTGTTGATAAACGTTAGTCGATGATTCTTCCAAACCATCTAACCACTGTGGTCCCTTCTCCAAAAGGTAAAATAAGGTGACTTTTATTTAAACAAAAAGCACTTTTAAAATAATAAAAACACAAGATATGTCTTTGCATGCAATCCTACAGTGGAATTTAAAACTCCAGTTCATTTTTTGGTTGGGAAATGTTAGTGCAAGATTTGTTTGCAAAAGGTAGTATCATTTTAGCATCATCATAATGTCTAATAGCCACTTTCAGAAAGTCAGTTATGTCAGTATAATATGGCTAATCGAGACAACAACTACCTCACTACCATGATGATGCTCAGAAACAATCAGTAAAGGACACTGGCCTGACAGTTAGATATGTTAAACAAGAAGAAAACAAACTGTACTGCTATAAGAAAGATAAACAACTTCAAAATCTGTTTGTTCAGTAAATCTCGTCAGTTGAAATAAATGTTCTAGCTTATGTTGCTCTACAATAAAACGGTTCATAATCCACAAAAAAACAATAAAAGAAAGCACCACTTCCATTTTTCTGTAATCTAAATAAAATGTGCAAACCTTGATTAGGGTCACACTGGTTAGCCATGTCAGAAAAACGCTCCATTCTCACAATGAAGAGAAAAGTTATTTTAAAAAAGAGATTTTTTTTTAAAGAAAACTGACCTATTCTTCGTTTGGACTCAGCCGTTTATCAGAAGGTGAGATAAAACTGAACCAACTCAAGTAACCACACCACCAGTAACTCGGAATTTCCCCACCATCTGTTTGGTTAAATGCTTTCTCGTAGTGTTCTTTTCTTCAAAGCATTAATCAAATTAGGTGCTTTATGTTTTCCCCACACAAAATTACTTTTTGAGGGGCATTGAAGTTTGGAAAACCCAAAAGTTATGAAATGCAATCAAACATTGCAAATACTGTAGCTTAAACACAAGATATGTCCGCATGAAATGCCCACTTCACCCTGTTGATTCCTCCAGGTTTTCAGGGGATGGTTTAGGAACACCCATCCACACCACTGCGCGTACATACCCCCTACTGCACAAAATATAATACATTTTGTGTTTTCATGCCAGGGAAAATACCTTTATAGTTATTTCTAAATTTTTTTTTTTTGCTATAAACACCTTCAAATGTATGAACCTGTTCTCAAAAACGCACGTCTGACAACGCAGTGCCACTTTAGAGATGATATTTCTTGAAAGAGGTCAAACTTGGCAGCTTGTTTGAATGAGTTCACACTGACCCAAGAAACCCAGAAAAAGATAAAATTATGGTTTTGAAGACAACAGCAGGTTGCTAAACCAGGTTGCTGCTGCTGATGATAACTGCTGTTTGTTATTTTCATCTTCATCCCCATCAGGAAGGAGAAACTGGGTGGAAGCAACAGAGGTGGGGGATCCAAGAGAGGGGGCCAGACTGCCAGTGTCTGCATCATCTGTGGGAGAGTCCAAATGCCAGGCGCACTGGGGTTTGTAGCCCACGGAACTGGCAGCCTGTGGCTCATGGAAGGGATTGGAGGGCTTGAGCCCCACGTCATCACTCAAGACCTTAGAGTGCATCTGAGGCTTGTAACCGCCATCATAGTGAACAACCTCAGGTGGCCGCTCTTCAGAGGATTCCTGTGGGTCCGGCTGGAACACCAGAGACGAGCCTGAAGTCTGAATGCCGGTGTATGTAACATCCGTGTGGGCCGAATCCAAGGAAGAGGCTGAAGAAGCAGAGGAGTCTGGGAAACGTGGCCTTATGGGGCGATCGTCTACCACCTGGTTGTAGTAGCGCAACGACATGGGCTCATCAGTGTCGACTGGCTCGTCTTTCTCAAAATATTCCTCCTCTTCGGGAATAACGACAAGTGTCTCTTTGTTGAAATCTCGTGCGGGCTTATCAACAATATGAACCATGCTCTGGGGAGACGGCCTCACATCCAAAGGCCCCTAAAAGAAAGACAACGCATCGTTATTGACTGAAAAACAATACTTGCACTTATCTCATGATATTACAATCAATTAAAGCATTTAGCAATTGAAAGATTATATTGAGATTATACCTGCGGTCTGGACCAATCACCAGGAAGCTTGGGCTCAGGTATGTCTGGATAGAATGCTTTTTTAACCCTGGTGAAAGAAAAAAAATCATGTATCATTTAGAAAACTATTCTGTAATATTTCTAAATAGCTTCCCAGCAACAGAATAATTATCTTACACAGTTTTTACAAATAAATGTTGCGCTGTTTTAAGGATACAAAATAATGAGAAAGCCACAATAAATAAATGAATAACTCACCATTTTCTTTTTTTGTAACATATAAAAGTAACTATGACGAGTAACACGGTGATAATTCCCAAAACTCCCAACATTTCCAGGATCAGTGCATCTGCTGTTGGAACAGCAACATTTTAAACGTTATTTTAGGAAGAAAGTATAATAATCTCTTTTATAATGCATAGCTGTAAAGCGTCTGGTCACGTACTGAATGGTTCCAATGTAATAGAAGCAGTACTGCCAGTGTCCTCGCCTGCAGATGTGTATGCTTTCACCGTGAACTTGTAGGTGCCAGCCGAGAGACCCTTTACTATGTGTCTCCTCATTCCACCACTAGACAGATTTGCTAGATTAACAAGGCAGAAGGGTAAAGAACAAAAGTTAGTTCAAAAGGAAATTAAAAACTAAATAATGCATATTGCACCCAAATTTCTGGGTTTTTTGTGTGTGTGTTGAATAACAAGGTTTGCAACAGCATTTACCTAGAAGGGTAAGCTCAGAACCGTTGCTGATGTAAACGTTGTAGCCCAGGAGGAAGCCTCTTCGATCTGAAAGGGGAATTTCCCCCCAGGTAATGACAACATCCGCATCCTGGCTTTTGACAGACAGTGGGACTGATCTGGAGGGAACTGCGGTGACCACAAGAAAAAGAGGAATAAATTAAAGATAGGCTGTTGTGTAATAAATAAGAACATAGTAGTCTATCGCTGTAATGCGGTTCCCCTTACGCACTGTAGTCTCACTCCTTCGTTTAATTTTTTTAGCTATAGATCATAGTCGATCAATCTCCTCGGTGCTGTGTCTCCTTTACAGAATGCATGCAGCTCGAAGAATCTACATTCGATCGCATATAGATCTTTGGCTTCATTCTATACTTATTTTTCTTTGAACGTTTAAACTTTGAGACTTTAAACAAGAAAGAACACATGTAAAAATGGAAAACGTGTTAAGTGAGTGGCTTCACAGCCTTAAAACATCTATATTAATTGTAATAAAGATAACTGCCTGGATTGATTCAATAAGGATTTTTTTTGTAATTATTATTCTTTCCATCCTCTCAATTCAATTCAATTCAATTTTGAGTTTACTCTGTTTACACATTTAGACACACTTGTTTAGAAATGTTTTGAAGATTTTTTACTAATCTGATACATTTTACATACTTAAAAATATATTAGTAAAATTATAATGAGATTGATTACGTCAGCAACGTATGCTTAGGTTGACACCATTAGCCGTCCTATGGGAAATCCCATTATACGTTAGCATCAAACTTTAGCATTATGCGTTAGATCAATCTTTACTTTTATGGATGGATTATTGATCTATTAAGGTTAGAGCGATTCAAATCGATTTTATCAACCAAGCCCTACGTAACACACTTACCAAGCTCCTGAGTGTATCCCTGCCAGCGCTTGATAAGTTGTGGAGAATCTGAAGGGCAGCTGTACAGGGAAAAGTTGTATCTCACTCCTGGATGGAAGTTCTCTGATGGTAAAAAGAAAAAAATAGTATGAATTATTTTGTCTGGTATTTAACAGAACCAAGAGTTCTTTCGGTATGTGTGAAGCCCCTCAAAAAAAAAAAAAAAACCAACAACATAGCCAAGTCATGTGTCTACATTGAGATTTTGCTGCATTTAAAACTTCACAAAAGAAGTCACTTTGTACAAGTTTGCATGCCTGGCATACCTGACTCAATGGAAACATTTGTGCTCCCAGCAGCCAGTCTGATCCATTTCACAGGGCAATCATGCTCGCAAGAGGCATCAAGCCATTCAACCAGATAATTACATGTGTTGCTAATATTGTGCTGCCAAAAAAGAGAAATCCTGCTGTTGGTAAAGACAGACTTTAACAAAGCAGGGGGTTCCTCATCTGCAAAGATAAAAAGCACATTTGATTAATTACATATAAACATATCAATAACTTTATACAGCATATGTAGCTTTTTTAAAACATTATTTTCATATGGACTCTACAAACCTATAAATTGCAGAGGCACACGTGACGGAGGAGATGCTCCTTTGATGGTTTTTACAATGACGGTGGCAAAAACTTTCTTGTCAGCGCCGACGGAGGCCATTTCTCTGAGGTTGACTCGGACAGAGTAGGTGTTGGGTGGAAGGATTTGTGTGTGCTGCTCCACGTCTTCAGGGTTCCAAAGAGTGATTTCATAACCTGTGATATGACCGTGGCTTTGATGGTGAGCTAAAGGCTAAAAGCAGTCAAAAGAGGGAAACATTACCACAGAGATTATTACAAGACGTTCCTTTGAATTTCTCAATTGACAATTCAGGCACTTAAAGGGTTCCTACAGTGAAAATTCTACTTTTTGAGGTTTTAAGTGCATTATATTACTAATTCCTTACTATAAACCAGTGGTCCCCAACCACCGGGCTGCGGAAGAACTAATAAGTTATACCATTTTTTTTTTTTTTTTATTGAGACGGAAATCTTTTATTTTGAAAATCGACCAGATTCTCTTGATTAGTTTGAGCTCTAAAAGGAGTCTGGCGGCATGTAACACAAGAAAAGTTGCCTGTGGAACTTTTCTTTACAAATGTAAAAGAACAGAAGGAATAACAGCTGATTCCCACACACCGTGTGACTTTCATGAATAATTCTAATCTTTCGAACGTTCATAGAAATCCTCAAACAAGCTCATCCATTCAGATGCTCATTTCAGAGATGTTGTGAACGGGATTCATGCAAATACTTCCATAGAAAAAAATGGAGTTGCTGGGGAGGGGCGAGCAGTCGTAGTTATGAGTGTTGTTCTTCTGTTTTGTAAAAAATTATTTTTGTGTTAAAATGTTTCACTTGAAGGTTTTGCATTGAGCTTCAAAGTAGTCTGATTTGTTTCCTATTGAACATCAATAATTGATTTGTTGGTTACAGATGATCTTATAATAAAATAAACTAGTTTTTAACCACTCTTGACATAACAAAAAAATAAATTAATTAAAATAAACCAGATCTCTAAACATCATCCATGTCTTTCATGCATTGTAATCGAGAACCAGACACCTCTCCATGTAGCGATCAGGCTTAAAACATTTGGTGATAGCTCCTCTCACGTCAAGGGGTGTCAAGCTTATGAACACATTTTTGGCCAACAAATTTGATGTGCATTAAAAAAGAAAGGCGTTCAATGTAAATTTAACGTGCGAATTGTATTCGGTGTGAATGCAGCTTAAGAAGTGAATAGTTTTCTCAGTAACAGCCACTCCAGGGCACTGTAGGTATGTATCAGTATTTACTACTGACAGAAAAGCACATAAAGAAGCACCGCTCAGTCCTAAACCTGGTTTGCTGTTCAGAAGAGTTGCACTTTTCTGCCAAAACTTTGACTTACATATGATTTATTGGCTGCTGCGACTTTTACTTTGGAACGACTTGCAGAGCAGAAAATACAATATTTGATTTAAAGATTAAAAAGTAGAAATCATTTACCTTCCAAACCACCAGCCCAGTATTGTCTTTGTTCATCCACATCCAAGCGTCAGGAGCATCTGAGACTAAAGGCACGGAGGAAAAAAAAGTCAACAAATAATACTTATTTTATGCCAAAACCATTTCTACAATTAAAATAATCACTTTTTAACAAATCTCTAGAACTTTAATGCATTATAAAGCCATCAAAAACAATCAAAATATAGAATATTATATTATAATATATTAAACAATGGAGGTTTTTAAAACATAAATAAAAACAGCCCTCCCTCTGAAAGTGTTCCAGACAAAATACCAAAAAACACATTAAAAAAGTTTCAGATTGTGAGCAGAAGAACATATTCAAATGTCTGTTGGGACAGTTCCTGCTCACATGAGCTTTGTAGCTTTATCACTACAGACCAACGACTTTATGCTTCCTTTAATTTCACGTTTTGTTGGAGTGTTTTAAGGAAAGCAGTAACTTCTAAATCCTCCAAATACTCTGGTTTGAGAGTTCAGGTTTACCAACATTCTCCATATCTTCATTTCTTTGTTTATGTAAGACCATCTGGGGCATTTGAATCTTTTTTTTTTCATTTACCCTTTTTGACTTAGAGTCAAAATAACTTAATCTGTTCAGAAAAACATCCCAGTTATTAGTTGACTTCATGTAAAGTGAGAAAAATGACGACTAATTGCTTGAAAACCAACAACTACATTATTTACCATCAGGTTTGGTTTTGAAAGATAAAGTTTGGCTCCAGTCTCCCCATTTCCAGAAATACTTTTGAGCTCCACAACGAACGCGAACCGTGTAAGCCTCATCGGGGTACAGGCCAGACAGCATCACAGACCGAAGCCCCACACCAGAGAAGTTACGCTGCAGACACACAGCAGATACATTTCATAAATGAATGGGTGATCAAACCCTTTAAAATACTTTAAAAATAAATGATGGAATTAAAGTAAACATTATGTTTTTATATAATGCAAAACTTACTGGTTTTGATTGGTCATTGGTGAACTCCACTTGACAGTTCAGGTCCAGGGTGAAATAGCTTTCATTGATCCACTCCCACATCAGGGTGGCATTCCAGGCACGGACAATGGAGCTCAGGCTGACTGGTGCAACAGGACGAACTGACAAGAAAAAGAAAGTTTTGAAGAGCAGAGTCATTTTGATTGCTTTTACAGAGGAGAGGAAAAAGCACGTGTCAGTCACTGATTCTCTAAACCGTCCTAAGACACTGATTGTAAACAAAGAAGATTTTTTTTACTAATTTATTTGCAGAAAACAAGACCAATAACAAAAGTTCATCTCAATGCTTTGATATGTAACCCCAGCTGGTAATGACAGAAGTCAAAGGTTTCCTGTAAGTCAGGGAAGTCCAACCCTGATCCTCAAGGACTACCCCTCTGCCTGTTTACCAGCTGTCCCTGTTGCTGATTACCTGGATCAGGTGTGTTCAGTCAGTTAGTATAAGGGAGACACTTGAGTTTACTTATAATGAACATTACAGACTTCTATCATCTATTCAAGTCAGGACAACTTGAAAATTGGTGGTAGAAAAATGCCTTTTGCCCCACTATATAAACTTTTCTATTAAAAGTTTACAATTAATCAACATTAAAAATGCTTAAATGGGTTGTATGCAGTAAGGGTGAAAGAAACCAACTCAGTACCTCTATGACTAAGCTCGGCAGAGTCACTGAGACTGTAGTGTCCGAGGTTATTCACAGCCATCAGTGTCCAGTTACCATCCCACAGAGGCAGCCTGCACGTCAGCGGGAAACCATCCACATCACATTTCCTAGAGGGAAAACAACAACATAAGAATAATAAAATCCAGTCAACTAAAGTGTAATATTCTTGCTTTGCAATCCTGGACCACAGGGAGAGACTTTAACCCACTTTCAGACCATTCCTGTAAAATCCCATCAAGATGGCTAAAAATAGACATACAGAAGGAGGCTTTTAATCAGTCTAAGTGTTTTATAATTCTTTCTCTGTGATTTTTATTTTCCCGTACATTAAACACTTTTAGGAGAAAAGCAGAAGGACACATCATAAATAATTCAGCGATAATATCTCAAAAGCTAAGTGACATGGGACAGGCGCTTTTCCCAGAAAAACCCTTTCAGTTGTGCAGATAGAAATCTGCCTTTAAGAGTGTCCAGGAGGAGGAAGGTGCGTTGCTTCATGCCATTTTGATGGTCAACTTTGTGTCGCAAAATGTCATCACACTTGGAATTTTTGTGAAGCAAACTTAATAAAAACTGTTTAGATTTAGTTAATTATAAACAAAAAAAATGTAATTAATGATTTATTTGGATTCACAGTTTAAACTAAGAACCACACTATAAAAGAAAAAGACAAACTTCTTTTATCATATCATTAGACAGACTAATACGTGGAGTTCAGCCTACAAACTTTAACACACTTCTTTTATGTTCTCACTCTGTCAAGTCAGAGGAGAGGCTGGATGCTCGGTTGGATGCATGTAGGACTAGGGCATGGGGAAACCAGAGATCGTTTCCCTTGGGGTGTGATGAGCAAGCAAGAACCTTCACGCTACTGCATAACTATGTAGCCACATGGGGGCCCAAGTCTGGGTCTGTATGTGCCTGTCCCCAGCCCAGATCAAACACAGTGTCAAGAAAAGTATCTGCCGTAAAAACATCTGCCAAACCACTTGTGCCAAACAGTGAAAGCTGGTGAAGGGATATGCCAAAAGGTGAACAACAACTCTATCAAATCAGACTGTACCTGCTGTTCACTGAGTAGCGTGTTTTTCGACTTCCACCATTCAAGTGGCTGTCGCGAGCTTCTTTCCAGTGGCACACAGTAGATATTAAATCCTGAGTCTCACACACAAAATCACTGGGAAGAGGTGGATCTGGAATTGGGTGAATAAGAGCAAACTTAGAATACTAGCATTCAACAGTAAATGAAGTTTAACAAACTTTACTAAAAACAGCTGCACAGCAGTAGTAGTAGGAAATAGTTTCAGAAGTATCAGGTAAAGCATAATAGTTTCATTCGTAATATGTTATATTTTTCTTACATCCAATAAACATGACAGCTCCGGTCAGTGAAAGATCTTTTAGGCGACAGACAACGTTGCTTCCTGATATGCCACTTGCTTTCACATTGACCACCGTTGTAGCATAACTTCGTCGACTCAGTCGTGTTGAAGTCACGACTGTGCTTCCATAGATCATATCTTTAAAGACCTTTCCCTCCTCCACGATGCAGCAGAGGGTCATGTTGGAGCCCACTTCTACAACTCCACCCTGGGGATAGATCTGCAAAGTGTTGATGCTGGGAAGATCTCGTCCTGAGGGAACGCAAGAATAATGAAAGGAAGATTTAAAAAATAAGTGAGTTGGGATCTGAAGTGCACTTATAGATGAAAAACAAAAAGTAGTTTTGGTAAACAAATGAATTCAGAACTACTTTTTATATTTATTACAGACACTCGTGAAAATGCACATCTGTAATAAGTATTTATTTGACCTGGAAGTGTGTCTGTCTCGCTCCATTCACTTGTCGCATGTCCATCTCTTGAGCGGATTCTGACTGACAGTGAAGTACACTCCAGAGGTTCAGCAGAGGTCCATTTCCACTCATGTCGACCACTCGCCTGATTGACTGTTGCTGAGATTGTGTCCTACAAAAGACGCAGGAAGGGAGGAAAATGTCATGTTTGATGCTAAATAGCTTTATAGGGAATACAATTAACTTTGAAACTATACCAAAACCTGTCCACTATGCATGGATATCACTGGAAAAATACTAAATTAATACATATTTTGACTGAACACAATTAAAATATTGATTAATTTAGTTTTCAATTATTTTTGGATTATGATGGAACATAAGATGGAACTTTCATTTAGAAATTAATGAAAGTTTTTTAAAAAATACATGTATTTGTCTGGTAAAATACAATAAATTACTTTAAAATAAAAGCAACTTACTAAATTATCGTGGATCGTTTAACAGAATCTAATGTAATAATTTTTATACCTAGCTTTAAACGTTTGTCAATAAAAACAAATATTTGTGAATAACTTTTTTGCAGTAAGATGTGATTAAAATGTTAAAATAACCCTATCAAGTTTGACTTTAGTCCACTTAAATATATAAAACATATTTTTAGCTTTCTTTCCATTCAAGGTGATGCTAAATTAAGCAGAGTGAGTCCTGAATTAAATGTTAAGTTGTAAATTAGCAACATAAGTTGGAAAGAGGTCAAAAATGTATTTTAATTTTAAATGATCAACTCTTTTGTTGTCTCTTAACTTTATAATATTCATCACATATATATTCTCAAAACTAATCATCTTAATATTTTGACTTAAATATAAGAATCACACATGAACTGGACATTAAAACAAATATTGTTTACGCACATAGAAGACAGTGGTATTGAACTCAGTTCTGAGGATGATGAGGTCAAAGGTTGAAGCAGATCCTCCGAACCAGGATATGGTCAGCTCCCGCACACTGGAGTTAGCTGAAAGGCTCACTTGCTTGGGTACAGTAAGAACTAGGATAAAAAAATCAAAACAGCATAAATACAATATGAAGAATAAATGGAGTGTCAACATAATCTAAAATAAGAGCAAACAATTTGAAAGAAAGATAATTAGTTGAGTTCTTACCAGTTTGGGAATTAGTGTTCAAGGCCAAGAGGTTAACAAGTGCACAGATAAGCCAAGGGAGGCTACATTTAGGCTTTAAGGTGTGTCTGAGTATTAGCTGGGGCATGATTTTCAACTGGTGATGGCAAAGCTGATTTTAAGGTAGTTAGCCTCTCCACTGCGCCACGCCAAGCATTTTGGAAGACAAGATCCAGGAAGAAGAGACCTGCAGGAAAATACATAAAAACTGTGTAAATAACAGGGATTGAGTGCGACGGTCTCAACACATCAAATGGGTCGAGTCGAAAAACAAAACTTTTAATAAAAAAATGTTTCTACTGAAAAAACTGTTTTAAATGTCAAGCTTATTTTCATCAAATAGAGTTATTCCTGTAAATCCAGAAAGGGTGCAGTGTCTTTTAATTTCAGAGCCCTGACTTGTTTACCCGGTGATTTTTATTCAAACCAAGAGACCACAGCCAGGAAGAGGGTAAAGTCAACAGAAGAACACCCACACAATCCTGGCAGGTGCTGTCATGTTGGACACAAGTGAGAAAACTCTTTTGGTAACTGAAGCTCAACTCTCCTCTTTTATTAGAAAGGCAGGCACATTAAAACTAAAAACAAAAGGGGACACCGACAGTTAAACCTGAATTTCAAGCACACAATTGCAAAACATGGTAGGGGAAAAAAAACAGCTTTCTTAACACTTTCCAATAATTGTGTACAACTAGCTCACAGAATACTGATAAGCTTTTTTCAAAAGTAAATGCAGCAAATCTCTGTAAGGAATCCCTGAGTAAAACTGAAACAGAAACTTGAAAAAAAAAAAAGGGCTGAATGAAAAATGGAAAATTTAACAGTCTTGAAACTTGGAAATAAAACTAAAAGGAGCAGCAGCCCCGACACAACGTGTGAAGTCCGATAGAAAAAGAGATATTAAAAAAACAAAAAACGCTTTCTGTGGGCAACATACAGCAACAGAATTAGAAAAAAACATTTTAACACTAAGCTGTAAAAGTTTGAGCAACAAAGTAGCTTTAGAGACAAGAAACATTTTCCAGCATAATCAGTTCATCATGGAAAAAAGGGCAACGTGAAGTAACTGTATAAAAACATCAACAGGGCTTTACCGCCGGGAAGTAGTAGCTCGATCCCTGTATTGTCTGGAACTGCACTAACT
The DNA here is from genome assembly GCA_003999625.1 of Oryzias javanicus. Classification (NCBI taxonomy): domain Eukaryota; kingdom Metazoa; phylum Chordata; class Actinopteri; order Beloniformes; family Adrianichthyidae; genus Oryzias; species Oryzias javanicus. The sequence goes on from CM012445.1 coordinate 8,570,112, forward strand.
CTAGTCTGCCTTCCTCCTGATGACATGTAGTGTTGGCAGCAGCACTTAAATATATTTATAGATTCATTAAAAGTGGATCATAGCTTAGTGGGAAAATAGCTTACTTAAATAAAACAGCAAAAGATTTTCTGACTAAATTATTTTAGTATTTGCAGGCCCAACCTTAATATTGCAATGAAAACATATTAAAGCAACAATAAAATGCATGTTAACATTTTGAATGATTTGCTACAGCATGCATTTATAGTTTTTTTTATCAAAAATAAAGACAAGAAAAATATCTTAATACACAAACCAGTGTGCTGTTTTTAGTGTTTCTAAACGTAAAGTTTGTTTTTCTTTGTTTGTGTCTCACACTTCTGAGACAACCAACACTAAATCTTGTTTCAGGCAAGTTGGGGCAACCCCTCGAGCCTGTTACAATCCTCTGAAGAAATGACACTATCTTTAGATAGATGACAAAGACAACACAACAAGCCTGGTCTTTATTTTGAAGCCATGTGTTTGAGTTGAAACTCAGCTCATATTAAAACTATCTTCATTCCTCTGAAGAATCAGAATAATGTACAGTACAAAATACATCAAAGCCAGGTTTCTTGTCTCTTTGCATTATTTTAAAACAACTATTTTTTATATACAAACAAAAAGGAACTTTTTTTCCCAACATTTTAGGTCTTTTAGTTGAGCCAAGAAGATGGAAAAAGCATTAGGACAAAAGGGAAACTGGTGAAATCATGAAATATTCTTAAGGGATTATTCAGATTCTTTTCTAGCCTTGTTGGTTTTTCTGTTTTTTTTTATTGTTTTTCCATAAACCAGAAGGAATTAAAGTTCCTTTGGGGAAACAGAAATGCATTTTATCCTAAAGCAGGAAATGAGGTTATGCAAATATTTACAAGAAGCTTTTAAAGCAAAGAATTATCTTCTCTAATATTAGATTTTCCACATTTCCAAGACAGCTTTTTAACAGGGTCAAATGGGAAAAAGAATGACTAAAAAAAGGATTTTTATGAGAGGCTTTGCATTATGCAACAAAACCTAAAATAAAGCTTTTGAAAGAGAGGGAAGAAATACTGCTAGATAGATAAAAGTAAGTCACACTCAAAGTCAAACGATATCAATTTCTGTTTGAGCTGTACAAACAACTCGAAAGATTTCAATGAATCTACTAAGTCATAGTCAGTGTCATTTGACGACATCTTTCGTTTTGATTTTGCACCATCAAAGGGAGTTTCAATGCAGAGCCATGAGTGGCAGCAGGAAACCTGATCCTTATATCTACTATAGGAAATAAAATAGATCATCTTAAAAGCCAATGAATTGAGCATTTAGGTTTTCCATAAATAACAGTAAAACAGCTTTTAAGCACAGAAAATCGATTGGAAGTGCTTCATGAAATACAAACACTTTACCAGCATTTATATAATACATATTAGGAACAATGTGAAATTTTGAATTTTGGGTCAGCTTCCTACATCTGCAGGTAATCTGCAGTCAACTGCCTTGAATATGTAGGCTTTGTATTGTCTACCTCTCTAAGCCCCGGAGGGTAAAAATGTGGAACTTATGGGAAGCAGGGAAAAAAAAAGCATGGGGTTCTGGGAAATCTTATCAACAAACCGATAGCTTTGACCCCCCCACACTCCCAACACAGATCAATACCTCTCCTGTGGGCTCTCATCCTGGTCCGTGCATTGGAAATAAATGTGACCACAAACACGACCACAAAGGCGCTGTCTGTACTTAAGAACCAGATGCAAACACCATCAATGTGCATCACGTTTTCTCATTTTAGGATGGAAAAAAACCTCAACTCAAACTCCCATGCATGACTTTCATTATGACCGGCTCCGCTCCACACAGAATCCTTTGACAGTTTCACTCTTTCACTTTGCAGCTTGCCAAAGTTTTTTGGAATGAAGCATGGAAAAAGTGACAGATGTGATCACATAGAAAGTGAAATGTGACAAATTAACAAGCATTTATCAGGATATTTGCGTTTCGTTTTTTTTAACTACTAAGCTTGTATTTGTAATGTGTTCCAACCGTCTTAAAGCTAGTCAAGACGTCATACAACTTATGATGTGCTAACAAGCCATTATCCTTTCACAAAAGACACTATTATTTCTAAACCCATGACTACTAATGTCGTTGGGTGTACCTGTTGGGCCACATAAATCCTTGATACGTCAAGAGGGAAACATATTTAACTAAGAAACATGTAAGGCAAACCTACTGATACTAAAACAAAGCATTCAGCTTCCATGATTGACATAAATCTAACACCGTAAGCAAATCTTTGGTGTCATTTCATAATATTGGACATATTTTTCTATAAGTTGTTTAAACTTTGAGAGTTTAAACAAAAGAGAAAAGTGTTAAAATGTTCAAGTCTGTCTGAGAAAATTGTATAGAGTGTGCTGAAGGGTTTAACAGCAAATTGTAAAAAAAAAAAATAAAGCAGACTTTTTTGCTGCTTTCACCTATTGTGGACTATTCTTAGACAGTAAAGCTATAACTGCATATTTACTTTCCCAATTCAATAAGAAAAAGTGTTAGTTTTTTGGATGGATTGAAAAGAACTTGATACACAACTTATATCATAATTGTAACCACAAACAAATCAAGAATCAAAACACCTGAAAGTATATTCTTTACCCATAAAACAAGAAAAACGTCCTTCTACTCAGTAACGTAGTCATTATCCTGTCGTACAATGCCCACTAGAGCCTAACACACGAGAACACAGTGGCTCTGGTGCACTAAAAAAGTCAGAGGGTATTTTGAAACATGAACTAAAGAAGCTGCTAATTATCCTTGACCTTAAAATGTGACGAGAAGACCGGATGCTGCTGAAAGACTAAATGAACGGGGAGAGTAGCAATCATGGAATGGTTGTCCTCTGACCTCACTGGAAAAAGGGACATTCAGTTCTCTGTGTGTGTGCTGCTCTTGGTCTACATCCAGACAGCAGTTCCTTCCTTCCTATTTTCTAAACCAACTTATCATCACAAATCTTTGGAGCCATAGAAAGTGAGGAAAAACTAGCCTCAAATATATGGCATTTAACATGAAAAATACACACTTTGTTTAAGACATACAAGAAAAATTTTGAATGCTGGCCTAAGTAAAATACACATTCTAATTTGAACATTTTTCAAAAGTTTGGCTATTTTGCAGGAGGACATTTTTACTCTATTTCCTGATTTTTAACCTTAACCATTTATAGTGTCTTATGTTTAAATAAAAAACAAATATTATGTGACAGTAAAGTTTTTTTTTTCTAACAAATGTGGCAAATGTATGTACAAAAGGTAAATAGTAAAAAGAACATTCTGATTAATAAGACAAATATTACAACAATAACAAATAATAAAATTAACAAGTTAAAGGGTTGGTTACCATAAACCTTTAGACATTTTCATGTATAAGAAAGTTTAACTTTAATTGCATGAAACCATTTTTACAATATAATCTTTAAAATAAATTATGAAATCCCGAATTACTGCTTTTACGGTATTATTATTCCTCTCTAAAAAATAGTCATAAACATAATTTTTGTTTCAAAGCGGTAGAACTTGGATAATAGTAATGCATTACTTCAGGTTGGGACATATTTCAGAACAGCATACATTTGTCTGACCAATGTCTACTGTGCTGGGCGATATGGAAAAAATTGTATATCATGATATTGATTTTTTTTAGATCACAATAATGATGATATGTATACCGATATACCACAATCAAATATATTTTCAGTTATTTTCTGAAAAATGATTGACAAAAAAGTCATAACTTTACTTTCTTCAAGTAACACGTAACTGAACTGTTACAAATAAAAAACATTTTTTTGAAGAGAACAATAGCTTCAAGTTTCTTAGCAGGAAACGCAAAATTTCAACGATAAAATAGAAGTTAAATCTCACGATAAACACTTTTTATCGCCCACACTATATGTATCTTCACATTGCCCAGCAGTAATGTTTATCACATATTTGATCAATATACCATCAAAATTTTGTAGGGAGTGCATTTGCTTTTTGACATGATGTCATCCAGATGTTGATCTGGGATCCTAAGCAGCGGTGGACTGATCACTAAGCGATCAATCATCCAACTGTCTTTTGAAAACAAGAGAAAAAAAACTTGGTCTGTGTGGTGAACCTAATTAGTTTCTCATCCATGTAGCAATTAGATCCAATCCTGCTTCGCTTCCATGATGACACTTGTAAACCAACAACACGTTTCCCATAATATGTGATCCTAAAAACTTCATTTTACCCTTTTTTTTTTATCTTTTTACTGCTTACGCCTCCTCTTATAAGCTTGTAGATAAGTCCATGTGGATCACAATCAAAACTGTCAAAGTCACTGTTGGCACAACTTTTGGGAAAATCCACAGAAGACAAGAGCTTTGAAAATGCTAAAACATCAGTAACAGCCAGAAATGAATCTTTATTTATCACTCTTGATTTATTTAAATCAATGGAACAGAGAATTGGATGGAATAGTTCAATGTAGCCACTGAAGTCCTCTGTGTGATGTTTCTCATTATATAAAGATATTACGCTGACCATGAATAATTCCCCCTGATGTCTGAAGCTCAGCAGGAATTGATCTGGCTGCTGCTTGCGTGGGAAGCCAGTGGGAAGCCGTTTTTTTTTTTTAAGATGAGTCAATGATCGATCCTTTTAAGATCAGCATGTTGCTGTTTTGGATCAGAGGCCAAAATCTGGGTGACATCTTACCAGTGAGCAGACGCTCTACCTGCAACGTCGTCATAACAATTATTTAGCTAAATACCTGTACAGCGTTAGAAGTACATATTTGTGCTGTCTCGCACGTTCTGTCACTTTCATAAAATAATTTTCATTTTTTCCAAAGTAGAGAAGGAGAAAATGAGGATGGTGGTTGATGAGAATTCTAAGGATGGTGTTAGAGGGATTTTGTTGACCCTCAAAAAACTCAGCCAAACTCAAAGGACTGTTGAAAACATTTTTTTTACATTGTAAAATTGAAAAAGGTTATGCGTGTATCAATAATACCCAGCATGATGCAATGTTTGCCTTTCATCAGTATGAAGCAGGTTTGGAGGTCAGGGACATACGTTACGTCATCATGTAGAGTGATTGGACACTGAATTTTGTTCCTAATAAATATGCCAAGAGGTTAGAGAAGATTGATTTTCCTCCTTCACCTTTTACTGTTGGCTCTATTGTTAATAAAGCTGCAAAGCTCAACACATATTTAAAAAAGTATGAATATATTTAAGCAGTTTTGGAAAGAAATGGAGTATTTCTTTAAAATAAAGTGGTTACGTGTGTCTTACTCACTCATAAATAGAACATTTAATTCGCAAATCAGTTAATGTTTAATTTAATATAAGCCACTTTTTATTTAACCTAAACCTGAAACACCAAATCTAACAAAAGCCCATTTTTGAGAAAAAAAATACTTAATTTCTGCAGGAAAAAAAAAATAGTTATTGGCTTTTGTGTACATCTTGGTAGAAAAAAACACAATCTCAATCAATTCCAGGGGGAAAAATAAAAACACCAACGTTATAGACACAAAAATAATAGGATAAAATCTAAGTGATAAAATGATGAAAGCCTGTACTGCTTATAAATAAACGATCTATGACAAAGACAGACCTGTCATCACGCTGACATCCCAACGTGTTGATCACAACAGCACAAAAAGGAAACCAAATGTCGCAACCATCACATTTCATGTGCTAGAAAAACTAGATTTTCCAACAAACATGTCCAGCTTCATCATCTCTGGACGAATTGCACCATTTAGCATTAGCATCTGAGTCGGACGATAGAAACTGTAACCTAAAACCCACATTTTAAAAAAACTATTTCACCAAGGTGTTGTCTACATTTTAACAATATAATCTGCTGGTTTAGATATTTTTTAAAAAACGGATTTATAGTGTTTAGTTTGCTTCCCGTCCCCAAACAGGCCACTGATGTCTTAGGAAAAAAAAGAAAAAGAAAAACATCGCCAGTTCGGGCAGCGGCCATCAACAAACTCATCGGCTAAATTGATATAATACGTTTAGAAATAATGGTAAAATATTACCTGTTATCCAAGGAAATGCCTTTTACAACGACAGACCGGCGATGTATTCGGTAATAATCGAGCTATAAAGACGTCTGAGATATTTTTAACTTGGTGCCCTCACGCTCCGCAACGTAGTTTTGACTTTTCCCTACCTCTCCAGAGTAAAACTGGGATTCCTGGAATGGAGCTAGCTTGGAGCATGATTGACGTTGTTTCTAACCAATAGTCTTTCGCACAGTGCGGAAGTGGGCGGGCTTAAGATGTAAGGCGAGAGGGCGGGTGTCTGGTCTAGAGAGACCTTGAAACCAGGCAGAGAATGCAAATGGCCTTCTTCTATCATTGGAAACTGTATCATCTTGCTGCATGTTGTTATAATTTCTGAAAACATTTATGTATTTTATAAACTAATGCAAGCGATGGAAAAGTATCAAACTCGAAAAAAAAAATGTTAAAAAACTTAATCAAGTTAAGATTTTGAAATAATGATGTAGGATTTAGGCTGAAAAAGATTCTTAAAATGACATATATTTCACTGTATTATACAGTAATTATGATTATTTTAATGACCAAGCAAGAAATCGCAAAAATACTTCACGGCTGCCAACTTTCATAAAACCTTGGAGTGAGACTCAGAGCAAAAAAAATACTATACAGCTGCAAGACATGAGATAAGTCAATTGTAGTTTTAGAAAGTGTAATTGTCAAATAAAGCATAACTGAACATTAATAAGAAAAATAGATAACTTTTTAAACAGTAACCATTGACTATATAAGAGAACTAGAGAAAACGGTTTCCTTCCAGCTCTAACAAAATTTAGTCAATTCAGTCGCCATTTTTCCAGAATACAGACACCGTCATTTGGAGCCTCATGAGGTCAGTAAGCAGTGTCTGGTCTAAGTCAATCTAAGTTTTTTTTTTTTTTTTGAGTCAACAATTCCATGGCAACTCTTGTCGCTAATCAGGAGTGAGCAGGCCTTTCACTGAAAGCCCATTCTCTGGAAAATCTGTCAAACATTTCAAATGTTCAACGTGTTGGGCTAGCAGGCACCACATGCTTTTACCGAGACGTCTGATTGGCCAGTTTATAACTTGAATAACTTACAATAAAGAATATCGTGAAAAACAAAAGGTTTCGCAAGATATTCAATTTTCAGTATCACAAAACTTGTTAAAAAAAAGATATTAGAGCAACGATGATTATTCTGACAAATAGAATGACTTATTATTAGCTAGTTAATTCTCAATAGAAGTCTATGGGATTTTGATTTTGTGAAGGCAGGGTCACACAGTCCAGTTCTCTTATACAGTCAAAAGAGCACCACACAAATTATCCACCTTAATAACACAAGAAACAAACTAAATTGCATCATATTAAGGCAAGACACAAGGCATTTAGCAAAAATAAGTTTCAAACTCTATATCTCTTGTTCTACTTGTAGCTTTTTGTTTTAAGCTTTGAGAATTTCAGTGAATGGCTCCCACTTGAGACTTGGCTCAAACCCTGCTGTATTAGCTGTATTTATTGATAAATAAGTTTCATCCAGGACCAAACTGGTCTTGGTTTTGTGTCGACGTTACATTTAAGTGCATCTGGAACCGTCTGGCTCCTGTAACCAGTGAGAAATAAATCACATATGTGGAAACAACCTCTCAAAGGTCCACAGCAGTATATTTTTCTTTGTAAAATAGTGCAGCGGTCTTTTAAGCCAAATTTAAAAAAATTTTAAACAATAATTCTGAATTGAAACTTTAACTGATATTTAAAAATTATTCAAACTCAACTGATGAGAAGTCTGAATTTGAATTATTTTGCTACAGATCCCAGCCCATCAATCCCACCTGTGATAATTATTATTGATATGAAAAGATTCCAGACTTGGAGAAGGGTCACATTCCCCCCTCAGCCCTCTGTGCACAAAGCCCGTTAGTCCTGTTCAAGGGGCAGGTACATGCTGTTTTCGGTCAGCCTAGCTTTTGGAAATTATTTGAAACAAGCAAACAGATAACTAAACATTTACATTTCACTTCCACCACAGAACAATTATCAACTCCTCAACTGTTGATAAAGTTTTGTTTCCATTTTTTAACATTTATTTCAAAATAAAGTGTTTTGTTTGGTTTAAAAATATACTCACATGAATGTTTTACTCTATTTAAGCTTTAGTTAGGGTGACTGAAATATAGTAAAGCACACTTAAAAGAACACACTTAAAAGCTCAAAAAGTTTGTTTGGCATGATATGGGCCATCTAAAAACTGAAAAAAGTAAGACAGAAAAAGTTATTGTAAAAGCACCCTGTAGGCAAAGTGTGAGCCAGTGTCTACTCATCTCCTCTTAGAAACATTCATCAACCAAAAGTGGTTGAAATAATGGATAAAAAATTAGTTGGTTGATTCCAAAATCAATTTTGTCTTGTCATGATAAACACTTTTCAAGTAACTAGGGATTTAAAGTTTTGCCAATTTCTTTTAATACCAAAAATTCAAACATTTAACTCTGTTTTGGTCAAAAATAAATACATGATATTCCCTCAAAGAAAGATCAATTAGTGTCCTTGTTTTACCAAGATTAATTTTTGAAAGAGATTGATCAGGAGTGGGGTTGTATTGATTCTCCTCCTCCTACTCCCGTTCAAGCAATGTATTAAACTTTTGACAATCATTATATTTAATGGATTCAATGTGTCTTGAATGTATCAGCACAAATATGTCTGTATCAATATCTTCAATATTTTAGATAGATGTGCATTTTTATTTCATTGGTTATTTGGAATAAAAAAAATTTTTACCAAGTAATTGAGTTTTTTTTAAATTATTGATTTCTATTTTTTTTAATGGTTCCCATGAAATATCTTCTTTTTTCATTTTTGCAAATACTTAAACTGAATATTTATAATCGATAAACCTGCCCTTTTGTTGCTTTTCGTGACAGAACACCATCAGTAACAGTTATTAATGTCACAGAGCAAGTATTCCTCCAAACCAGTAGGTGGCAGTGTGTGTTTTGACTGACACCCTTAGACCAGTGTTGAAGAGATGTGGGCGCGGTTTTGACGGCACAACAGCGCCACTTTTGAGCGATTGATAACAAAAACACAAAAGGAGACTATAGAACAGTTTGTAGTTGGCCATAGAGGAATGTAATAATAACAGAGGGTTCTGTTATACGTAAAAAAGGTAAAGTCTGAATGTTTTTCTACTAGTTATTGTTAAATAACTTGTTAAAAACCAGATGAAAACAGATTTTTTTTAGATGGTTTGTTACCTTTTCCACAACCGACAGTTGCTAGGAGCTGAGCTTGGCTTGCTAACGCGCGTCTTTATTTTTCATAAATAGCACACAAATGTGGTTTAATGCTCACTATTAGGTTCGAGTGCAAGTTTTTATCCTGCTGAATGAATAATTTCTTTGTTTTATTCTCCCTTTATACGCTCAAAAACCTTAGTTTATTTATTTCTTGGGGATCTTTAGGTATTTATGATTGCTTTTTAGAGCATTTGAATGATCTTTAGGATAGTTTATTTGCTCCTTTTTACAGTACAATAAAAAAAAAATTGTATTAAATGTAGCTGATTTTGATTAAAGGAGTGTAAATACACCAAATGTAAGTACCTCCTGTATTTTAAATTGAAAGAATCTCCTTGTATTCATAGAACAAGATAATAAACACTTATTCAATGCACTTGTTTTTCTATTAAGACTTTTATTAGAGAGCTCATTTAAAAAATATTTTTTGAGAACTGCCTTTTCTTCTTCCCTAGGTCAAACAGTATGGTTCAAGACAATGCACAGATTCGCCAACAGGGTGCCCAGGACTTTGTGTTGTATTATGACTTTGCCTGTGCCAAACAGGAGACTTTCCCTGTCCCTGCAGTTAAAGGGAACCTTGACAAAGGGATGCTAAACTTTAATGGAGACCGTCTCAAACCAACTGACTGGCCACCCATTCTGCAAGCAATATCTATTAACAAACATCTAGACCACATTGCTATAAGCAGTACTTACCAAGTTAATCACACTTCAGGAGATACAGGTAAGCCTGAAAGTAACAGCAGTGCTAATGGTTAAAGAACAAAAACAGCATTCGTAAGTATATGGTCTTAAGTCGACTGTTTATTTTCACTTTCGGATAATAATACCAACTGTACCAACCATCAGTTTTGAAGAGGAGGCAACATAAATCTACCTTTAGGAGGAAGATTCCAGCCATTCGCTCAAAGGACATGACATTCAAGCTGTGCAAGGCCTTGAGAGATTGTTTAACTGTTTCCTCCAACCTCAAGACTCTGCATCTTAATGGACTTCCGCTGAGAGAAAGGGACCTCATCACTCTGACAAAAGTAAACAGAGAAAGATCACTCTATTATTATCATGGGACACTTAAATGATGAGTTGAAAGCTGATACATGTATTCATAACTGCATATGTATGTGTTCTGTTCCAGGGTTTGGCCAAAAGTACTTCTTTGAAAAATCTTTCTTTAGCTAACTGTCCAATATCAGATGAGGGTGTAGAAGGTATGTATTGTTTTTGAAGTAGAAATTATTTTTATTGCCTAAATGTGAAGTAAATTAATAAAATGTTATATCTGTGTGTTCCAGTTATTTGCCAAAGTGTGAAGTATTCTACAACCATCGTGACGGTTGATTTCACAGGATGCAGTCTTACATGGAGAGGAGCAGAGCATATAGCCAACATTATTAAGGTATGGTAGCCAAAAACCAATTTTAAAAAAACAATATTTTTTACAATGTAAACACTTCAAATGCAAATTTATTTGTTTACATTTTTTTAACAGCTAAATATTTCATATATTTTTTCTGAGAAAATATAAACCAAATCAAATTTTGGCACATTTTTTTCTCAAAACATATAAAAAGTAATATGCAGGGCATGCTTCACATGTTGAAACATCACCAGTTCCCTTGTTTTCATTTTTTTTATCATATGGGGTCTGTTTATAGTAACTTTTATAGCTTTGAAAATATGATCAAATAATTGTTTAATAGCAAAAAAATATATTCAAAAGATATCTATATATTTACATATATTTATATACTTATTTAAGTCAATCTTCTGTAGCTGGGGTTTGAAAAACGTTGCATATTTCACTTCCTAATGACTGAATCCATTTGATTTAAGTTTCCATGTTCACAATTCAATTTAAAAAAATAAATATAATTTTATCTCTTAAAAGTCTATTGTATGGCCAAGTTTTATGGTTTTGAAAGTTTTTTTTGACATGAACAAAGAAAAAATAGTGTTATTAATTTGAAGAATTAAAAACAATTATTATTAATTTGAATAATTAATATAGCATTTGTTAAGGTGATTTGCTAAATTATTTATTTAAACATAACCAGCTTTGCTTAACTCTACAAGAAAGTGTTTTTTTTATTCAGATACCAGTGTTTTCCATTGTTATTATTTCAGTATCAGGGGATGCAGAGACACAGTACAGCATGGGCGGAGTCTTTGCGGTATCGCCATCCACAGCTCGAGGGAATGAGCGGCCTTCGTCGAATCACTCTTAACTGTAACACTTTGATTGGGGATAGGGGAGCAGCTGCTCTCGCTCGTGAGCTTGCTGAAGACCTGTGGATTAAAGGTACATAAGCATATTCAGGTACAAAGAGTACATACATTAAAAATAAAACCAGTTTGTAGTGCTGTCTTTTTTGTTGTTGTTGTGGAGTTTAAACTTTACATTTTTATTTGCTTAAACAGCTTTGGACTTACAGCGATGTGGCCTATCTAATGAAGGAGGACGCCGTTTGCTGGAAGCCTTGAAAACAAACTCTTTTCTGTGCGTACTGGATATCCGTAATAACCCATTAATTGGTAAGATTGTGCATGACTAATTTATTATTATTATTAATGTAGCAAAACTTAAAAAATGAATCAATATGTAATTTTTACAATTACAATTGTTGCTTTGTAAAAGTTAATATTTTTGTGATGATTTCCCCACAGATAAACCATTGGTGAAAACAGTTATAGAGAAAGTATTAATGAATTCAGATGGACAACCACTGGAGGTGAGTTTTTGGAAATATTCTGTAACAAATATTCAAACAAAAAAAAGGCATGCATATCTCGTATATATCCCCTTTTGCCACAACTTTTATTTTTTGTATGGTGTTGCAGTACCACTGGATCAAGCCAGCAGCCACAGAGTCACAGACAGTTTCCTCACTGACTCAACCTCGCTCGGTCAGAGAAAAAGCTTTGTTTAAAAAAGGTATAAACATTCACTCCTTTTCAATCCTTCAGTCTGTCCAAAGTAAAAGAGGGATTGGTTGAGGCTTCAGAGTCAAAAGGTTAGAGGTGTGTTTATCGCAATATGAAACAAAGAGGAAAAACTCTTAACAGACCCACTTAAGTTTGAGAAAGGAAGTTTCAAACAACTGTTGGTTTAAATCATTGGATCTATTTTAGTAGACTGTAAAGTTAAATATGGCTCATTCAACAGGAGAGCAGATCCATTTGTCATAATCTGCATTACATCCTGTTTATGTGGGTGAGTCAAAGGAGTTGTTTCAGTTTCAATTACAAAGTGGCAGGCAGGTAAAAAAAAAGTATTACTATTTCCAATTACTGTGATAAAACAAAGTTTGTTCTGCTCACAGTTCCTTACATCAACTGTTCTGTGTAATATCTTTTTTGTTATCTTGAGAACTCCTAGCTTAAAGACAAGAAGAAAAGTTATGGGGTCTTTTCTGACTAAGATAGTTAAAAAAAAGAAAAAGTACAAGTTAATTGAACTGCTGAGGAATGAAGACAGTTTTTGACAAAGTGAATTTAGGCATTGGATTTATTTCTAAGAATTAAATACTTTTTAAATAATGTTTTTAATGAGTTTCATGACAGCTAACTTTGGTCTGTTACAGTTTTATATTTATTTTTATAGCATTTTTTTCTTCTTAATTTTTTAAAATGTACACTGCAAAAACAGGCTCTTTAGGAATAAGTTAAAAAAACGTAACATTTTAAAAAGATGAGATATTAAAATTGGTCTTACCAGTATTTCTTATATTAAAGGAAAATTCTTGTCACTAAGACATGTTTTCTTATCTAAGATTATTTTTGACTTTGAAAAGCTTTTTTTCAGTAAGAGCAGTTTTCTCTCAGCACAAAATATAAGACTATTTATATTGACTTGTCATATTTAGATTCAGTTTTTGCTCTGGTTAATTGTCAAAATCCATGTGCCAACGTTTTTCCAGTCTGTGCAGACACCATTAGGTCTTAGATTATTTTAAGTATTTAATCTCTATTTACAATCACCAAAACTCCTGGTTTTATTTATTTACATCTCCTTTTCTGCTCCAGTCACTTCTAAAGGAGCGTCTCCTGGAGGACGAGGTACGGGGGAATCTAGGACAAGAATCAGGAATTCCCGCTCCTGCTCTGTACCGTGGCGTGCTGCGGCACGAGCTGGACGTCAGAGGTGAGATATCAAAACTCAAATGGATTCCATTTTCTGGGTTTGTACGGTCATGAAAAACCTGGAAACGTTTTAGAAATTGAAAATGCAATTTCTAGGTCTTTCAAAGATTGGGGAAAAATGAAATATTCTGAAAGCTTAGGAAAAGTTATGAATTGTTAATGTTTTGGATGCAAAAAAATGAAAACTAAAATAGTTTTACATGAGATTTAAATTTAATGTGTAGCGGAATTGCAACCTCGCGCTATCTGTGATGAGAGTTTACGTTGCCGTAATGCAGGTTGAGTTTTCATCGGTTCAGCGCATGACGTTTTCAACTTTCTATTGGACATGGATCATGAAACGCTCCGAAATGCTGGGGAAATAAAGCTTTAACTGCCAGTGGATTTTCAAGGAGAAAATCAATTGTGGCTACTGAGAGACTCTGAACAGAAACATGAAAAATCCAGCAAAGTCTGTGGGTGACCTGCTGGATGCTTACGTTGTGGTCAACTTTGCAATAATTTTTCTAAATTAGCTATTAAAGTATCGGTAAAGGTCGGAAGTCTGTTATAATAAAAATAGCTCATAAAACCTTTTTTAGTTGTATTTTGATTTTAGCCACAATGTCACCAATTTAAATGAAAACACCTTAAAATTAGGCTTTTCACAACAAATAGTCAGTTTAATTGAAAATAGAGTAGATGAATTGTTTTGATTTAGTGGCACTGACACCAATAGCCTGACTGAAATATTTTTATTTTTAATTTTAGAAATTCAGTGAAGGGATTTGTGAAAGTTATGGAAAACCATTGCTAAAACAGTGTTCAAACCCTGCATTTTTTTCTGTTTTATCTTTTTTTTCAATCTGTCTTTTTAACCAATCAGAACAAAGTAATTAAAAGAATGTTTGCTTGGATATTTTAGTTATGTGAAAGCTTAATGAGGGCTCATACATTTTTTTCAGAGGTCTTCCTCCTGGAGTAACAGTATCAGACCACAGTTTTCAGGTATTCTTCTATTTTTTCCTTTTTTGCGTAAAAAAGCACTGTTACTCTAGAATATATGTCAAAACAATTAAATATTGGGCATGAAGTTTCCTGTCCCCATATTTCTGACACTGTTATGTTTTATTAGGCTGCAGCTACTGTAAAGATCACTGTGGAGTCAGATTCAGAAGAAGAGGACAAACAAGAGGAAGTGGTGGCGGATGCAGATCAGAGAACTTCTTTTTATTTCAACGATAGAATCACTAAACGGGAGTTGGAGAGTCTTCAGGTTAGCCCATACATATTAATAAACTCAAAATAATGACTTATACTCTCCTACTAGGTTTAATTTCATTGTCAATACGCACTTACAAGTAAGGTCAACCCTTGTGCCGTCTTAGGCATGTTTACATTAAAAGTTGGATCATCTGACCCCCGCAAGACAGCGCCCAGAACTTTAATTTTTCAAGGATATTTTATCTTTACTGGTGTCTGTGGCCAACAGAAAATCCTGTCCACCTTTGTCCACCTTTTCACACATCAATAAGGGTCGGGTCATCTGGACCCCATAAGATAGCACAAGGGTTAAATGTTGTTTGACATATAACTAGGTGTGTAAAGGCAGATATTTATGGTGTGATAACTTTCAGCATGTACAGAAAACACTATGGACATCCATGAATGAACTGTTGGCAGAGGTAAATGATTTACTATGAACACTGAGCAGTCTAATTTAAATGCTAAGGAGAGTGTGTGTTTATAAATATGTGCAAATATTCAAATACATATGACTAAGGCTGAATAAATACAGAATATAAACAGTTATTCTGGACTGAAGTGTGTTTAAATGCACTGAGTGACCTGAGGGAAATGGGGAAGTTGGGGGTCAGGGGTCATTGAGGGCCAGAGTTCATTAGGGGCACACCTCTTCCTCAATCAGCGGATCCTTGTCAAATTCTGTTGTCTTATCTTAAAATAGGGATTTTTGGGTAAACTGTTGGCTGTTTGGCTCTGATTGTGGTATGGTGTCCATCCCCTAGATGGAGCTGAAAGAGTATCGTCTCAGACTGGCAGAAGAACGCAGGGCCAGATTGAAGGCTGAGTCAAGACTACTGGAGGTCATTTTTTCATGTCTTTCTCTTCATCAGTTTGAACTAAAAACAAAATCTAACCCGAATGCTCCCCTTCCTCCTCTGTCCTCTTGATTCAATTCAACAGATTGAGTTGGAGAGTGCTCGCCTTCGTGATGCCAACCGTTCCCTGACAGAAGCTCTCACAGCCACTCACTCAGCATCAGCGCCGTCTTCTTTTAGTGCTCTTGAAGATGAGGCGGTCCTTCAGAGCATTGAGAACTCATTCACTAAATTTCATGCTTTCCTGGATCTCCTTAAAGATGCTGGGTGAGAAAAAAACCCTTTTCTTGTCCTTGTCCTAAAAGTAAATTATATTACTGTATATCAATGTGTATCATGTATCTTGGCCAAATGTGTTTGTCTCTTTTTAATTTGTCAAATAATTCTGGAAATGTGTTGTTTCTGCAAAAACATTTTTTAAAGTATGTATTGGTGGGAGCTGGATTTTTAACTGGGAAAAGGCATATTTCATTTCTAATTAAATTCAGATTTTCATTTTTAGCAGTTAGGCTTCAATATACAGCATAGCAACTTGCGTGCATCTTCAAAAACAATCAAGCTATAAAATTTTCAGTTGTAGGTTCCATAAGGAGTCCAGTCATCCGCTTCCCGTTTGTTTGGAAGCAATCACAGGCTTGTACATGCTGACATTTTTTATTTCGATGAGCGTAATTCTGACAGTTTTATTGACAGAGGAACCAGGGCGTTTTTCTCCTTTCTTCGTCTGAATTTTTAAAAAATAGTTCTGTATTTTTTCGTGTTTACAATGTTTTGTATGTTGTATAAAAATCCAATTCCACTTTATCCTTAACTATCCCAGATTTGAATAATGACTCTGATCCTTGAATGTCTAATTTTCTTGGTTTATTTCAAGCAATATCAATTGCTAAAAGTCATTTAAGTGAATCTCTTTTGTAGTCTTGGTCAGATAGCGTCGATGGCCGGCATTGATGGGTCAGACTTCCAACCTTTCGAACGACCTCAGCTCTCCTCAACAGTTGGACCACATTTGGAAGACGCTGCATCTCTATCTAGAGATGTTCAGACAAACAATGATGCTGCTCCTTTGGTAAGGAGGTTTGAATTACTGTTGTAGGTACAATTTTACTTTGTACACATTGTTTACATACAGTATATATTTTGGTTTTTTTTTTCAAGTTTTAAAAATTCTCTTAACAGTAGCATTTTAAATTCCTGCTTTTTTTGCTGCACATGTTTGCAGACATATATTTTAGCACAAATACAAGACTGAGAATTATATATTTCTATGCATGCATTGTTAATCAAAAATGATTCACTTTTTATTGGTTATAGAAAAGAAAATGTTGCACAACAAGCCGACTCTTACGTTGTGTCCGAATCCCCCCTCCCCTACTCACTGTATAGAGCGTTTGCCATTCTCTAGTGCTGTTCGAATACATCAATTCCAAAATCGAGTTCACTCAAAATTCCCCAGAAGTCTGCGAAAAACTAGCGTGCATTGACGCTCATTGGGTTAGCGAATGTAGACCACAGTGCACTGGAGTCGAACAATTTTGAACAAAAAAACCTGTTTAAATGTAATATTTGAATGAACGATACACATTTTCACCATCAGAACACAGTGGAGTCATAAATAAATGTTAAATCTGTGACGCTGAATACAGAGTTTAGAAAAACGAAAGAAAAGTAGTAAGCATCATCTCCGAATTACCTTTAAAATCCATAAAAACTATATAGTTTTTTAGTAGTTAGGGGTTAGGGGGGGAATTCGGACACAACGCAAGTCTCTGTCAAAGAATGACCTATGTGATCAAAATTTCAGCTAAAATCATTTAAAATCTGATCAGATCTGTGAGAATTCCATCTTTTGTAACAGAGGATCTCTAAACAAAACAATCTGAACCTTTTATTAATCCAATTAAGTTTGCTTTTAAAAATTCCTTTATTCATGATTACTCCTTAATTTTATGTGTTTGGTCTTCTAGGGTTGCAATGGAACGACAGGTGACGCCATACCTTGCAGATCTCCATCCCCAGTCCGACCATCTTTGAGCACAGACGCCCTGCTTGTTCCATTCAGTCAAGCCGTGGCCCTTACTGCAGGGAGCGCAGAAGAGTAACCTCATCAATATTTAAACCCTGATTTCGAGCCTGACTCTGTGTCTGAGCGCAGTTACAGCAGCCAAAAATCCTTTGGTAGTAATTACTTTGGTAAAACCTTCCAGACTCAACCGAACCCCCATGAGAGAACTCTCAAGTCTGACAAAAGCAGCAGTTCCCATGGATACAGCCCCAACGGCAGCTTTGTGCACAGACAGGCCTCCAGGCAAAGCAGTGCGTCCCGTGTTGGGTCATCTGAGAGCGTCAGTGATATTATGAGTGACAAATCCGAGTCTTTGAGCTCTGTCGGAAGAAGACACGGCAGCAAAGGAAGCGTGGTGACAGGTGGTCTGTCAGAAGCGAGCAGAGACAACAAGTTTCCCTGGGAAAGGAAGACAGGAATTTAGTCAACATAATTTTTTTTTGCTTCTAGATTTTTATACTGAGCAAAGTGGGACAAACTACAAAAATCATCTTTATTGTTTTTTGCGAAGAGAGGAAAGTTTGTTCTTGAACTCTTTTTGTTTGCCATTTTTTTTCCAAATGTTAAAAAATAAAGCATTTTTATTTACATTTCCAGCCATATTGATTAAATAATTACTGCACATTTTATGAAAAACCACTGATCAATACTATTTCCCTGCCTTCAAGTAGTTTTTGTGCTATAAAATTCCACCAGAATATCAAACTCTCACGAGAGTTAATTTATGTAAGTTTTTTAGTAGTTTAAAATACTAATATTTATATTTTTTGTTCATTCCAAAGTGGAGCAGAGATTTTTTTTCTGAAAGGAAAGCTAAAGGCCTCTTACATTATACAGCAGGACTTTTATCAGGTGTGCGATAAAAACGAGCCAGCAGTGCAGCAAATGAACAATGTGTTGAATGAGTGATTTCCTATCAATGTACTGATCCCTGTGATAAATAGATTATCAAAGCTTTCCCGCTTTTATGGCGTTATAGAAAGTTCTACGACATTCGCTTATTGATTTCGTCGTAAGGACACGGTCCCAGTGCAGCTGCAGCCCGGCAGGTACTTTCAGTGGAACTGCATTCCCATTTTATGACTTAGTAGATCTGTGGATACAAAGACCACTCACTCATGAACTCAATCTAGAGGAAACAGATAAAAAATGCACACTGAAGGGTGAGATAAAAGGAAAGCAAAACACTAACTATTACACAAAAAGTGACCCACTTCCAAATGTTTAGTACATACGTGTGAGCTTTCTGCTACCTGGAGAGGAGCGTCCACTTGTGTTAATATTCCACTGATTGGGCCTTGAAGTGATTCTGGCATCTTGTGGATGAATAAAACTGTCGCTTCATTATTACATAAGTCTGGCCAGCTCCAAAGGAACACCATAGACGATTTACCTCACTGGGATTTCAGTAAAAGTAGATGAGGGAGATAAAAAATGAGATTTTAGCTCATTTTAGGACATTTTTATTTTATTTTTTAAAGCGCTGAAAATCCTGTTTATATGACAGGAAAGTGTTTCTGTGTTGCCATGCACTGGAAATGAAATTTAAAAAGTCTTGTTTCCTCTTGTAGCATGTGAACAGTGCAGTTTCCATGCCAAGCTAGGCATGTCAGGTATTTAGTAAAAAAGAATATTTAAAGCATTCGTGGATCATTTCAAAATCTTAAAATTCTGATATTTCCAAAAAAAGCCAGACCTGTTGAATAGCTAAAAACAAGACTAGAAGTGCTGCTATCGCAGACGAGCCACATTCAGCCTTTACATGACCCTTTATCAGTCTGATAGCCACTATGGTGGTGCGTTGCACACTCTTCATCGGGGGTACCTGAGGTAATGTCTCGCACAAGTGCACGTCAGCATTCAGGTCGTCAAGGCCAAGAATCAAAGCACCGAGTTGTCAATCGGCAGACCTGCTCTATTTCTTTTAAGTTACCAGACAAGTCAAAAGCATACTGCAATTTCTTTTGGTGAATTTGTTACTTGGAAATAAGATTTTCTGACTTAAATAAATTTAATAATAATAATTATTATTAATTTTATAACTTTTTTTAATCAATAATAAAGAAATGTATTTGCCCATGAAATCTCAATGTAGAACATGATCCAAGTTTAATTTTATATTTGAACAGGTGAACGATCATTCTAACAGATGACCTAAAACTAGATGAATCTCTGCACGTATTCAGTGACATCTTATCAAATGTGACACGGTCACTTTTGGCTACCAACCTAACAGAAACACCGTATTCCGTTCTTTAAATACTGTTATCAGTGCGATATTAATGTAATCTGTTTATTGGTTTGGCTAATAATCAATCAATAGTTCCATCAAATCAAAGTACAAACTAAAGGGCATGTATCTTGGGACACTTTTTATGCTTGTGGTGTTAATAAACTACTAGGATAGTTTTATGATGCTGCAGTTGAAAGCTAATGTTCAATAATCAATTAAATATCAATTTCTCTGTACAGGGATCAATTATTAAAACGACTCTCCTTTAATCCGACATGAAAAATGAGGACGACACAGGTTCTATGAAAGGAGGAGGGTGTTTAATGCTCTACAATTTTATTACATCATCACATGTGTGCAATGACAGCTATGAGAAATCGGACAGTTTATGTACAGCTCCAATCAAACGGTGGCAAAATCCTGAGAGAAGTTTCACCCAAGCTCACATAAATGCAAAAAAATATTCCATCTACATGAACTGCTATGAACACATTTAGGAGTCTGTTTTGATTCATAGACATCTTCACTGAAAAGAAAAACAAAAACCTGCAAATAAATTACAAACAACACCAAAGCTTTACATTTTAAGACAAAAAAACTAAACATTTGTAGTTTAAACTGTACAAATATTGCCACTTTCCTTGACAGTTTTCAACAATTTAAGTGGTAAATCACCAGTAAGTACAATAGAACTTCTTGATTTTTTGCAGATATCACTTATTTTCTTACTCTATTACAGAAATGTTTTCTCTTTTTTTTTTAAAGCTCTACATTTTCAGAGTGGGCCAGAACTGTGTGGTTGCACAGGATAGACAGGAATGTTGTTATTGGAAAAAGGGTCTCTTTGGGCCCAGCAAACAAAAGGCAGATTCAATCCATGTCCGAGCCCATTCATGCATTCGTCCTGTGCTCATCAGTATTTGCCAAGCTCACACTGAGCAGCGATAAAGCCATTCTAATTAGCGGGTTGTCCTTTTGAACAAGCCCACTCTTGATTTGAAAATGGGTTGCTTTGTCGTCGTTGGTTGGTCCACACTTTGCTCCCCTCCAGCAGTTTCCGAGAAAACAGCTTCATGACATTTTCAAATGCGTGTCTTCGTCGTCCTCCGTTAGTTGTTTTCCTGCGAAACTGTGGTCTCCTAGGAGGACAGAGATTGACTCGTGAGCATCATTAGTCAATCAGTTACGTCCTTCAAAAGTTCAAACAACATGACGTTTCATGTGGACAAATGAAATTTTCCATTCAAACGTGAGTTGCTGGATGACCCCCCAAAAACAACAAAATCAGACCACGAAAGCTGTCTCGCACTTTGCGCATATTTACTTATCTTATCTTCACTGTTTGATGTTGCAATCAAATGGACTAACGCAAAAGTTAATGCTCAAAGTATGCTTATACAACCTGAAGATAAGGCTGATGTTGGCAGGATGGCTAAACTGGAGATCTCAATCAGAAAGTTCATGAGCCTCCGAATAATTTATGACATCTTATTTTTGCTAAAAGAGAATTAAATGTAAGATATTTTGTTGGTGAGGAAACTTTTTTATAAGCCATCTGCCTCAGTTGCTAACAAGCGCAGTTTAATTACAGTAGGAGACTATAAACTTCCCACTTCCTGCCCATTTTGCGAGAATGTCTGGGTTGAAAGTTTCCACTGTTCTTGTCTTAAGAACACCACACCATTAAAAAAAAAAAAAAAATCAGTATTGTTTCCATGTTCCAGTCAAGTGTTTAGTAATTAAAAACAGTTCTTACAAATGGAGTTCTTTCTCCGTATTTGCTCCAGAAGGTCATCTTGACCGTGTTCTTGTGTCCCGTCCGCTGGTCAAAAGTCTGGCAGCTCTCAAACGGGGGGCTGTACAGGTGCAGACTCACTGCGCACTCTGTGTGGCTGACGTTTTCCACGCGATGCAGACCGATGGAGTCTGAAAGCGACACGAAGAAGGAAAATTACAGCACGACTGTGTGTCGAAATCCAGATTTCAGGCAGTTCAGACCGAACATCGCATTAGCGTCTGTACTGTAAAAGAACAGATAAGTTGGCACCGAGCTAAGGACAGATGTTAATGATCCACTCGGTAAAGAACTAAAGAAACAGATCTGTTCTTACCATTGATGTATGCAACCTTGTTTTCTTGGAGGACTCTCTGGGACTTTGTGACCATGTCTCCCTGCGACTTGCCGTCCGGCCACTGAAAGAGCGTCTCCTTGAGCTGGCCCTGCAGCTGCTTCATGAAACAGTGGGAGTTTGTGTGATCGTGGATGCTACTGCAGGGTGGGAAAGAACAAACAAGCGAACAGCGTCAGGACATGTCATCCTGATAGATTTACGTCAGCG
Source organism: Oryzias javanicus (assembly GCA_003999625.1). Classification (NCBI taxonomy): domain Eukaryota; kingdom Metazoa; phylum Chordata; class Actinopteri; order Beloniformes; family Adrianichthyidae; genus Oryzias; species Oryzias javanicus. The sequence goes on from CM012445.1 coordinate 8,592,370, forward strand.
TAGGCAAACATAAAAATATGTGTGGTAATGAACTAAAACGCCGTCATTTTGGAGAAACTCACCTTCCGTGACCTTCACCCCAGCAGAGAATCATAAGATTAAACTTGTCGTTGCCTTCATCAACCAGGTTCCTCGTGTACCTGCGGACAAGTAAATAAACTGATTTAAAATCTGAGTTTAAGATCACATTTATATTCAAATATATGCAGAATAGTCTCAGCTAAGAATAAAAACAATATATATTTTTTTAAATATCTCCTAAAAATTGTAATGACCCTTGCTGACATGTCAGATGTGCGAACATCCTGTCACGTGCTTTACTTCTATATTTATTTATCTAAATTCCTCCCAATCCCATCAGCCATTGACTGCTCCCACATTCTGCGGGTGTGTATCTGTTCTCAACGTTGATTGGATGCGCCCCCCCCCCCCCCCCCCCCCCAACAATCCACAATCACCAGGACACTGCTACTTTTGAACAAAGCATCCACAGAATAAAGCCAAGAGCTTCATCCTCATGACCTTCAATGCAATTCAACACATTATGCCCCTAAAAATTCAATACATTTTAAATTAAAAACACACTTTTAGTGTGATTTAAATAGTATTTAGTTTAGATTAGTTGAAAAATATCAAACAAAGTATTAAAAGTTGTCTGCTTAATAGTGCAAAAATGCATAATAAAGAATGTAATAACTTGTGTTACCTGTACTGGTCAAACTTTGCGTATTTCCTCCACTCGTGAGGCTTGCTTTCATAGGATTCCATGAGGTTCTGCACCTCCTCCACGTTGATGCGGTCACTCTGGAAGATCTGGTGCAGAGTTTTGATCAGCTCGTCCAGAGTTTCGGGCTTCACCAGCTCGGTTTGCTCCATCTCTGTGCTGCAGAGGGGGGGATCTCTGTGCGCGTGCGATCCACTCCAAACTACTTCTTCTTCTACCAACTTCACACGGCCCTTCTCTTTTATACGCCGGGAACAAAATTTGGGGACGAACTGGGGGAAGGACTGTACCATTATTGATAAAAGGTGAACGCCCACAACGCTAAAGCATATTTAAATAAAGTTATGAGCAATTTAAATACTACAAAAAATAATCCGTTATTATCTATTTCCTCAACCTGGCAATTTCTTTTTAATTGTGTTTTTAAAAGGAACAAAGATATTTTTTATTTTGATTTTAACTTGGACTAATCCTTTGTGACTTCTGTTTTACTCACCACGTTGCTACCAACACTCCTTTTAACTCTTAATTATTTTCCCAGTAACTCAAACAATCAACAAATCACTACATAATGTGTTATTTACATGTGATTAATCGAATTTTTATTTTAATATAATTATTTTTAAAAAATAAGTAGATTTATTGTTAAAAATTATATGTGGTTTTTTTTTTTTATTAAATATGACTAAAAATGACTTATGACTTAAAAATGTCCAGTTATAATAAAATAATAGTTTTATCTAAGGAAAAAATATTTTAAAATTGTCAAGAAGCCAATATAGTTATTCTGAAAAAAAAAAAAAAAACATATAATAGTCTGCAAGTTTATGGTCAAATCTGTTTCTTAAATCATGAAAATCTATGAATGCTTTTGTCTACTTTTGGATGCCCAAAGTTATTCCGACATATTTTTATGTCATATCTAACATTGTTTTTCTTCTGTCTCTTTGGAACTTCTCTTCCTTCGCTGTAAATCAGTCATTCAAGAACACAAACATGTCAGCCTCTCACAGTTCTTTGTGTCTACCACTGTGATAAAAGCTCTTCTTGTGGAAAAAAAAGAGTTAATTGCTGGTTAGGTGAGGAGAGAACAAAATGTTCACTTTGTGCTTGTTTTCTGGAGATCTACATGGGTGAAATGGAAAAAAAAAATATGATTTTGTGAGAACACTGAAGCATAAAAAAGTTGTTTTCCAACATTTACCAAATCTTACTTTGTCTGCATAAAGAGAACAGCAGGCGGCTGGCAAACTGGCAGCATGGAGAGAGGAGAACTTTCTTTGAAATGTGCCAAGTTTCACTCTCAGCTGCCACATCATCAGTCCCAGATGTTCTCCAGCCGCACCCCCTGGCATGAACCTCAGTCTGGGACTCATGAAACAATGACCCTTAGATGATTATTTTTACAGGCTGATCATTAGGGCATTTCAGACACTTCCTCATGGTACAATAAAAAAGATAATGCAATTTAAAAAAGAATAATAATTTTTTGCAGAATCGAAGATATTTGTCAAGTATGTTACTTTACTTTAGAAACACTGAAATTATGTTTATTGCTGACAGTTCCATTTGCCCGCACTTTGGAAAAAGGGCCTTTGCATTTGCTGCCCCCACCACATGGAACATGCTACAAAATAACTGGAAACTTACAGAACTTCTCTCATTGAATGATTTTAAATCCAAGTTGAGAGCACAAGAGAAATATTATTTTATCTGCAACTGTTTTAAATGAAATGTTTTTATTTATTTTTTTTAATTATTTTTAACTGTAACTGATTTGTTTTTTGTCGCCTCTTGGCCAGGGCTCCCTTGCAAAAGAGAATCCTTTATCTCAATGGGACTTCCTGCTTAAATAGAGGTTAATAAATTATAAATGTTATATGTGAGTAAAAACAACACCTAATGAACATAAGATGATGCATGAAAACTGAACTGTAATTATAAAAGCCTGATCTGAATATTGAATTGTCAATTGAGAAATTCACACTACTTTGAATTATGACACAAATAAACTTCCATGTATAGCACACTAATAAAATGTAATTACAAGCAGGACCTGTAAAAATTTTAGTTTTCTTTGGTTGTGAGCTTTTAAAGCTGCTCAGTAGAGCAGAAAAACATCTGAATTAAAAGCTGACAAAGACTTGAAAGTGTGAGAAAATCTCTTTGGAGTTTCCCTAGAACTGATAATAACCTCAGATTGGAATGTTTTCTTTTTTTAATTCCTTATTTGACCACAGAAGGAAATTTATACTATTAAAACTGAATAGGTTTTTGGGATAAAACAGGAACACTTTGTTGTTTATTCGGTGCACACTGTATAGTGCTGAAAAATGATTTGTAAGTGCATTTTTAGAAAAGAAAGCAAAAATATGACAAAACAAATGCCATGCTCATTTTTAAAAAAAAAAAAAAAAAAAAAAAAAAAAGGATAATGAAAACATTTTTTTTTACAAGGCTACAACATTTTTGTCACACACCAAATGGAAGATGGGACATTTGCACAACCATAGTTTTTCTATGCATGATATTTATTATTTTTTTTTATGAGTTGGTATTTCAGTGTCTTTAAAGTGGTAAACGGCGTATACTTGTACAGTGCTTTTCTACCTTCCTTCGAAGGCCCAAAGCGCTTCACAGTCACAGACCAATTCGCCCATTCACACACACTTTCACACACTTCAGAGATGCGCCAATTTGAGAGAAGTCTTGTTTTTTTCAACCTTACCTTTGAAAGGACTTTATAGTTTATTTTCTCCTGTTTTTTCTCTGTGTTTTTGAACTGTTTATCAGTTAGAAAATAAATAACTTTCTTCTCAGAAGTTTGCTTTTATCAATTAAATTGTAGTTTCTTCACTGGTCAGCAACAACTTTTAAATTTACCATTGTAAGAAAGGAAATGTCATGTAAATGTCAGTAATAATTTCTCTATTTTGCTGTTATGAAATGTATGCAGGAAAAAAATTTGAGAGCCAATGACTAATTGTGAGGCACCTAAAATGGCATTTACAATCAGACAGTACGCTTAACATAAAAGAAAAGAAACTCATAAAATATCTTTGGAAGTACATGAGGTATTGTCAAACATTTTGGTTTATATTGAAATTTTGTAGTTTTATTATTATTATTATAATAATAGTAATAATCATAATAATGATCATCATGATAATAATAAAATACATATGTAACTTAACAAAATTAAAACAGAAACATTTAATAAAAACAAAAAGACAGTGGTAACATTTTTTATTTTGCTTATAAGTTTATGTTCTAATATTAGCTTGAGATAAATGTACCATTAGTAAATCAATCGGAATTTTAAAGAAAAGCAATAAAAAGAAAAAAAAGTTCAATGTGTGATAAATTTTGTTTGCTCAAGTATGCCCCCATGTGGATAAGTTTAGCATTGCAACATTAAAAAGAAGAGTTGAAGTTGGCGTATAAACAAAATAAACTGTTCAAATAAAACACGTTTCAACAGATCTACACTAAAGCACTATTGTTAAAAAACACAAAAGAACTAAGTAAACAAATAAACAATGAATAAATTGAACAGATTAAAAATCATACCAAATCAAAAAGTAAAATAAAATTTAAAAAAAATCACACCCTCTACCTACACACGAGCCTTTATCCGACTGTCATCAAAGCAAAAAATCAGGTCAGCCCTGCAAAGGTCAACATTCAATCACAGGGCATCAAAGAGACAAAAGCTCACACTAACTCCAAAGTGCAATTTAGGAGGACCAAACACCCTAACTCATGCTTTGAACCAAGCAAGGAAGCCAAAGTAAACTGACACATGACTAGAAAGAACATGCAAACTTTAGAGATTAAACAAAACAAACCAGAAAAGTATTTGGGCAATCTCAACCATTTAGCAACTCGTGCATCTACATATAGTTCCTCAAGTCTCACTGGTTTAGGAGATGTATTATTCCATTCTTCTTCATACATTGAAATTATTGTCCAATAAACATAACTTATTGTTGCATATGGGGCTTGGAGAATGAAATAACCCCATGAACACATTCATCGCTGGTTTTCTTGTGAAATCTTTTAGAATGATTGAATTTCTTCTCACATATTACGCCAGATATTTCAAGTGGGTGTAGGGAATGTAAACAAGAGATAAGTCAGTGTGAATGAACATCTGAATGCCATGATCAGACTCATCTGATAAAGGACTGTCCATGTTTCCTTCAATTTACTCTCACTGATGTTCTGCAGGAACACTGCTGGAACAAAGGTGTTGAAAAGCTTTGCTTTGTCTCTTTTATATAAGTATTTTTTGGCAAGCTTGTAGATTTGGAACAGTTTTTTGGATCACTGTCTTGTTGACTGACATAGTTTTGACCAAGCTGTGGCTCTGGGACAGATGCGCTCATGTTTGTCTGTGGAATGTTTTGGTTCACTGAGGAGTTCATGGTCATGTCAGTGACTGCAAGGTGTCCAAGTTCTGTTCAAAACAAATCAAAGCTCAGCCATCTTGTTAGATTTGATGGTTTGTTTTGGCAAAAAAAAGACATAATTAACATTTTTACTTTTTCTGGCCAGTACAAAAGACATTGTTCCATTTTAGATGCGCTTTGCCGAGCCTCAATTCTGCTCCCATATTCACCTTTAATCCAATCCTGCCGTTCTTATACTGACAACTCTTCTGAACAAACACCACTTGTTTGTTGTTTTTCCACATTGTGTTTGCTTTGCCATGGAATTCATGTCAATTATGCTCCGTGCCAGCTCTTAAGGTCTGCACAGTCCCTGGGTTTTTAGATTTCCTGGGGCATTTTCTGACATTAGCAGAAATGGTATCTGTTGTTTTTAGCAATTCAAAGCTCACAAGCATTACCGAAACTACAGCTCATATAGATATTGCTAAATCAGATAATAAAGCAGGCCAACAAAAGCTGATGTTAAACAGAAAAGGTTGAAAGATTCCCATCTGATTCTCTCCTTTTCTTAATGTTGCCCATGTTTTTTTCTAGCCATTTTTGTTCTAGTGTCACTAAATTAATGATTTGGAAGAAAAACAGATGCTGCATTTCTGTAATTAATTACATTTATCAATAATTAGATGTTGTGATCAAGGCAAATTTTGATTTGTTGCTGAAAAGAAACTTAAAAAGAAAAGCCAAAGAATGCACATTAAACTTAGCCTAAAAATAATATTTATTACAATTTAATGTCTTGCCCATAATTATGTTTTTTATGTTTATTTTTTAATGCTAGAGAAAAATGAAATCCAAAACATGCTAATGACAAACTAGATGTTTTAAGAAATTGTTTTGAGGGTTGGATAAAAATATCATAAAATCCAATCAGACCATTTACATAAACTGCACTGCCTCAATAAATGATCATATGACATATTATATTGCACTTATATTGCTGTGACTTGTAACTGACTGTTTTGATGCAACTGGGTCAATTGCTCTTTTTGAGCTTTGCTGTGTGTGTTGATTGCTGTTGACTTTTATGGTTGTCTTCCTAATTACATAATGTGGTTAGCTGGTCAGCAGTTATCTGTGGATTGACCATCATCAAAGAACACAGACAAAGTGATAAGATTCAATGATCAAAGCTTACGGTTAAGACATGTCTGTCTTCATCGTCAGGTCTGCTTGTGCATAATCACAACCTCTGTTGTTTAAAAATGCTAAATCAGTCAATGTTTTATTAGATAGTCAAGTACCTTCTAAGAAATGCAAACAAAGTATTTTTTAGGACCTTTTGTTCACAATATGTAAAAAAGTACTTGTAGTTCAAAGGGCTGTGAGATTTTCTCATTTCCCAAATGTATAACAAAAACAAAGAAAAGATCTGTTTCAATTCAAGGAGGCAAGACATGAAACAATCTTAATCAACAAGTTAAAGAAACCAAATCACAAATCGCGTTAAGAAAACTTGTTGGAAAAGAGTTTCTTTAAAAATATAATAAATTGACTTTGTTGCCTAAATCCAAGTAAAGTTTTGGAATTAAGATACAAACTCGCCTCAATTAAACTAAGATTTTGATATAAACCACAAGTGCATATATATATAAATATATATAGTACCTTTTTGAAAATATATCGCAAAAGGGGCAGAAAATAATGTTTTATTTTTTTCTGTCTGCTCTTTTTTCCAGGTATAACAACTTGTTTAAGATCTTTTGGTTTTGTTTCATGAGAATAAAAATATATAAAGTGGGAAATGGTTGGTAATTGTAATTATGCATTAAAAAAAACGAGATTAAATAAATCCATGGGCATTCTCAGATTCTTTTTTAAATCCTTGCAGCGAATCAAGAATGTCTGAACTTTTTAATGTCTCATCTATAAAAACTAAAATAGGGTCATTAATAGAACAGGGATTTCTCAATTAATTTAAAGCAAAAATTAGATTAAAATTAATTTTTTTAATGTAATTTGTTTAAAAAGATCCTTATTTTTGTTTTAAATAAAAAAGCAAAGGTAACATATAAATAAAGACAAAACAAACTACAGCTTAAGCCGACGACAGACTTTTGGTCTGTTGCGGCTCCCGTAGAAGCAGGACTAAGAAAGATGACTGGTCCTTTGACGTGGAATATTTCCGTAAAGAGACGATGGAGGAGTAGCGGCGTGCAGGTCGAAGCCTTCCCGTCCTAACTTCACATCCAGACGGGATTTGTTTTAGCTTTTACACCCAGCTGGGTGTGGGTTTTTCCGAGTCAACGATATACGTCTCTTACCTCTTTCATTTTTAGCTACAATCATGATTAAAGCCATTTTAATTTTTAACAACCACGGGAAACCAAGACTTTCTAAATTCTACGAGCATTATGTGAGTAACAACAGCTTGCTAAGCCACAAAAAATACATTAAGACATTGTTTTAGCAAAATATGTTCAATTTGCTTGATGGTACGGTTAGCTAAAATGTTAAATGCACACCGTTTGTGTGTTTTACTCGCTTAAATGGCAATAAATTAAAATTATAATGAAAGGAAAATGTCTAATAGCTGTTTTAGTTGTAGCAACGTTCTTGTACATTTATTCAAACGTGAAGTCCTCGTAAATAATCCGAGTCGTTCCTTTGAAATATGAATTATTAAACGAACGAAGGTTTCACATTCGGGCTCGTGCGGACAGAATCTCCTTTCTTCTGGTCTCGCGGGTTTTCACCCTCACCCAGTTTTAGCGATGATCTTTAGTAAGTTTATTGTGTGTTTTTGTGCGTGTCACATGACTGAAACCACTTCCTTGTGAGTAACTCGTGTTCCCTTTAACCTTGCATCACCACAGTGGGTTATCTTATAGAGTATAAGTCAGGCAGCTGTGATTTGCCTGTGTGTCACAGAAGGAGAAATTACAGATTTACAAAGTAATTCATCAAAAGCAAGCTTGATCCTATAAGTGGATTTGGATCTGTGTGCAACCTGTGTATTAAAATAACAATATCAAGAGGTAGGCCACTAGATACAATAGAGAAAGCCATTGTTTTAATGAAAGTAGATGCGCTTCTCTGGGTTTCCGTGGTACAGATTAACGGAGATTATTGTTTTTTTTTTCAATTTTTTTTTATATTTATGACACAAATTTAGTTGTTCCGTAGATAAGATGCTTATATTTGTTGGGCACAGCACTGAAAAATGAATTAAAAAAATATTTAAAAAATGCTAAATGCCCCACATAATAGAAGTTGGTGATAAATCTCCAAACATAATTTGAAATAATCTTGTTGACTCATTTTAGGAAACTCCAGGTGGTGCAGGAGAGGCAGGTGTTGCTCCAAAAACACCAGAAGTATATTTGAACAGCCGTACCACCCTGTAAACACAGCTTTATATGGACAAAACGGACCAATGAGGAGCGTTTAAAACCCAAATTTCAGCATAAATGATCTGCTTTAGCCTCTTAACAGAGGCAGACCTACATTTGTTTGTATTTGTGCAGGATCATTTCAAATTGATCGGATTACGTGCGAGCTGCACTATTGCCATCTGCTGAGGTGTTGGCTTAGTGGCTGCTGGGATCTAATATTTCACATGTTCACTACAATGAGCTGTTCAACTTTTGTTGTTTGGTTTGCTGAAGGCATAGACCATAACAAGAGTGTCACAGTTTTTCAGAGTGATAGAACTGTAAATGCATTCTGGTACAATCGGCTGGTCGTATCAGCCATTAAACTCCAGCATAAAAGGGATTGTTTCTAGATGGACAGAGCAAAACTAATTAAAACTGTAAACATTATCTTTCCATTATCTAATCCAAACACAATGTTTCTCCCATAAAGGTCTAAATAAGGCCATGATGGGAAGTATCCTAACATATAATATTTTGATGCATTGTTGCTGTTGTGTTAAAATTGTTTTATAGGGCAACATATAAAGAATGCATCCTTTTGTATTTATTAGTATGAGCTAGCATGTAACAAACTTTATAAAACACTACCATAGTATGTTAAGTAGTAAAGCTGAATGGTAGTGTCTCCTTTTTTTACTCGCAGGAGTGAAGGAAAGTCTATGAATAATGAATTAGCTTCATCTAAACCTGATATTGAATGACTCTGAATTCCCATTGGAGAAGATAAACTCATGCTGACCCATGAGAGGCATTAGTGTTTAGAGTATTTGCTCACAGTTTTTACGAACTAACTAATCTGATAGATTTGGGTGTGTTTAAATTATAGATTGCACAAGCTATTTATCATAGGTCACCTGACTCAGATTCAATTAGAGCCCAGAACACTAGAAAAACCAACAGAAGTAGTTCAGGGTTCATTTCTGCGCCTCGCTGTTGTTGAAGCCGCCAGGACGGCTAAAGCTGCAGGTCTCATGCTAAGCGTCACATGGTCGCTTCAGACTTCCAGGCATCTGCACACAGCCCATTTTCCTTTTGCTCACTGACCTCATATGGGCTTGGAGAGGACATTAGCAGCCTAGACCAGGGGTCTACAACCTTCAACTCTGAAAGAATCATTTGGGTTGATTTCTGAATACAGCCCAGCAGGAACCAAAGTCTTCCTTCATCCTTTAAAAAAAATAAGAATCTAATGAGTATTTTTGCTATTGTTTCTACTATGATGAACTGTTGAGCTGTTGTTCATTTTGCATGAATAAAACACAAACATTAAAAGAAAATAGCATTTTTTTTTTTTACCTTTTGACTGAAGTTCCTTTCAAAATAAAAGACCCTGTCACATATGATCATCTGAATGCAACAAAAGAGTAATGTCTGCAGTGATTAAATTAAAAATAGTTAATTTCACTGTTGTTGGTGCATCTCTGACCAAAATGAAATCTAATTTAATTAAACAAACCCTGACATATCTTTCGAACACACTTAAAATTCCTTAATTTTTTAAGCTCTTAAAATTGTCAGCTTGGCAAAATGAACTTTTCTGGCTGACTAGATGTTAACTGGCAATTTAATTGATAGTTTTCTACATTGGAGTGTAGAAAATCATTCTCAAGAGCAAGTGAAATGTTCTTATTCAAACAAGTACGTACTCAACTTATTTACCATCCTTGTGCTGTTTAACGTCTCCTGTTGATCCGTTTCATCTTACAGAATGAAGACACGGAGCAGCAGATCATAAGGGAAACCTTCCACTTGGTCTCCAAAAGAGATGAAAATGTCTGCAATTTCTTGGAAGGGGGGATGTAAGTTCTGAGATACTAATGTGTGACAATGGAAAAAGAAGCAGAGGTATCATCATTATTGGTAGAAGAACTCTGTCCAATCATAAAACAGAGTTAAAGAGCCACTCAGATGAAAATAGTGTTTTTCTGATGACTTATGTTTTTCTGACCTATATTAAGAAAGTAATCTTAAAAATTGCATTTTTGAATATTATATTCTTATTCAAATTGCTCTGAATCAGAAGACAAGCAAATACTGTTTGAAAAGGATTTTATTTGTGACAGAAAATATGCTTGTAGACGACTAAATCTGGCAAAAGAGGGGCGGGGCACTCAGATTTTTCGTGCAAATTGTGTTTGACGTGAATGCACCTTTAGGTTGGGGGTGAAAGGTTGCTGTTCTGCAGAAGTGATGTCCTAGAAAACTTAATTCTAATTAATTCTTTATTCTTAAACTATGTAATGGTATAACGGCATAAATTATAATTTAGTTCTTTCAGAAACTGTATGAATAAAGCACTGACCAGTGAGCATTTTAAATTTTGTTGTAATGTGACAATTTTTATTCTATTCTATTCTATTCTATTCTATTCTAACACTGATGGCTCAAAAGATGATCGGAGTGGGTCTTTAAGAATCTGAGTTTTAACAATTTCTATTGTTTTATTGTCTTAAATGTTTTCTTGTATCTGCATCTCTTTAGTTTAAAATAATAGTAAAAAATCTTAGACATATTATATAGACTCTTGATGATAATAATTAACCGTTTTTAGCAAGCAAATAATAATGATTTAAAAAAATTACAATTTGTGCTGGTTATCTTTAGCGAGGTCCTTATAGTTACAACACTTGTTGTGGCAGAAGACAACAGTTGATGAGCTCTTGTCAAAGCCAGCAACACATTTTATCACTTTCCTTCTTATCTCCTGTTATTAGGATATCTTGTGGGCAATCTTTACATGCCTGACTGAAAACATCCTGTTTTTTTGCCCCCTTAGATTTCTCAGTGTCATAACATGTTTACCTTATTATATTTGCTTGGGTGTTTGATAAAGAGCTTTTTTTCCTTCTTGTCCTAAAGAAGTTTACCTCCTTTGTGGCCTTTTCCAAGAGAACACCTGAAGAGTTTCCAAAAATGTGCCATAAAATAATGTTTGCTTGATTTGTGGCTATGCTTTCACCATAGCTGTTTCTTTCTGTGTTCCAGGCTTATCGGGGGCTCGGACTACAAGCTGATCTACAGACACTATGCCACGTTGTACTTTGTGTTCTGTGTCGACTCCTCAGAGAGTGAATTAGGCATTTTAGATTTAATCCAGGTAAAAAAAGAGAGACTTTCAGAAAAATTGATGCTCTTTCGTTCACTTTTCTATAACTCTTTCCTTTCTTTTTCAGGTATTTGTAGAAACGTTGGACAAATGCTTTGAAAACGTTTGTGAACTTGACTTAATTTTCCATGTAGACAAGGTAGGACAATCTTTCATCTCTCTGTGATGTAACATGTTTATTAGACTGTTTCAGCCTACTAATCCCTTTGACCCTTTTCATTGTAATAAATTCCTGTAGCCATTATTATTGCACATTATTATCTGATGACCTTCTGTTGTGCAACTGCAGGAACTTGTTGATTAAACCATAAATTCCATACTTGCTTCAGAGCTTCAGCAAATAGCCTGTTTTCCCTTTTATTAAAAAAGTTTATCTAAACTTTTCTCATTAAAAATCAAGGAATTTTTGTAGAAACTTCTGATAAGTTTTGTTTAAAGGCGCACCAATGCAATTTGATTTTATTCCTTCAGGTCCACAATATTCTTGCTGAAATGGTGATGGGTGGAATGGTCTTAGAGACCAACATGAATGAAATCATCACACAGGTGGATGCCCAAAACAAGATGGAGAAAGCTGAGGTATGAGGTTTTCTGCCACTTCCTTCTTTCCTCGGCCTCCCTGAGGAATGTTGCACAGTATGCAGGCATGTGTGTTCGCTGCACTCTGCATGCTACTCTTGATCACTCTGTGGATGCTCCCCACCTTCTCTCAAGTGTTTGTGCTCTTTTCTGGCCTCTTCTTTGGCTGCTTCTCTGCTCTCAGCGCAGCTAAAACTTCTATAGATTCTCTAAATATACATCTATTCTGTTAAAACAGTTCTACACCACTAATCAAGTCACCTACAGAATCAGTGACTATTAAAACGTCCTTTCATTGAATGACATTCAGCTACATACTCATTATGTTGAAGAAAAAAAATTGTAGATTATTTTCCTGAGCCGATTATTATTGAAGTCACTGTCTTTGCTTAGATATCTGTGCTCTGCAAGTACATTTGTTTGTTTTCCATGCAGCTTCTGTCAGAAATCTGCTTTCATTTCTCTATTGGAAAGACAGACAGCCAGAGACAATTTCACCATTTTTTTCACTTTGATTGAAAATTCTTTCAAGCACTTTGTGTAATATCTAAAAACTTGGTCAGCACTTTTACAAATACTTTGGTTCCTGTTTAGAAACTACCCTTTACAAAATGTGTACCGTGTTTTTGGAGTATAAGTCGCATTTTTTTCTTCATAATTTGGCCGGAGGTGCGACTTATACTTGATTGAAAAAAATAAAAACAAATTGTATAATCTGCTAGAGGGCGCTGTAGGTGTGTGTTTCAGTATTTGCAGCTGACGGCAATGCAGAAGAAGAAGAAACGGCACCGCTCGGTCTTAAGCTGCGTTCACACCGAACGTGATTCGTGCAACAAATTTGCGTGGCCCGCCTTTCTTTTTGGCGTGTGACAAATTTGCTGCGTTTTCTATGACAGCCGCTTCTGCAGTGTTTCTGTGAATGACCTTGAAGGCTCATTGTTTTGCATTAACCAGAGGGAGAAAAAATAAAAATAAAACAAAATTAGATGAACCTTCACTTTTATTATTGTTTTGATGAAAATAAAAAAAAAACTTGCATTGGATTAATGTTCTACCCACTGATTGAGTCACTGAAAACGTCACATGCTCAAAGCTGAGTTCCTAATCAGTACATGTGATGCGGTGACCTGTCAAAATTTAAATAGTTGAACCCAAGTCGCGCAGCTATTAGACCATTCAATGCCCCCACCGTTCAAATCACACCACAGTTCTGCTTAATTCATGTTTGTGCTGACTTAACATTGAAACTGGTCGCTTCTGCCACACGTACGCATTCGGTGTGAACGCAGCATTATGCTGAGCTTGGCGGAATCGTTCCAAAGTAACACAGAGGATGAAAAATTCAATGGATTTCTTAATTTGAAGTGAAAGAATTTAGTTTTTGGCAAGGTTGTTTTAATATCTTTTGGGGTCCAGATGACCCCACCCTTATATTAATGTGTGATTCCTCCCATGACAAAGGTGGACAGGATTTTATGTCTACTACGGACACCAGTGAAGATTAAAAAAATCCTTGAAATAAAACGTTCAGTGTGGTGTTTTGTGGGGTCCAGATGACCCCACTTTTAATGTAAACATGCCTAGGATAGCACAAGGGTTAGGAATTGTTCATATGTTGCACTGATGTGCTAGATTCCTCATATGTTTCAGGAGACTACATAAACACCAGTGTGTTATGGTTTATAAAACATGCATATATTAAGTCTATTATTGTCATCTATTCCTTTTAAGATTAAATTTTCATTCCCTTACTAATTGAATAAATTTCTCCCAAAAGTGCATCTTATTAATGACTTTATTCTTCTTATGGATTTTTTGTCTGCTGCTACTTGCACTCCGGAGCGACTTATAGTCCAAAAAAAGCTTATTTGATCAAATTAATGTTTATATTATCAGATTTTTCTAAGCTGTTCAGCTGTGTGTGCTAACTGTAGAGTTCTAAAGTGTAACAATCTGAGCTGCACTGCTGGATTTAACCCGACAAAAGCTTCTTGTTAAACAGAAACTGTGTAAGGAGAGTCTTTTACTGTTCTTGTATCATCATAGCTGCTCTGTCTCTTCCCTTCTGGACCTATCGTAGACCACAGACCGCTCAGAACCAGGCACTTTTCAAAGAACAGTGCCTGGTTACAATCAATCAGATTCAGTGGCAGTAGTCATTTTTCATATTTACCTGGATCTTTCACATCCACGACTTTGAGTCAAACTCAACTTTAGAATTGAGTGGAAGTATCAGAGTTACACTTGCAGATGTGGTATATGATGGGTCCTATCACTTTCTGTGGAGATAAGACTGTTATTACTTTAATCTGCTTTAACATTCCTCATTCCTCTTTTTTCCTGACCCTGTCCAGTTCTTTCCATTCTTCTCTCTCTTTACAGACGTTTATCTTTCAGTCTACCAGGCAGGACAGGTAGACACAGGTACTGCTAAATTTACAACCAAACACACTAACTCTTAACTTAGCTTCCCTTTGAGTCTCTCCACACGCCCCCCTCCCACTCCATGTGATTCTGAACTGATGTCACTAACAAAAAGAAGGAATCTTTCATAACAGACCCAAAAAAGTTCTTTTCAAAATCACTAAAATACAAGATAAAATTCTTAACTCTAAACACAATAATCTTAATAAAAAATTGTAAACTGACGTTCTGCAGATTAGTATTGATCTTTTGTAGGCAGGAACATTGCAGTATTGCCATTTAATGTTGGGTTAACCTTTTTAAATCTTATTAGTGAAGTATCTCCTCCTCACTGCCAGATCTGAAATGTATCAGATCATTTTTTTTTCTTTTTAATTTATATCCCGGATAGAAGAAAAAGTAATCAAGCTGGTATTATTTTCTCTCTTTCCACTGCCCTACTTTGAGGTGTCCTCGATGTATCAGGGTTTAGTGTTGGCTTTTTACATGTGTGGCAGAGTGTCTTTCCTAGTGGCTCTTGACTCAAATGGTTTAAAGGCAATCTAAAGTTCCTTACTTTTTTCTAAAATAGATTTATTGGTTATTTCTATAGATTTTAGCTGCAATGTGTTTGTCACACACAAGAAGTAACAGAAGGAGGAGCTCTTTATGTCAAAAACATACATATTCTCACCCTCAAAGGGCACATTTTTCTCTAAAATCATTCGGCCAAACATCCTCTGATCTATTTTCAAAGCGTTCCTAGTGGTATTTTAACGAGGGTTATAAATAAATAAATTAAAAAAATTTTTTTTTTTTTTTGTTGTTTTCTTAAACATTGTTTCCATTAAGCACCAGAAGTTCATTAGATATTAGTCTGAGTTATGGGTGGGGCGGAGCAACCCCGCCCCTGTTCCCACCAGCCATAACTAAGATCTGTACGTGCTCTCCTGCTAACTTACAGGCTGTGACACCTCCCAAACTAACACTTTAGAGTAAGACTCCAGCTCAAACGAGGAAAATTAAGATGTATATGGATCAATTTGACTGCAAGAGAATGTGTCAGAATGGAGGCACAGCAGGGAGCTTGTATCCCACCCAGTGTATTTTTATGTATTACGTGTTTTTGGCTCTTTTCAAATGTCGTTTGTTAACGTGTGCTCCTGATTCACAATGATTTGAATAAATAGATCCTCAGAAATGTAATTAAAAAAATAAATAAAAAAAAAAAGTAATATTAAGCTTAATTTTCTCAGTTATGTCAGAAAAAGCCAAAAGAATATGTCAAAAACACAATTTTCCTCAAAGTTGTTCTTAAGGGAAGTTGAGGAGTGTAGGCCACACATGAAGTGTTCATACAGTTTTACCCAAAATTAAATCATTGGAAGTCATTAGGAGGTCTTTATCTTCACATCGTTTTTTTATTTTGTTTGTTTTTCTACCAATCCTAAAAGGAACATTGTTCAACTTTTTTCTGATCAAATAAAAAACATTTTTAAAAAGTTAATTTTTTCTTTATTCCTCTTTCTTTTGTTAATCAGTTGGTTCTTTGATTAATATCCTTTATAAATAAAAGTAATTGTAAGACGATATAAAATGCTACATGTAAAAATGAAACAAAGAAAGAGAGTCTCTGTAAATCTCTTGAATCTGTTGGATTAAAACAAGAAACAAACAAAAAAAGCAAACAAATATTAATTTCTTTACTAATTTGGTTTATTTCTGAGATGAACAAACCTCTAGTGAAAATACTTTGAATGTTTTTGGGTCTGTCGATGAAGATTCATTTTGAACCTCTCTAACTGCAGTGGTTCTCCAAAGTCTGCTCACTCCTGACTAAAAAACTAATACCATTCAGTTTCCACAGATGTGAAATTGCTCCAGACAAGCTACCTTGATGCCTTTGACTTTTTGTATTACATTTCACCATTGAAATTCACTGAGTAATATTCTCAGAGTAGTTTAGCAGCTATAGGCTTTAAACCTTCAGTTCCTTTAGTTAAAACTGTACATGGTGCAGCACTTTCTTTCCTCTGTTCCAACTATTCATTTAGACAGAAACATGCTGTAATGTTAAGGCTCCTCTGAGGTCATTGAACCCAGTAAAGGTACAGTATCACCTATAACTATTGTTATGGTAAATACTTCAAATGTACATTCTTTACATGCATCTATCCAAACATAAACTTCCATCTTCATATCCAGATTCATTTTTCTGCTTTACCAAATTCTTTCCTTTGCACTCTTGCCCTTATTGGTCCTGAAGAGTCCAGTAGGGTCCTTTACCGAGCATATATGCCCTTTGTTTCTGTAAACATCAGATTTAGTAGTCTTGTACACCATGTCCTCACAGTTGATCCTTAATTGGCTCTGGTTGTGATGTTCATTTTTCTAGAAATGAGTAATGCATGTGCATAAGAAGCTACAAGGCATCTGAATGTATGTTTGCACATGTCGTCTGTCTCAGTGCTTTTGCATTTTGTAAGCAGTAGTTTCTTGTTCAGGTGTTTGTGTAGCTCTGTCCGTCCTGTATTCAATGTTTCAGTGTATTTTTTTTTCTTTTTGGTTCTTTGCGTCAATGCTTTGTTTCTTATCAAGCCTCTTGTGTGTTTTGTGTGTTTGCGTCATCTGTGTGTGTAGGCCGGAATTGCAGGAGCGCCCGCTCGTGCCGTATCCGCTGTGAAGAACATGAACCTGCCGGAAATGCCCAGAAACATCAACATTGGGGACATCAGCATAAAAGTGCCAAATTTACCTTCCTTCAAGTAGTGGCAGCGAGATCCAGAACTTGCAAATGTTCACCACTGTTTACCATGAAGTAATCTGTTTACCAACATCTAACTTAAATCAAAAAAAATTTGAAGGTACTGAGTGATTTGACACTCCCTTTATTTCTTTTTTTTTCTGTTTAAATATAAATGTTGAAGAGTTTTAGCTGTTTGAAAGGAAATATATATATATATATCTATATAATTATTTGTGATACATTCCTGACAGGAGTTAGTCTTGTTAAATTCAGCTTTACCAGTAAAGACTTATTGCAGTTTCTGACTAAAATCATTTTACTTTAACAGATGTTTCACTCCAAAGACAAAGCAAGACAATTGAACCTTTTTAGTTGTTTTTTGTCACTCCAGATTAGAAAAATAAACCAAAAAAGACTTTTAAATGGGATTGTATCAATTTTAGAATGAGAGGAGGAAAAGATCTGCTAAAATGTTTTAATGAAATACTCTAATAAATTAGGTGATATTTCAGATACTGTCTGACAAATATGGCTTTATTATTTGTGTATTTGCTGACGAAAAGTTTTTTTTTTCTTGTTTGCACAATATTTTAAAAATATTTATCATCTCTTATCAGATGTTTCTTAGTTCTTATGTTTCTCTTCTTTTTCAACAATAAATTATGAAAACCCTTCTTTGCTGTTTTTCATTATTGATGTATTTTATGTACCCCACTCCGTTCCAAAATGTTCTTTATCATGTGTGAAACTTTATTTGATTAAAGAATTCAGATCAGATACACTTTAACTTTGTGAGGCAGAATGTACGAAAATAATCCAGGAAATCACATTTGAGACAACACGAGATTGCTTCTACAAACATTTGTAAAGGAATGTGTTGCTCTCAAAAACAGTGAACTTTAGCACGGTACTGAATCAGGTCGCCATCTGTCACCTTGATTTAATTCAAAATAAAATGAAAATGACTGACAGCAACAGCCCCTCAGCAAGAAACTGACAAATGACAGGGGGGCACAAAGGTTGGCAACAAGTAAATTTCAGTGGACCTCCAAACTTCAAGTGATCTTCAGATTAAGCTCAATAATCCCTGAGTGCAATGCAATCATAAAATGGTTTTGGGCAATTTACAACGTGTTGGGAATTGATTTGATGTGAGTCCTGATCCTGTCTCAGCTTGAACACCCATGTAGATATCAGGATCCATAAATGCATAAGTTTGGTGTGGAAAAACCTTGCTGGCCTGCACACAGACCTAACATGCATAAGGTTTTTCATCATTTAATGATAAAATGCATCTTAAACTGTGAGTCAGGCCTTTCTTTTCAAGATCAGTTAAAATTGTGTTTCTGAAAATGGAACAAATATCCTAATAAACACTCTTAAAGCCCGAGGAAAATCTTCCCAGAAGAGCTGACCTCATTTTGGTACTTTAGGTGGTCTAACCATAGACATAATATATAATGGTCTAACTGAAGTCAAGAGCAAATACTTTTGTAAATTATGTAGCAATTTCACATCTTTTTTGCTATTTATTAAAACATTTTTATGATAATACATTTGGAAATAAACGTAAAAAATAATAGGAAACATAGGAAACAAATTATTTTATTATAATTTTTTAATCACAAAGGTTAATGATTTAATTTTGCATGAGAAGGGATGTGAAGTCTACTTCCAATATATAATGCACCAATATATAATGCACCGTGTTAAGTGAATATATACATTTCTAGCACAGAAAATACTAATTGATTAATGTCTCATCCTATCAATAAATAGGATAAGGAAACTCGTGGTTATTTGACGCATTCTTTTTGCTTATGTAGATCTAACCTCCTGTACTATTTTAAAAATATATATTTCTTAATATTTTTGTTTGTTTCATTGTTTTTTGTAAGTAGCTATCGACCTTTATTTTAATGGTTGGATTTCATTACCACTGCGCATCCTTACTGCGCAGCACTGACTGTCACGTGAGCGTCATCCGGAAGTGGAAGTGTCAACAGTTAGGATGCTGCTTCTTTGACATTTATGGTTTTTCGAAACTACAGGGAAAAAACGTGAAATAATGGCTTCTGTTTTAAAAGAAACACAGAGGTGAGTCCGTTACTATGTATATAATAAAAAAACAAAGTCTTCAAAGTCCTAACATTGTGCGTAAAAAGTCGTAACTTAGAGCAAAAGGTACACAACAAACATTAGCAACATGTTTATTTAAGCTAAAATGTTAACTGTATGTACTAATAAGTTTATTGGCTTCATTATATGATTGTATTTAAAGTTCGCCCTCTCCCTTTTATTGAGTTGTGCTGACCAATACGTGACCCTAATTTGTGCTTGACTTTGGGCTTATGGTTGTTGGTTTATTTACTGTGTTAAAACAACAGTATATTTTAATATTCAACTATTTTTGTTAGGCCTTCTTTCGTTAGTTTTATTTCCCAGAAGTATGACATTTTTTTACAGAAGTAGCATTCAGTATATTGTATATTTTCATACACAGTTAATCCTTAAAACTTGCTGATAAAAGGAAGAAAAGGAAATAAACCAGACAAGTACTTAATAGAAATCTGACATTTTATAATTTGCTTAATACTGTTACTTTGTTAGATAATGTTTTGAATCAAAATACTGGGAAGTCAGATTGAAATAATTAGGACATATTTGTATTGTTGAGGGACAGGGAATATATTGGTTAAAGAAATGTTAAGATTTAAGCTTCTTTCAAGAAAGTCCAGAGGAAAACCAAAGATGAGATTCTGTGATTTGGAACCAAAGTTCTTTCTTTTGTTGTTTTATTGTTTTATTTTTAAATGAATAAATTCTCTTTTAAAAAACTAAACAAAAGCAAAACTCAGACTAAAACATCCATATCAGACAAAGTTGAAAACATAATTGTTTAATAGTTGTTTGATTCTTTCTGATTGTTATTGGAGGAATCAGTTACATGATACTACTCCTCCAAAAAAAAAAAAAAAAATTATCTTGTATGATCTATGCTCTGTTTAGAAGAGTTACACTCATCAACTGTGACTGTTTTTTTTTATTTTATTTTTATAACAATGTACACATTAATGTGATCCTAAAGTAGAAAGTCAATAAGAAAAGGCATTGATTGACAACAAGAAATTAAAAAAAACAAAAAAGTTTCAACAAGACAAGCAAACGGAAAAAGATATTAAAAAGGCATAATTTTTTTTTTACCAAAATATTAAAATAGAAACAAAATGGATCTAATGGCAAGCATATTATGTAAGTTTGACATGTTTTAAAAGTCTAATAATATTTCTTTTGAATACCCATATGTGTCAGAATAAAAATACTGGTTTTGCTTAAAATGAATCCATAAAAAGTTACTGTCTGACTTAAAGTGAGATTTGACCAAGAAGCTCAAATCTGTTCTGGGGGAAAGAGATTAAGTCATCAACTCATTTTCTCCATATCAGCAATCAGAAGCATCTGTGTTTATATCAGCAGCAAAAAAATAAAGAATTAGTTAGGACACAAACCTGATCACCTTAATTATATAATTCTAGTTATAAAACATAAATGCAGGGTCCATACTGCAATGTGTATTTTCAACAAATTCAAGCTGCCATAAAAGGCAAATTTTTTTATTGTTTTGTTTATTTACTTGTTTAGTTCTAATTCCACATTTTCTTCTCTTACAACTTTCATTTGAGCAGTTTTCTGCTTTTTTTAACCCAAAGGAATCACGCTATGTGCTACAGAAAGCATGTTTTTGTTTTATTATTTTTTTTCTAAACAAAAGTTGAATCTCTGAGAAAATGTTTCTACAAAGTTCCATTTTTTTGTGAGTTTCATTTCACAGCTTTATATCACAAATACATTACTAAAAACACTGAAGCTTTTGAATTATTGGAAATCCACTCCTGCTACATAGATAAGCTAAAAGACAGTTTTTAAAACACATGTACCACTTGGCTTCGTCTTAAGAAATCTTTTACACCATTTATTTATGCATAGTCTAGATTTTGGTTGCTATGCACTGTTCACACTTCATTTGTTGGTTGTATTTACCCTTAGCTGCACAGAGCAGTGAATCACACTTATTGTTTATTGTTTTTGCACATATATAAATACAGAGAAGCACCTTTTTTAAAAAAAAATAAAAACCACAAATTTGAAAGCTATTCAGTTTATTTTTTCTCATTGTAGAGGTCTGAACCCATTCTTAATGTTTTTAACACTTGTGACTTTTGTGTCTGAACAGCATTAAAGAGGGAGTGACCTTCATCAATGCGGTTGAAGTGAATAAGTTCTCCAAGCTCATCTCGCGGATCGTTCAAAAGCTTCATCTGAAGGTACAGGAGTTGTTTGTTCTTATGAGGCAGAACTGGAGTGTCAGAGAGAGACGTCCATGCATAATGACTGTGAAGCATCAGTCAGGCTCAGCTTTAACAAATTCACATGTGTGAAGGATTGTTTACCGCAATCTCCAGCTTTCTTTATAATGGGACAGCTGTGTTCACTGACATTGTTTTGACCTGTAAAATGATTAATGGTGATATGAAATAAAATATTGATGATTTTTTTTGCTGTGCTTATTTATTTATTTATTTTTTTACATTATTTGCCTTGAATGATACTTTTATTTAAAGCTGTGGTTCATTTTGAGTGAAATTTTAAGTGTTGATGCTAATGCTGAAGTGTTGAATGTGAGAGAAAAAGCAGCTTTTCAGTTTTACTTGTTGAAAGTGAAAATTATGAACAGATATTTGACAGGGATTTGTTTTCTTCACAGGGAGAGAAAACATTCAGTGAAGAAGAAGAAGAAAAACTCCAGGTTGCTCTTTCATTGGATAAACGTGGTCTGAATTTAGTCTTGGAAACAACTGCTTTTGTACTCGAGCAGGTAGGTCGGTATTTGAATAATAATAATAATAATAATGGATTAGATTTATCTGTGCTTTTCCAGACCCTCAAAGCGCTTACAATGAATATCCATTATTCATTCACACCTCATTCATACTTGGTGATGGTAAGCTACTACTGTATCCACAGCTGCCCTGGGGCAGGCTGACAGAGGCTGACCATCCTTTTGACATATAAAGTAGGGTTTGAAGTCATACTGTTATTGACTTCAACTTTTTTAAATTGCTTGATGTTTTTGAGAATTAAAACTAATGAAATAAGACAGAATGACAAATGTTCTACATGATTGGACTGACTTGGCATATTAAAGAACCAAAAATATAATTAAATTGATTTTAATTTTATTGCCTGTTTTTTTTTTTTTTTTTAATCTAAATAATATTAGGATTAGGTTCAGTTCTAAGGTTATCAGTATTTCTCAAATTAGTTTTTTTTGTAAAAAAAAAAAGTTTCCAAATATCATGTAATTTTAAAAAGATTAAAGTGACTGTAAAATAGTCTAAAATAGTCTAAGTCTAAGTAAAATGTCTAAGTGATATAAACCCTTAAGCAATATCGTTAGTTTCCAACAGGGGGCACTGTTGTATTGTTAATAAGTGTGTTTAGTGTTTTGATCACATTGTTTTTTCATTCTTCCTACAAGTTTACTGTGGTTTATTAGTTTACTGTCTGTTGCCTTCTGTCCTGTGGTGGTTTTAGGCAGCTTATCACAACATAAAGCCAGCATCTCTGCAGCAGCAGCTGGAGGGGATCCATGTGAGCCCAGAAAAGGCAGAGGTGTTGGCACAGGCCTGGGCCACAGCTGGACCTGACCTGGTGGAGAAGCTAAAACGCAACATTTTTGCTCCTAAGAAGGTAATTAAATAGAATCTCTCATGTTATCCAGATTGTGTCAAGGATGGGGGAGGTAGCATTAATGTAACATAGTTCAAAAAA
The DNA here is from genome assembly GCA_003999625.1 of Oryzias javanicus. NCBI lineage: Eukaryota > Metazoa > Chordata > Actinopteri > Beloniformes > Adrianichthyidae > Oryzias > Oryzias javanicus. Next base: position 8,615,588 of record CM012445.1, read on the forward strand.
TATATTCTTCTGTGTAATATGTTTATACAATTGTCTGTTTAACATATTAAGTTAAGTAATCAAAGACCCACTCCAATCAGATTTTGTTCTATTGTTAAATTGTTCTTACCTCCAACCTAACATTACCGTACCATATTATTATTACTATTACCGTATTTTCCACTTGTATCGTTTTGCTCGAGTGAGCAAAACGAATACATACATGAATGTAATATTCTACAAGTAGATGCATTAGAATGGAGCAGATCAGGGAGCTTCTGGACCACTTAACACAATTTATGTGAAAGAAATACGCTCTTTTGCAACAGCATTTTTTTGTCTGCTCCTGATTCACGATGATTTAAATAAAGAACTTCTCAGAAATTGAAATATTAGGCTCAATTTACTTCATAAATGTCCCCCATCTTCAGAAAAATGTCACAAAAACAACTTAAACACTATTTTGACTGGACATGCACATTTGTTGTACAGTCAAAGTTTTTTTTTTAAAACCTTTTTTTTTTTTTAATTTTTGTTGGTAAATTGTTGCGTTATACTAAAAGGAGGGTTATATCACTCTTCTCATGCCAAAAAAAAAACTTTGTTGAAGTTTAGTTGAGACTAAAACGACTTTTTTTTTTTTTTTAAAGCAAATTGTACAAGTGAACCTATCAAAGTGGCCCAGATAAATGATAGGGAGGTAGCGAAAATTTGATTTGACAATATATCACGATATTTCATTAGGCGATACTTGTATCGATTTAAAATTTTGACAAGACGATATTCACCCTGTCACACTGCTCCATCACCCTCAAATGTTTCAGGAAACTTTTTTTGCCCTTATTTTTAAAGCATCATTTCAAGCACTGTTCCAGCTCCTGAACAGTTTAAAAGCTACATTTAGCAATGTCAGAAATAAACAGCACTTTACCTCCACTATTATACTTTTAGAAGCTTTTTTGTTAAAGCTCATTCACTCTATGTATTTTGCTCAGACAGTATTGATTGTTCACTTTAAAAGCAAATATTTCCTAATGTACCGAAATAAAAGCACCATGAGTTTGCTTTGGTAAAAGCAACTTGTAGCCAAAATGAGATACAGTTTATTGCGTTTAGCAATGTCATTATTAAATAAAATAAATGTTACCATTTTATTTTCATGAAAGGCGTATTAATAGTCAGAGATTTTTTTTAAGTTATACTTTAAAAAAAAAAAAAAAAGTTTTTCTTGTACAGTTGTGGCAAACATTTTGATGTATCGTATTGTGAGACATTTATCCCGATACGTATCGTATTGTGAGACATTCATCGCGATACATATCATATTGTCAAACTCTTGCCAGTACACACCTCGAATGAATGAACAAAATAAATACACATTTGTGCTTTTTAAACAGCAAGCTGATGTTGATTAATGCTCCTGAGGAAGGATGTGACCGCTTCCAATAGGATCAACTGAACCATGATAAACCAAACTTTATTGGATTATTTTTTTTGTCATGCTCTCATCACTTTTAGTCGATTTTAAGATGGTGAGCAACATGTATAGCTCCAGGCGGCAATGGAGGCTTTACGATAATCTTTCCTCTGCTGTTCAACAAATTAGTCACATCAACTCATTACCAACTAGCTTTTTCTTTCTTGTATCTACCGTCTGCAAGTTATGTTGAGTTATTTGAGTTATTTTTTTATGCTGATCGGCAGCAAGGACCTCTTTGACTAAAAGTTTTTTAGTTAAAAATCTGATCAGAAAATCATAAATGTTTCTACATTTAGTTGAATAGAATTTAAATTGAGAAAAGTACCTATTAAGCTAAATGTCTGTGCTTGTTTTAGTGATTTAAGTTCTCATGTATTTAGTTTGATTTATTTTCTTATACTGAAATGAAATTGGATCACATAATGGAGCTGTAATGTCAAAGACTTGAAAAATGTGGCCAAGCCTTTCCCTTCCTCACACCTGTCCTCTGATGCTGTGGAAGCATCCAAACCCAATAAGTCACATCTGGTTTATTATTATTATGGCCTCTGTCGGCATCATAAAACACTTAAGTGTCTTGCCTTGACTCAGTGCTTCTAATTCATCACACCGCTGCGGCTGACTGATAAAAATTCCCCTCAGTAAATCACCCCAGCAGGTGGGAGGTTGCTGAGATTAGTGCGACGGGACACTACAAGGTTTAAAATCCCAGGGTCTCATCGCATGTTGGATGCTTTGGGGGAAAAGGGGTTGAACAGAGGTCACAAGAAGCCCAAAAATTTAGGATAATTTGTAAAAATAGGGATGCTTTATTACAGACTCAAGGTCCATTTACCGCAAAGACACAACAGATAAAAGACTTAAAAAGAATAAAATAAATGTACATATATATATATATATATATATATATATATATATATATATATATAAAATAAAAATGTAAAAATAAAGAAATAAAAAGAGACACTCAGGATAATCAAAGCATGAGAGCCAATAAAAACAATGACATACAATTACCAGTATAGCAAACTTAAAAAACTCAAAACCAATTGCAGACATAAAAATTAAAAACTTAAAAAGTTTAAAAAATGTTAAAAGAGGCGGCCATTCCAAAACCTCCAGATTGGGGACTGGTATTTAAAAGTGCTGTATTTGACATTGGTGAGAGTTAAAATGATTTGGTTATTTGACGTGTTGAGACGAGAAATAAAACCATAGATAAAACGTCTCAGCTGAGCTTTAAGAGTATTAACTCTAATATACATATATGTATTTCAATTATCAACTTGTGGAAATACCTATTACAAGTTTCATTAATTACAATTCAGTCCAAATCCTTCCAATAAGATCTGATTTTACTATTGTGTAATGACAGCCTTTATAAGTGACAGGACTAGATTACACCGAATCAAGGCTTTTTGATTTTTGAAAAGAAAACCTGCAGAATCATAATTAAAGAAGACTTGAGAGGCTTTTACAGTAGATAAAAATAGTGGAACTTTATTTATTATTTTTTTCCAATGGGATACTTTTCAATTCTTAATATAGAACAGAAATATCTGTAAATGCATTTTTTTTTATCAGAAATAACTGTTAATTTAATATTTAAAGACCAGAAATAAAATGAAGAAAAAAAAATGGAAAAAAATGTATTTAGCAAACATTAAATCTAGGTTCATATGAAATGTTACGTATTATTATTGATCAAATGTAAACTTCTAAATCTAAATAATGTGAACAGAAAAAATATCTCTATAAATAGCTATCTTTTTCAGAAGTACAAACCATTATAGCTTTGATCAGAGAAATAAATAACTTTCTTCTGTTCTTCTCATTTGACCCATAAGGCTTTAAATGTCAAGTAGCCACAAGCTAATGCTACAGATTTAAAACTGCTTATTAAGGCAGTTGCAAGAAATTTTAGTTCTTAAAAATTGCTAGGGCTGTATATTATTGATTTTTATGACAGAAGCTAGTCAGTGGTTAGAAATTTAAACATTTGGCTTTCAGTCCGGACTTTGGACATGCCTGTTCTATTGTATAATGTTACACACAATCACAAAGTTAAAGATTTTGTTTGGAGGAAGATACCCTGTACTCCATGTTAGTAGTTCAAAAACTTAGTTTCAGATGCTAACAATCCAAAAACTGCCCTGGAGGTCCTGTTAAATACAACACAAAAAATACTAAAACATTTTGTTGCACTTTTCACAACCTTTTTATGGTTTTTCTACTATAAAGATTCTTGTTTACCCAGGTGACATTGTATGAAGTCATGGCATCTGAACTTCAAGAAACTTTTCTCCATTCACCCAAGTGGCTTCTGTGGTGGAAAAATAGTTGGATCCGATGGAATAAAGAAATGTTGTCAAACGGTTTTAAGAATGTTTATTAAAACAGAGCAGAGAAAAGTACACGTCTTGCAAGCATGGAGGAGAGGTCTGCAGAGCCCCGCCTGTGATGAAGGACATTCGTATTTTATAGAGCCGTACAAACAATCTTTAATCAGAAACTTAGGATAGGAACGTAAGCGCCATATCTAATATGGACAAGATGTTCTAATGAAGTCAAAATGTTTATACACTGTGATCAAGGCGTCCTGACAATAAGAAAATAAAGCTTGTGGCCTCACGGCTGTGCACAAAGGTTAGACACATTTAATTGTAAAGATGAAATGTATACGTAAACGTATATTTTCCATCACACTCCACCCCTTTGTTCCTAACAGGAACAACACAAAGGCAAAATTACGATTAGAAACACAAAAACTCTATGAAACCAAGCCGGTTAAAGCAATGCAAAACACTGCAACAATGCAAAACAAAGCAGAACCATGACTAAAAAAAAATCAACCAAAAAAAATCAATCAAAATCCAATCAAACCAATTAACTCTAAAAATTCAACCAAAGACCAACCAACTCAATAAAATTCAACAAGTCCATCCCTAAACTAGTCAAATCAATGAGGCCTAATGAATCAATCGATCAATAAAACTAACGAAGCCGAATTAATTAATTAATATTAACTAACAACTTAATTAACAACTGTATCACCATTATCATAATCACCAGATGAGGAGAAATGGTCCGGATCAGAATCCAGCTCAAAATCAGACAACGAGGTGGGACGCATCACTGCAGTTAGGGGACTGTAAACGAATTGGGGAACGCTCCTGCTGAAAGCCTTGTTAAAAATATGTTAAAAATATAAATCAGAAGGGCACGACTATAGGGAATGTAGCAACACCCACAGAGGACGACAAGAGAGGAAAACACAGCTAAGGACATAAGAACTGAAGCAACAAGGGCCTGATATTTCCCAAAAATTGACTCCTAAAAATCCCATACAGATGTATTAACGCCTGAATGTACCTCCAACTTAGAACTGAATGTGCGCAGGCCATCAACAGCTCTGATCAGCTGACCCGTCGGAGAATGAACGTAATTAATGTGGTCAACAGTTTAGATAATAGCGCACCACCAAAGGGCAGACTCAAACCCTGCAGTGACCTGATCGACAAGCTTGCACTCATCTGGAACACCTCTGGAACACCTCTTGGGACGCAATCAGCATCAATATAAGTAGGATCTGAGGAAGAATCATCAACAGAGCGCCTAAGGCGAGCAGGACAAGCATCGGGGCGATCCATGGGAGACAAAACACTGTGGCAGGCAGGAGGAGTTAAAGGGACCAACCAGGATGTGACCTGCAAAACTATTAGCAAAACAAGAAACACACCTACAGCAACATCAACGTCAAAGAGGGGAGGGGACCTCGTCCCAGAAGCTAACGGGAGACAACAAACGGGACATGCAATAGAAACTCAGGGCGGGTGGCGGAGGAACAATCCTCAAAAGCGGCCAGGGATCCAAGCAAACAACACAACCAGAGTCCGCTGAACTTCGAACTGCAACCTGTTCTGCCAGAGAAATCAATTATTAGTAGAACCTGAAATACCTGACATCACCTCGAAGCAATCATCAACTGTCGGCTCCCTGTTACAAACAATAACAGCATGCTGTGAAGTAAAATGTGGACCAACAATCAAAACACCAAACAAATCAGAGTGGTAATATTGCTACAGATGGAGAAGGAAGTGAAGGGGTCTTTTGTGGCGCCGGACCTATAAACAAACAGAGTCATGTGGAAACAGGAAGTGTTATTCCAGGACGCAATTCTGGGGGGTTGCACAGGCAGGGGGAAGGTGGAGGTGTTGAACGAGATTGCAGTCCTCTGCACCAATGCCTTTGTGGACGCAAGACGGGGGAGAAGAATCAGCGGCTGATGTGGGGGCTCGATTGGAGGCCTGGACGGAGGGGCAGTGGAGGTGTCATTCGGAGAAGGGGAAAGGGGAGTTGAGTTGGTCGATGAGGGGGGCAGCAGGGGACGGAGACGAAGGGGGCTCGAGCATCCAGAGAATGGGAACACGATGATGATGGATAGGAAGAAGAGGAGGCAGGTGGGCCTCTCAGGGGCCAGCCAAACTCTCTGAATGGATGCCAGGGGCGGGGATTCTTCACGGTGAGGCTGAAGGGTTGGAGCTTGGCACGCTACTGTCGCAGTGGGACGCTATTTCACTCCACACTGTTTCTCCCCGGGGCGATGCAGCCGGACAGGCCAGTCCGCTGTTCAGGAGCTGCAGGTCTGGGGCTCGGTGTCGGTCTGGGGGTGGGACCCTCTGGCAGCACGATGCACAAACCCAAGGAGCTCGCCCAGCGATCTCGCCCACGAATCTCGACTGCGGTCTGCATGGTGAGGAGGACCTGGAAGAGGCTCATCCAGTGCTCGTGGTTTCACCGCCTGTCAGAGTCTGGAGCCCGGCCTCTCACCTGTGACGCAAAAGCTAACACAAAGCCTCCATTTCATTAAGATTTGCCTCATACTCACCTGATGGGGTCTACATCCATCCTCAGAGGTTGTGCAGGTCCTGGGAACTATTATCCTAGTAGAAGCTCGTTGGGAGTGAACTGAGTGTTAGCATACACAACACATTTGACAGTAATGAGAGAAGTAAAAAGCGCTTAAACCCATTTAAATTTGTTCTGTGCACAGATTTTTTGCCAATTGATGCTCTAAAAGTTAGATCAATTCAATAAACAACCGTACAATAAGACCTGTTGTCCGAGTTGACCCGGAAATGTGTGAGGAAAAAGGATTGATTAGACATTTGGGTCAGAAAGAGAACGTTTGGATTAGGATTAGGGTTAGGGTTAGCCGTTGCTGGTCAGGCTTCTGGAAATTCTGCAAAAGAGTCAACAGTAATCAACAAATACATATACAACAAATAAAAAATTTCCTATGGTGTTTCTCCATCATATCAGTTGATCACACACTCCGTCCTGGGAGGAAAGGCAGGTTACTTCCACATCTCTGGTTTCACTGTATCAAAACAGGCCACAGAGACATGGAAGGAGATGATGACGACATTTCAGAATCCTCTAAACTGTGAAAAGAACAACATGAGAACCTTGGGAAAAAACAGTTGTAATAATTCACATTAAAAATGAAAACAAGTTTGATCACAGCTCTCTGTTTGTGACCTCGATCTGTGCCTACAGCTGCTCTGCTTGCAGACTCTTGTGGGCCTTCAGCCTTTGTTTTCCTAACAGAGAGATAAGCTTAACAAAACATTTTCTCTGAGCTTCTGCAACTTTTCCTCTTTTAAGTTCTGTTTTGGAGCACAAGTGAATGTTCAACTGCCAGAGATAGTTTCTAATTATTAGTTTATTTCTAATCGAAAATGCCGGTTGCTAATAATCCAAATTCAATGTGTAACTTTCAGCACGCTTGAATAAAAAACAAATGTAAAGTGCCCAAGCAGGCTCATGGGAGGACAGAGGCGCGGACTCTGCAGTCCCATGAGCCATGCAGATGGAATAACCCGCACAGTAACATTCAGAGACAGGACCACAAAACAAAAACACAAAGTCTGGTTCTGGAGCGGTTGGTCAGTCCTGTCAGGTCAGAGCGGGCCGTCAGTCAGAGTTCAGCAGCACAGTCATGAGGGAGACCCTCGTCAGGTGTGAGCAGCACAGTGGCTGGGCTGGATTTAGGACCGAAAACCTTTTAACAGTGAAATTCGGCAGCTCGAGCAAACAAGTTTGATACCTGAGGAAACTGGGAAGGGAAAAGTGCGATGACCTGCGCTCCGCCAGGATGAGGTGGACCTCATGGGGACCAGAAGTGTCAGAAGTGAGCAACCCACAAGATCTCTGGAAGCTGCTAGGGTCTTCTCCGCCCAGCAATGGCACGCAGGCAAGTTTCTCCACGGCAAGCAGGGGAGGAAGTGCAGCAGGGAGATAGTGTCTGGTCTGAGAGTTTCCACCATGATCCCTGGGGGTGTGCAGCCCCTCTCTCCTTCACAGTCTATGTGACCTGCATGGATCCACCAGGCCTAAAGTGGGAGGAGATTGGAGAGCAAGTTTCAGTGATGTGTCTCAGCTTTTGTCCACTGCACTTCAGAACTCATTGGTTTAGATTTGGTTAACTCACCTAGGGGCTTGGTTAATTCTGAAATTGGAACAAAAATTCTACAGTAGGAGCACAACCCAACGAAAGACAGGAGTTGCTTAACAGTCTCCGGTCTCGGCGCCTGTTGGGTTGCAGTGAGGGGTTTACCTTCTGCACTGACAACATGTCCAAGGATGTGACTTTTCCTGGAAAACTGCAATTTTTGTCTGCTGACTTTGTGGCTTCGAGCTGTGCAGAAGGGCAGAACCTGGTGTAGGGCAGAGTGGAGAGAGAGTGGGCGAGAGCTCTGTTGTGAACTGTAGGTGATTCACCTGTGGCATGTGGGTGAGGCCTCACCCATGAAATTGCAACCAGAACTGAGAGTCTGGGTGAACAGGAAAGAAAAAAAAGGCATTAGAAAAATTAAGGACAGAGAACCACCAAGAGTTAGGTGGTACATTAGACAAAAGGGTGCAGGGATTTGGGACAGATGGAGCACGTGCATGTACAGCTGCATTGACAGAGGTCAGATCTTGGACAAAGCGCCATTCCTCAGAGGCTGGAGGAGAGACAATACTTAACAGGCAAAATCGGGGTATCAACAGGGGAATCATCACAAGGGATGACTGTACCTGCTTCCAAAAATGAGTTAAAAACTGGGGTGATGCCTGCAATCGCTGCAGGCTTCAAGGGGTACTGAGCTCGTCGGGTCTGAAGTGAGAAAAAAATCAAGCTGCCAATCTAGAGCATGGTGCACAGTCCAGGAACCAAATCTTTCCATTTATCAGTGGGCTTTTGGACAGGGGGGTCCTTCCTGGAATCTAAAAAAATAAAACAGAAACAAACATCGCACAGCGCGTCGCAGTCCAGAAAAGACTGCACACAGACAAACGATCATTCACACTTTTCAAAAACACACTTTATGCACTGGGTCTGGGTCCCCTGAAAAAACTTAGGCAGTGAATGAACATTTTCTGGTAGCATCAGCTGATCTGGGAAAGTAACTCTGTCTTTAGCTAAGGCTACAAGCTCATTCTGTCGTTCATAGTAGATCTGCCATTGCTAAGAGCTCTGGATATCTGGGAGGAGAGGTTGATTAACCATAGCGTAAACACATTCACGCTGTGGTTCAACAGTCATTCATCAGGAGAGGAGTGGAAGGCCTAACTTCAATAATAATGACTCATCAGACTAAAGAGTCAGCAAGAGGGAAGAAGAAAAGTGTGTGAGAACAGAGCTGTTCAGGATTGGTACATGTGAGGGGTACCGAGAAATGTTCTCAATGAACTCCAAAGACCTGTCTGAGATAGTTACTGTTGTCATAGGGAGACACAGAGTGCCATCATCTGTGGGAGGTGTAAATGTGCAAGTGTGTGTGTTTGAGCAGGGAGGCCACAGCCGGCACCGAATCCAGACCTCTAACCCCTCCTTCTCCTCAGTCTGCTTGATGGTGGGAGCTGGGAGTTTCCGTGTTCACCCAGAGGAGGTCCTGTTGGTTCTGATGTCCACGCCCACTGTGGTTCTGGGCTTTCAGTGGACAGTTCTTTGACCAATGTCCATGGGCTCCTCAATGGAAGCACGCGTCCATTGCAGCATAGTCAGCAGGGGTGTGAGGTGGGGGTAAGGCTGGTATAGCGGCCTGGCAGGAGGAGAGCATTTGCAGGGGCAGCTGGGCATGATGCTGGGCGTCGCTCTTTGTCTTTTTTTTTTTTTTTTTTTTCCTTTCTCCGCCGGCGGTGCTGCATGATTGGGTGGGTGAGGGCCAGGTGGACAGTGCTGTCACCACCAACATGAGGGTTTTTCATGACGTCACTGAGGGGCCTCTGGAGGTTGTTGAGAAAGTCCTGTTTGAGGAGGGTCTCATAAGGTGTCATGTCCCCTGAGGGGAGCCAGGCTTGGTCATCCTGGTGGTTGTAAGCGGTTTGCAGCCAGTCGAGGAGCTCCTCCACATCTTCTTCTCATGTTGCATGCAGGCGCTGACCTTTTGTGGTCGCACTGGACAGGGAAGTGAGCACGAACAGCCGCTGTCAGTCCATCTTTTCATCGTCTGCAGGCCATATTTGCTGCATTCTGGTTGGTAGGATCATGCCAGTCGTGAGTCGCAGGCTGACATCGGATGTTGAAGTGACTCCTCAGAGTGGAAAACTGGATTGGCTCAGAATATTCAGCATCACTCTAGCCATTTCCCCAGAGCTGGGCACATAGTCTCTGATAAAGTCCTCCAGGGCTCGTGCCAAGACTTCCTCACCTTTTTCTGGTTTGGGCAGGTGCTTGGATGCAGCCACGACGTCATCGGCAGTCCATGCGCGGTACACAAACACAGGCGCTCGAGTTGGGCCGGCAACTTGAACCATAGGAGCTGTTAGCACTGTCAGCCTTCCTCCTGCTGCTGCTCTCCTTGTTTTGCCTTTCCAAAGCTGGTGTTGTGAGCAGGAGCTGATAACACCACTTCAGCAGGAGCTGAAGGCCGGAGCCTAACTTCCTCCGCTTTCACAGGAGGAGGGGGGGGGGGCATCTGCTCTGCTTCTGCTGTCGCTGCTGCTTCATCTCAGGTTGCATGGATGCTGCTGTTGCGTTCTGGTCTGCATCATCGCTGGGTGTTTCTGGCTACCGGTTGAGCTAGCAGTGGCCGGCGTGGAGGAGGGGCAGAGTCCAGACTCGATCCGACTGCAGCACTCCAGGGATTCTGTGTAGAAGAGAACAAAAGGGTGCTGAGAGAGTTTCTATATTTGTAGACGGTTTATCAGACTTTTCTTTGTTATCTTTTTTTTATTTTCAGGGTAGTCACAGTCTTGCAGGCCTTTTCCATCTCTCACACTCCGTTTCCCAAACTTTCAAACACTCATTCATTTCATCCATGAGCTTAACCTCCTTTGCTCTTTTTTTTTTTTTTTGCTCATACATCATTTTTTGTCTTCTCTTCATTTAGGCTTTTTCTGAGTTTCTCTAGTTAGCTTTTACTCAAAGAACTTCCTTCGGGGAACCCATGTTTCTGACATCAGTAATCCATAAAATTCACAACATTTAACACCATGCGCACTTTCATGGACGTGACCAGACTTGAGTCTGAACCTCCGCTCTGTTTCTCATTTGCATTACCCATATTCTGGTCTTCCCGAACTAATCTCCACAGGACTTTAATTATATATATGTATGCGCATGTAAGTGACATGCGCCTATATATATATGCACATATGCCTATCCCTACGATATTGTATATCGCGGGGCCTGCCTGGTCTCGATTGTTGGGTCACAGTAATTCGTCGGTCTTCCAGAAGCTTCTGGTGCACCGTTTATCTAATTCTCTGATTTCCCACGACGTGGGTCACAGAGTTCTGCTACCCGGTCTTGTAAAACGGATCAAGCTATACTCACGGGACTCACTTATAAAAATTTACTTCGTATCTAATTCCCTGATCTCCCCACCACGTGGGTCACAGGTTCATGCTACCCGGTCTCATATAACGGATCAAGTTATATTCACGGGACTCACTTATGAAATTTACTGATACCTGGTCTTGCGATAATTGATCAGATTACGCGCACAGGACTCTCTTATGATGGGTTTCAGCAAATGGCATCTTTTTTTTTTTTTTTTTTTTTTTTGTTCTTTAAAACGCTTGACTTACTTCAGGGGCAAAAGCCAGTGGTTATTAATGTTCCAAATCAACCTATGCAAAAAAATTATTACCAAGGAAATATTTTAGAATAGAATCTTCCTCACCGGATCTATTTGTCCACCGAAGTTCGATGATTCCGTCGCGGTCGATCGAGATCACAGTCCTCGTCACTCTTTTGGATTTGGTGAGATGAGGCTGAATCTTTGTGATTCAGGACAGCTAATCCCTCTGGTCCGATCCTCCGACGAACACACGAGGATCCTTTCGTGACGCCAAGATGTGGTGGAAAAATAGTTGGATCCGATGGAATAAAGAAATGTTGTCAAACGGTTTTAAGAATGTTTATTAAAACAGAGCAGAGAAAAGTACACGTCTTGCAAGCATGGAGGAGAGGTCTGCAGAGCCCCGCCTGTGATGAAGGACATTCGTATTTTATAGAGCCGTACAAACAATCTTTAATCAGAAACTTAGGAAAACTTAGTTTCAGATGCTAACAATCCAAAACGCCCTGAGTCCTGTTAAATACAACACCAAAAAAATACTAAAACTTTTGTTGCACTTTCACAACTTTATGGTTTTCTACTAATAAAAGATTCTGTTTACCCAGGTGCACATTGTAGAAGTAATGGCATACTGAACTCGAAACGTTTTCCATCACACTTCATCAGTCTCTCAGTTTGTTTGTACTGTATATTGTAATTCAGCTGTTTCTGCTTTTCTCACTAAAAGACCTGATGGTTTTTTGTAATAAAAAGAAAAATAGAAACTTTTAGTCATTAACAGTTTAAGAAAGACAACAATTTCTTGTCTCAGTGAAGTCGATCTGCAGTGTATTTATGAAACAGATGTGATAAAACAGATTTCTCTGTTTGTCTGCTAGCTGGATTATGTTGGCTGGCAGTTGAACCTACAGATGGCCCAGTCCAGCCAGGCCAGACTGAAGTCTCCCAGCGCCGTCCTTCAGCTCGGGCTCCGAAGCGAAGACTCTGAGGTATGAGGTCATTGTTTCCTTCAATTATTTCATACCTTTTTGCCTTGCATGTTTACATGCAGTGTAATTAGGTTATTGGTTTGATCTCATGCTACCCAAGAAGCATCCTCAGAATGTCCTTCTCTGAGCAATTAGCAGTAAACCTCTTTCTGTTTGTCTCTGAAGACAGACTTCTGGCTCTGGAGTGACTGGAGCGTAAAGACCAGAGATCAGGGAATGTGTCATCTGAAACAAGCTGGGTCTCTTTGTTGTCGGGAGAGCCTTAACTAAAATAATGCAGTCTGTGTGTTTATTCTGGAGATGAATTTTAAGTCCATTAGAGATGATTAGCTTTGCTCTCCACATTCTTAGTATGCGGTTTTTGCATACATTAAAAAATCCATTTGTGAAACACCCTACTAATCCCTCACTCACAGGCAGATGTGATATAGTAAAAATAATAAAAAACACACTAGGAAATCTGAAGAAAATATTGTTTTGACTGTAGATTTGGCTAATTCCACATGCTTACTTTGACTGACAGGAGTTTATAATCCTCTCTGACTCATTGCTGTCTTTTCCTGTGGTAGAAATGCTGCTCTGTTAGCTCCTCAAAATCGGTTTCCTTGTTAGTTTTCAACCTTTGAAGTGTGTGGCTTACTTTTATTTAGGCTAAATCTTTTATTTCTCCCTAACAAGATATCAACAGTTACTCTGAGAAGCTCTGCTGATGGTTTAACAAACAAATCTGAGGACTGTAAAGGCTTCATGCTACTGTTGTCAAGGATACAGGAAATGTTAGTTACGGTCTTGAGGCGTTTTGAACGGCTTCTTTTAAAGCAGTTTCTGCCTCAAATCTGTGAGGCTGATTATCCTGTGAGCCTGGATAGTGTTGTTCCAGCTGACTAGCCAAGTGTCTTTCCTTGAGTGCTGCTTTGTATTCAGCCCCTGGAGAATGCCGGCTCAGCCTAAACGTGGAATTAACCATGACATATTTAAATTCTGCCATCTTAAATGTTGGCCTATAGGCAAAAGCTAAAAAAAAAAATGTCTTTCTTTATCTTTCTGAAAGCTGCTGCAGTAAGACTGTTTTAATGTTTGGGACTGTTTTCTGCTGTTTTCCTTGGGCTTAAAAAGGGGATTAATTTATTTAAATCCACTAACACAATTCCCCTTGTGGGAGGAGATAGCTTTGGGGCTGAAACAAGGCTGGGTAAACGAGGAGAATCACTCAACTTCAAGGTGAATTTCCACCTTTGACCTGCTGGGGGCACTGTTGCCTCACAGGTCTAACAGCATCCCCTGAGAACCAAATTTAAAAAGCATAGAATTCCTCTCACTTTGTATTGAGCTCTTTAATTTTCTTAGGTGTTTTCTGATGAATGTTTCCTGACAGCATCTCCGTTTTTCTGTACTCTAAGGAGTTGTTTTTTGTGTGGAATTTTAAGACACTGTTGTGACTGGGAAATAAGTTAGCTTTAAAATGAACACAATTCAGCAGAAAGTGTCATACTAATTTTTACCACCTAAGGAAAGAACCTACAGGGAAAGCTGCAAATTGGGAAGAGTAGAGGATTATGATGAAGAAAGACATGCAAAAAAAAAAAAAAAAAAAAAAAAAAAACTGAGTAAGTAATGAATGCAAAGAGGATAAAGGTGACAAAATTAGCAGTAAGGAATGAAGCCCGTAGCACTCTATGTTGTTGATTTTTCTGGAACCCAAGTGGAGATTGGGGCTCTCCCCTTCTAACAAGCCTTTTATTTCATTAAAGCTGTCACTGAGAAGGGGGAGGATTGCCAGAGCGTCTCATATCTCTGTCTCTAAACAACATGTGACATGCAGAGCATCATGAGTAAAGTAGATCTGAGAAGACACACTTGAAATTAGGCGAGCTCTGGTTTTTAAAGACTCACTCCGATGGAAATTGTGTTTCTTTTTTTTTTAAACATATGCGTCACTTATTTATTTTTTTATTGATGGATGACACACATATATATATAGCTCCAAACTGTGTGTCTTAGTATTTCTTTATTCAAATCGTTATGAATCAGGATCAGATAAAAAAAAAATAGCTGTTTAAAAAATAACTCATTTGTGACAGAAAATATGCTGGGCGGGCTACTAGTTCCCTGTTCCGAGCTTTCATCAACGGGGAGGTGAAAGGGGCCGGGTTGCTCCACACACACTTATAAATCAGAGGTGAATTTTTAATTAACTCTTGTTGCTCTGCAGAAACTAAGTCCTAGAAAATGACTTTTTTTTGACTAAAATCAGCATAAAAATAATAAAAGACCACTGGAAATGCTTTTAAAATAGCTCATAAGGTGATCGGAGAGAGTCTTTAGGTAGAATTGGGTGTCTTTGCTGCAGGTTTGCAAGCATATGTGGACGAGAAACATACTTATGAAAGAAAATATGATAAATCACCCTTTCTGGTTCTTTATATATAAGTCACTGTAGCACCCACCCATGGAAATGCTTATATGAACTAAGCTTTTAATATGTTATTGAAGCGTAGTTGAAATGCATATGCACATAGTCTCTTGCCAAGTGAAATGAGTTGTCTGGCGTTCCATATAAAAAGTTTAAACAATAATAAAATAATTTGATATATATGCAGATATGTCACATCACTTGTGGCGTAGTTTGCTCTCCTGTGGAGGGAAGAGCTGACGCAGAGAAATAGTGTGATTGATCTGCTGTCAGAGGGGGAGTTAAAGAGAAGATTTGATGCGAGGAGAGAATGGAAGGGAGAGGCAGAGGATGCGAGCGAAGGTGAGAGGAAGGACGAAGTCGCATGGAGATTGGAGATCAACAGTGAAACCATGACAGTGGGAAAGTGTTAAAAAGTAGAGAGAATTTTTTTCACAGGCCCAACTTAAATAGTAATCATGTAAAATGAAGTCCAAGCGACTGCTTTACTTTTATTGCTTATTAGACTACAGCTATGTTTTATTTTTTACCAGCACATTCTGATGTCTGTGGAGTTTTTGATCAGTCGACTTTCTTTCTGTAGATGCTGCATGAACCTCTGTAGAAATCAGCTTGTCCTTTTTCTTATATTACATTTGTGTTCAAAATTAAGAATATAAAAGACAGTAACACTTAGAAACCGAGGTAAACTTTTAAATTTTCTTTATTTATAGGGGCTGTCTGGGGAGAATGCATAATGAACACAACTGTGATTATTAGCTTTTATGCAATTTCTAAATACTAATCTGTTTGTGAAATTACATGTTAAAGGTCTTATATTGTTATGGCTAAACTACATCCACATATACTGTGTAATAATATATTCTCTTTGGCACACTAAAGTACAATAAGTAAGACACCTCGATCTCTGAGGCTCCACCTTTTTCTTCTTGTAATTGCCGCCCATTGCATGACGTCATCCCAGAGCCAGCCTCGACAGCGAGTCTGCATTTCGCCCATGAAAACAAACAATTTACAAACTTTTTCAAAAATGGATGTACAGATTGTGTACATAAAATGAAAGCATTTTGCTGATCACCACTAGTTCCGTAGAGAAAGTGTGTGTTTGTGTAAGCCTGGGGGTGGTTTCGGCAGCACGGACCCTTTCTGGAGGGGGCTGTTCTCATTTGTCTTCGTAACAATGTGAGTACCTACTCTAAAATTAACTATTTACTTCTCGCCTAAATGCAGATTCTTTCTTGCTTATGGTAAAACCAATTTACTAACTTTCTGTTGAAAGCTCCAACAGCATCTATACAAAAAATCTCAAGTTATCTGGAATGAATGAACTTTATTTATTTACTGTAGTACTTTATAATGTGAGCAAGACACTTCATGTAGCTATGTGACCTCAGGGGAACCTGAGTCTAGGTCTCCCTGTTCTGGTCCAGAGGCCGGATGAAATACAGGGTTGTGTTAAGAAAAACTCTCTCCCAAACCGGATGAGCAGATCAGTGAAAGATGATTCTTTGTGGTGAAAAGGTATCAGTGCTTTACAATAATAAAGAGTATATAGTAAAGAAAAAAATGTCAAAAAATATAAACATTAGGACAAAAAACACTTGAAAGGCAAATACGTTTCTTTTAGTACTTTTATAAGAAGTTTTCATTGTGTGTGGGGTCATGGTTTGTATGTGTTAATGTTGGGAGGATAAATAATGGGATGAGTTTTATCTTAATTTTTATCTGTGTTTTTGCATTTAATTATAAAGTTCTTGAAGCTTTGCAAAGTATGAGAGGTGCTTTTTATAAATAAAATGTAAGTGACTGAGCAAAAATAAGAAAATTATTCTTAAAAGCCATTCATAAAATGTATGTCTTAAGTTATATTTAAAACTTATATTACGTGTAGCGAGGGATATTATTCCAAACTGTGGTCCGTCAGCAGAAATACAGGGTCACCTCAGTGATTCATGGATTTTAAAACTTATAATGGCTGCAAACAGTTGGAGGAAAACCATCGATAGGTTTTAAAAAACTAACAAACAAACTCTAAAAATGACATTTTTGCAGGAAAGTTGAGCCCAGTTGTCCTTGTCGTTGTCCTGTGGTTACTAAACTTTTTCAAACTTGCATTGGATGGACAACAGAGCAGTGGAGCAGCATGTCTAAGATGAAATATGGATGAGATTTACTCATAAACTGAACAGTGACTGATGGATCATCTGCAGTGCCAGTTGTTCCACTGAAAGTATTTGGCCATGGAATCATTAGCTAAGCATTAATAATGCAGTTGTAGCATTGCGCTTGAATTTATTGCAGTCAGAAAATGCTTTGGTAAGGCTGGAATGATTGGTACCATGTCTTTTTTTATGCAATAATATGAGACAGCTCATCAGTTAGTTTTTAATCTAACTTTTTATGAACTAACAAATATTTCCACAGAGATCCACATAAAGCTATGTTATTAACTTTGTTGGATTCTTTTTTTAATCTGAAGTGTCAAACTTAGACTAAGTGATAAATAAGTAATAATTGAAATAATTATAAATTATATCAGATTTTTTTATTCATTTAAGCTTAAAAACCTCTTAAATATTAGACCTACAACACTTATTTCTGTTTTTGCTTTATAAAATGAAAAAGGTGAATTAAAAACGTTTTTAGAAATGTTTTTTTTTTTTGTTTTCGTTATACACATACACTGTGTAGATGTAGTCTAGCCTGTCACTCTGTTGCATCAGAAAGTTAAATAACTCACTCGCTTTTTTTACTTTAAAAGGAGCATCTGCTCCACTGCTCAAAGGTACGATGACATTTATGAACCTGCCCATGCGCTGGAAACTCTGCCACTGGAGGTTTTAATATTCACCCAGCCAGGCTGCAGGGGCAAGCTGAGAAGAACTGCACTAATACAGCTGCTGCTTCTTTTGGCTTTTCCTTACTCTCCACTCGGACTTCAAAGAATATCTGTAGTTGCCAGGCTTGATGATAGTTGATAACCGACAACTTTTCCAGGTTTCAAGACTCAGAGGAAAGTGAATGTACAAAATATTGCCTTTAGTAAAACCCTGCATTTTCTTTTGCTCACCCTACAGTGCCTTTCATCAAGATTTATAGGTAAGAACAGCTTTTTAACAGATCAGTGATCTCCATTATAGCCAATTCTGCTCCTCCTTGTAGAAAAAAAACGAAACTGTCAAATTATATATATATAGACCAGTTTTACAAATCTTACTCTGCCTTGAGGGCCTTTACTGTCTACAACATTTAATACACTTTTTTTCTTTAAACCCTTTGCGCTGATAGAACTGAACTTTTTCCTTAAGAAAACACTCAATAGAGGAGAAGACAGAGAGGGCAGAAAAAAGCAGCTGAAGAAGAACCCCTGTGGGGGTACACTGAAAGCAACGGATGTCAGTGAGGAGAAGCAGAATAAACGCTGGGGAAATAGGATCTCGAAATAAGTTTTGAATCTTCCAGGTGTTGGATATAAAGGCCTTTTTTCTCACTCCATGAATGACTACCCAAAACACACAAACTGAAAGACCAATTCCACATGAAGCAGAAAAAAACATCCACAGTGTTCTGAAAGGCTCATTTAATTAGAAAAACGATTCATGGTTTAAACACCCATTACGATGAAAATTGTTTTTTTTTTGAGTGTTTTTAACATGTACTTATAGTACAGT
The DNA here is from genome assembly GCA_003999625.1 of Oryzias javanicus. Classification (NCBI taxonomy): domain Eukaryota; kingdom Metazoa; phylum Chordata; class Actinopteri; order Beloniformes; family Adrianichthyidae; genus Oryzias; species Oryzias javanicus. The sequence goes on from CM012445.1 coordinate 8,634,193, forward strand.
GAGGCAAACAAGTACTTAGGCAGCCACCAATTGTGTAAGTTCTCCCACTTAAAAATATAAGAAGGGACTTTAATTTTCTTCATAGGTATACCTCAAGTATGAGAGACAAAATTTGAAAAAAAAAATCCATAAAATCGCATTATCTGATTTTTAAATAATTTATTTGTAAACTAAGGTGGTCTTTGATTTCTGTCTGTCACAGACCTGTAACTTCTGTAAGAGGATCCTCTGTCCTCCACTCATTACTTGTGTTAATGGCACCTGTTTGAACTCGTTATCTAAATAAAAGACACCTTTCCACAACCTCAATCAGTCTCACTCCAAACTCCACTATGGCCAAGACCAAAGAGCTGCCTAAGGACACCAGAAACAAAATTGTTGACCTGCACCAGGCTGGGAAGACTGAATCTGCAATAGGTAAGCAGCTTGGTGTGAAGAGATCGAGTGGAGGAGCAATTGTTAGGAAATGAAATATGTACACAACCACTGATGATATCCCTCCATCTGGGGCTCCTTGCAAGATCTCACCCCGTGGGGTCAAAACGATCACAAGAATGGTGAGAAAAAATAATCCCAGATTTTTGGGGACCTAGTGAGTGACCTGCAGAAAGCATGAAACAAAGTAACAAAGGCAACACACTAAGCCTCCAGGGTCTCAAATCACTGCTCTAGAGGAGATCTGCAGGGAGGAATGGGCCAAAACACCAGCAAGTTTGTGAAAACCTTGTGAAGACCTACAGAAAATGTCTGACTGCTGTCATTGCCAACAAAAGGTTCTAACAAAGTATTGAGATGAACTTTAGTCATTGACCAAATACTTGTTTTCCACCATAATTTACAAATAAATTGTTTGTTCTGTCTGATCTTTTTAAGTGGGAGAACTTGCACAATTGGTAACTGACTAAATATGTGTTTACCCCACAGTATTTGTCTGATAAGAGAGAACATACATACAGTATATGATTAAAAAAAGATGAATTAATATGTTTTTTTTCCAAACTGTAGAGTCAGACAAAAGATATATACAGTAGTTTGAGAAAGACTGTATTGGTGACGTAGGCCACAAGCTCCCTGCTTGAGCTCATAGTAACGGGGAGGGGAAGTGGGGACGGGGCTAACAGTCCTGCCCACAATTCAGAGGTGACTTTCTAATGAGACACTGCTGCTCTGCAGAACAACTTCATAGAAAATGACAGGTTTTTTATTTTGGCTAAAAATGGCATAATCATAATTAAAAGACCACTGGAAACACTTTTAAAATATCTCCAAAGATGGTCGGGGATGGGACTTAAAGCAAAATATTTAGAAAGATTTTTAATTTTCTCCCTTTTTACTCACTATTCTCATTTTTTTTTTGCTTGAATACGTTTCAATCACACATTCTATCAGATTTTCAAACAAACTCATTAAAGTCTAAAAAGTGCAAATCGTTTTTCCTCCAGGTCTTTTAATTGTTTTAAAAGAACAGGCTCTCGTTAATATCCGTTTTGTGTTTTTTCCTGGGCAGCCTGCTCTTTCATGTTAAATTCAAATGCATTATTTCCTACAGCTTCAAACGCCTCCTTTCTTTTCGTAAAGGTCACACATTTCAATCAAATCATCAGACTGCTACACAAACTATATTTTTGACTCAGACAATTTTCCTGCAGCTTCTAAATGAAAAAGATTAGACATTTTGTTGTTCTTGGTGAAGATAATGTCTTAACGTCAACTTTTAGTAAGTTATGACTTCAAGAAAAGCTCCAGCTGCACTTGTTTCAAATTTCACATCTGTTGAGAGTCTGTACGAGTCTTTGCAGCCCCGCTGTTAATTGTACTCATTCGCACACACGTGTCTCTGAATTGTCAAGGGGATGACATTTCTGTCAGATCAGAGAGTTGCAGCATCTTTGACTTGCATTACGCTGCTGTTCAAGTTTCTCTTTTACGGCTCCCAAGACAAAAGTCACCGTGCAGTGTTCCTTCCTTTCTTTTATTTAAACCTTATTCATAAGTTAAGATCTCGCTTGTTTTTCTTTTCTTCAGGAGAAATTTTGTGTCAAGTCGTCCCCAGCTATCTACATATACTCCGACAAAACTCCTGTTTGTGGAAACCTGCCTGTTTGGTTATCAAAGCTTCAGACATGAAAGGCTTTTTCTTCCTGTGATTCTAATTTACTCTCTCTGTTATGGCTTACAGCACTGGTGCTGTAATCAGAGAAACGGAAGGTCTTTGTTCCAAAGCACATAGATTGCCCTCGACATACATTTCAAGTCCTCCAAGTTGAGGGGTGCACCTTTATTTGTAAATGCAGTTAGCGGAAGAACGCAGTCAACAATCCCTTTTTGACTTTTTGCAAGCAGGTTGTGTGGATAAAAGCCCCCCCCCCGAACATCCCATGATGTTCCTGTCAAACGTGCATCATGAGCAGCAGGCCGAACTTAAAAGTCAGCTCAGTGCTTTCATGATGAGTTACATAAATCCTGCTTCTTTCCTCCCACATGCTGTTGTCATGTAGACTCTGCAAACAACACATCCTGCGTATATCCAACCTTTTTATTTATCGTTTCAGGGATTACATGACCCAATCAATATATTGGAGGGCTCAGATGTAAATAGTACCATGTTCAAATCCTTCACTCCATGCCACCCACCAGCCACAAAGCACAAAAGCAGCTTTGTCTCAGTCTCTACTTGCCTTGCTCTACATGTCCCAAGATGCTTTGTTGCTTTGTGTGCACATCTTTTTAAGAGTCCCCCTTTTCTCTCTCCATCTCTCTCTGTCTTTTTCTCCATCCTTCCCTTGCCCTTTCACTTTCCCACTGGTGATTTGTTTTTTTCTCTGGTGGGATTTGGGATCCCATTCATTGGGAGCACATTGTTCGGCTCTTATCCACTGCGGCGCATGGGCCCCGAGAGGCAGAATGGGTGACTGTGGGTGCTTTCGTCTCTTCCTCCCTCTCTCTTTCTGCCCTCATCTCTCACCAGCTCACTCCCTTCTTCTTGCCATGCGATGATGTCATGGCTTTTATTTGCTGTGGGGTACCCATTGATTCTCTCTCCTTATTACCCACTCCTCATACTTCCCACTTCTATCCTGCTTTCCTCCAATCCCCAATCCTATACCTTTATATTCCTCTTCCCCAGATTCTTTTACTTCTCAAAGGGCGCTGGGGGGATTTGGAGATGCTTGGATGTTGTTTTGCACACCCACGGAACATGTTTGACACCCAGATAGCAACTCAGCATCTCAAATCCTACTGCAATTCATATTTACATATTATTGGTTTAATGTCTCCCTTTATTCCTATATCACCCATTCCTGTGATTACTTTTTATCCCTCACCAGTTTTTTTTTTTTTTTTCCCCAGCCTGTTCAGTTCAACACACAGCTTCTGCACTAATCATTAATCCGTTGATAGCATGGTGCCATTCTGCCAGGGCTTATGATGACAGTGGTAAAGGAAATCATTTCAGTTTTTTGTTGTCGTTTATTTTGGAGAGGCTGCTCTGCCTCTTGGCTGAACTGTGGGTGAGAAATCTATTTCAGTTTAAACAAGATGCACTGATTGCAGAAGCACACAGCCAAATCATATTCATTCATCCCAGAGAAAATTGTTTGATGGCTACAAAGAGCTGAAAAAGACGTGTTTTTTCTATTCGCTATCCATTTAAATACCAGATATTTGTTATAATCTAGACCTAATAGAGTACAGTGAACAGGTTGTATTCTCTGGGTTTTTGCTTTTTCCTTTTTTGAGTCTGGGAAGCATTTTGTATGCTTACATCGCAGTAGATCTAAAACAAATCAAAGGATATGAGCGTCAGCCCTCTTCTGTGCTTTGAAAATCTGAATATAATGAGTGGGTTGCAGCTCAGCACAGTTGTCATTCAGCATACAATGATAGAGCACCGAGTGCTTCCTCTTACTGTATGAACAAATTGTCAGTGTCTTACTGAAAGGCCACTGTCTTTGAAGCTCCACTGGCATTTGAATGTTAAATAAAAGTTGATAAAAAGTAGTTTCAGGATGACGCGTGTTTATCTCCAGGATGGGTGAAACAGTATACCGGTATGTAATAAAGACTGTCGGTCTGAAAACACCAGTCATTATCACTGCCCGCAGACTGCTGGATTGATTACATACATACGAAGTTGACACAAAAAATAAGGAAATGTGTGTTTGGTTGACCATTTCTTGTTATGACAAGGTTTCTTGGCAGTAAATCCTACACTGTTGGAAATGAGTAAATAAACACACTCTGTTACCATTGTATTTTAAAATAAAAAAGCCTCTTGGAGAAGAAGTGTAGCTTCTTCAATAATAAAAAAGAACCAAGTACAGGTCAATCATTTTTTTTAACTTTCTACTTCAGTTTTCAACAGTAAAAGTATTATAGCGATGAGGCCTTGTACATTTATATGCTATTTCTTTACTGCACATGTAAAACTGACAATCCTCAAACTGATAAAGCACTGAGAAGACCCCATAAGTCATAAAAGACGCTCTCTAAAGAGAACAGTATTTTGGAGGGTTTGTGACATGTTTCTCATGATGGAGGACAAATGTAAAGAAAATTAAGATTAAATTGGAATTTAGAATAAAAATATAAACTGTGGTGAATCAGGAGCAGACTAAAAAAAATGCTTTGTGAAAAAACTTGTAGATGCTACAATTGGTGAGCCACAAGCTCCCCCCTCTGCTCCATTCTGATGCATCCACTTGTAGACGTCTGGATCCATGTATGTCTTAGTTTTCCTTAGTATTTCTTTTTGTTGCACCAGTGATGTTAAACTCAGTTTCCACTTAGCGGTATGATATGATCCTGTCTTGTATTTTGAGTGTTTCCATTATGAAATTAATTTATTAAGCCGAACTATGACATCAGTCTACACCCCGCATGTGCCGTGACGGTCCAATTTTGATCAAAAATGCTCACTTGAATGTCTGGACCATTCTAAGCATGGGGCTGTAGGGCAGCGGTAGGGCGGTTGACTTCTCATTGGGAGATTTCAAGTTCGATTCCCACCTTGCCTGCCCATGTGTTGAAGTGTCCTTGGGCTAGACACTTGTCTCTGGTGGGATGTTGGCTTGGCATCAGTTTGTGTGAATGTGTGTGAATGGAACTGTAACTGTAAAGGGCTATGGGCCTTCGAGGAAGGTAGAAAAGCGCTACACAAGTGTACGCCATTTACCATTTAAAACAAACTGTATCGTACCAGTCATTTGAAAGGCTTTAGGTTGAGGGTATGATGGGGTGGAAAAATGGATGATGGAAAGTGAGTGGAGGCTTACCCCCAGCTCACACGGCAAGCATTACGGATCAGACGCAATGAGGTAGCGGTCTAGATACAGCAGATTGCTCATATTGGCTACTGGATGGCTGCAGACACAGACTCTGCTGCTGACATCGCAAAACTCCGAACTCACATAGGTTTACACAGTAACCCGCAATTTACCGTATGTAGAAAATACAGTATTCCCTCCCTTAATCGCTGCGGTTCAGGTGCATCATCCGGTCAAAATTTTAACCCTATGAAATGTATTTGCAGTGCAGCAGAGGTCAAATGTGATTGTCTGGAGTGGGATTTAAAGTTACCGGTATGTAAATACTGCGGCGCTCGCATCAGAGCCGTAACGCTAGCCGTGTGAGCCCGGGGTTACTCTGCACCAACAGTTCCTTCCACAACTCAGTGGCAAATTTCTGATGAACTACTGCCGCTCTGCAAAAGCTATAAATCGAAATGTCTTTTTAAATTTAGGCTAAAAACTACCTAATCACAAAAGACCAATGAGAACTCTTTTAAAATAGATCAAAGGACTTCTTGGTTATGTTAAGATACTGTATGTTGGTCCATTTTTGTGAGTATTATTATTATTATTATTTTTTGCTCTATTTTTATTTAAATCCAGTTAGGCTTTTAAGGGGAAATTATATCAACACAAACTACCCAGTAATGTTGGAACTGCAGTAATAATAAAATATTAAGATTTGTGTTTGTGCTGTTGGTTAGAAATAAAGCTGTCTTGATTTGACGGACACCGCTATGGTTCCGAGTTACTGTAAATTCTTTTCCCATCTCCTGCTCCCACACAAATTTCAGTTCCCTCCACCCTTCCCCCTCCTGATGTATGAGAGCGACAGTGTCTGCATACCATGGGGGCACAGGGTGGCTGCCTTGGCAATCGCCTAACTGTCACACAGAGGGGGAAACAGAGAAGGACGCTTGAGATGCCTCTGTACCTCCCTTTCTGTGGGTCTCTCTTTGATTCCATGCATCATGATTGTGTTGGCCCCCTTGACCCCCCCCCATCACTGCCTAACATTAAAATAGCTACTGTTTCAAAATGGGGACCTTGGCTGCAGGGGTTGAGTGGCTTTTATCTGAAACTTGCCCCGCATTGTTATTGCTACTTAAGACTGTTGGCTTGAAGATGTTTCTTTTCTTTTTTTTTTCTTCAAGTTAAGCCATCCCACTTGCTTTTAGAAGATTAAAGTTTGCAACTACTTTTTAAAATGCTGCCTTAGTGCCATGTTGTTTTTCTCAACGGACACCAAGCATTAAGTTTGAAGGGAAAACTTGACATGTAAAACTTGGATAAATATACATGGTTGAAATTTTTGAAAAAAGCCAGAACCTCAAGCAGGATTTTCTAGTAGTAGTTCATATTATGCATTCAGAACCCAGCCAGGGCAGCTTTCTTGTGGTGGCTGAACTTCATTATCCAGCCCTGTTGGAAAGGAAACAGAGAGTATATGTTTGGCAGCAGAAGCTGGTACATGACAAGGCAACCTCCCTCTTTCTCCATATCAGACAGCGGTTACTTGCTGCCACCAACATAATCGTCTTGTTATGGCTTACAAACGGCTCGTGTTCCTTGGCTTGTTTATCTTGGCTCTTGAGCTGATCATGTCTCCATTTTCTCTGCCTTCCAGTGTGGAGCTTCCTGATTTACAGGCTCTTAAAAATGAGTGGTTTCAGCTTAGAGTAAAAAAAAAAGGGGGGGATATATTTTAGGAACTGTTGATATTAGGTGTTTGGATGGTCAAAAAAATATGACTTTTATTGCCACTTTGGTTTATATAAAGCATGAAGCAGTTATTGATCTGTCTTTTATTATTAATCCTTTAAGCCTATCACCTTTTAGAATTCCAAAATAATAGTAATAGTATTGCATTAGGAAATCCATAAAACCGATTGGGTTTTGCCATTTTCAGAGCCAATCAGTGTAAAGATATGGTCTGGTTTATAGTATTTAGTATTTCCAGGATTTCATGATGTTGCGACTACACCACTGCCCAAAAATTCAACCAATCCTCACATCTTTTATCTCAAAAAAGTGCTTTCTTGAAATTCCAGAACTTTTATTACAGAAAAATATGTTATGTGGCGTTTATAAACACACATTAAACAATAACACATGAAGGTTTATAGATTTAATACAGAACTTCCCAGCAAACCCTTTGACCAATCCTCTTCTTCTTGGCTCTTCGCTGCATTCTGGGTTGTGTATTCATATTACAAGTTCTACCGACATAGTCGTCATGAGTTAACAATCAAATGTGCCCCTATTTTGTAATTTTAACATCCCAATTTCTATGTGACAGTTGTCAACCCATAGAAGATCTAATGATCTATACATATAGATATATAAACAATAACACAAAACGTATATATTTTTTTCCAGTTAAAATGCATACTATATTAATAAATTCAACTTGAGTTAGTCATATTGTATAAATTATATTAAGCATGCTGCTACTATGTAATTTGTTCAAGGTTTACAGTTGCTCCTGAACAAACACAAAATAAAATTTCTCTATTTTAAAATAAAAACATTTCTTCTGGGGTTGCATAAAATTACACCTCAATAACGTTTGAAAAAAAAATAAAATAAAATTTGTATGTCTTCCTACAGCCTTTAGTTAAACAACGTTATTGAAAAAAATGCAACTTTTTAGAAACATTGTTGCAACGTTTAGGCTTTTTTTGAGCTACAACAATCATAAAAAAATTCCCACAAGTTCCTGCAAGGGGTTAGTATCTAAATACTTACTGGACAAAACTTCCAGGTCCATTTACATTGTTTTTCATTGCATTTAGCCCTTATTTTGTTGACACTACCAATGATGTTATAGGTAATTATGAGTCAGTGTGTGAATATTATTCATTTTTCTACACTATGACTCTAAAGTGGTGCAGCAGCAAAACAAATAGTTATAACCTTTCAGAAAAGAGGTACTTGACTTTATGTAGTCTGTCACATTAAATGTTTTGATGTAGTCCGTAATTAATTGCCAGAAGCTGCAAGCACACCACCTTAGATTCACCCTGTTGTTTAGAAACACAAATTGAGCTGGTTCTAAACAAAAAATGTATTAATTAAACTGCAATTTGTTTTTGTAATTTATTTTTGCTAAATTATAACAGTTAGAGACATGAACCCCTGGCTAGAGGGTTTCTGGTTCAAGTCCCAGTATGAACAGCCTGTGATTTATACAATTAAACACAGGTGGGACAGATACCTCGTAGCATTTACTCTGCCCTCCTTACATCACCAGGTGCCCTTGAGCAATACAAGATTGCTTCAATGATGTCGCTTTGTTGATCTGTGGTTGCACTGGGCATCTCCCAGCTATGAATATCAAACTGTGTGAGTCTCAACATGGAAGATCTTCAAAAGAGAAGGTTAGAAAAAAATATGGAAACAACATTTTACTGACCAGAAAGCGCTTTTTTGATTTAGTAGTAAAAATTCTATTAGTAAAGACATGTTTTTCTCTAAAACACACTTTTTATTAAGTAAGTCCACATTGAAAGCTGCAATTTGATGTAAAAAAAATAAATAAATCTTTAAGTATTCATAATCAGGACCTTTAGAAACTGTTTTTTCTTAATCTAAAATTATTTGGGGTAGTTTAAAATGTAATATGAAATTTAAGAAGATCAAAGCATGAATGATGCAAATGTTGCAGTTATTTTTACATTGTTGCATTCACTTATTTAAACACACAATTTTAAACTTATAAACTTAGTTATTGGTGAGCCTGCAGTCAGACATAGGAAGGAAAACTGAATGATTAAAATGAACTAACGAATGCTGTTTTTGCCTAACATTTAATCTTATTCAGCATCCAAAATATTCCAAAATGCTTCTAAAAAAAAAGAACTGTAGGTATTTGGATAAGTATTCCACAGATGAACTGTTTCCTGTGCCCACAGATAAGCTGTCAGCACTCATTTCAGTTCAAGGTTAAACAGCTGGTAGGTGTCTAGGGTTATTTGTTTCTTTTCACCGTTTTCACTATCCATGTTGGCAGTGTGGGAGGTGTAAACAGCACGAAAGCATTAAGGTCTTTCAGGAAAAACCTGGCTTAGTTTCATTTTGACCACAAGAAGATTTTTGTCAGTCCCTTTGCTCTTTGTGGAGCTTTCTGCATGGCTGTCTTTGTTTCCACAACAGGAAGCAAGGCCTATAAAGTCTGATTATGGAAGTAGAACTTTTGACATAACCCAGGACCTCCTGACTTTAATTGTTGTTTGTGAATGGTCGAGTATTCCCAGCTTTTCTGTTAAAGTCATCTCTGTCTTGATTGCCACAATCACTTAAGATCTTTAAAATGTGTCATAAATAGAAGTTTAACTCTTAGTAAACATAGCATTCAAACTCAGTAATTTATGCCAACTCTAATCAGATGAGAAGACACAGGCACATTGAGCTGTGGTGGTCCGGTGAGCCTCAACGAATACGGTCAATTTAAAGAAATGGAATCTGAAGTAAACAATTTTGATTCCTGATTTGTTTATCCAAAGTAGATATTCACAAATTAAACACACTCATGCCTCTGAAGTGTAGAAACTTTGTAAGCTTTGTTAAAGAAAGTGCATTTTCTTGTTTGACGTGTTTGGTTTGTTGGATGCTGTTTGACCACTGTGGTAGTCTCTGCACTTCTTTCAGGAGTTTCGAGGTGGAGTACCTGTCTTAACTCTACTTAATCTGTTTAATCCACTAACATTCTTGGAAATCAGTGGAGGATTAAAACAAATTTCTGGGGATTTGTAGTCAAAAAGTGTTCTTTTGAAGCTGGCCTCATTCAATTAATTAGTCAAAATGGCGAATTGCTAAAGTTTTCACAAGATAAATATTTAAATGAACAAAAATAAGGTGATATTTTTCCTTTGTTACATTTTTCAGAGCATTTTTGTTTCAGTTTCAGCATTTCTTGGCTGATCCACGGGATAAATGTTTGCATACAAATAAATGTAAAAACCATCTTTAGAGCTTTTTTGTTCATATTTGCTTCTGCCATTCCCACATTCCCACAATTATTCATGTGTTTTGCTAACTTTGCCAGCTCTGCCGTCACTCACGCATCTGTTTTCAGTCTTTGACTCACTTCTTCTCTGCGCATTCTCTGCTCAGCTTTCATTTGCATCAAAAGATGCATTCAAACCAAACAGTTGTCATAACTCTTTGAGGGTTATCCGACTGCAGTCTACCAAAGACTTAGTGAAAAAAAATGAAACAAAAAACACTTCATTTTTCTTAATCTAAAAGGCCCAGATAGGAATTTTTAAAACCTGTGCGGTAATCTTTGCTCTATATTTTCTTTTCGAAAGCCAACCTTCCAACTCTTGTTTGAAAGGCTGACATTTTAGAAATGCTATTTTTCTGAGTTGAAAAAGGGTGTTCTACTACGATGATAAAGAACATGTTTTCGAAAAGCCAAAACGGGTGCTGTTATAGTTGTCCTCTTTCATGGGTCATCTGTGACAGACCTTTAAAGAAAGAACACTCCTTTTGCAGACTTATGACCTGTTTAGAAACATAAAAAGGATACCTGCATTACTACAGCACCTCTAATAAACAAACATGTATTATCTCCCAGAAGAGCTATGCTCATTTGTCCACATAATAATTGCAAAAGGGACTACACCAGTGTCAAAAGCCCATTACAGCCTTCTTATTTAATATCAGCTACTATCAACATTATGCAAAAATTACATCACATGCATCTCTCTTTATTAGGAGTTGTTGCATGATAGACTCACAGGAAAAGGCATCAGATAGCCCTTTTATTTTTAACATTATACCATGATGCCATTATTGAAAGCATTTGTTAAAGGTTTAACTGTTTTCGTTTCACTAAAGCTATTGTAATTGCACCCGACAACTTGAGATGTGTTTATGGGTTCAAGTACAGATTAGTGATTAATTAGAAGTTTATAGGCTGGAGGCAGCTCCTGTTTATAGTGCTTCCTAAAATAGTTCATACCCCACAGGTATGATTAATCTTGAGGAGCACAGTCTTTCTTCTTTTTTTTTTCTTCTACTCTTTTTTTTCCACTCAAATCGATACTCATATAAGCACATCTTTGGATAAAGGGGCATTACAATACAGAGTTATCTTTTCTATTTTTTAGCATTTTTTTGTCAGCATTTGTGTCGAGTGAAATACATAGAGGTCAGAGCAAGAGATATGTAATATTAAGCACACATTTTCAGCGACACCTCTGCAAGCCTAAAATATTAAACAATGGGGAAATCATTGATGCAAGCTGGAAATCCTAACATTTTCATTTTTTTTAAATGAATTGTGAAGACTATTTTTGTGTCCATCACTTCACAATCCCTTTTGAGAGGGAACAAACCTCCACGCTACTTTTTCAGCAGATTGAGCAATGAATCCAGCTTTTGCCCATGTAGCAGAAAAACAGCCTCAACATGCAACATGTATAAATGTTTAATTATTTTCTTTCTGGGAGTGATTGGAGTTTCTAGAGTTTTTTTTAAATATTGCATACAGACTGTCTTGTCTGAGGATGGCCTGATTAGAGGTTTCTATCTCAGCGAAAGAAATATGGGACAGTTTGAAAGAGGCTTTGTTTCAGTACAGACAGTACAGTGAATCATATTCAAAGCTGTTTACACGGCTGTCTGTTTTTATGATAATGTGGGTCAGAGAAAATCTATCAAGATGTTGAGAGAAGAGACGGTAAAGTATCCCTTATTTCTCAATCTGGTTTGTCAATTTTTGCTGAAAAATGCTGCGGTAATTTTTAGGAGACTTTGGTTTCTTTTTTATTATTGTTTTTGTTTAAAACTTTAAATCCAGCCATTAATTTGGAATTGTAAACAGACCTTTGTGTAATTCTCAATATTAAGACTGGCTAATTATGCCCCTCTAAATTGGTCCAAGTTTTCACAGCAATGCATTAGAACTTTTTCCATTAAGAATTCGCTTTTAATTAAACTGCACTAAACTTAAATACACCAAACGTCCTTTAAAGTCTTCCTAATCAAACAGTTAAATAATCAGTCTTATTTATGTTACACTTTTCATGTAAACCTTTTCCACAAACAGTGCTTTGGCCCAAGTACGATAAGATTCAACACACTAACAATTCACAATAAAACGCACACACAAATGAACAGAAAACATAAAAAAAAAGAAAATGTAAGAGAACATAGGAATTTAATTTTAACACTGCCATCCTCTCTCTCTCTCTCTTTTTTTTTTTTTTTAGTAAAATCACCTATAAGTAAGAAAATACTGGTGATAAAAAATAAGACAAAAAAAAAATTGTAAAAAAGGTAAAGATACAAGTAAAAAGTAATACGTTAAACAATTTTAAGAAAGATATTTGATGTTGATAATTAAAGTTAAAACTTTTTGGTATATTTATCAAATAATTGAAGAGATGTAGGTTAAAATTCAATATTCTTTATTTTTGGAAAACCCCATCAATGCTTGCAAATAATGGTTTAAAGTAAAATTAGTAAAGTGTTACATAAAAGAGCACACTACCATTGACATATATAGATATGGACAAAGCGCCTGTGCGTCACCCATAGAAAATGCCTTACCTTTGGTTTCAACAAAATGAAGTCAGTTCAGTCGCCATTTTTCCACGGTACAGACTTCAGCTTTTTGGAACCAGATGACATTAGTAACCAGGGATTGGTCCGAGTTGGTCTTAGTCAACATTTAAATGGTAACCATTGTAGCTAATCAGGAGTGAGCTTGTTGGAAAGCCACACCCCTTCCACTGAAATTAGTCTGGGGAGAATCTGTCGATCAAATGTTTTGAATGTTCGAGGCGGAGGCCAGCGGATGCCACATGCTTTTTACTGAGGCATTTGATTGGTCAGTTTATACCTCAAATAACTTATGATAAAGAGGAAAGAGGAAAGAAAAGATTTAGCTAGAACATGTTAAAAAGAGGAACCAGAGCAAGAATGGTTGTTCTGACAAATAGTGAGTAATTGCTGTTTATTTCTCAATAGAAGTCTATGGGATTTTGGCTGTCTGGGACCAGTGGATACTTCCTATTTGGGATCGTGTCCAGTTCTAATAGACAATCAATGCATACTACATTTAAATTAATGTTAATTTAATTAAGATAGATTTCCAACATGCATTTGAAAGTCTCCTCTGAAGCAGAAGCTCTCAGGGAGGCGATTCTACAGGTGTGGACAGTGAAAGCAGCCTTGCAGTGAGCTTTGGTTCTTACATTGGGAATTTTTAGCAAACCTGCACCTGAGGTCCTAAAGAGTTCTGAGGAAATGTAGAATATGAAAAAGATCTGAAAGATAGAGACCATTAAGATATTCATAAAACCAATAAAAGAATCTTAAAATTGATCTTGAAGCCGACAAGCAGCCGGTACAAAGACCTGAAAACCGAGGTAATGTGAGCTCTCCTTCTGTTAAGAGGCAAGCAGCAGAGCTCTGTTGAGCCCTATTGAACTTTGTTTATCGACTCCTTAGGAAGACTAGAGAGGAGACCATTACAGAAATCAAGCCTACATATAATGAATACATGAAGGAAGATCTCTGCACTGGCCTTGGAGAGAAAGAGTCTGACTTTGACCATTTATCTTCTTTCTAAGATGATAAAAATAATATTTTAATTGTGCTATGAGCTGTAGGAAACCACTATCGGCATCTGAATATACTCGCAGCCAAGATTTTATTTCTAGATGATCTTGTTTATTTTTGACTCTCAGCCTCATATAGCAATTATTTACTTAGTTTAGCTGCAATACGTTCATGGTCATCCATATTTTAAGACACAGCTAATAAGGGATTCTATGAATTCTGTTGTGTGTATCATCAGCATGGTTATGAAAAGAGTCTTCTGATTACATCCCCCTATCCATAAAATGTACAAGTTAAAAATTGTAAGCCCTACAATATAAGCTTGTGGTACACCGCATGTCAAGCTGTGCCTTTTGAAAGAGTAGCTATCTGCATAAATAAAAGAAAGTCTCTAACGGTAAGATAAGATTTTAAACAACAACAAATGGTTCTAGTAAGACCAACCATGTTATGTAGTTTAGTTAGAAGAATGAGTGATTAATGGTGTTAAAGTCTAAGCTGAGGTCAAATAAAATCAGGATTTTCTCTGTGAGCATTGAGTCTAAAGTCATTCATAACCTTTACCAGGTTCAGTCTCTATGATTTTACTCGAAACCTGAATGGAACCCTACTAAAGTATAGCCATTATTAATAAAATCATTGTCATCATCAAATGCATTGTTGACAGTGCATTTAAAGTTAGCAGCTGAAATATGGTTTCCAGACCCATCATAGTGCCAGACAGGATTTTAGTTTTGTGGACCAAAGTTGTTCTCAGAATTCAAATCACAAATCTTGCTTGCAGATTGAAGCCAGGTATGAAGAGCAAGAATAGTGGATGAGGACGGTTCTCCACTGTTGCAGAAACTGTCACACTGAGATAACAGCATGTGGTGGCATTTGCAAAAGAGATTTTCTGGATAATAGAATTTTTCAAATGATCAAAGTTGTGTGTGGGAAAGGAGGAGGTGGAGACGATTGATCTGGTAACTCATTGCTTTCTGTGGGTGATTGGGGATTGTGGGGACTGAGGATTGTCAAGAGAAATCCATTTAAGAATGTGAGGGAGCACTGCAATGCTGTCGTCTGTGTATCAAGACACAGACGAATACTTGGCATATTGCATTCCTTGTGTCAAGCAGCTCCTGAACCACAAATGTCAGAAACATCTAACCTAGGTTTCAGAGAAAACCCTCTTTTTTAAAGGAATATAGGTGTAGTTTTTGTATAAGCTGTTTTATAATCACAGTATTACTGTGCTTGACTGAGCAGCAAATTTAAAACCCAACATAAAATTTATGGACTGTTTGCAGAAGAGAGAGACACCAGATCAACCGATGCAGATGACCTGGAGGCAGCTATCAAAGAACCTTGTGTTTCTTTTACATCTACACAATGTTACAGGTTGTTGCCCTCACGCCACAGTGCAATGATGCAGAAATCCATGCTAAAGGAGGTACAACCAAGTATTGCTTTTTAAAAAAATTAACAGTTTTCAAAAGCCTCAAGGTGCATTCACACTGAACGCGATTCGAACAGCATAGGCAGCCAGCTCCAATGTTAATCAATGATAAAGGCGCGCTCTGAGGCGAATTGAAGCCCCCTGGCGCGATATATGAGCGACTGGCACGGCGTGAAACTCTGCCAGCAACTCGATTTGAGCGGCAAAGCGCAAATTAGGCGGCACGGTCAAAATGTAAATACCTGAAGTTTGACAGGTCGTTTCGTCGCATCAGCCAATCAAGAACTCAAGAACTTTAGACACGTTGCATTTTCAGTGACTTGATCAGTGGGTAGAATACTAGTCCAAAGCAAACGTTTTTGTCCTGAACTTTCATCCTTTTCCTTTACCCATTTGAGTTGCAGAAAATTGCGTTTGGTGTGAAAGAACCATGACAGTTGTGCTAAAATATCATTTTTTGATTGGTCTGAATGACGGTCAAACATGATTATTTTCTCATCATTGTGATAATATCTGATTACTATCAGAGTTGAGCATCAAAAACTCGACAAATCCCACAATGCACTTACAGCATGTTTGCACCATTGACGGTATAAGGAAGAACTGGACTGAGCAACCACCCCTCCTTCTGTGTTCCAAATAGGAAGTACCAGTGCGTTGCAAAAAGCCCAAAGTCCCATAGCCTTCCATTGAGAAATAGACAGTTATTTGTCAGAATAATCATTCTTCCTCTGGTGCTTTGACAGATTTTGGGTAGCCAATGGCAGCAGACTTCATTAATGCGTGAGTGAAGGCCTTTTAACACCCACTTTACAATTCAATAATGTACCCATCATTGCCTGTATTGTTGTTTTCCTCAATGGAATGTACCAATGCAGCAGTTTTAAAAACAAGAGGTGGATTTACTGTGTAGAAGTATATTTCCAAACTGAGGCTATGTGCTTTGGACTTTTTTGATCGTAGCTTATAAATTATAAGTTGCGTATCATACAGAATGGTACAGATCCTCCATAAAATCACCAACCAAAGTTTATTCTTCACCGCACTTTTCAAGCTTGCAGCCTGAATTAGACACAGACGTCTCCTTTGAGGATGAGGGTCGTATTTTCAAACAGAGAAAGAAATCCAGCTGTTCTCTTGTTAGAATGGTTAGTTATTTTAAATACTGCTGAACGGGCTTCTCACATGCATCTGATCAGACTGTAGAGTGACAAGCTGCGGCGCGGGGCACGCGCTGCACTGCAGCGACGTCACCCAAAAGCTCCCTTTTAGCTCGACAAAAAAGAATAAACGTAAGTAAGTACAAAATGACTGTTTGCAAAATCAAATGTTCGAATGCTTCTCCCTCAAAGGCTTGAACAATGGCTTGTACAATTCTCCCCAGCCAGCGTTATCAAAGTGGAAGCTGTTTACATCCAGTGTTCTCGTGATAGAGGCGTGGAAAGAGGGGGGAACTCACAATAAGCTTACTCCAGATTGGTGACAGTACTTCCTATAGATTCGATGACTCAGCTATGACTCCCAGCAACTCAGACCAATCGCTGTCGATGGGTTGCAGACTCTTGCAATATGGCGGTAGACATATCAGGAAGTGACGGTGAAGGCGGTGGCCTACTTTTATGAGGAGTAGCTCATGGCTTGATTGTCTATGGTTTGCACTAAAAGCTCGAAGAGGCCTGTGGGCGAAAGTCCCTGCCTCCTAAAGGAAAATAAACAAGTTATCACACAGGAGTCGTTTTACTCATGAAACTCCGTCATTTTTGAAGATTTCTTCAGCTCAAAGCCTGGCGCCTCACACTGATGAACTTGTCTCCAAGAGACATTTTGGTAACGTGAGCATCTAGCAGAGCAGTGAACTGACCTTAAGTATTTGCTGCTATGATACATTTTTATTTTTCACACAAGAAATTAAATGTTGTCTGTTCTTGTCCTTCAGTAAAATGTTTTAGTTAATAAATCATCTAGAAAAGCTACAGAGATTTAGGAAATAAATGTAATTGATTTAGTTTTTTTTTTAGACTGCCTAATGATCACAAATCTTACATCACAAAGACTAAAACAGATCTTTATATACATTCATTTTTGCCCTTTTTTCTTGCCGCCTCAGAAACTTTATCTCTTTTAAATGTTTTTTTCTTTTTTTGCTTTTAATTGGCCAGTAGGAGTTTTCTTCATTAGAAATTACAATTAGAATCTCTGGATAAAAGGTAAAAACATCTTTTTTTTTTTTAAGTAAAAGTTTGTGACTAACGTTATTGGTTTGTAGGCTATTTCTCTTTTAAATATTTCTTTTTGCCTGTTGTTGGCCATCTAGGAATAATTTTCATTAGAAATTGCAATAAAAAGTGAAAATCTTGTTTTTAGGATTCATTTTATTTTGCAGGTTTTGTTCATTTTAGGTTGAATTCATGCTACAAGGTCGTTTGCAATTTTTCATTAAACACTGAACTAGTCCAGTCTTCGACTTGGACAATTTTTCTTAGTATTGGCCCTCTGTGTATTTGAGTTTTACAGACTGAAAACGTATTTACATTTTCTTTTCGTGTATTTGTATAAAGGAAAAAAAGGCATATGATGTGCTTGTGACCTGAAAATCATTGAATTCCTAATTTACATTCACACTGCCACTCATCTCAAATGTGTTTTGTAAGTTAATGACTTATTTCTCTTAGTCCTCCTCTCAGCTACCGCTGCTACCACAAACGAGGTAGCTGAGAGTTCCAAAAAGAAAAAGTCTCAAAGCAATTCCCTATTTTAAAATCTCCTGTCCCTTCCTTCCACTTTTTATTCTAGCATATACTTGTGCATGTTTTTAAGATGAGGATTTAGATGCTATACAGAGGACGATTTCTACTTAACTGGTTTTCTTTTTAAAGTCTGTGTAGACTGATTAATGATAAGTGCTTCTTACAGCAGCCGTAATTGTATTCTGAGGCAATTAGCAGTCCACAATGTGCTGTCTCACTATGACTGTTTTCTAAATGATACAGGAGGGGAGCAAAATATAGGAGCACTTTAGTTATCATATCCTATCAGATCGCTACAACCACAGTCCTTCATCATAAAACCCGCAATAGAGGCAAGCCCGATCACTTTGATAACATATGAAGTGGGAAAAATAGAAATAAGTTTTTGTTGTTTTTTGCTTGTTTTGTTTGTGCCAGGATTTATTTTAGGTTGAAATTAAACCTGACATACAATGATGATGTTTCTTGTTTTTCATATTGCATAAGCAATTTGGTTGCTGAGTGTACAATGGTTATGCTTTTTGACTGTCAGAAGAGTCTTGAGAATCTGTTTTGATGCATGCATTTGATGCAGGAATCTCTCAAACACAGCAGAGTTGATGCATAATCAGTTCACCTCGTCTATAATGCATATCCAAAATGCCCATCTTGATTTTCATCTTCCTCACCGAACGCCTCCACTCAAACTAACTCAGACAGTCTCCTTGGTCGTGTCTTCTCCTTGCATCGGAAGGGTGTGCAGACATGTCTGGACTCCTTTCTGGATGTTTGAAAGTGTGTTTCAAAAAGTTTCTCGTCAGCTATAAATATTAGAGTGAGCTGAATCTGAAAGTAAAAGCAGTCAAACTGACAGTCTTGCCTTTGATGGTTTGGTCTTTCAAACAGAGGGAACCAAAAGGTGGGTCAGGGAGCTGGGGAGCATGGCAATGTTGAACTGAGTGCTGTGCTTCTGTCATCTGCAACTTAAGTCAACATCATGGAAAACCAGACTTCTCTTATTTCTCTGACACGAAGACAAAAATGGCACATGTTGAGGAGGTACAGAAGCACTCAGCACTGGGTTTCTGGGTGGCCTGGAACCTTCATTATTCAAATTTTCAAGTGAGTCTGAATTTTAAAAAAGCCTTTTGAAACAATGCAAAACTTCAGATAAAAATGTGCATTATTTTAGCTGATATCTCGAATGGAAAGAAAAAATACAGAGAAAAAATGATGATGTGCCTTTTTTTTTACCTTTACTAAAGTATGATAAATTCTATTATCTGTTACCTAAATTAGTAAACATACAGATTTGACCATATTGTTATTTTTTAAACTATTCGTGCTGCAAAACTTATGATGATTAAATTTTAATATAGTTTTTTAAGGGATCAATTTGAAAGTAAAATTATAAACAAATAAATTAGCAGGGTTTGTTTTTTATTTTTGCATCATATATGATTGACCAACAAAAGTAACTGAAACTAAATATGTGTTCAAACCCATTCATATTTCTTTTCTTCATGTTTCATTTTAGCCCTGTTATTTTAAAATTACACAAGTCACAAGTTGATCAATTTTAAATTGTTCCCAGTTTTTTTTTAAATTTGATTATGCTGTTCTTAACCAAAATTGAAAAAAAAAAAAAACCTACAACATTTTCCAGGACATAGTTTCTGGAGAGTGGCAGTAGTTCATTAGAAATTCGACTTTTTGTTTGGGTAATGATAAACTTAAACCTTTAGGTTTTCATTTTATACCATGCAATTTGATATCTTTCTTGGAAGAATTTATGCCAAGAAAGCAGTAATCGGAGGTCAAACACATTCTGCATTTGTGTGCAGCCATTAAGGCCATTTTTATTATCAGTATATTTAATTTTCCACAAAAAAAAAAGCAGATCAGAGATATCAGTATAAAGAAAAACGTCACTAAATTATGGGGCAGAGGTTTTTTTCACTGGACAGTTGAGGGGGATTTTTTTATGTAAATAATTAGACATTTGAATGTCGTTGTAGTCTTTTGTGTAAAAGTGTTATACAAGTGTTCACAGCTGCTTGCTGGGTACTGCCCTGTAGTTCTTTTCAAAAATCCATTGTTCATACTCTTTAGTTGGAGTAGATTGGTCTTTTCTACCTTCAGCATTACTCAAGATAAGTGCTGTTTCATTTTTTCTGCTTCTTTAATTTTTCTTGAATTATTACTCAAGTTTAGGTAACCTCAATCATACTGGTTGACTGGGTTGTAGCTGAAATGTGTCCTCCAGAAGAATCCTGTCTAACAGCTGAGCTGCTGAGATAGCTGCAATCCTTTCTTTGGGCTGTGTCAGTTTGACCTCTCAACCAGCCTCGTGCCGCAACCCCATCAAGGTGCTCAGCTTCGGCCTTTTCAATAATTCATCCACCAAATTTGCAGGGACGAGTCTGATGTTAGTCTAACAGTTTGCTATTAAAGCTGGTCCATGCTCTAATTGGAGTGACATACGATCCCCATCGGTCTGCGCTTATTGTCAGGAGAATAAAGTCCAAATACCAAGAGCTGTCACTGTTCCAACAGCTAGATTGAAAGTGGCAGAGTAAACTGTGGCTGACCTGTCAGGGATTCGTGTGATTAGTGCGACACACTGACACATTCACTGCCTGATGCACTTTATCAACCTCAGCCGCTCACTCAGGCTCATTCTTTCTTATAGAATAAATCAGTTAGCATGCATATTTAAACTACTCTCCACTTCTATTTTTACAAATCTTTTCCAGCAGTTCAAATATCTCTTGTTTGTAAAGGCCAGATTTAATATAAAACGTTGTCGTGAGCTATGTGCTGCTTCACCTTCAGCCCCATTGTTCTTGGGAGCAAGGAAGACATTTTGCAGCTATTTAAAGAAATACACAAACTTTTAATTCTCTACCTTGGTAACGTGTGTCATAGATTACAAAGTCTAAAATCTGTGTTGTTTTACATTCAGCTGACAGTGACCTTTCATGCTAACATTAGTCCAGGAATGGTCATTTTGTGTTGATGCAGAATAATTGCTTTTCAGACTTAACTCCGTCCTAAATTGCTTTATTTTAACCATTTACTCTACGGGTTGCAACCTTTTTTCCACCAGCAATCTAATCTACATGTAACATATTACTGCAAAAAACAAAGCTTTGCTCCCATGTGACCATTAAGGCAAATGCACCGACACACAGAAGCGGCTAAAATCCTTAATTACCACTCGTGATCTGAGTATATGCCCAGATTTTAAAGTACATTTTAAATGCTTCCAAATGGCTTCCAGCTGTGAATTGGTGGTGGTTCAAACCTCTGGAGGTTGGAGGTCGCTTTTTAAATAAAACTGTAGTATTAAGGAAAGCACATGTATAGATTTCTGGGGGGTGGAGGGAATTTTCCTGGTACTTGTATGAATTTTTCTTTACTACTCTTTATTTTTCATCGCCAATATAAAAGATATCAGCTCTATGCTTTGCACACTGTTACTACTATCATAGCTATTTTAGAGATTCTCAATGGTTATAATGATCTGCTGCATTATGAGGTTTCCCTCAACTCTCTGCTCTTCTCTTGCACATTTGTCACTGTGCTTTTTGCAAAGAGAACAATGCAGAACTTGACAACCTGTCAGATGGGCCAGAACATTCCAGTATGGTGGGTGTAGAGGAATAATCCTCATTGTTTTAAGACTAGTACAAGTGTCAGAACCCACTTGTTTATGTAGGCGTCTTTTGTTTTTATGTCTCAGAGGCTTTCGCCCAACCATACGTTTGCTTGTGAGTGCCTGCAATGAAATAAAAAAAGCTGAAATATTGTAGACATGCATGATATTTGTGCTCTCTGCACACTTCCAAACATTGCCACTAACCCACTTTATGTAAACTCTTTTGTGTATTCACTTTTTTTTTATATTTAAAGAAGGAAGAAAGTTACTCCAATGTTGTGGTGGTGTTGTAGAATACTCAGAAGTTGAAAAAGGTATAACTCTTAATGCAACTCTGTCTCTAAAATTTTTCAGATGTCATGTCAATAAAATATGAAAAGTTTGGGGATATTTCTGTTGTAAAAGAGTGAAGGGCTGGTGGGAATAACAGAGAAGATTATGTTTTGCTTATTTAATAGGTTTTTGGTTTGGGATATTTAAACAATGTAGCTGGTTTTGCTTTTTGGCCAAAACGGTCAAGGTGTTGGGAGTAAGAGTTTTGACACCAGGCCTGTTCTGTAATTTTATCTCACCTTTTTCAGAAAGTGCCTTAAAGCTTTTGCTAAACGTTCAGCTTCTTAACTCCCGTTGAATAATGTTGTGTAGCCACTGGTATTTATCTTATTCAGTCGCAGTGGTAGTCAGACTGAAATGAAATGTGTAAACTGGTTTTACTGGACTGCATGTGTCAACTTGAAAATGACCAAAAAATGCGGGAGTGAGCAGGCAGGTCATGGACGGCTTATCAACAGTTTCTGGCTGTTTATAAAAATGCTTAGACGGCATGATTTATCCAAATAGACCCCCCTATGAATCATGGAAAGAGCTTCTGAATAGAAAAAAAGGTATTGGTGGTTGAATGATTAACAGATAAATGTGTGGCCTTCATTTCTGCTGGAGGGGCTTTTAGTAAGCTCTAATTACCGTGTCTAGAATGTTGGCAAATTAGAAATTGAAGTGTTATTAGTCAAATATGATGATTGAATAAGTGGATTTAATTTCTGAGCGTTTGTGCAAAATTTGTATAAAAAAAAGAATGGAACGCGTTTTAAGATGAGAGCGTGAAGCGGAATTAAGTGGCTCTTTAAATGTTCTGTGATGACGACAAAGACAGAGGAAGAAAATGTTACATAAAAGTGCAGGTTTAATGTCCTACCTGCAATTTTAATGGGAATTTAATATCACTTCCATGCTAAAAGGTGTTTGAACTGCTTGCACTTGTGCAGCTGTCTTTGACCTAGGAGCTGGAGCTTGTAACCGGGTGCTTCACTTTTCAGTGTTCGGTATTAATTAATTTGGCAAGGAGAGGTCAGATGAAAATCCAGAACCTCTTCACAGAAAAGTATAGCATTGCTAAAAGAAAAGATTGAGACTTGAGTGGTTGATTTAATACCCTAATAGCCATTTTACTGTATAATTTATACTTATGTATCTACAAACGTGACGATAATTGAAAGCAGTTCTATTGTGAAACCTGTGCTGCTTGCAAGAGGCTAATCAAAGAGAATTTTTTTCTATGATATCCTAACAACATATGTGTTTTTTTTGTTTTTTTTTATAAGGAAACATCCACTATGAGCAATAAAGATAAAAAAAAACATTTCCTTCTGGATGCATATTCAGTGCATGATGCAATTTGTTTTCATAAAGTCATTCCAGTGTGTTTATCTGCTTTCATTCCATCCCCATGTCAACCATTAAAGTCAACAGGTGTGGTCTACATTGCTGGTCTAATTCTCAGCACCTGCAGAGACTGAAGGAACAATGAACAATGAACAAAACTGTCTGCATGTCTCGTCATGCTGCCTAAAATGGTTTAGCACTGTCTGTTTTGACATCTCTTTCAAATCTGTGCTGTGGGGAATGTTTTCTTTTTTACTGCAGTTACATGACTCATCACATCTCAGTCTTTACCTGTGAAACAATAATAAATAGATTTGACAAGAAGTTGTACTTCACAACAGCAGTTGGCCAGAAGTTGTTGATGAATACTTCTGAAACTGTTTTTTTTTTAGTGATGTCATTTGCTTTAAAGCCTAATCAGCATTTGTAAAGAACACATGGCATTTTGTCTTCCCGTAAATAATGGATCATAAAATCCTGAACTTGTTGTCAAGTTTTTACATTTTAAATTTATAATGTAGAAACCTTTTTGTTTGGGTGTAGTTTACGATTTGCCGCTTTTAGCAAGTTTACATGTCATCTTTACTGACACTGGAAACCTGAAGTCTTCCTCGATTTTGTCATTGTGATATATTAAAAAAGCAAAGATATCTATGTATTGTGAAATCCTAATCAAAATAGCTTAAAGATGTCACTTTATATTGGATTTGATTTATTTTAAGCAATCAGAACGAGAAAATACTAAAGAAGACCAACTATATATATATATATATATATATATAATATATATATATATATATATATATAATATATATATTTTTTTTTTAAACTGTTTTATTTAAATGTTTCTTAATATTTCAGATCAATAAAAAGAAATAAATAAAACAATTGTTCAGGGTTGAGGAATGTCTGCTTGAGTGGTAAATGTAGTTGTTTGGGTTAGCTTGTCAGCCTCATTGGGATTGCCACAAGGGAGATAGTTGAGACTGAGGTTAGTGACGGTTGTTTCTGCTCATCCTCGCCTGCAGACCTGCAAAACCTTGATAAGACATTTGGATTTTAAAGACTTAAAAAAACAGTGGTGTGAGGAGCAGGATGAGGTGATTGTCAGGAGGAGGCAGAGGTAGACAAGAAGTAGAGGAAGGAGGAGGAGGAGGAACTGCAAGCAAACAAAATCACATTGGAAGTTGATCCAATGAAGGCAGTTTTCTCTTTCTGTTGCCATCCACGTAAAAAAAAAATAAAAATCCCCTCAATCCTTTTAGTTACAGTAGAGATGGGAGAAACCCTCACCGAGAAACACACATTTAAAAAAAATCTGCCTATTTAAAAGTTCGTCTCTTTTTGCTGGTGGGTTGGATTATTGTTAATTCCATCTAAAGGCATATTTTAGCTTTGCTGGCATTTTTTTTCCCTCGTGCTGTTAAAAAAGAACAAAGACAACTTCTAAATCAGGTGTCCAAAAAATTGGGGTGACACTTCACCTCATATCTCTGCAATGGAAAAAAAAGACTGCTAATACAGGCGGCGGTATATACATGTGGAGCTTGTTCCTCCCCTCCTGCAAAGGGGGTTTCAACTGCAATTGCATCTTTAGTACGGCACTTAAAAGAGAGGAAAGTCATCCATCTTTGAAAAATATGCCATATATGCCGGAAATTCCTTTACAGACCCTCTGCAAAATGTTCTTGATGAGCTTCCTGCACAGGAAATCACCTTTTTACCTGAAAAAGCAAGAGCTCATTTTCCGAGGCTCTGCAGAGGACGCATAGGAGCAAACTCTTACGTGTTTAAAGCCCTGACAATTTGCTTAAGGAGATGGAAAGAGCAGGTGGTGATGTTGGTTATGGATGTGTCCCGTCTGTGTACAAGCTTGTTCGACTGTGCAGACATGCAGAGAGAATAATTTAGGTGGTAGAAACACATTTATATGTCTGTGTGAGCCATAGTGTTGTGTCAGGTTAAAATAACATGAATTGATGGATAGGGTAAGGATTGGGTGGCAAAGGGAAGCTGGTAAAAGCATTGACATTGAAGATGGTAGTCACCGGGTTTGTTTTGATTTGCTCATGAAAAACTTTGAGATAAAGGTGGAATGCAAAAAGCCTCCTTCTGTTCCTGCTTCCTTTACACCTTTTCACCCAGAATTGCAGTCAGAGCAGTGAATTGTGATCGGGGGAAATAACCCTAGCCTGTCAAATTCTATGAAAGGATTCAGCCAAAACAAAATGATTTCAACTACAGTGGTCCCCTCATTTGTCCTGGGAGTTATGTTTAAAAAAAAAAAAAAAAAAAAAAAAAGAAGTAAAATAAATCTCAGTTATTTTAAATTTTTACAATAATCAGATGTTTTAGGCTGTAAAGCCCTCACTATATACTTCATACACTTTTCTCAGAAAGACATCAGCGTTTTCACACTTTTCTCTTGTGTTTTAAACTCTCAAAGTGCAAACGTCCTTCAGGATTACAGAATGAAAACAAAGATCTGCTTGATTTGAGTAGATTTGTGTAGATTTGTCAAACTGAATACATTCTACTCAGGAAAGATGGCACAGAGGAGACTGATTGTCAATAGTCTACAGCCATTAGGATGCAAAACACAATAGACTGTTAAATAAAGACTGCAAAATAAAATTTTCAAAATTACGACACCACAAAAGGTAAACTGCAAAATTGCGAGAAACATATGTTTTTAATTGCTTAAATCTGACCATGCAAAAAAATAGATTGATCTGATTTTTTTCTTTTTTTATTAAAGCAAATACTAGGTCTTGAAAGTTTTCTAATCCAAACTTATTGCTTTTGTATTTTCTTTAAAGTGTGGCTAAAATAAACTGGTTTGGTTGTATTTATCTGTGCGAGAAATTATAAGTTTTCAACGTTCATGCACTCGCCCGAGCAGGCCTCTGCCTCAAAAATGTGCAACTAAATTGATCCAATATTGCTTGTTGTTATTTTTTTGCCGCTAGTGCTAGCTTGAGGCTGTTAGCTTGCAGGTGAGTGCGCAAACAGAACTCTCAGGGACGGTGAGGGGGAGGGTTGTCCCGACCACAACCTAGAATTGTATATTTGTTTTTATGCCACTGGGTATAAATTGTGTTTAAAAATGACAAAAGGCTTTAGATTTTGACTAAAGCGATGCTTATGGTTGCTCGGCAACCACTGTATGGTCAAGGGCCTTTTAAGCAATACTTTGCACTAACCATTTACTCCATGTCCCAAAATGCTCCTCTGTTTCTTTAATGTTGCAAAGCCAGGGTTATAATTCAGTGTGATTTCTTGCACTCACCTCAGCCACCAGTGTGTTACTGGCTGAGACACCTGAGACATGCCACAAGAGGTGATTGTTTCACTTGTGAATGAATCTCACTGCACAGACTGAGCTCATTATGCAGCGATTTAGAGCTCCTGCTGCCAGCAGCCTCTATTCTGTATGCTTCATATATTATTCAATTCTAGTTTTACATAAGTAGAGCATCCAGGTGGCTTAGGGCAAAGTCCCATACCATAGACAAGCTACACTGAGTTATTTATTTATAAGACTTTAAACAATCAATATTATTTGTGTGGGAAGTACTACAGTCTTCCTGCAAGTTGTAGTTGATATATTTACATCAGTAACATAAAGAAAACTTGTCAATATTTCTAGTTTATTCCTCTTTTGTTTCAATTCTATCAACATGTCTGTATTTGTCAAACCATTTTTCACCAATGAAATTTATGCAACTACAAATATTTTTCCCTTTCTTTTAGTTAAAACTACCTCCAGAAATGTCTTAGGTCGTAAGAAAAATGTGAAATTTCATCTTTAAAATGTAAAATTTGAATGTGAAAATGTTTCTAATAAACTAGCTCAAAGTTTCAGTTGGATTATTAATGAAATGCCTAAGGGTTGATCAACAGCAGAATTTGGAGAATTCAAAATTAGGATGGTTTTTTTTCTTAATATTATTTTAAATTTAAACTACAATCATATGTTTGCATAGCGAGGGGCAGTTTTGTAAAATACAAAACTATTGACATTAATGATATACAAAAAAAAACTTCTTTTTAAAAATCATGTACTGTTTATTGGAAAAACATTTTTAAAACATTGTTGTAATTTAACATTTTATGAAGCCTCTTGTTTTTTCAAATCTAACTTTCAAAGTGTTTATCCCTTCAAGTTTTAGTCTTATCCTGAAACTTTGTTTTGATTCTTTTACATAGCACATCTGGGATTGAGAAACAAAATTTTAGGCCAGTTAGTTAGTTCTTATTTAGTTAGTTCTTACAATTTTGTATTTTTTATTGTTTACACTGGTTGAATACATTTAAAAGTTTAAACAATTTGACTAAATCTGACCATTTAGACTTGTTTTTCAGTTTGGGTGTGTCAAACCTGTGAAGCAAGTTCTTTCCCAAAAACTGTTCAAGCATGGGTCAAAACTACTAAGCTAAATTAATGTTTCCAGTGCAACTAGCATTAAACATAATGTTTGAACTATAAGTGAAACATTAAGTGTAGTGTGTTTGGGCATTCTGATACATGCTGTACGTCTTTGCTTTGCAGACCAACTAACTTTTAACCCTTTAGATAGGGTTGAAACAAAACACGAATCAACGTCTTACGTGAACTTTTACTACAAGAGGTTTTTACTTGTAATATCAAAGATTAATATGACTTTAGTGAGTCTCAGTTCTTGAAGGGTTTTGACACATATTCTTCTCAGTGTAGAATGAAGCGCAGCTCATTAGCCTAAAGCACATTGTTCACTCTGAGTGATTCCTGGCCAAAGCCAGCTCACAGTGTGGAGGTGATGATAGCTGTGCCAACCTTTAGATAATCGGCTTTTCCCCAAGAGTCCATTAAAAAGAAAGAACAGGTGCCTGTAGCATAGTGACACAGAGGCTCAAAAAGAGTTTGCTTAATGGATTTTCCATTTATTTTGCTTTTTTTATCCTAATGGTGAAACAAACATATCTTTTAAAGTATTTGTGTAGCTTCACTTTTATTTATTGTCCCCAATCAACCATTTAAAAAGATTATTCTAAAAAGTTGTGTGAGGATCAGTAGTCTTGGAGAAGCAGAGACTAAAGTAAAGGTTGAGAAAACTATGTTCATTTATTAAATCAATCCAAAACTGTTTTATTAATGATTCTTTCTTATTTGGTTAGCTTTGATTTAATACAAAGATTATTCCTCACCACAGGTGTTTTCTTGACATAATTTTCTCATTATGTTTCCAAAAGCATCTGCTGTTGTTGCTTTGCTTTGATTTATATTGTGTGATTTTATCTAAAATTGCTGTTGTGTTTTGGGGAAAGTTGGTTATTGCTCTGCTTCATTAGACTGTAGAAAGAGCTATAGAATAAATATGTTTTGTTATATTTGTTTTTTTTAGAATGTGCGTGTTTTATCTAACCTTATTTGGATTATTTTATTTGGGGATTTTTACTGATCTTTAAGACAGATCTACTTTTTTGTCAATGGTGGAATTGTGAATGAGTGATTACGTAATTGGAATTATAATATATGAAGATGAGAACATGACCCAGATTTATTATTTTTATTTTTAATATTAACTATTGTTTAATCACATAATAAAATCATTGAGATCATGATCTCTTCTTCAAGGGCAATCTGGCCAAAAGGTCTATAGCACACGTCATAAAACAAAACGGTTACACAGTAAAAAAGACAATAAAAATAAAACTATAGAAGAAAATAATACAATAAAATAGGCTTTTAAGAGCAGAAAAGATACAAATTAGTGATATATAAGCATTGTTTGAAGGACAACTTTCTTAAAGATAAATACAAAAGAGTATTTAGAAGAATACAATTTCACAGCTTCATCTCTGTTTGTTTCTGGCAGAAGATGCAGCCGAACTAAAAGCTTGTTTCCCAATTTTGGTCCATTCACATTGGTTGGAAGCAAATGATAGTCACTTGAACAAAGAGCTTAATGCCTGACTTGGAACACCTTTGCATACTCAATGAAGACCACTTAGCTCTGGCATACAGTTCAGTGATGAATGACTGGACAAAAACCTTAGAGTACAGTGACATGCAGGGTTTTCATCACCATAGTCCAAAGAAGATTTTTTTAAAAATGCAGACACCTGGAGTTTATGTTCTCTGAGGAAAAAGCTGGATTTATTTCTGTAATAGAATCCAAGCTTCACTCTCATCTTACAGATCAAATTTGCAATATGTTCCTGAAAACATAGGCCTGATAAGACAAAAATCCAAGGTCCAAAAAAGGATAAAAACTGTTTCTATGGATATACTTTGGACAGTTTGTACCAGTATGTATGTGAAATACCATGACTTCAATTTCCTCATTGAATGTTAACTTCAGAGAGTTCAATGAGTATGAACAAAGAGACGGCCGGCTGTAGCAAATAATCGTATCTTCGACATACAAGTGATACACGACTTTGACAAAGTGGCACATGCATTAACATAAATGAAATGAAAAAAGATGGGACCTAAAATTTAGCCTTGAGGTACTCCTTTAGATCCCTTAAGAAAAGGACAACTCTTGTGTTCTGTGAAGGCTGTTGAAGTCGACTATGTTGACTCATTTAAGCAGCCACTTTCAAGGAAAAGTCTATTCTAACGTAAGCAGGCCAGAATTTTGGGCTTCTGAATCTGGAACGCATATTTTTACATCAGGTCACGGGCTCTATGTACAAATCGACCGGTCAACCCGTTTGAACTGAATGGCGACAACACAGCACTGTGACCAATCAGGGTCTTGGACTTGATGGCAATGATTGAGTGTTGTTCGCTTCAAAATGCAGAAGTACAAACCGTGGAAAACATGATCACCAAGGAGACATTAATAATTGGGCTTGGTCAGATTAATATGACATCAAGACGGTTATTTATGGGAATGTAGCTGGACAAAAGGTCTGGAGCAAGATTTGTGGGATTTGCTTCACTTTTGATTTTGCGCACCATGCCTCTTCCTTTTGTAGGTGTTAGATGAGCGCTAATATAACAATAAATACACAAAAGAAGAATCCTCTCTTTGTCGCTACCTGCGTGTGTGGCGCTGGTCCGGTGTGCAAACCACCGGCTGGATGCACGTTCATAAAACCACAGTGTGTTCTTGTTCACACGGATGGGATAGGACTGGCCGATTTGAATGCACTTTTAGACAGATTGTAAAGCCTTAAGTGCATTAACACTTAAAGTGAATGAGCATCCATTGACGAATGCATACAAAAACCAGTAATTGTTGAGTTTGGTTTTGGAAGATAACATTTAAAAATCTTCATTTACATACAACTTTGGATTCCTGCCTTTCAGCTTGACCTGCCCTGTCAGCTTCTTGACCGTTTCAGACGCTTGTTCACCTTGATGCTGTGCCAGGTTTCCTCTCCTTAAAGTGTCAGGCTAATTAGGAGACCATTCTGGTTGTGTTGAGGCTGCTAATAAAGAAATGGGATGTTAAGAAAAGGCCAGCATTATTCTGATGTCCAAGAGGTGATGGAACAACATAGAAAGAAATTTTGAAACAATTAAAAAAAATCAAAAGCAGTTACGGATATTTAGGGTCACTTAATATGAAATTTACCACACAAAGATTTTTTTTCTTCTCCAAATCAAGTCCATCTTTTCCTCACCACTTATCTTTTACTTTGGTCTTTGCCTGCTTTTTAGACTGTGAAATGGAGAGTGGTAATTTCCCCCCGTTTCTCTCTGTATGTTAATGAAGCGCTAATCTGTTCCTGAGCGAGAGTCTTAATGAGGGCGACGTGCTCCTTATTCTGCAGGCTAGCTCCTATTAAGCTACCATTATGGAAATAGCTCTGTACTACGTGCCGTCCTGGGACTGGACTCAAATGTATGCCTTATTTCCACTTTTGAAGCTTTCTTCTCGTTCCTTAACAAGGTTGGGTGTTCTCAGAGGGAGCACGCTGCAGATAAACAAACACAGTAATGACGAGCACAGGGAGAGGCTTCACACACTTTGAGGTCTGGCCTTTTTCAGATACTGAATCCTAGCAGAGCAAAATAGGCCACTGAGGAGAAATTTTTGGAGATAGAGTACAGGATATGAGCCAAGTATCATACCTCTCTATTTAAATATATGCAAAAGTTATCATTATTTAACATTATAATGATTTGTAGTGCTTTTATAATTGCGCTGGCACCTCATTCATCTTATAATCTCCTGCTATTTTAAAAAGTACATTAAGAAACTGAATTAACAGGGATTACTTACATTATTTTCACTGAATTAGTGCATTCCGTTCATTGCGTCTCATCCCCCCACCATTAACGCCTGCTGCTGATGATAATTCTTGGCTTTATTTAAAGAAACGCCCAAACCAGATTAAAAGTAAGAACAGATGCTGCTTGAAGCTGAACACGTTTCAAAGCTCAAATCAAAGGATATTTTCTCTTTATTCGTTTTGCATGTATCTAGGCCAGCCCAGCCCCTGACACTCCCACAGACCACATATGAGAGGTGCTGGGGTGGGTGACTGGAAAATAGATTCAGGTTTTTACTGGTTTTAATCAAAAGTACATTTTTACTTCCAGCTTTAACTGTTTGTCTTCCTCTTTTTGACTACACTTGTATATCTTTTGAGTAATACTTGTGTTCAATTACAAGAATAGGGAATTAATCAACCTTCTCAGCCTTTTAATTTTCACTGTTGTTCGTGGATCACACATCTGTCAGGTCACCTTTGATCACTGTGGAACAGAGAACGGGATGCCACAGTAAAAACATCATCAATAATTAATATGTTACATGCTCTGAAGGTCTGACCAACTTTTAATAGTTCTTGTTTACTTTTGTCCTTTGTTAAATATTCAGTCATCCCTAGTTTATTTACCTAAGCAATCTTCAGCAAACATTACATGATGTTTGCCAATACCATACCTCCAAGCCAAGTATCATACCTCTCTATTTAAATCTATGCAAAAGTTATCATTATTTAACATTATAATGATTTGTAGTGCTTTTATAATTGCGCTGGCACCTCATTCATCTTGTAATCTCCTGCTATTTTAAAAAGTACATTAAGAAACTGAATTAACAGGGATTACTTACATTATTTTCCACTGAATTAGTGCATTCCGTTCATTGCGTCTCATCCCCCCACCATTAACGCCTGCTGCTGATGATAATTCTTGGCTTTATTTAAAGAAACGCCCAAACCAGATTAAAAGTAAGAACAGATGCTGCTTGAAGCTGAACACGTTTCAAAGCTCAAATCAAAGGATATTTTCTCTTTATTCGTTTTGCATGTATCTAGGCCAGCCCAGCCCCTGACACTCCCACAGACCACATATGAGAGGTGCTGGGGTGGGTGACTGGAAAATAGATTCAGGTTTTTACTGGTTTTAATCAAAAGTACATTTTTACTTCCAGCTTTAACTGTTTGTCTTCCTCTTTTTGACTACACTTGTATATCTTTTGAGTAATACTTGTGTTCAATTACAAGAATAGGGAATTAATCAACCTTCTCAGCCTTTTAATTTTCACTGTTGTTCGTGGATCACACATCTGTCAGGTCACCTTTGATCACTGTGGAACAGAGAACGGGATGCCACAGTAAAAACATCATCAATAATTAATATGTTACAAAAAAAGATGCTCTGAAAGGTCTGACCAACTTTTTAATAGTTCTTGTTTATCTTTTGTCCTTTGTTAAAAAAATATTCAGTCATCTCCTAGTTTTATTTACCTAAGCAATCTTCAGCAAACATTACATGATGTTTGCCAATACCTCCTTAAACTCAAATTATGCACAATAAAACTAACTTTTATTCTTTTTTCTGTATTTTTTGGCTATGTTTTTCCTGTGAAAATATACTAGTTTGCATTAGGGGTGTAACGGATCACGGATAATATATAAAAAAGCATTTGCTGAATTGTACAACTTTTTTTAATCATGGGCATTGGCCAGTATTTTTTTTTTACATTTTTCTTCTGAGTTTTTAGTTTTTGTGGATTTTTTTTCTTGATTCAGACAGATATTTATGCATTGTCAAATGAATCCAAGGCTGAATCAAAATTTTACCCATACCCCTATATTTAGCCCTCCTAATGGAGAATTATGGAAAAATAAGATCTTTGAATTCTAACATTACGCCTACTCGATGACATTATCAATAGCCACTTGTCAGCTACGTTGGCGCAAAGTTGCTAGCGCTCAGGAAATACATAAAAACACTGGTTTTATATCTTTAAAAAGGTCATGTTAACCCTTCCGCTCTCCTTGGGGTCCAGATGGCTCCAACCACATATTGTTATGCGATTTCTTCCATGACAAATTGACGAAGGGGGACAGGATTTTATGTCTGCATGGACATTAGTGAAACTCCGAAATCAGTGAAAAAAAAAAGTTCAGCGCACTGTCCTGTGGTGTCCAGATGACCCCACTTTTAATGTAAACAAGCTAAGGAGAACGGAAGGGTAAAACAAAAAGGCTTTACTTACATTTAAAAGTAAACTTCTGTGCATCAAAGCTCACCCATGTAAAAAAAGGCTTTTCTCCCTCCCCCATGAGGGTTAGCCCTTAAAAAAACTAAATTGAAAGAGAAATTTCTTCAAGTTTGAAGCACTTTAAATTGTGCAACTTATTGTATATTTGCATCAACTTTTGTTAATCAGCAAAATGTATTGTCTGTATTGTTATTAGAAGTTGATGAGGTTGAAAATACTTTACTTTTTTTTTTTTGTCGAAGCATTTCGGAACCCAGGTGCATTTTTGCATCAATAGATGTCAAGGTATAAGATCTGGTTAATACTTTACAAAGATATATTGGAAATTATATTGGTACTAAAAAATACTTGCATTATTCTAAGCCCACTGTAGGTTATAAATTAGAAATTAACATAAAAGCTTGCATTATCGATTTGTCATCATCTTTTAGCTAATATAAATCCACATTTGGACGAGACAGTGAAACTGTGTCTAATCAATAGAGCAGGCTTTTCTCCCTGATATATCAGTTTAGACTTAAAGACTGTTACGCCGCAGGCAAGCCAAGAGCCGCAGAATATGGAAGATGACTCTGTGCCAATGTAACAAGAGGGCTGATCAAAGAAAAGCTCTGTTTCTACTCTGCAATGACCACACTATTGAGAAAGTAGAATAGTGGATGAGGATCAGTCCTATTTCCCCAGAGAAGGGAGTTAAAGAATCTTCTGTGGTTGAATAATTATCGGGTCGTACTCTATCCTCCCCATGGGGTGCATAGAGGAAGCAGGGAAACTGGAACGTTTGTCTCTCAGCTTTACAAGAATCCCTATCAGCCCTGAAAGAACTTTATTGTCTTTAACCCCATAAAGATGTTTTTAATTAAAGTTGTGGCTTCTGAGCGGCTCTCCTGAAGGATGTGGTGAGGATGTTACTCTCAGTCATTCTCATTTGGCTCAGAAACAGCACAGAGGAGCCCAAATACCCTCATGGGTCCTCTAAAGCTCCACCACTGCAAAATGTGAGTTTGATAAGCACAATCAAATATTTGAGCCTTCTTGAACGTTAGTTTGTTTAGTAATATTGGTACATGATGAGCATAGAAACTTGAAGCTCTCCACCTTAATCTGCTTCTGCCTGGGTGTCAAATCCCAGTTATACCTTTGTGCTAAGGCGCTATCTTGTGTAAAGAATTGAGAAATATTTCTCTCAGGTGAAGATTCTTAAAAATAAAAACCCAGTTTTGGTATTCGGCTTTCTTTCTAAAGCCTGAAAACAACTTCAGTTTGCGGTACAACCTTCCATTTCACCTGAAGAACATATTTAGAAGTGTCTTTACACTTTACCAATTTTGAATTTTTTATAGCTGGTCCTCAAAAAGAATGTTTAGTATTGTTATGTTGTTATTCACATTGTGGGCCCCAGAATAACTGAGCTTTTTAGGTTTTTGCCTTACAGAAAAACACAACTCTAAATGCTATGTGTGTATTTGTGTGACATGCCTGCAGAGACTGAGTGAGTTTCTGTCATTGGGCTTCATTGAGAGACCCACTGGAAGCACACAATCCCATCTTTGTGTGCGTGTCCTGCTGCTCTTCTCTACTGTACTGAAAGCGCTCTTGGGAGTCAGGCGTGTGAAAATCCCTCCCTTTGCCCACCTAAACACTTTGAGCAATGTGTCTCTGTGTTCATGCTAGACAGAGAGAGTAGCAGTGTGAAAAATCCTAGTGGTGTGTGTTGGTGTGTGTTTTCTCATGTGTGTGGGTTGGGATGTGGTGGGTGAAACGGAACACTGCACAACAAACCGTCACTGTCTGTGTTGGACATCATAGAGAGATCCCGTATTCATCCTTTAATTTATTAACTCCGAACATAATGACCTGATAAATGGTCCTTTTTATAGTTTTTTCAGACTTTTCCGGACTTTACAACTTTGATCTGCACCTGTCCTCCAAACTTTTTCACCACATAAAGCTCTTTTGCTGATTCTCATTGGTACAGTTTGTTGCCAAAGTTAGAAATGTGTAATGTGTTGACCTTTAAAGAAAGTAAGTTTTGAGACAGAAAAACTTCTATAGTTTTTTTTCTAGTAAGAGAAGCTGTATTGATATAACATCACTTTTGCATAAACATTTCACATTTTTTTTAATTATTTTTACCAATATGCTCAAAATTCCAAACTTTTTCACAGTGTTTAGGGTTACAAATAGACTCATAAACCATACACCAATGCAATATAAAACATAAAAAATCTATTTTACACATTTATAAAAACGCTTTTGGTGCTTACTTGATTATAAACAAAAGAATATTAACAGGATTTCATAGTGCATTACTTGATTGTTTACTTCATAACATAGTTTAACCATTGGAAGCAAACAACTTAAAAAAATATACACAAGCACACAGAAAACAAAGAAAATATTTAGCAAGTCCAAAATAGTCTTGATAGTCATCAATCCAACATTAAGCAAAGTAATGAAGTAATTCCACCTCCCCCATCCATCCATCCATCCATCCATCCATCCATCCATCCATCCATCCATCCATCCATCCATCCATCCATCCATCCATCCATCCATCCATCCATCCATCCATCCAGCATCCAGCCATCCAGCCATCCATCCATCCATCCATCCATCCATCCATCTGAACCTGCTACATCCTTTTTAAGGACAGAGGGTTGCTGGAGCCTTTCACAGCCAGTGTTTGGCAAATGGGGGTTAGACCCTGGACAGATGGCCACTCTATTGCAGGGTCACACAATCACTTTCACACCCAAGGGCAATTTAGAATGATCATTTATCTATTACTGTATGTCTTCCAATTTTAGCCCCGGCTTTTATAAAAAAAAAAAAAAAAATTGGCCTGGTGTTTATTAAAGATAGGCGTCTGTTGGAGACAAGCATTTATTCCATCACTGGCAGAATTGTGGTGATTAATGGGTTCCTTTTGCTGTGAAATTCAGTCACAAAATGTAGACAACACTGGATGAGCATTTCAGGATTTATTGAAACAATAAGAAAATTTTTCTGATTGGCACTGGCTGTGAACATTTCTGTTTTCTTTGAAGCATCATCAATCTCTGGATCAAAAATCCTCTTCACTGTCATGCGAATCATTTTCCTGGAGACACGCGCACCTTTCTGTCTTTGCGCAGTAATCCATGCTTTGTGTTTTTTTTGTCCTGTAATTTCAATCTATGCTTGAAATAAACCAATCAATCAATCAATATCTTCCATCTGCATGCACCATCTTTGGATACGTTTAGGATCCCCCCCAAATGTTGTGCAGATTCCTCACCAGAATGGTCTTTGTCATATGCCACCATATAGAAATTTCTTGGCCATAACTACACTAGGATCACAACACAAATACCAAATACCACACCTGGAATTTGCGCAGGTTGGAGGAATCTTAAAGGAGCCCCGCCACTATTAGAGACCGTTGTCTAAAGTCACGAGCACCTGTTAGACCTGATGTTTGTTGGAGACCGACCACTATTGGATGATATATGGTAAACATGTTTTTTGGACTGTTGAGGGAAGCCAGAAAAAAATCCATGCGTGCATGGGGAGAACAAGCAAATTCCAAACAGAGAGCACCCAGCTGGAATTTTACCCAAGGCCTTCTCAATATAAGGCGGAAGCACTAACCAATGCGTCACCTTGCTACAAAAAGCAAGTCATTTTTAAAAGTATGTTTTAGCCATGACATTATGTAACTGCAACTTATTATCTAATGGGTCTTCTGTGTAACTTCCAATACCTAAAGCTTAAGTCAACAGGAGAAAAATCTTAAATTCACAAGGTTCCAACTGGCCAACTTTGGAGAGACCGTCTCCCAGCCTTATGCCCAACAATAACATTGCTCTATTTTTAAAAAGTCTTTTACCAGATGTAAAGGTTTGTGTAAAAAAGCTAAAATTAGTTACATAAACAGAGGAAGACAAGAAAAACATCTTAACATCCCCGTGTCTTCCTGTTTCTTTTCTCGTCTATGGGATTCCCATTTGAATGGATCCAACACAAAGAGCCTGTCCTCATAAACAAGCAGCTCATGTCCATATTGTTTTGCCACATAGCATGGGAAGAGTCGAGAGGCGGATGCGGGAACTGTAAGGTCGGATGGAAGCCCAGTCACGTCTCATTGTGCCATACCACAACACAGGATGGGGTGGATTCCAGTTTGGATGGACGCACGAACGCAAGCAAATAATGATTAAACACATGCACTTGCGCGGAACAGACAGGACATAGGTGACCTCATCCACGTGAAGCAAAACCACAGGCAAAATATCCAGCATCCAATTCAGTCCACCACGAAGGAGGTTATTTGTTTAGCCACAGGCGCTGCCACCTGCTGCTGGTGGTAAATGTCAAGCTTCATCATTACTGAATTAGAATTTAGTGTACAATTTGGCTCTGTAGGGCGTCTCAGTGTTGTTCAGCTAAATTATGTTTAGCTTTGGTCTTTAAGTTTTATATTTGCTACTCTTTCATTGTCCCTTTTTTATTGCACCCACTTAGCCCTGTAGGTAGTGTCTGGTTTCTGTTTCTTTTCAGGGATCACATTTTAGAGAGGTTCATTCAATCCCTCTCTTCACTTCTGCTGTACACTCTTCCATCTGTCTGCCTGTTTGGTTTTTTGGTATTTGTTTGTGTTTGTGGCCTTGCCTCCCTGAGCATGTAGACATGTGCCCTGTTCTCCCTCTAATTGGTTCTCTGTATTCATGAGGGGATGCGGAGAAAGACAGCGAGGCTGCAGCCAAAGCTGACTCTTAATAAATGTCAGTCCACAGCTGTGCTATGGACCGACGGCTCACTGATGGGCTGCTTATTATAAAGAGGCAGTTAATGCAAGAGGAGACAGCAGCTGAGGCGAAGTTTCACGGATAAAGAAGAGGAATGCATCTAGGAAGGGAGGGGGAGGAAGATGGGGCAGAATTACTCCTGCAAAAAAACCTCACCTCGTGTCGTTGTGGCTTGAGGGTAGTGATTGTGAAAGTGCGTCTGACCGGAGGGAGGTCACACAAGCAGGGACGGACCTTTTGTTTGTCCCAGCAAGCTTGCGTTTTTCTTGCATTTTTTTTCTGTCCTGTGCTATAGAGTGAATACTTGTTTGTAGCCATTCAGCAGGGTTTGTGCAGCTCTTTGTTTGTGTCTGCAGGGGGATTGTTAGGTATGTGTACATGTCTGGTATACTTCCACATATTCATCCTGTCAGACTCCAAGTGTGACTCCTCTCCTCCCAGCACCTGTCTTCTCACACAAGTCCCAGGATTGTTCATTATCACCCCAACTGCTTTGTTTTTGATTGATTTAAAGTTCTAACAGACCAAACTTTTTCCTCAGTGGTCCCTCTTATCTGGTTAATTCTAAATAAAAGCTTTAATAAAGATATTTTAGAGAAATGAATGAATAGGAAAAGAGTTGCCTACTTTATACTTTCAATATTAATAATAATCCAATGTTTACGTTCTTTAATTTACTGTAACTTTTCAACCGTTTACATGATAATTCCAGCAGATTCTGAAGGAGAAAAGCGGCGACGCCTCAGCTGTTAAAGGGCTAACAGACTTGCATCTGGGAAATTGTTTATTTTCTCGATTCCTATATACGCGCCTTTGTTTGTGTACATTTAGCAGCTTGTTCTCATTTATGCTCTAAGTATCGGAGTTGACTGACAGTTTGTTGTGTTTGGCTTTGGCAGCCATTATTTGTAGCAGTCAGCAGGCCTTTTTTTTCTTTTCTGTATAGCAGACGTTTTTGAGTTTGCTGTCTGTCATTCTGCAGGGGCTGCAGGGCAGTTTTGTGGACAGTCGCTCATGCCCGAACCCCTCCTTTCAGCCTCCATGTTTACTGCATAAAGGGCTTCTTCAAGCTGAATGTTTTGGATTCTAAAGGGTCATGGGAAGACTAAACAGGAATTCTCAGTTATTTTGTTTTTAATAGCCAAGATCTGAAACATGAAAAAGGCCAACCCTGCTTTTTCGATATGCTGTTTGTTTTGTTTTTTGATAAAAAGACACAAATTCTGAGATAATTGCTTAACCCAAAAGCACTACTACCAAGAATTCCTAATAAGGTTCTAGGTCTAATTTATTGTTCACATAAAAGAAAAAGTCCTTCTACACTTGCACCAATATCAGTGGGGCGAGGTTATTATGCAGCTTAGCTAAGTATCATTTTACTTCTAAATTTTGATAAAGTTTACAAGGTTTCAGAAATGTATTATAGTTAGTTTTATTTTTTCTTAAATACGTGGGTGGGAAGCGAGGTTATATTTTTTGTGCTCGATTTAAGAAACACAAAAACCACCAAACACTAGCATTTTCTTTTCTACTAGCAGAAGTGCTCTTTTTTTATTTTTACAAAAATAAAACTCAAATAGACCTTTTGGATTGCAGTGGCAAAAAAAAATTAATTATTTGCAAATTTCTAAATATAAAAGAAATGTTTAATAGAAGGGCATAATTATTCTGTTCTTTTTTAAATGAAACTTTAACATTTATTAAGAGTATTAATGTTTATCATTTGTAAGACTTATTGGTTTCTTTGATGGTAATTTGCAGGTATTTTAAAATCTATTAAAGATGAATGCAAATACTTTTGTTGTTTGCTGTCTAAAAGTGTTGTTTATATGCTAAGTGAATTACATAATAGAAGACTCCAGCATGGCTGTATCCGATAAACTCAGATTTTAATACATCCTGACATTTTCAGAATGTTAGGGGTCAGAAATGAGAGCCCAGTTGTGTACGATGGCAGCCACTGCTTGTTTACAACATGTAGTAAGATTCCATATTTGATTAACAATATATTCAATTTGGTTAGATTTGCTCGTCATAATTAATAGGAAGCTGTTATTCAATAGAGGAAAAGGCTTCAGGATGAATGACCCCTGTGTCATCTGGTTCATTGTTTACTTCCAGTAATGCTTACTAACTTCATCTCACTCTTTTCTCTGCTGCTCAGCCCCTAACAACAAAGCTATAAGGTATTTCATACACTTTAGATTCAAGATACCACTCAAAATTCCATAAGTTTTTGACTTAAAGCACCATATACAGTACTTTAATTTATACTAATCCATTTTAGACTCAAGTGACTTCTAATTCTAACCTAATAATTAAGTATTTAATGCATCCCAGCATTACATTTTCTGTAGAAGACTGCAACTTAAAGTGGAAAAATGTATTTCAATGGATTTGAACTATTGTTGAACACAACTGACTCAATCTAATAGTGTGTTATATAGTTTTTCGTTAAACTTAAGGGGAAAATTCAGACTGGGAAAAGGATTTTTTCTGGACCGAGTCCACCCAATTTGTTCTGGCTTGAGTCCCGAACCTTGCATTTGGTCTCTATTCAGACTGCTGTCAAGCTTGGACCAAAGTGTAACATCAGTGGCAGCAGTTACAGGGGCGGCTCTAATAAAAAAAAAGAAATATGGAGGTGCTGCACTTGGTAAATATTTGTCAAGAAAGTTCACTTATTAAAAGTTTTTATTTCGCTGATCAATTTGAATGTCTGTATGAAGATCTAGTTGAACACTTTTTACTGCTAATTTTGTACGGCAGAGGCATGCTGGGTAAACCTGCATTCTTCTGACCATATTTTAATGAACTGCTGTTGCATTGCTGCTCAACGTTTGCCAATGACCAGCTCTGTGGCCATTTTGGTTCAGTTGTTCTGGTCCCAGTACGGATCGTATTCAGACTGAAGAATGTCAGAGTGAACCAAAGTTCAGTCCGATTGGAAACAAACAGAAACCACATCAAAAGATGGATCAGAGAGCGTTTCCTGGTCCCAAACCAGGGCCCGCTTGTTTGCATTCAGACTGAAACATTTTCCAGATTATCTGTGAAAACGAACTCTGGTTCACTTTAACCAGACCAAATGTGTCCAGTCTGAACACACCCTTACCCTCTACAAAAAGCCAGAGTTTTCTGTCATTCATTGGAAACAGAGGTTTGATATTTTTTTTTTTTTAAATGACACTCATCACTCCACTTTCTTTAAAGTCCTATTCCAATAATTTATGTTATCTATTTTAAAAGAGTTCCAAGTAATCTTTTCATTATGAGTATACAGTTTGACAAAACCAAAAAGACCTGTGGTGTTTTAACATCTGCAGAATGCCAGGAGGTTGTTCAAAATTCTCCTCTGACTTTTGGACTGAACTATTGGCGTTAAGTAAGCCTCATTTCCCAAAAGCAACGGTCAATGTCAGAGTTATCCAGCTGATCAGTGTTGAGCCAGATGGTAGCTCAGACGAGGAAAATAAAGACTTTAATACATTTATTTGTGGATGCATTAGAATGGAGCGAAGCAGGGAACTGCC
The DNA here is from genome assembly GCA_003999625.1 of Oryzias javanicus. NCBI lineage: Eukaryota > Metazoa > Chordata > Actinopteri > Beloniformes > Adrianichthyidae > Oryzias > Oryzias javanicus. The sequence goes on from CM012445.1 coordinate 8,676,325, forward strand.
GATTGTAGTTGATACATAACAACTACAAGCATTTTTCAACAGCAAATTTTCTTGGTTCACCAAAATTTGAATAAAGAAGTTCTCAGACATTTATATGTATCCTCCATCATGAGAAAAAATTGTAAATTTCACTCAACAATGTTAGTGGAGTCTGCTTTAAGTTATCTGAATGCATTCAACGGTTTATTCGTCCCCTTGACCGCCGCTTTCCTCTCAGGAATTTCATCTGCTACTGTCGCTGCAGAGTTTCAAGCAGCTTCAGTTCATGCTGCTTTCATTTGTTTCTGCACTCTGTTGGAATGAGCAATCAGATGCTATCAGAGCAGGTCTGTGTCTCTGCACCTTCAAGACACTCTGGAAGACTCTTTCCACAGGGAAAACCTCCTCCTGTGATGCATTCAGCACACTAATATAATCAACCAGCACTTACCTTTAACTTCCATGCATGCTTTGCCTATTGATTTAGTGAATAATGTGTAGATCACAATTTCCAAAGCTTGAATGTTGTTTCTCACTACATACTTTGGATAAATGTCTGCTAAAAGATCATTATCAATATCAATCTGTCCTTCTTCCTACCTGAGATGCCCAAAGACCCACTCCAATGAAAATGGTGTTTTTGGTGTGGTTAACATGTTCTTGTAGCATTTTCCTTATAATGGAGGACATATATACAATAATTTAAGATTAAAACTGCATTTCTGAGTATTCCTTTATTCAAATTGCATTGGATCAGCAGCAGATACCTTTGGTTTGAAAAAGCTCGGGTTGATTCAATGGGCGAGACAAAATTTTCCTGCAGACAAATAGATCCAATAATGTCTTCATTTTCCTAGTCTGAGCTGACATCTGGCTCAAAACTGGATAGCTCTGATACTTTTTTGCTACGCTAATGTTAGCTTGAGTGTGTTAATTAATATAGCTGGAAAACGTGTAAACAAAGGAATGCTGTGAAATTAGCGGAGCTAGCTGCCACACCAAAAATCACAACCGAGTTGTGAATTTCTAATGAACCCCTGCAGAAAACATGTCTTAAAAAAAGACAACACAGACTTTTTGATTTTAGCTAAAAACAGCATAATCATAATTAAAAGACCACTGGAACACTTTTACAATAGAAAAATATCGTTGGAGCGGGACTTTAAGGTGGGCAAACATTGACAGGTTGTATTTGATGCATGTACAGACATAATGCTGAGTGATATGACACTTTTTACACTAAACAAAACAACTGAGGTCTTTACTTAAACAAAAACATTTCCTAAGTACAGCTGACTGTCAGTTTGGGTGACTGTAAAACGTGTAGCTGCAGAAATATTGACATAGACATCGATAACATTCCCACAGGAGGGAATTCTTTAAGAAAACGTAAAGCCAAAGATTGAAAACAAAAGCATTCTTAATTTTGTACTTTCTCCTTTTTATTATAAAATGAAGAACACCATTAAGGGTTAAATTCACCTCAGCTTTGGGGGGTAAAAAACAAAACATCTACCGTACCCAGTAGCATCTGTGCATGCAAAACCAAGCTCAAGCATATCCCTCTGAGTGACTTCTGGTGATCATCCATCATCCAGATGACAAATGCAGCTCCGTCAGTGTGAGTTTGTGAACGTTGGGCTTGCACCGACAGAAAGGTGACAGACAAGCTGAGAACGAATTGCAAACTGTAAGTTATTTGACAGAAACAACTGCACAAAGAATTCGTTTTATGTTGACCTACAACGGAGAGTTCGAAAAGTAGCCAAGCATGCAGACAAGCTGTTATCACTCATCGCATTTTTTTCTTTTTTTTTTTTTTTTTCATTTGTACCCATGGAAACATTGGAATTTACAAACAAACTTTGTGGTGGTGTGATTGATGACTGTCTGGCTGTCTGGTGAAGCAAAAGAAAACCAAACAAGTTTGTATTTGTGTAAAAAAATTACAGTTATGGTAACCAAAAAATGGGTGTATTTGTTTAGTGTTTGTCTGTGTTTGTGTGTCTATATGTTCAGATTTAGCAAACTGAGACAGCCTCATTCTCCTGCGATTTCTATCTTTCAGTCTGTCTATTCATCAGACATTGTCATGATTTCTCTGTCAGGCAGAGATTGACGACCAAGCAAGGAGTCCAGTTGGACAAACTGTCGGGAATGTCAAAGTTGCAGAGGAATCGTAATGCGTTTAGGTCACAGAAGACATGCTTTTCTGGAAAACAATCAGCTGGTGAAAGTAAAGTGTCTTTTATTTTTACATCGATTTGGGGCTGTTATCTTTGCAAGCTGGAAATACATTTTTTTTTTTTTTTTAACTCTAAAATAAATGTTGCAAATTCCTCACTTTCATTTAAGAAGTGTGACAACAATAACCCAAAATCTTTGAATTAATTTTATTTTTATTATTTGTACTATATATTTATTTATTGTCATAGATATACGGCCAATTTTCCACCACTTCCCTGTTATCATCCTTGACAGTTAACACTATCTTTTTTGTTCTTAAATTTCCATGGTGAAACGGAAAGAGGAATAGAACCGGTTTTTACAGGAACATTTTTGCTTTGTAGAATCACAGCTGCACTACATCATTCATCCAGACGGATCCTTTTCTTATCTGAGAAAATCAGAAATGACTACAAAATGAAGAAGCCATCATTTTACCCTCTCACAATCCCCCAACTTCTTTTTCCTGATTTAACAGAAACCAGGAAGTTGACACTCAGCTGTTAATCAGAAACGTATGTCAGTTTTGAGATCAAATATTAAATCAATTTTAAAAAGGAAACACCCTTTATGCCCTTTTCATGTTTTTTTCCCATTATTAAGAAACAAGCAACAAAATGATTTTTAAGCAGCCTAGTAGAAGTATGTTTATTTCTGTACTTATTATGGTCATTTTACATTGTAATGGATGGCGACTGGCTGACTTTTTGTTTTTGAGCTCTTCCTCAATTCAAGTTCCAATAAAAAAAAAAAAATGATGAAAACAAATTAATAACTGATAGTTAATGTCATTTTTCTGGTTATAGAAATGAGTCAGCATTATAATGCTGGGCAGTAACTGTTGCCATGTTTTCTTTTTAAAAAATTCTAAGCACTTAAAAACTGTCTTTAAGTTACTTGGTTCTAGTGATCTTCAGTCAGTTTTAATTCACAATATCAAAATAATGTCAAATTTAGGGTCAAAGACCCACTCCAATGAAAATTATATCATGAGGTTTAATTATGGACATATATAAAAAAATGTATGATAAATCTATAATTAAAACTGGGTTTCAGAATATTTCTTTATTCAAATCTGGAAAAATCAAAAGCAGCTGAAAAAGTGCTGTTGAAAACCGCAGCATGTGAAATGGACAGGCCAAAGTCGCCCTGCTCCACTCCATTCTGATACATCCCCTTGCTGACAAATAGATCCATGCATGTCTTTGTTTTCCTCGTCTGAGCTGGCTCAAAACTGTACGTCTGGATAGCTCTGGTTTAATCACCAGTTTTATTGCACCACTGGGGTTATAAGGGAATGTAAGCAAATAAGGTATGATGGGATATCCACTGAAGCTTACTTCTGCACCAACAGTCCTGCCACAACTCCTTAACTCCTGCCATGCTGCATAAAATTTGTCCTAAAAATTACACAAGTTTTTAGATTTTGCTCATAAATGGCATAATCATAGTTAAAAAAAATCACTGGGAATTCAACAACAGATCAAAATATGATTGGATTCAAGTATATAAACCTTATCATATAATGAGCTCAACTGTCGTTTTTCTCTGTTTTTTTAAGGGATTTGAAATGTTTTGTTTGTGTTTCCTATTGGAATATTATTAATATGTCATCATTTCACTAAAGTTTGCATCATATATACTCAAAAACTAAAAGGGTCTGTATTTTTTACTTTTTCAGTTTTTATAGCCATGACCTGGTGTGAATATGACACATGTCTAGATAAATTGACAAGCTCTGGGTTAAAGGTGCTCCTCGTGGGCCCCATCCAGCCCTGCAGAAACAGCCGTAACAGCCACCGCAGGGACCTGCTTTTCTTTCCTACCTTTAATGTTTTTGACACGACTGGGTCTTGGCAATTTCAGCGGGTCTGACAGTATCAGCAGGATAAGGATTTCACGTAGGTAAACGTGTGGAAGCTGCAGAAATATGACTCTTCCTCCTGCCCGAGGGTTTGGCTGACTAAACACTGAAGCTTCAGCATTAAGCAGGGCTGCCTTTTTAGTCAGATGAAGCTGCTATTTGCAGGAATACTAATTATGACAAAATTCTAATTTCTCCTAATTAATTGCAACATGTTCCAGAGATGCGACTGCAAAGACGCTCACGGATAGAAGTTGGTGCAAAAAAAACAAACTGAATTAGTTAGAACTCATCCACTAAGATGAAACGAGGAGCAACATCAATAATGGCCTTTAAAAGCCAATAGAAAACTATAGCATGAAAAACACAGTCCTGCTTCGCTTCTCAAGGTTTTTTGCTGTTAAAATGAACTTGAAGTTAGTCCTAAGATATTTAATCAATACATGAGTTCTAGTTCTTTACTCACAATTGTTTATTTATACACATCTACAATGCAATTCAATATTTTGCTTTCTTCCAAGCACATTGATTGGCACTTCTCATCGACACTTGGGCCTTATTTGTTTTATTTTGCAGCTGCGTGGTTATCGACTCCTACCATTCAGGTTTTCAAATGCTGCACCAATGCAAATGGGTGACATTCAGCCTTCATGATATTCAACAAAAACCTTTGAAATCACACAAAATAGATAAGAAGAAAGGCTTTGTCTCTGTATCAGGTTTGTTCTGAGATGCAGTCACTGAACGTCTTTAATGTGTCCTGTTTCCTCGTGTCACTCATTTCTTCCCTCAACACTTTATCCGTCTTTTTTATGCCCTCTCTCAGCTCTGCCTTTCCATGTACTTCTGAGTCCGAAGAATTTCAGTTTCTTAGAAGCACTTATGAAACTAAGTTAAATAGAAAAAAAGAAAACCTGGCTTTGACAAGTGCATCAGATGTGGGCTATACTTTATTTCACTCCAGTAAATAATTTAGGGGGAAGTTCCATTTTGCTCCAACTCAAACTCATTCACAAAGTGTCCTTGCGGTATTTCTCTTCCAAATGCTGCACTGCAACAAGAACGGATGTATCCGACACTTCCAAGCATCTCATAAAATCAGGGCATTTTTTTGGTCCTTTTTTTAGTTTTTTTGCTGAGTTCTTGTTTTTCTATCACTGCAAATGAGTGTGGTCTGAGATTGTCTATTATCTCGTAAAAAACAGTGAACAGTTGGATTTAAAGGTAAATTTTTACTTTTTAACAGGGAAGTGTAAATCCAGGCCTCGAGGGCCGGCCTCCCGCTTGGTTCTAAAGAAACTCTGTCTTATCTGCTGCTGATTACCTGGATCACGTGTGTTTAGCCAATAAGGAGCTTCGATGGTAGGTTGGTCGGGAAACATGTAGAACACCAGTCCTTGAGGCCTGGATTTTAACACCGCTACTTTTTGACAACCTTTTAGATCAGAGGTCCTCAGTCTCTGAGGACCGGTACCGGTCTATTAAACAGTTGATACAATGTACCTTTTTTCCATTTTTGTCATAATGTGATTGTAAAAACAGCTCAGTGGCCTTGTGGTAGAGTGTCTGCCCTGAGACTGGAAGGTCGTACGTTCAAATCCAAGCCGAGTCACACCAAAGACTCTAAAAATGGGACCCAGTGCCACCCTGCTTGACACTCAGCTATAAGGGGTTGGACTTGGGGTTAAACCACCAAATGGTTTATGAGCACGGCTGTGTCTGCAGCTCACCACTCCCCCAGGGTATGGGTCAAATGTGGAGAACAAATTTCCACATTGCGGTGTGTGACAACTAACTGGATTTTAACTTTAAAAGAAGTTTTATTTTGGAAAACTACCGTACTCTCCCCACCAGATCTGACTCATTCCTAACGCATCAAGTCGCTTGGTCACGTGACAAAAAGACATCCTCTACTTTCTTAAAGCGGCCACACTGACTTATAAATTAAAACCCCCAAGCTAGGAACTTTAGCAGAAAACAAAAGTATTTGGGAAAGTTTACAGATTTTTTTTCTTTAGCTTCCAGTTTAATCTAATCTGCAGCTGGTTTAAGATTTATTTGTTGACCAGATTTTGTGTAAGAAAAGTGACAACCCAACATCAAAGCTCCTTATTTGCTAAAAACACCTGATCCCAGGTAATCAGCAGCAGATAAGGCAGAGTTTCCGGAAAACCAGCAGGAGGCCAACCCTTGAGGGCAGACTTTGGACATCTCTGATTTAAACTATTGTGACAATCGGCATATAGATTACTTTCCTTTGCCGGTTCAGTCAAGGTTGCTCGTTGTTCTCATGATAACGTGCCCCATCCCGTATCAAATAGTCTGCTTTTTGTGAAAACGCAATCTAAACTGTAAATATAACAAGAACAAAGTACTAAAAATCAATGGAATATTTATTTCTTTTTCAATTGACTATGGTTTAAGCAGGATAATTCCCTTCACAGTGTGCATTATCAAAAATGAATGCACTTTGAGGAAGCAACTGTCCTGGGCTTCCACAGCATGCGTTTACTTAAGATAATGCACACTTCGTCAGGAATTTACCTCTTTATAGTTTGTGGGAACAACTATTGCAAAAAATCCATATTTTCGGGTAAAGGGTCATGTTTTTTTGTCTGTTAAAGAAAGCTATCTTTTTTTAAGTTTGAAGTGTATCAATTTAATGCAAAAAATAACTTTTTTTTTTACTTTGCTAGCTCGGGGGTTTCAAATTACTAATTGGTGCAGCCGCTTTAAGTAAACAGCGGATGGATTTTAGACTCTATACCGAATTAGTCAAGAACGAGTCGGCTACAGTGGGGAGAATCCAGCAGTTTTCTAACATAAAACTTAATTTAGAACCAGACTGCAAAATAAAACTGAAATAATATTGGTGATGTTTTTTTCTGGTACCAGTGATGTGGGGACCACCAGCATAGAGCTAGATGTTATTATAACTGCTGGTAATAAATACAGAGTTTCATTACTTGCAAACCTTATGTTTATATGTTGTTAAAAGTGATTGTATGAGTGTCTCTTGTATTCTTGCGGCACAGCAGTTTTTCTTGGCGATAAAGAGGCGTTTATAAGTGTGTATATATATGTGTGTGTGTGCATGATGGCAGTCTGGATGATGCATCCTATCCCCATTAGTGTTAGCCTAGATCTGTCAGAGCTTTGTTGGGTTACTGCCTAGGAAAATCTCAACCCTCAGGAAGAATGTGATGGGCCAAACAAACACGCAGAAGAACAAACGCTCCCACATCCTCCAGATTTCTCTGGATCTCACAAGCTGCACTTTCCTGATAATCGTTCCAATCTAACAGTCACACGTACCCCCATACATCTCCACGCTCTGATTTGTATGTGTAACGTTTTGAGGGTCTCGCTTTTTCTGTTGCTGGATTTTGACTGACACGTGTCGAAAACATCAGAGTGTAACTTCAGGGACTTGGCTGATGCTTCTGGATTTCAGTCCTCTCGTTGCTGTTTTACTGGACCCTTAGTGCTGTACAGGTTATTAACCAATATAAATCATCAATCCTCACTGCTTTCTCGTAATACTGTTTATCACTGTGGAGATCAATAAAAGAAGTATGATATGAGCTGAGATAAGTGCTGCTGGTAATGCAAGCCATTCCTCATTCACATAATTTAATCACATCATTTTCCATCAAAACAAACTAGTTTTCAAAACTCTCCTGTCTTATGTCTTTTCTTTTGGGCTTGCTTTGATCTGCATCTTTATGGCATCCCACCTCGCTCAGCTACAGCACATTAACATGACGTTTTATTTTCCTTTGGGGGCTGGCTGTTGCCGCTGTTTGTAAGTAAACACAAAGCTGTCCTACATTTTCCCTTATCGGTGGAGCTGCTGTGCTTTGACAAGAGCTTTGTGCTCGCTTTTAAAATCTCTTCTAATTAATTTATCTTTCATTAATGTGCTGTGACACATAGCCTCCCTCTATCAAACCAACCAGTCAGTCTGTTAACTCACAAGCCCCGAAGCCCCTTTTAATCCCTCAGTGTCAGACCTGGGAGGAGAACTTCAGATGAGTCTCCAGTCAGTCGCTTCTCTTGTTGTTTTATCGTCTCTGAGCATATATTCTTTCCTCTTTTTCGTTTTTCTTTATCTGTCTTTTTACACTTTCCACAATCCTTGCAAAAAATACAATAAGATTATCAGAAGTCATTGTTGCAGTAAAGCTGTAAAACCTGTTCATGTTGATGGATTATTTCCCTCTGATTGGAGGGATGATTACCAGAGCGATGGCTGCTCCTTTCAAAGCTAAAAGAAAGAATAAGCACATAATAAAAATGAATAGCTTTATTGTAAACTCTGGAGTAAGATAGATGCAACAAAATGGAAAAAAAAAGGCTTTTAACTTGGAATTCTTTGGCCAAAAACCTCTGCTGCTCTTGCCTCATCAGTAATTAAGGGATCTCATTGTTTTCCTCACAAGAGCCGTCTACTGTCAGGCTTTGAGCTCTTCTTTTTATAACCTTATTTCAGACAGCTCATTACACTGATTTTCAGTGGACTGTTTTTAAGCTCTAGCCTCAATAAAAAAGCTTCAAGAAAGAATAAATAACTGCATAGTAGCTTTCAAACTTTTAAATATTTTTAAAAAATCTTTTAATAATTTAGTTATTTCTGTTCTCTCATCTCTGCTGAAACCCTTCAGGGTCATTGATTTTTGTATATTTTGTGAATATCTGAAAGTATGTACCTTTTGTTTGGCATGTCTCAATTAGATCAGTTATTATTACAAAATCAGGATAGAAATAAAAATGTTTGTTTTATACCGTTGATTTTCTGTGATATCAAATAAATGGCAGATTTTTTTTTTTTTTGCTTATAAAAATAATACAATTAAGATCAAATATACTGAAAGTAAAACTATATTGAAAGTAGACAGAATTATTTATCAACTGTTTAAAGACCCACTCCATTGAAATTACTGTTTTTGGTCTTTTTAACATGTTATTGTGGCTTTTTTTCTCATCATGGAGGGCAAATATAACAGAATATAAGATGAAAACTCAGTTTCTAAATATTTATTAATTGAAATATCGATGGTTAAGGAGCAGATGAAAACCAACGGTTTGAAAAAGCTCAGGTTTGTGCAGCAAAATTTCCTTCTCTGCTCTAATTCCAATCCATCCACCTGCAGACAAATAGATCCATTAACGTCTTCAATTTCCTCGTCTTAGCTTCCATCTTACTCCAAACCAGGGGCGTCAAAATATAGCAGAAGTCCCGCCAGATTGTTTAATCCGGCCCAGTCATGAAGAAAAAAGATATAAGGATGTTGGAACAAAAGCACATTTTTAGCCCAATCCTGTGGCAGGTTATGACGGTTTAAAGAAATGGCCGCAATGTACAATTCCGTAAGGGAGGTAAGGAAGCAAAGGAAAAGAAATACCAGCATAACAAGAGATCACAATAAACAGCATTTCTTTGCAAGGCCGGTAAGATGCAGTTAGGTTCCTCACCAGTTTCACTGCTTTCAAATTTCTGTAAAAAAAAAAATCAGGTGAGTAATAATAATATTTATAATAATAATAATAAGTGATTAGACTACTAGGTTGTTTGTGGTATTTTTCCAACTGAGAAAAAACAAACAAACAAAAAAAAAGCTACAGGTAAAAAGTTGGCCATAAGTTATTTTACTATTATGTTACTGGTCTGGCCCACTTGATGTTAAACGGGTTGAATGTGGCCCCTGAACCAAAATGACACCCCTGTTCTAAAGTGTACAGCTTCATACCTCCAATACTGCTCGCCGTTTTTTTTTGCTACACTAATGATATCTTTGGGTTGTGAGGGGTTGTAAGCAAAGGAATGCTGGGATTTTAATATTGCTTTGCTGCCACACCAACAACTACAACCCTGAAACAAACTTCTAATGCTCTGCAGAAAAAAATTACACATTCTTTATTTTGGCTAAAAACAGCGTAATCATAATTAAAATATAGCTTGAAACACTTTTACAACAGAAAAAAAATATATACTTGTATTAGGAGTTTAACAGTTTAACATTATAAAGTTAGGAAATCCATAAACTCTGATTTTTCTCGATATTAACTTGTGTTAAGAAACTGATGCAAGTAGAAAACAATTCTGACGGACTAATGGAGGTATAATGTTTTTATGGTCAAATATGGATGCTGTTCCCTCCAGGCGATAGAGGAGAGGAACCATCTGGCTTTTTGTCATCACTCTGGTTTTAGGGGAAACATATGCTGTAATTTGGAAATCTTTTAAGAAAAATAGCTTGATCATTGCAAAAACAATGCCAAACCACATTCTTGACATACTCGAACAGCATCATGCCATCTGTAGAAGAGTGCGGCGGTTCAACTGGCAACAGCATCACCTGTCATCATCTGAATATATTAGTGACACAAATGAGGTGTTGCACTTTTAAAACTGTCTCACTTTAATGTCAGATTAGGATTTTAGAATATCAAACCTGTCTTAAAAGCTTGTGTGCTGCTTTGTTTTTTCAGTGTGTTTGTGTGAGGAACAAAAGGAAAAGATCAGTACATGAGATGCCTAACACAAACAATTTAGTTTGTCTTCTATAAATTTAGAATATAAATATAAATAAAATTTGAAAATCTTTTTTATTAATACATTTTTAAAAGCAGCTCAAGATTTCTGGGAAAATGGAGAACTAAAGCGAAAAAAAAAACATGGAAGTAAAGCAGAGCAGGGAAGAACGGGGCTTGGTTTCCACAAGTTGCTGCACTGTGACGTTTGCTTCAGTTTATTTTTAAGCACTCTGATGGATAAGACTTGGGGATGGTACATGCTGTTCGGAGCACAGTAATAATTAATGAAGGATTTTATGAAAAAGCACAAGAAGCCAGCTCAGCAAGTTTCAGTTATGACCCTTTTGCTGGAGCTCTTATCTGTTTCTTTTAATCTGCTCTGTTGTTGTCATACACCTGCATCCCAGTTCTGTTTCGTTTTTTATTTAATCTTTCTCTTTGTCTCTTTTTGTCTTTGTGTTAACAGGCTCAGGAGAACGTCTTTGTTGAGTTTAACCACGAGGAGCTGCTTGAGTTCTATAACAAGGTCTGCTTTTGTCTTGCATGTTAGCTTATATTTTGACATATTTATATCTCCACTTGTATTCTCCATACTTATTTATTTTTCATATCTCCCATCCCCTCTAAATGATTTTTGTCTTTCAGGCTCTCAAAAAAGTTCTATTTTTTGTTTTCTTTCAGCTTGAAATGGTGCAAGGACAGTTGGATTCCCTAACTTGATGCCTGGTACTTCATGTGCAGCCGCACTCAGACAAACACAGTTATTAGAGCGACGCTGACTACTCTGTCAGCTGTTAAAAGTGGAGCAAATCCAGTTTTTTCTTTGATTTATTGAGAGGTTGATCAAACACAACAGAGGGAGTTATTTCAGAGTTTTTTTGCAGTCAGTCACCTAATAAAATTAGATTTTATAGTGGAAAGCAACTACCCTTTATATCAATATGAATTACCCTTAAACAAGCCTTCTTGTGGCATTTTTAGGAACCTACTGTAAGTAATGTGAATTTTATGTATTACTTCCAATAACAAAATGTGCTAATATCTAATAATGACCAATGCATGTAACTTGATATAGAACAAAAGAGTTATGTAACTTGGGGGGAAGCTGCATCGCTATTAAATTTTTCAGTGATAATGAAACCCGTTCAGGCTGTTGTTGTTTAGTTAAGCCTCATTATTTCTAATTAGAACCAACCTGGACCTGGTGCTTCAGCAGATGGGAGTTCTGGGATGCTCAGCAGATCTTCATTGTGAGTTTGTGTGCTGACAGACTCACACTGCATCCTTGTTTGTGGTCTTATCCATGAACAAGGACATATTGACATCAGCGGTGTTGGTAAAGAGGAAGAAGGTGAATCTCTGTGTATCTGCCAGCTAACATATGTCGTAAATACACATGAGATCATCATTCAGCAACAGGATTATTAGCTTGAATACAGGAAATGGGCTATTATAGATTATTTTTGATTCAGATACTTTCAGGCATTTTAGATCAGGAAAGGTTTTGCCATCCTATAGCTTAATTTGTGACTAAAAAGAATTTAAATTAAGTTTGAAATCTGATGAGTCAGTTAAGTAAATGATTCACCAGGATGAGGGTAGATGGTGCAGCTGCTAACTCACTCTATAACTGCCCCACTTTTTTCCCACAGGCTCCTTTCCGTTAAATGTTTCTCCATCTGTAATGGCTTTAACAGTTTACCCCATTTAGCCTGAATAGTCATCAGGTCAATCTGGAAAAAAAGTCACATTTTCAAAGCCGCTCTGTCTGACCTCTAGCTGTTAGACACTCTTCCACTTCATTCTTTTGTTCGATTTTTTTCTCCAACAATGATGGATATTAATTGATTACGTTATTTATATTTAGTCTGCATAATGTATTTAATTTAGTTAAATCAAGTTATCTCAGCTGTCTTTAAAAGCTTTTTCAATGTTAAGTTTCATGAAAACAATTTAAACTCTTTAAATCTTGTCAAAAACGTTGTCCTGTTCCACTTTAGTATTCAGTAATGTAATAATTATTACCAAATTATTATTTCTTGATGTCCTTACGTATTCTGCCATTTTTTGAGCATTTTTTCCTCATTTTTTGCCACCATGTCAGACCGCCTGCAGCCAGAGGGAGCACCTTGTTCCACAGCATGTGAACAGATGGCAGGGCCAGGCAGAGATTGCTCCCTTAAAAAAAAAAAAAAAAAAAAGCTCACAGAAAAAGAATCTCACACGTCAACACTCACACTGAGACCCAGCAGCACCGAGCAGACACAGTCCCAACACGAGCGTCACGTCTGGTGAGCTCTGTCACCTGTCTAAGCTGTTTGTGGGGTTTGTGCTATAAAACAGGCATGTTTTTGTTTGGACTCCACACAAATGCTGGTGATTGTGTAGCAGTTAGTTGGGGTGTTGGTTTTGGTTCTGTAATACATGTTACCCTAATGTTTGGCTGCAAGCGACGAAAGCTGAAGTACACATAACAGACACCAGTTATGGATTTTTGGCAAGTAAAGTTCAGCATAAACTATATTCATCTTTATGCACCTCTCAAAGTTTTTTCTTTAGATAAGTTTTACATTTTTTCTCTACATTAGATATGTTACCAATATTTAATTTGATCCTGTTTTGTTACTACCTTTTTCAAAATAAAAGGCCTTTTTCTTCTGGCTTTGGGACATGGTGACTTTTGACTTGTGCTGAGTCCGTCTTTGGAGGGTTTTTTGTTAGCAGAGTGCTACCTTACAAATTTAAGAAAACAGAAAAAAAACCTTTACATGTGCTTGAATCAAAAAAGTAAGTTCCTTATGCTTTAGTTACAATTACCCTTGTGGGTGGATGCAGGTAAGAAAAAAAAGGGCAAATCTGGTGGTCCGCATGGAATAATAAGATTACATATCAGTTAGTGAGCCAGTAGAGCAAAAGTGTTTATGTATTTTTCTTCTAAGAGCATGCTGTGGCCGACAGGTCATAGCAAACACTTAAATAACACATAAAGATAAAGTAGGTGGCACATCGTACGGATTTTTGATTTGTTTCATCCCCTCGAGCTCTGCAAACTGCGCATGGAGCTCATTAGTGCTGTTCAAAGGATAGATGCGTGCTCCTTGTGTACAGCCTGACCATCAAAACTAAGGAAACTGGACAATCACAGCGTAGTTTGTGTGAGCATTCTACTAGCGTTTAATGGACACTTAAGAATCACCTGCACCTGTGTGTGTGGAATTTGCATGCGGTCAGTAAGGAGCCAGTACTCATACCCTACTAATGTGGCGTAACCCCGGGCTTACAGCTCAGGTGCAACTGCCGGAGTCTTTACATAACTTTAAAAGTGCGAGAGGAAATCCCGCTGCAGACGATCACGGTCAACCTATTCAATCTGGCCTCTTCCAATCTGTTTCTTTGGGTTCAAATTTTCACTAGACGCCAAAGTTTAACCCCCGCAAATAAAGGGGATTAGTGTACTTCCTATATAAATGGCGGGTTATCACACAAACCTACGTGAGCTGGGAGTTTCGCACGGTCAGCATCAGAGCCTAATGGCTGCAGCTGGACCGCTAACGCATCGCACCTGAGCTGCAACGCTTGTGGGTAAGAGCACCATACAACACCCATACATCATAAGTGTGTGTAACTTGCAGTTATCCTTACAAATACTTCACAATACACTTGCCACACACGACAATCGTACGCTCCATTGTTTTGATGTTTTATTACCTTTAGGACCTGGTGTTCACATGTGTGGACATCAGATCTTGGTTTGTTTTACCACAGTAGTTAATTCTGCTTGACTGGAGCCCTCTGACTACACGTGTAGAGAGGTAACTCAAACTTTAGCTCAGATTGTATGAGGTTAAGTTGGCTGCGTGAGTCTCAACGAAACCACAAAACACACCTGTGCACCCCTTAAGATGTAGCCATTCCTGTCTACGACCCTTCAAGAACCTACAGCACCCATGCAGGTAAACCCCCACACAGGTGCACGTGGCTAAAACTCAAGATTAGTCAAATTATTATATATTATTTTCTACACTAGCTGTAGAAATGCTACCAATCTCTTATTTGACCCTGTAAGGTTTCCTTTTCAAATTCAAAAGCCTTTTTTCTTCTGGTTTTGGGACGCTGCGACTTTTGGTCCATCTTTGGAGGTGACCAGGTTTTTCTGGTAACATAAAGACAGAATGCTGCTGCAGCTCATCCAAAAATGAAAAATAATAACGATTAAAAATAAGCATTTTTTTCAATTGCTTGGATGTACTAGAGGTAATTCCCTAAGTCTTGCAAGAGACGTAAAATGTAGTATCTTTAATTGCTCCGCGGCAAAAACTGAAAGTATGAAACCAAACAACAGTTTGGCCAAAACAAGAAGCTAACATAAACACAAGTAAAATGTGTAAATATTTAGTTTAATGTAAACTAAATAATTATATACCAATAAAATTGTGCTTATGCTTTTGAATGCAGTTATATGCACCTTAACTTTCCACAGTGAAAGAACAGCCGAGTATCTTGAAAAGTAACAACCATGAGATGAGCAACAGTCCTTACAGCGGCCGAGGGAAGCTGAAAAGCACCTAATATCGTGACCCAACAGCAGAGTCACATTAAAGCCAGGCAGTGTCAAAATCAATCTGGTTTTTCCTGCTGCCCTCTCCTATGTGATAGTAAAATATTTAGCACATCCTCACTCACAGATGATGGAGCAACAACACTGGAAAATCTGACCCACTTTTCAATGTGGCTACGATCGACTTCCACTGTTTAAGTCTGTTTTCATTTAGATCTTTGCTTCCAGGTCACATACAGTTCAACCCACAGTAAACATCAAACATGCCTTTTAATGACAGCCTGTCAAATAATCTATATACACAGGAGTTTCAGGTAAATGTCAATGTGTAAGGATGACCTAAACAAAACTGCCTGAGCCTTTGATCCAACTCACAGAGGAGCTAAATCTGTTTTTTTGCATATTAATACTTGAAAAAAGGTATTATTTAAAAAAATGGTAAAAAAAAATAACAACCAAATCTGGAGCAGTGCACAGAGTATTTTTTTTTTATCTTAAATGATATATTTCATTTTAATAATTAAATCATGTTGCACTGATTAAAGGAAAAATGTCTAATATGGGGGAAATAATTTGTTTTTCTGTGGTAGACCATTCAGATATTTTCAATTAAACTAAAAAAAAAAAAAGCTTTAATCTTGCAAAATTGATGCCATAAACTCACTAAGCAAACAGATCTTTAGTTCTCTTCAAAGCCTTCCTGGTTTGCATAAAACTAATCCAGAGGAAATAGTTGAGATCTGAGAACAAGCATTAAAGATTTTCACTTTTTAAAAAAGTTTTTAAAGTTGTTTTATTAGGACTCAATTAAATTGATGTTTCTAAAAGTGAATTTTCTGAGTTGTGTGGAGGTAAGGAGCAGAATATAAACAACTTCATAAGCTGAACTATAACATATTGTGTCCTGAGGGTATAATAGATTGGAAGCATTTTCAGACACTGTACACCACTTTACTGCTGATAAGTGATTTTAGTACCAAATGACATGTCACTATTTTTCTCCCTAAAACACATTGGAGGTTGTAAGTGCTTTTTTTTTTTTTATAAATGTTCCCATTACTTTTGTTAATCGCTGAGGCATGAAGCTTACAGCCTTCTGTGTTGTAGAGCAGATAAAGGCATTTTTGAAAGGACAAGTTTATATTTTAGAATTAAACTGAGGTTTACTTTATTTTATTGATACAATGTGTTGAACCAAAAAAAAAAGGATTCTGCTTTGATTGAAACCTTATAAACTAAGGGTGTATTCAGACATTTGGTTCCTCAAATTAGAGCACACAGCACCGCCTCGCAGCATCCCTCCGCCGTACCAAAGTGTTGTACCTGACCTTGATATAGATATTAAAATCGGTCAGCTAAATAAAGTCTGAATAAGTGAACTATCCCAACAAGGATTGCCTCATATCGACCTTGTAATTCATGGCCATTGACTAAAGAGTTATTTAGTCTCATAGTTTTGTTTGCAAGCATGAGTTTGAAACAGAAATCTCTGGTAGACGGTGGTCTGACTACAGACCAAGTGCAGCTTCAGGACTCAATCCAAACTGGTCCTAACCAACAGACTTTTCCAGTCTGAATCCTCTCAAGAGATCTGAGCGTTTGGAGATTTTTAAATCCAAATGAAAGACGGATCTTTTTAACTTAGCATTTACATAACTAACTGAATCAACTTTTCTATTTGGAATGTATGGATTTTTATGGTTTATCATTTATAGATTTGTACTTTTTTTAGGTTTTAATCTATAAAGTTCCCTTACAAACCATAATCCAGTGTTTAATTTTATATTCCTGTTTAAATAATTATTGTTTTTAGCCTATGGTGTTTTAGGACTTTTTATTGTTTTAACCTACAATATTTTTATGTATGTATGTCTCAGATTCGCCCTATGTTGATGAAAGGTATTCTACATATAAATTGATTGATTCTTAACTTTACTTTGATTTGGTTTGATATCTGTCTTATGGCCATTTCAACGTATTTTCTCTGTTTTGTGTTTATTATTCACAGTAAATTGCTTTAAAAAGGCTGTTGTCATGTTTGCAATTGGATCCATTGTCGCGTACAGAAGAAACTCCAATAATTTTGTTGAACTTCAAGTCCTATAGATGTTGTGCATGTAACTTTTTTACAATAACTTCTTCCAAAAGTGTGACAATGGCTAATTTTCAAGTCTATTCTGCATATCTTGATGCTGTCTGAATTTTAAATCGGTTATCGAATACAAAATATAAATCTTTTTATATTAAAGAAATACACATTTTTATTGTTCTGGCTTTAGCTGTGTGAAAAAATAAAAAAAGCCATGGATGTCCAATCTCATAACAAAAAGTGAGCACAGATAGTGGATTTTTTTTAATTACACCAGTTTTGATTGAATTAGCGATTATGAAATAAAGAAAAACTTTTTTTTGTTCATAGACATTTTTTACTTCCTTGAGGTGAAATTAAAAGTAAGTTATTTTATTTGTAACTAATTAGAGTAATTCTATTTTTCAGATTAACGTCTTCAAAAGTCCAAAAAAGAGAAGATGTGATATAATGGCTGATTTTGTTAAGAATATTTTTGTTTATTAGAAACAGTACAGGAAAATATAAAATGCTAACAAAAATTATGAACTTTAATTTAAAGAGCATTGAAGAGCATCTTACCATTTTAAAGCGCTTGAGGCTTTTGCTTTGCAACTGTGTGACAAAGTGTTTATTTAACACACACACAGGCCATTGTATACTGCCATTAAAATTTAATCCACTTATTGACGTTGTCTTGTTAATGCAAAGATACCCAAGGAGAAATCTTTATACAAGTCATCTAATTCCATTAATTAAATTACTTGTTAATGCTGCCATTAAAGCAATATTGTCTTCATTAAAACACTAATACAGCTTCCTGATGAACAAATCTAATAGATTATCGAAGCAGGCTCTGCTCTCTTAGAGATCACCAACCAGAAACCAAACTGATGTTAAAGTTTTGACTTTGAGAGCTGCAGAGGTGGGGACTCGAGTCACATGACTTTGACGACTTTAGACATGACTTGGAGTTCAAAAACAGTAAGACTTGACTTGGACTTAAACATGGATCTGTAAATACTATTACTCTGTTGTTGAAAAGAACTTGAACCTTGACATGGGACTCGACTTGGACTTGCTTTCTTTTGACTCGGGACTTAAGGACAAAGACTTGAGACTTAATTGTGACTTACAAAACAATGACTTGGTCCCACCTCAGCCCAGCAGTCCTCAATTCCTGCATTTTGACCGAATGAGTTCATTCAAAAACTCTAAAATAAAAGCTTCTAAATCAATATTTTTCTAGCTTCTGCAACATGTGGCAAACTATAGTGTGCGGAACAGTGTTTTTTCAAACACATGAAAAATGGCTTCAGTATGCTAACATTCTGATGCATTATTAGCTTCAGTTCTCCCATCATTAGGCTTTATTTCTTGCCAGCTGTCCTCTAGCTCAGGTTCTCTGATTTGCTTCCCGCCTCACAGGGTGCCATTTCCCTCATTCATGATAGTGAAATGAAAATGAACTCGATGATTGAGGCTGGAAGCTGGATTGAGATCTGTCACAGTTGGCAGTGAGCTACCTTAATTTCCTTGCCAAAGCTGCGCTTATGTCTTGTGGGTACGTCAGCGCTGGCAGCAGCAGATCGGAAACTTCTCATGGTTTTTCCATAAACTCAATGGGTTTCTTTGCATCAAGATCTCAGAAAACAGTCAATGAAGAAAACATTTATTTGATGAGTGTCATTGAAACTATTATTTTTAAGGGTTTGCATATTATAAAAATAAGTTACATCCGTGTCTCAGTTGCTATGGTAATGATGCAAGCAGAACTTTATTAATAATCAGTTATTACATTGATTTAATAACTGGATTAGAAATAATTCATTACTGAAAGTTACTCTACATGTTTTAATAACATTTCTTTGGTATCCATACACTTGCAAAAATTAAATAAAAAAATGAGAATTTTATTTACCAAATTATTATAGAACATATACTAATGATAAAAACTGAGCTTCTCTCTTTGGCTTAACTTTCTGCTTGATCTCATTTTCTGTCTGTACTTCCGACATGCTAAGAGAACTTTCAGGAAACGTATACCGGGCCACATAACCAGAGGCTATGACATGGCAGAGCCTCTCCACTCTTTTGTATAGGGCAGGGTCCATGTGATGTGACCAGAACTGCAACCTATAAATTATAAAGTGCATATTTTTTCTTCCAGGGACAATGTATTTTTAACCTGAAACCCAGAAGAGGGAGAGCAGGGTAGAGCATTGAAGGGACTGTGGGAAAATGAGGAATCTGCAGCCACGTCGGTTGTGCTCCGCTTGTACGTCATCATGTAGCATTAAGCTAAACATGAACATGAAATCAAGCGTCATCTGAATATTCATTCCGTTATATAATACGACAGAACATCTGTCGCTCCAAAACAAGGAGGCTGAATAATTTGGCTGCAACGGATGAAACTTTGCTGCATCCGTTTTACAGCCGGACCAAACAAAAAGTGAACTGAAGCGGTGCTGACGTGACTTTCTGCTCAGGTACTAAAGCAAGTGCTGCTTTATTCATGAGTCCACCATCCTCCTTGTGGAAATCAGATGAAGCCGGATCTCTTTTAATGCAAGTTCCTGTCCTCCCTTCGACCCTTCTTACTTTATCAAAGTCTGATCTTCTTGCTACAACCTGGACGTCTTCCTCAGATTCTCCTTCTCTTCTGCTTTCATGCTCTGCCTTACTGGCTGCACAGTTGGCAAGACAAATAGCCGCTCATTCAGTTCGGGCCTCTTTGGACTACTGGCCTTGGTGGCAACTCTGGGCACCCGGCCCATTCTGGCTGGGTGGAGTCTGGTTCCCATTATGGAGCCAATCAGGACCTGTCGGGCCTTACTCATGGTGCACATCGTTTGCTCTCCCCAACATTACTTGAGTGAGTCATCTTTTCATCTCGCTGCCAGCCACAACGCTTAGCCAGATGGGCAGATTTTCCAATAAACAAGTTGCTGTTTTGATCTCGCGTACGAGTTTATAAAAGTCAACCTTGGCGCACGCAAAAAGCACCTGGTCCAAAATAAGGGAAGTTTGCTGCTGCTGCTGCTTCACTGGACATGTTTACTTTCCACCGCTTTGATGCATCATTTAGCATTTACTGTTTGATCAAGTTATCTCTATGCTGGGAGTCTGAATAAATTTGAAAGAAAACCTTCATACAACAACAACCCACCAGAAAGTCACATCATTTCAACAAAGTAGAAATTAGATTTTGCCATTTTTTGTAGATTTTTTTTTAATTATCAGCACTCAATGTTTTGTTAGTTGTTGGGACAATAATGAACTGCATATTTAGAAATGAATTTGCATAGAGAAAAAGAGGATTAACTTATATATACAGGGAACATCTAATTACATCTGCACACATGTAACACATGACAGGAACCTGCATGAATACTTGAACAAATGCAAACAAATGCACAAACATGCACACTGGAAAATGTATTTACTCTGGTTTTGCATTTTTAATATTTTCTAGCTAATTTGTATTCACATATTGACATACCTCTTAATGCTGAGTTAGACACATCATTAAGACTTGCCAATGATTTAAAAATAATTAGAATTTAAAATATACAAACTTCCATAATAATGTTTTGGGAGTGATTATATTTTAAATTCTTGTTTAATAGCAGACTTGTAGTAGATGTTTTGTCAATTTTGTTTTTGATGTAAAGTCTATTCTAACATTTAAACATTTTAGTTTCTACTTATTTTTGGGGGGTTAAATTTCACAAAAAATTTTGAAAGGTTCCGTCCTCCCTTTTACTTTTGATGTAGCTGTAACTGTTGTAGCTTCCGTTCTTTTTTTTGTTAAAATCCATTTGTTTTGTTGGTTTAATGTCATGTAATTCTTTTATTCCATTCTATCTAGATTTATTTGTTTCCTTGGCGAAGGGTTGTGAACAGAAAACAACATTTTGATGTCTGTGTTTATGTCGTTGCTCAGTTCTTGAGTGAAAACAAGGGAAAGGGACAAACAAAAGAAAACTAAACAAGTATTGTTTGCTTAGAAATGTTGCTTGGTGTCAAACAAGGATTTCAAAGCAGCAAAGAGTTTCCTAAAAATATGTCTGCACCACGAGACACTTTGAACAATGCCCTGATGTCAGATGAAAGAAGTTGGGCTTTAACCTGTTAAAAGGTCAATATATTATTCTAAGACTTTCAGCAAAAGTTATGTCCATATGAATGATATTATTTTACTTTTGGCACACTAAAGAAATATTTCTAATGAAATGAGTTATTTTCACGAGCTCCTTTTCTACCCAGAGTTAAGATCCCTCAATCTGTGAGGCTCCGCCTTTCTCTCCTTATGAGTACCGCCCATTTCGTAACATCAACTTAGAGCCGGTTTAGGCAGTGAGCCATTAGTAGATTAGATGCAAACCGCTTATTCTCAGAGTCGATGCTAAGATAACAGCGTTTCAATGACCACAGCTAGCTCTGTGGAGAAAGCGTTTGAGTGTGTTAGCCTGGGGGCGGACTCTCCCAGGAAGGGGCTGGTCCCACACATTGATACGTGTGAACGTGGAGACCCAGCCATTCTCTGGGGTTGGGAGGGGCTGGTGCTCGGAGAAGGGTGAATGAAGCGAAATTCCAATTTGAGGTTGTTTTTTCGTGAGGAATTTACATTACAAAACACTTAAAAGCTCAAACTCGTATGAAAAGCCCACTACAGCAAAGAATTTATAGTTTTTTGTTTTTTTTTTTTAAATTAAGATGTTTTTAGACCCTTAGATTAATCCACAAAAAAATCACATACTTTTTTTTCAGTGAGATATAAATAGCATCCATAATAATCTATTAGATAATTTGCTAAGTAAGATTTAAAAATACTGACGTCAGTGTTCGGGGGGGTGCACCTTATTTACCCACTGTTTCACATTTACACACAATTTTTTAAAATTAAGTAACTGTATTATAAAGAATTCATTATCAATGAATTTTGAATTCTTTCAACATAGCTAGTCATTAAAAAACAAATGAAAATAGATGAGTTATTCTTCTAACTTTCAAAAGTGAGACGTCATTGAAGCAGCCATGTTGAAATGAGCAGAAGAAGCCCTTCTACCACCTATATTGAAATAATAATTCACTCTAGGGCGGAGGACATGGACCACGCTAAATGCAGTGGGGTTTTATGGAAAGTTTGAATCCTCCTAATGAAATAAGGGTCTCCGAAAATCATGTATCAAATATGATACAAATGGTTATATAAGGTTAATATCAGGAACTATACCCTAACCTCTATCAAACATGACGAGAGAAGGGTGATGCTCTGGGCTTGTTTTGTGGCTTTAGGCTCTGATAATTAGTGTTTAGTGTTACTAAAACTGACATATTATGCACAGAACAAAAAAAAGAATTAAAGAATGGCTGTTTATGAATATAATTCTGCAAAATTGATTCTAAGACTTGAAAAAATGTCCTGTTTTATAAGACCTGAGCTGAGAGTGGACATTAGCTAATAGGAGCAATATTTCTTTTTAAAGGTCGGCTGGTGGTAATTTTAATATTTCCAGGGAATTCTCACATCTTTATCTTGCACCGCACAATCGCCGCCTCCTTTCTGTGGTTATTTGCTCTGTTCTGGCTCGACACAAAGAGCTCTGGTTTTTGAGCTGCGGTGTCGGTCGAAGACATCTCCACAGTCGGCGGGCCCCACCAAGACATGACAGCGCCGTCTCCCCTACAGTTTTCTGTGGCTCTCCTTCATCCTTCTTTTCACTTGTTTGCTTCTGTCTCACAAGCGCCTCCACGTCTGCTCTGTCAATGTGTGTGACATCACCTCTGTTGTTTGTTCTTCCTTGTCCATTCTTCATCCTTTCCTTGGTTCTCTTTGTTCTGGGGGTGTACGGATACAGCGGCAGCTGCCTCCCACTCCTTTGTTTATAACTATGAAAAATAGGTTTTAATTAGTGTTTTGATGGGATTTGCAGCCTCCAATGACATGACGAACAGCTGATAGTTGGCTGTTCATTTTCTGTTTTGGGTAAAATGATGTTGCAGGGCAACAAGTGGTGGCAGTAACACAACGTCATTGTTTTCCAGCTGCTTTGTTGCCATTTATTGGTGGTTAACATTTGCAGCATTTATGTTGCTGTTTTCAGAGCACGGTGAAGTGAGGCACGTGTCCCGCTCTGCCCTGCCATGAACTCTACAAGGTGCTGTGTGGTGTTTGTCTGCAGAGCGTCTACAGCGGCGGCCGCGTGTTACATAAAACAGCTCCAACACAGATGGTGCAGCATTCCTTTGCTCACGGCAGAATCACAGACATCATCATCCCATCTCTCTCTGTTGTATTTGTCTGTCAGCGTCATTGTTTGTCTTTCTGTGGCATTCTCGTTGTCTGTTGTGTTGTTTTGCTGGTGTGACTGTTCTCTTCTCCTGCTGCATTGTTTGTCACCTGCACTGTAAGTCAGACAATTTAGAGAAAGTTTTGGTTTCTGTTGTTGGAGTGTTAGGTTGTGTTGGTCTTAAGAAATACACCAAGTATACACTTTAAGTTTGGTGTTGTGATACTTTTGACAAATGTAATCTAACTACAATAAGTGGAAGCAGCTTCTTCTATATCAATTAAATGAGTTAAGGCCTTATCTTAGCACTTTCTTTTATTGATTTTTCTCACATGGGAACACATTCTTGCATTTGGTTTTGCTTCTGCTTTGTGTTTTTGTTTGTTTTCCTCATTCTGTATCTTATTACCTTGATGTGTTAGCATCATGTTTGTGTTCCTGATCTGCATTCGACACTTTTCTGAGCTGGTTTTCTTTTGCACTACCTCGTCACAACAGAAATTCATGATTCAAAAGCTCAGCTGAGTTTTTTTTTTTTTTTCCCCAGTAAAAATCCTATTTTTGATGTTTTTAACATGTTCAAATTTTGAATTAGGAGCAGCCAAAAAAGGCTATTGGAAAAATCTTGTGACCGGGTACAACGACAAGCTAAAGCTCTCTTCTCCACTCCATTCTGATGCATCTACTTGCAGACAAATATATCTATGTAAATCTTTGTTTTCCTTGTCTGAGTTGGAATCTGGATCTAAACTGTACAGCAGGATAGCTCTAGTATTGATCGCCATTTTTGTTGCATCTGTAATGTTAGGTTGGGGTGTGAGAGGTTGTAAGCTAGAGGAAGAGAGTATAAACAAAGAGATTATGGGAATTTTCTAGTGAACCACTGCCGCTTTGAAGAAACTATGTCCTAGAAATTGACACCAATTCTTTTTTTTCAGCTAAAAACTACATATTTATAACTAAGAGATCACTGGGAACGATTTTACAACAGATCAAAACCAATAAGTGTGGTATTTAAACTGTTTAGCTGGCAGTTTAAAGTCAAAAGATGGTTGGAGTGGGACTTCAAATGTTGTCTTCTTTTTTTTCAATCAATCAAACTTTATTGAAAAACACTTTTCACACTTGCACAGCTCAGTGCTTTACAGTTAAAAGGAAAAAAACAACCAAAAAAAGGAAAACCCAGCCCACCTGTCCCTCCATTAACACAAACAACCCACAAACAATAAATACTTATAAAAGTAAATTCTAAAGGAAACTTAAGGCTTGGCTCTGCTGTGAGGAAATGATACATCAGGAATCTCTTCATACCGGGAGCCAACAGGATCACAGTGCCCACCCAGGCCAGGATGGTAATGGGATCCACTTTGGACCCTACCGGCCCCTAGAAAGGGCACTTACTGTGGCAACAACCCCAGACTGAACCGACAGCCCTGCCACAAAGTATCCCCAAAAGGAAACACTGGGCCATAAAACCTTGAAGGAAAGATGTTAAAATACAGAAAATGTATGTAAAAGTATAAACAAAAAACAGTAAATACAGAAAATAATATACAATAAAACTAATAAATAATTCATAAACAAGAATTAAAGATTATTTAAAAAAAAATACAATTTTCAGGTGGGTTCCTTGAAATGTGTTTGGTAATTAAATGAGAAAATCCTTATTGCATCTGTGGTGTAATTCTGGGTTCTATGGACTAAAGACCGGGCTCTATGGACTCTGCTTTCGCTGAAATACAGTTGGGACATTTGACTGTAGTTTGGATTAACAGTGTCAAAGACAAAAAGACAAATACAAAGGATTTAATAGGATCTCTTAAAAGTGAGAGAATGAGAATGCTTTACAGATCTAATGGAGCTTGGTTGTCTGCAGCAACCAGCAAGCTGCTTCTTCCCTTTAAAGAAACTTGTTCTTTCAGATTTATCTGGAAGAACAGAGTGTTAAGTATAGCAGCATCAAGCAGTTTTCTACTGTGTTCATTCCAATGTGGCACGACTTGTCATTACATCCTCAGCTTCTTTTAGAAGTCTATCCCTGAGGAACGTAGGAGCTGCAGTCAAAACTTTAGAGTTTAGTCTTGAGCAGCTGCTTTCCTTGGGTTCCCTGAAAGTTTTGGAGATGCAGATTTCCTTTTTTAAAAGTTTGCTGGTTCTCCTTATAAAGTATCCTTGAGTTACAATAGAAAGTTACTTCTATTCAGAAGCGAGTCCTTCATCAGACAACACCTTGTTCTGTCTTTGTCAATTATCAATGAACAGGTGAGTGTCAGAATGACAGCGGGTTGATGAGATTTTAATTAACTATTCAGAAGCATCCAATTTATCATGTTTAAAAAAAACAAAAAAAACAACAGAAGACTATTTGTCCCACTGTGAGTTTATCCAAGAGGCTACAGTTAGTTTCACTGAGCATAGCATACACAAACACACATCTAAAGATTCCATCTGAAGCTCTGGAAGTCCATTTGTTCCCACTTAACTCTGCAGCCTCTCAGAGGGATTTCTGTGTGCACAGCAAAAGCGTATAAACTAAGCATCCTATTTATGAAGGATGTGCACTTCTCTCAGATCAAATCAGAGTCAAATTTCAAGCTTTACCAACTCTCCTGCTCCATGTTGTATATTTCAAAGCATTTTGTTTTGGAGCAAGTCTGGGACTAAAAATGATCAAACAATTTTTTTTAAAAGCCACTTTTTTGCAATATTTAGTTGTTTATTTTTTAATCTTTTTCTCTCTGGGGAGAAGTATAGTGTTTAGTTTGCAAAACTATTAGTTAGAAAAACATTTGCAACTCTTTTTGCATTTTACAGGCTTTTTATCCCAAATAAAACCCTTTTTTAACCAGAAAAATTTAAAGTTCAAGCATTTTCAAGAAATACAAAATATTCGTACTATTTTTTATGAATATATAATTTTAATATGACTATAATGCAATGCAGTTGTTATCAAAGTTCAGTAACTTGTGGTTTCACAAAAAAACTTCACTTTGCTCTCAAATTCTGAACATTTTTTTCTTAAAATGTGGTCTAGAACAGTTTGATTCACAGCAGTGAGATTTTATCGCCAGGACATTAAAGTTAAAGTTCCATCAATTGTCAAACACCTGCGAGTGGGAAATGTGTTCTCCGTCTTTGACCCGTCCCCTGGGGGAGCTGCAGTCCCAGCTGCGCTCAGGAACCATTTGGCAGACGTTTTTAAGCTGCACCTGAAGGAGACTTCAGTGTGATGATTGTTTCATAGCAGCGACAGGGAAAGGTGACTCGTCAGTTCACTAAAACACAGGGAAGGGATCCTTGGAGCTGCTTCCATGCACACCAGCCACTATTTTGTACAATGTGCTTGGCACACGAAACCGACTGTTGTTCCAAAAACTTGCTGATTCAAAGAGGGGAGGGGGAGGTGGGTTATTTGGCTTAAAAATGAATTCATTTTACATAATTTAGAGAAGCGACGTAAAAACAGAAACAAAAACTTTTCTCCTGACTGTTGCATTAAAAATTCAGCTGATTTTTCACGAATATATTCCAGAAACTTTTCTTTTTTTTTTCCATTCACTGGAGCTTTAATGGAATTCAGGAATCCAGTGCTGCTGTTTTTAGTCTGTGACAGCGGAGTTTAGGTGTAGGTTGAAGTTAGAAGGGTGCAAAAAATTTGAGAGGAGGTGAAGGATGAAAAGCAGGAAAGTAGGACAGAGAGCTGGCTGACTGCTGAGGCTGCTGCCTCGACTGGTCTCATGTTGAAGCTGATGGCTTTTGAGCATGGCGTGCTACCAACCAATTCAGTCCAAATTTCCTGGAGTTAGAGATGAGGAATTCAGCTCCCTGTCAAGCAATTGCTTCCATTTCAGCAGCTGCCAAGTCTAATTTAATGCTGTTACTGCAAATATTTCAATTAATTCTCCTGTTAAGGAAAAGGGAGACAGCTGAGTTTGCTTCTTCTAAAGCATCTAAACCTTCAAATTGCTATAAAATGTTGTTCTTCAGATACAGAAATCTGTTATTTTATTTTGCACCCATTGATGTTTTCAGCCTTTAGCCAGCCCAGACAGAAAAGGATCAATCTGAACATGTTTGACCTTAAACTTAGATCCATTCAAAGAAAAGCTAATATTACATTTATAAGCACTATTTCTTCTAACTAAAATGAAAGCTGTGAAAGTTTACAGTCTGTTTAGTTGATTAAATTACTTCAATTTTATTTATATAGCCCAATATCACAACACAGTTGTCTCATTGGGCTTTGCACCGGTAATTGTGCAAAAACATAAAATCACTTGTAAAATATAAACAATAGCTGATTTCTAAACTGGGCATCCCTACTCTTAGACCCTCCCTTCTCAGAAAGGGAAAACTCCTAAAAAAAGATTCTGGGAAAAAAAGAATAAATTTTAAGGGTGTCCACATGAAGGACAGATCCTCTCCCAGGATGCAACAGGATGTACCAGGGACTGCTAAAGAAGAATTAGCTTATCTAACTCTACGGCCCGATCCGAAACTACCTTCTCCCTTAATAGTCTCCCCTTTGATTTGAAGTGGCAGTTGAAGTCCAAGTCCTGTCCGGAATGATTATTTTTTAAGTTTCACACTCCAAACAGAGGGGTATATGTATATTCAAGCGCTGGAAGCTCCAAGGTGGACCGGCGATATTGATGACGTCACTGAACAAAACTCACGTCCGAAATATTAGACACTATTTGATCTCAGGGGCGTGAGATCAGCCAGTGGCGGGGTCCACTGCCCAGTACAGGAGCACAGACAATCCACCCGAAATCTGGAATCTCTCCCGCTCCTCCGTAGAGGCGGGAAAGAGGGATGACACATAAATCACACAGCACCAAACAGAGGCATGGAAGCACTAAAGGAAAAATAAATGATTGATACTTCAATCATTTGCCTTTTAAAATGTTATGTTTTGTAGATGCTATAGAATAGTTTATCTGAAACTGTTGTAGACATGACTTACCCCACATATCTGAAGAAGAAACACACACACCCACACACACGTATATGTATTTTTTGCTTCTACAAACCCATGTTGCACCTTTGGCTACACAAGAACATTAACACACTATTTCTTTAACCCCAAGCAGTCTCTTTTTAAAGTATAAAAATACAACTATGTTGATATGTTATGATGAACCTGATTAGGATGACGTTTCTTCTTAGAAGTGATTCATGCGATTGATGTTCTCCTCACTCAAAGAAAACAACACTCCTCTTCCACGCTTGTGTTTTTAACACAGACAGCCGAAGATTCCCCGTTTTTCATTTTTCTTGGCAGCTTTGTTGCTTTGTGCACATTTTTAAAAAAAGCATCAAACGTTTCTGTCAAAAACAGAAGAACTCGATCTCCTGCTTTCCTTCCCTCCCATCTTCTCCTCCTTGCAGAGCAGCAGCTTGATCACATGCAATGCTTGCGTGCACGAGGGCGAAAGCTTTCAGAGGTGATATTGAGTAGAGTGGCTCCACACACGTGGAGGTCACAGTAATATCATCCGGTGCCCTTTGATTTATGTATCAGCTCTGGTCCTTGTTGCTGTATTTGTACATCTGGAGTTAGAAACGTTGCATCAGATGAATCTTTTCCTATTTTAATATTGCTGTATTTGTTCAAAGCATGGGGAATAGCAGAAGCATGAAAAGATATGCTGCAAAGTAGATTTATTCTCTCATGTTTAGTTTGTTTTTAGCTTTAGATGAAGTCCTACTCCAACTCTATATTTTTCCTATCATAATATCATTCCCAGTGATCTTTTAATTATGATTATTAAGCTTTCAGACAAAATTAAAAAGTTTGTTGTTTTTTAAGAAATATTTTATGCACAGTAACTCATTAGAAATACAATTCCGAGTCATTAGTCGGCTTGAATTTGGAAATATTTATAATCACGTAAAAACACAAGATAGACGATTGTCATTGTAGTGGATCTTTAAAATATTTTAGATTTTAGATTTTATGTTATCCACTGGAAAGAAGTTATTTTCGCTCTAGAAAAATTATGCAATTTCAGTCACCATTTTACCATTATACTGACGCCGCCATGTGGAACCAGATGGTAACAGTAAGCAGTGATTGGTCCGAGTCAGTCTGAGTCAGGTTTCTATGGTAACTACTGTCGCCAATCAGGAGTGAGCTTGTAAGAAGCTCTTTAGAAGTCCGCACCCCTTCTTCTGAAAGTAGAATCTGTCAATCAAGCGTTCGAGGTGGGATGTCACTGAGACATCTGATTGGTCAATTTATGACTTCAGTAACTTGTAATAAAGAAAACATATAATGAAAAAAATCAGGATTATCAAGAACATGTTAATAAAAGTTATTAGAGTAAGAATTTACTGCTGTTAAAAAGATTTATGTTAATTTATGTTTCTATAGGCATTAACAAAAATCTGCTTTCACCCCGGCTGCAGGTCATTATGTGTGTTTGAGATCATGCAGGCGGACGCGGCGCCGCGCAGATCGCCTGCATTGCGGTGCATGTTGGTTAGTTTCTGTCACCGACGTTACACGTGCGCTGTCATGAAGTACCGCAAGAAAGGGGCGGGTTCAAGGCGCCTTCCTAAGCCAGCGCAGCCAGAAAATAGGTACTGCGCTGGCTTCAAGCCGCCTTGATGACTTCAGAACAATGCATTGTGGGAAACGGTGTCTGGAAAGTTCTTGTAGTTCAATGTGACATAAATGGTGTTAAATGACTGAGATTGGTGTATTTTTTTACTCTTTCTGGAGGTGAGTGAATCACAGATGAAAAAATAAACAAGATTTATAAAAAATTATCAAATAATCTGTGGTTATTTGTGTTGTTGTTGTCTTTAAAATGAACTTTAGTTCCTATTTAATCTGTTTATTTGGGACAGTTCACATTAAATGAATCCCACGGCTATTTTTTTTTTCTGCTTTACTCTGAAAGATGTTAAAAATAACATAAAAGACATAACAGCACAGATCATACTAGGAGGAGTGGCATATTAAAATTCAACCGAATGTTGAGGACAACCCCCACTTCCTTCCTTGTTCTCGTACAGTCTGGTCGTTCACTTTCATCTCAGGCGCCTTCCTCCACCCCCTCCTGCAGCAGCTTAGGTCTCGCCGGCGATGCAGGCGAGGCGCTGGGTCAACTCAAACACGCCTATTTTCTATGGGTGATGTCACACTCTCTCACTCCAGTTCTCATATACAGATAATGGTCTGAACCAATTGCTGCCACTTATGATTTGTTAAGAATAAAAATGATTCTTTCAAGTAAGTATAATTAGAATATGGCAAAATAAAACTGATTTTCTCCCATTTCACATGTTTGTGTTGTGACCCTCACCTGCCACTCTGACCAGCTTTTCTTCTGTTTTGTAACAACTTTGGTTCGGACTCTGCCTCAAAACTCAATATTTTGACAAAGCCAGACAAAAGGAGCAGTTGATTTCTTAATCCACACACAAACCCACACAACACGGGCCTGTTCAGCGCACGCTGCCCCCATTGCATTATTACACAGCCGCTAATCCTGTTCTCAAATCCCAGTACCTTGGATTCCACAGAGAAAATCCTATTTGTGCTGCACATTTCTCCATACAGGAATCCTCTGTCCTCCAGACTGCCTTTGTCTCTTCTCCTAGTGTTTTCTGCCGTAAATCACCCTTTAAATCCCTGCACTCCGTGCATAATCGCCAATGTCACAAGTTTATTATTGAACGCATTGTTTCCCTTAACATGTTACAGCAGACACAAAACACAGACAAACGGGACACTCGCCATCCGTCTCTGCTTCCCCCTCTGTTGTTTGGCTGTAACAAACTTGGTGGTTTATTTATTGCTCCTTTGTTTATTGATAGAGTTCAAGTTAAGAATTCATGAGGGTGTAGTCTTTCCTGTAAAGATGTGTTTCAGCCGAAGAAGGCTGTCAAACGACCTCCTCTTTATACGTCAGTGTTTGGTATTTCCTCAACAGACTGAAAATATTCAATTGTCACTTTTTTTTCTCCAGATATTATTGTTCATAAAGAAATAAACTAAAATATTGATTGTTGATAGTGAAGGATTTAAGCCACATTAGGGGTTTCATTTCTTCTAACTTTTTTTTCTTTTCATGTATTTTGAGACTTTTTGCCTGGAGTTTTATGTCTCAAGGCTTTGAGGTCTGCTTGCCCTTGAAGTTTTTTTTTTTTTTCTCTCTAAAATTACAGTTTAACGAGCCTCCTTCCTTTCCGTTGTTGTAACTGACATCTCTCATCTTGGAGCCTCGTTTTCTTGTAAATCAAACTGGTGCAACACTTCTTGAAGCTCTTTAGAAATTCTTCTTGACGTACAGATAAATTTGCATTTTTCAGGCAGCAATATAAGGATTAAATCTAAAATAAAGATGCTTTTTCCCTTAAAACTTATTTACAAACAAAATTAACTGTCAAAACTTTTTTAAGTAATTCAATTAGTTTTTTTGTTTTCTTTTATTTTCCTTTGGCATCAGCTGTATTTAGCTGCGTGTCAGCTAGGTTAAGTTGAGTATTGAGTGTTTCTGCGTGTAACTGATATGAGGTCTGTGGTTCCGTGCTTTCTGCTCAACTGAATATCTGTAAGTGCTTCGCTGGCATCATGGGATTTCTGGAAGGTTGCATGCTTAGTCGTTTGCCTCGACCATCTGCCTCTCAGTGCTCTCAGTGTGTCGGCGTGTAGCTGTTGAGGTATACATTCTGCATTCATGTGGAAGAACTGGTGGATAAAAGTGTTTGGTATGTGGTTTAAAGCATGAAATCCCCCAAACTCACATGTACACTACCATTCAAAAGTCTGGGGTTGCTTGGAGATTATTCAAGTTTTTGGAAGAAAAACACTGTTTTTTTTTATCAAGATAACTTTAAACTAATGAAAAATAAACTACATACATTTTTAATGTCTTAAATGATTAAAAATGACTATTCTAGCAGCAAATGTCTGGTTTTTGGTCCGTTATCTACATAGGTCCCTAGAGGCCCATTTCCAGCAACTATCGTGGTACAATGTGTTTACTCATTATGTCAAAAAGCTAACACATTAGAAAATCTTTGTGCAATTATTTGAGCATTGGTTGACTAGTTAGAGAAGCTCTAAAATTGACCATCCTTTGAATAGGTTGATTATCTGGAGCATTTGTGGGGTCGATCGCTTAACGGTGTGCGCTACTCCTTTAGAGAACAGCACAAACAGGCTCTAACCAGAGTAAAGAGAAGTGGTCCTGCTCCACAACTGAGCAAGAAGATAAGTACATTAAGACTTGTTTCCAAAAATTTTAGGTGGCCCCCTTTGAAGGGTAGTGTCCTTTTTTGGGCACAGAGTAAGTGTGATTTATTCTCAGGGCAAAAATTACAATTTAACCTCCCAGAAAATTTTAAAACAATTTTTTTTTTTTTTTGCCATTTTACTTTTCTTCTTCTCTCTTTTTAATTGAATTCTCAGTGAGTCAAGTCCATAAGAATCCAGATTTTCCCATATCATCACACCTCCACCACTGTTCTTCACTGTTAAGGTGTCACTGATCTATCAGTCTTTTACATATTCATTGGTGTGACAAAACTGCTGCATTTTAAGGTGTCATCAGCAATTATGACGTACTGACAAGTTTTGGAGAAAAAAAAATTAACTCCAAAAAGACCTGATTTTTTTTTTTCCAAGTTTATGTGCATTAGCTTCAAATATACCAACTTAAATTTATTTAGCTTGACATAAAGCTGATAAAAATGTTTAAAGCTTTTTATATGAACTTGAAGTGCATTTGAAGTTATTGGTCTCTTGATCTTCTCCAGATTGCCGAATAAAAACATTATATAAATATTATGTCTGTGAGTCTCTTTCAATCTGTGAGAAACTTTCTTTCTCCGAGGCATCTGGCACATTGGGAAATATCAAACTGCAAATATTTGCACTTTTATCAAATATTTTAGAACTTGAGATTAGCACTTACCGCTGAACACGGTTCCTGTGTGGTAGCACTTCATAAACACATTGTGTCCTATCAGGTACTTCTATGTAAAAGTATATCATTTAAATATGTTTTCCCTCCCAGGTATAAATTTCATTTTCTTTGTCATCAGAACAAGAGTGCAGGAGGCAGCTTACATTGCCCAAATAAATAAAATATCTGAAATCTATATTTTAATTGAAAAGGGGAAACAAATATTTAACTAGTTGTTTTTACCTCATTTTAGGAGTATTTCTTTAAATCAATTTTCTGATAACTCAAAAATTAGAATTTAATTCAGCTATTTTCTGAAATGATTTTTAACCCTTACATTTACTACACAACAGTGTAAAATCTCACACTCTTTTAAGCATCTCCTATGTGTGATCAGTCAGTCTAACAAGCACTTCTTTGGACAGTTAAAGCTGTGGATGGTTGAAATCCACACATGCATGGGGAGAAGACACAAATTCTATAAAGATCACAACTCAGGTTCAGAATGGCTCTTATTCATGCTAACAAAATGATGATATCGACTTCATCCTTTAAAAAAAAAAAATTAAAATGTTTATCAGAAGGGATATACACTATAAGAACAAATGAGCCAAAAACCCACCCATAACATGTATTTGGGAGGCACAAAGATGAAATGAAACATAGAACGTGAATAAAAAATAAATGTTTTGTTCTTAAAAGCAGGAATTTTCTTGCCTGATGAACATTTAAAGCTTTTATTTCAATAATTCATAATCTAATCCTTTTAAAAATAATTCATATTTATATCCATAGTGTGTAAACATATAGAAGTAAATTAGGGATTTTTTTAAATGTTCATATTTTTTCTGAACAAGACAGGTCTTTGTCCTCCTCCATCTTCTGGTTTAGCGCCTGGAGGATCCTCAAATGGTCCTCAGGGAGCAGCTCAGCTCACTGGGCTCTCAGCCTGTCTCCATCGTGCCCCAGTCGGCACTTGTTCAGCGATCCATGACACACTGAAGCGCCATCATTTATGATGGTCCCCATAGATTGAATGAAAAGGTGATAAAACTGTGGTTTTATGTCAGTTTTGAAATGAGCTCCAGCTCGTTTTTGCTCTTGTAAATAGAATGGGAGTAGGTGGTTACCTCAAACCCAGGAGAAAAGAAGAATATGCAATAAAAAATTAAATCAATCGTTGATTTTAAAAAAATGGAATTTAAATAAAAAAAAATTAGAATTAGTTCTTTCAGAACTAATTTGGACATAAGAAAATGAAGAGGAAAGAATCTGTCATGGACTACCAGCTGGGATGATAAAACAGTCAGAAATCGGCATTTAGGAACCAAACTCTGGTACAAACATGGCGAGGGATTAAAACATGACCAGAACTGTCCGCAAAAAGCAAAAAGAATGACCCAAAATTCAACCAAACCTGAGTTGAATGTTTTGCATTTATCAGAACTTTTCTGAATAACTTTCTAACACATCCTTTAGAATAGCAGTTGGCAATCTTTAACAATAAAAAAGTCATTTGGGTTTGTTTTCTATTGATCAAAATAGTCTTTTAGCCTTTAAGAAATTTGGATTAGCATTTATGACATTTATTTAGTAATAAATATGAATTATGTCTATTTTTGGTGCAAACAAAAGCAAATAGAACCTAGCATCTCGTAATGTGATTTCTTTTTTTCTTTTTACTTATTTTCAAAATAAAAGATGATCTTAGCCAAACAGGATAATCTCAGTGCAGCTCTGGGCAGCTAGTAACCAATGTTGTGCAGCATGAGATAATATGTGATTTTAACTCATAAAGATGGAACTTTTTACCAAAGCTTTCCGTTGCATATAACATCTTTGCCTTCTGGAGGTAGCGCTGAGCAACCAAGACGTCTTCAGGTCAACAGGGATTTAAAATCCTGCATAATTCATCATCTATGTGCACCTCAGCCATCAATTTATAAATTTAACTAATCTAATTTAATGCTATTTGATTTTTCTTTTATTCATTTTTTTCTCTATCCCCTCTTTGTCCTCAGCATTCTTATCCCATTGCTGGATTTTGTTATTTTAGTTTGGTGTTGGATCTTGGTAGTCTTAATTTACTGGCTTTGTTTATTTGTTTTCTTTGGATAGTTGTGGGGTCCAGATGACCCCACTTTCATTTTTTTTTTAATATTTACTGGTGTCTGTGACAGACATAAAATCCAGTCCATCTTTGTCATGGGAGGGATCCCACATCAGTTAAAGGGTGAAGTCATCTGGACCCCATAGGATAGCACAGAGGGGTAAAAGGAAACTGAGCTAAAATAGTTTTATGTTAAAGTCCCTCTCCAATCATCTTTTGATCATTATAATAGCATTCCAAGTGTTTTTTAAAACTATAATTATGCTATTTTTAGGTAAAATATTTTTTAAAAAGTGTAATTTTCTTGGATAGTTTCTGCAGAGAAGCAAACCTGCCACCACTTCCCATCATCCCTCTGTTTACATGCTCTCCCTTTAGCTTACAGCCCCTAACCAAACATTACCAATGCAACAAAACAAAAATGGCTAGCAATGGTGGAGCGATCCAGCAGCTCAGATCATACATGGACTTATTTGAAAGTGGATGCATGTGGTTAGAGCAGAGCAGGGAGCGTGAACCGCCGATTGTAATTTAATATCTACAATCTTAATTCTTTTTTTACGTCCGCTTCTGATTCACAATGATTTGAATTAAAGAACTCTCAGAAATGCAACATTAACTTTATTTGCTACATATGTTCTCAATCGTGAGAAAAATGCTTCAAGAAACATACTATAAACGTCAAAACACTATTTTTAGTGGAATGGGTCTTTAAAAGGGAAAATGGAGCGATTAAATGAAAGTTTTAGCAGGAAAAAATATTTAGTTTCAGCAAACCACTGTCGTATCTCCTGCTAAAATTATTCTAATGTAGCAAAGAACATCTATAATTTACTTCAGTTACTCAGGAAAAGATTATGAATCTTGTTTTTTTTAAATTGAAACACAATGTTTCTCATTTGCTGTAAATTGTGCAGTCTGTATAGCTTATGCATCAGAAAGACAACGTTACAATAATGGGACATGTTGTAAATGACTTTTCTCTGTCATGTATATCTACACCCAACACTTTGTGTGTTTGTGCCGCCTGTTTTCTGTCTCCAAAATCTAGGAAGACTCTTCACATGTGGAGAGGCATCCAGGTAAAGAGCGATAAAAGCCTTTGAGCAGAGAGCAAGCGCAGGTGTGTGTTTGCTTTGCTGGGTAAATTGCAAAGTGAGGGTTTTGTGCGAGTTGCTGTTTGTGGGCAAGTGGAATATTTCATGGAGTTGCAGATAAATATAGAGGGAGGAGGACAAACGAAGGGAAAATGGGGGGTGGGTGGGAGGGAGGGAAAGCATGTTGCTGCAGAGTGAGTGGTTTTTTGGAAGCGAACCGGTAACCTGCAGTGCTGTCAGCACATTAAATGGATGAGAGCCAACGGGCATGTAAATGGACGGATGAGATGAAAAGCCTGGGATGAAGAGGTGAAACGTAGGGATGCGGAGGAGAAACCAAGCAGGAGACGGCCAAGAACTTCACAAGTTAGGAAGGATGAAGAGCAGAGGATGACCCCCGGGGAGCCCCCATCTCCCACATCAATTACAGAGGAAGTGTGAATGAGATGGAAAGAGGGGGGGGTGCCTCCATCTTACAGTACATTCATCAAACCACTTACTTAGACACAAATACTCAAATAAATCTTATATTGTTATTTAACTATATGAGTCAGAAAAGCACTTATTAGAGCCTTTAAGGACAGGAAGAGAACACCATTTAATGGTTTTAATAAACGAAACACAGCATGAGGTCTTTTAAAAAGATAAAAAGCTTTTTAGAGGTTTTTTTTTTAAGTGGCATGCTTTTATGACAGTCAATTCTTAACAGCTTTGCAGTAGTTTTCTGAAGAATACTGGAAGACTGTAGTGGAGATAGAACCTTTAAAGGACTTTGTAAGGGTGGCAAAAACAGCGATTACAAATGAAAGGATCAAATACGACGAGCAACACAAGCTAGAGTTGCTATGCTAGCTTTTCACCATATTGGATAGGGTAAGATGCCTGTTCATGTGATGTGGAACAGTTGCACAAATAGAGCTGGAAAAAGAACAATGTGAGTAAATGATTACTGTCAGCTAATAAAGGAGAACTTCTAGAAAACATTTTAGGAAGATATGAGTGAGTTTACTCTCAATATTGAGCATTTGGGCTGATCAATGGGAGCTTTAGACTTTTTCCATGTTTTCTGGCAGGACCATCAATCTTTGCTTGTTTTATGGAGATGATCTTGATATTTGTGTTAGACTTCGGATCAAACCAGACGACCCGCTGGTAAGCCGATTACTAAGCTATGGAAAAGACGTTAACCAGGATTTCCTCAGGAACAAAGAGAGAAGAGCCCAGCGCAGAATCCCCAATCCACCCCAGGTACCAGTGGAAGAGTTGGGAATCTTGAGGAACCTCACGATTCGATTCCATTACAATTCAGGAAGTAATGATTCATTTATGAAACAATTATTAATGCATACCAGATTTTTTTAGAGATGTTTCACTAGAGACCATTATTACTCACTTTTCTCCACCGACATGCATTTTTAAGTAAAGATAAGATCAGCATTCTTGTTTAACTTTTATTGAGAACATAAAAATTCTGACATGAAAAATATTACGTTTGATAATCAAAAATCTTTCACAGCATCAAAAGGGAAAATTTTTTCCCTGAACTCAACATTAACCTTTTAACACCAGAGCTCCAGTGGTTATGTTCTTTTATTTACTACAATTTTTTAATTCTCACCGCTTTTCTCCTTCAGAATCTGCTGGAATGACGTTGATTGTGTTATCAATTAAAAAG
Organism: Oryzias javanicus; assembly: GCA_003999625.1. NCBI lineage: Eukaryota > Metazoa > Chordata > Actinopteri > Beloniformes > Adrianichthyidae > Oryzias > Oryzias javanicus. The sequence continues at coordinate 8,714,658 of CM012445.1, forward strand.
TTACAGTACGTTTAAGATTTTGTGTGTATGCGTCACCGGCTTCAGGTGTTAAAGGGTTAAATAAGATAATGTTACATTTTATCATTGGACCAGTTTCAATAAAACTCTCTTTAACTCACACTGGCAGCACTTTATGATTGATCAAATCTGCTGTATTCGCTACATATCTAATTTTTCTGTGACTTCACTTACACACCGAGTGACTTTATTCAATTGACCCTCAACACTGTGAAAGCTGAAATTCTTTCCTCTAAACGAAAGCGAAGTCGGGGCTGGTTGGATGACGAGATCTTGAAGGTCAGCCGTGTTCGTGTGCTCTTCAAAAATTCCAGAGTTTAGTTTTGCTCGTTACTTTTACTTTGAATCATACACATACTTTGATTATTCAAAATTCGTAAAATGATTCAGGATCATAAGTGATGAATCTAAAGATGAATTTCCCCACCACCACCACCACCACCGCTATGAAAAGTAGGGGTGTATTCAGACCGGAAAAGCCCATTTGTTAGGACCACTTAATATGGTCCCGATCGAGTCCTGATCCTTGTGTTTGGTCTGTATTCAGAATGGCATCTACCAGAGATTTCTGTGACTAAAGATCTCTTCAGTCATTGGCCAGAAAATACATCGAAAATGAGATGGTAAATCTCAAGGGGCATTCCACTAAATAAATACTAAAAATTAAAATAAATACATGGACGAGGTAAAGCAACAAATGAAGGAAAAATGGAAGTCTTGCTCTTTGCAGTGTTTGTCAGAATAGAAAAACTTAAAAATTTTTCCCGGACTAATTTTGAACATCTGTATCAAGGTCAGGCACAATTGGTTTTACTGCTACTTTGGTACTGCAGAGGCATGCTGCAAGGCGGGTACTGAGGAGACGATGAGAAAGGTCCAATAGTTCCACTCCGAGCAGAGAGCCTATTCAGGAATTTAGCTCAGTCCGATTGGAAACAACCACCTTGAAAGAAGGATCAGAGAGTGGTTCCAGGTCCCGGACCAGAGTTCATTTAGGTGTTATCAGATGGAAAATTTGTTACGGATTATCGGGGGAAGCAAACTCTGGTTCACTTTAGGCGAACCGCATGTGTCGTCTGAATACACCCCAATAAAGGGATTCAGACACAGAGGAGGCTCTGTGATCAATTATGTTGGCCTGTTTCCTAAATGAACTGATGTTACAACAGTTTCAAACTGTCTTTTTTTGTCTTAATGAACTTCATGAGTTTGTATTTCAAAAATGCAACATCCAACCCACCCTGATGCTCATGGGGGCTGCACCCAGCTCTCGTCAGGTGTTTCAAGCTGGTGGGCTAACATGGTGCCCTATAATTTTCCCTCTTTCACCTCCGAAAGCCTGAGTTGCTTATACATTATAAAAAGCTAATAAAAATGGAATTATAGCATACAGGTCAAATGCACTATTTATTTGATTTCAAAGGATGGCTTTTATTTGTGAGCAGCTTTTTGCATAAAATTGGTCATTGATGTCATCACTCACGAGGTTCTATGTACTCAGCCGTGACCTGTCATCGGATGTGAAGCTTTTAGCCTCAAACAAGCCTAAATCTAAAACCAGTAATAATAAAATCCCACAGTGCCGGCTTGAAATAAAAAGCTTTCGCGTCGGCCTTATTTGGTGGGTGTGGTGGATCTAGAACGAGCTCTGTTGTAATCCAGAAGGCCTTTTTTGTGTATTTTCCTGCTTTTACCTTTTGCTGATGAGCTGTCAGCAGCTCCTCCACCCTCACAGCTTCAACCGCGCGCTCTCTCTGTGGAGGTCGGCGCAAAATGTCAAGTGTGATGGATGCTCCACTTCACACGATTTACAACCTTTGACCTCTTGTGCAAGAAGGTCAGGTCAGGATGAAATCCAAACGACATTAAAGACCCATCCAGAGTCGGGTCAACGCGCTCTCATTACAGAACAATTGGGGTTTTTTTTTGGTTCGATAACGTCTCAAAGATATTAGTACACAGATTTGGGCAATTCATCAGGTCTTCTCCTCTCATGAATAATAAGGAAGAATCAGATGGAGACCACCACGTCATTCATATTCATGTGGTGAGCCTGACATACTGGGGAAGTGGTCATTTGAATTTCAATAACGTGCCAGATATTTTGAATTGGAGAATTTTAGATGAAACAATTCCCTAAACCCTCAATAGATTGTCCATCCAGATCCTCCAAAGAAACACATTTCCAACCATGCGTCCAGGGAAACCATCAATGACCTGTCACAAACACAGCCTGATCCTTCACCTCTTAACCGCCCACTCTGAAATCATTCACCAGCTTGGAGATGATTAGTTTGTGTGTGTGTGGCGTAAGGGAGGATGAGAGGAATCTGGCGTACAGTATGAATTTCCATCTGGAGTGACAGGAAATCAATGTGGAAGTGCAGCCGTTTGTGCTCCAAAACCTGAATGCATCTGAAACATAATTACCTCATAGATGACCTTGAGGGCTTTGGAGAGTCTGCACGTATGTGAACACGTGCACATACAGTCCGACGTATGGATGCAGCAGCTGGCATGAATGCTGCTCCCACAGGTGATAAATCGATACAAAAAGAGGTTCACAATCACAGCAAAACATTAAAGCACAATTCTGCATTTTTACTATTCACTCTCTTCACAGATACTAAGCAGATATTCACCAGTTTCCATGTTAACTCCAAAAGTAAGTCTGGCTCATTGCTATGAGGCTGATCTCAATACCACCCACCTAAACTACCTGTTGTGAGGGTCTTCAACTCCAGGGCCATTGTCCTACTTCTACTCCACCTGTCCTGGCACCTGCAGGTTTTTTCTTTTTTTTTTTTGGATAGTAGGCTACTGTGGTGGACACTGTCAAGAAGCTCCTGGCACTGGACAGTTGGAAGAGTCAAGCTCCAGAAAACAGTTTCCCTTCAGAATTGAAGTTTGACCCCAAGAGACCAGGACTTAAACTTTGACCAGCAAGATGGCAAACCCAAGTTATTCTTAAATTTATAATGATTATGAATGTGCAACTTTACAGGGATTTGTATATATTGGAAGTGTATAAACCCTCCTGAGAACCAGTCCATTTATTTGTGTCTTCATTTGTTTTTGGGTTGTGTTCTTTGACTCATTTGAAGTTCTCTACTCAGACCTGATGAGCTCAAATTTGGACATCCTGCCCTCTCCGATAATATCTCACATGTTTGGGTGGGATGATAGAAAGTTTAGTTTTCCAGGAAGATAAATTGAAGTCTATAGATGTAATACATTATTTATCTGGTTCTCAGGAGGATTTTGTTTATTTATTTATTTTTTTGTCTTGAAAATATAACAGAAAAAATAAGTTTGACTGTAAGTTTCTTACTTCATGCGACCTTTTTGATTTTCAGTTGACTTTTGTACATTAATGTCTATTTTATATATTTATTTTTTCTTGGTCTTGTGTTTTTGAAATAAAGAATTATTCAATCAAACTTTCTAAACTGCTTTCTGAGTAGCATAAAAGGGCACGATGAACTTAACAAAATCAGTCTTGGAAAATATGTCAAGTGCTACTACAGTTTGAATTAAAACTCTAAGCTATAATTAAAAACAACATTTATGCAGCAAAACTTTGTTTATTAAATGCTTTATTCTGGAGAAAAAAAACCTTCAAGAACAGGCAAGAAATTGGCTGAAAAAGTTTCAAATAACTCTTAATTTACTAAATGTTTTTCACTTATAAGAAGTGTTGAACTTTATGGTATTTCATTTGTAGACCTCTTTAAACCTTTGTCAAAAAAATAAAATAAAAGTGTTGTGTTGAAGTGATTCACTTTGGATGTAATCATTTTCGGTCATGATTAGATGCAGTGGTCACTGTTTATCATCATGTCACATTTAGATCTTTGAGCCCTACAACGAGAATTTCAGGTCCAGAAAAGCATCATAAAGCACAAATGTTACCACTTTTTCCTCTTTTTCCAACATAACCACCAACTACTGTTCTTTTTGATCTCTTAGACTTACTATTGTACTTGTGCCTGGACAAAATATCCTTTCAGAGTCAACCCATCCTGTAACCAGCATCAGTGATTTGACTGTTGGCCACAGACCTACTTTCTCTGGTCAGATTATTATTCAAACATATTACCAACATGCCCACATTTGACCTGAGCACATCCTGCTTTTATGTGTATGTGAGAGCAGATTTCCTGGTGTTAACATTTCTGGTAAATGTTGTTCAGTGGAGTCAGGGGAGAAAAATAATTGTGCCTATTCTAGTGTTTGTAGTTCTGCAGCAACTGAATGTTAAATACCATTGTGGTTTCTAACTTCTGTTAAAGATCAATAATAATTTATAAGTTTATGTTTTTGTTACAAAACCAAACTAATCAACTTAAGCACCAAAGAGAAAGAAAAAAAGTTGAATTTTCACCCTCTGTGAGAATTAAAATATGAGGTTGTTTTGTTGAATTGTTTTGCTTTTTAATTTTTGGTTCAAGTGCTTCTCTGATCCCATTTTGATCTATTTTCACAGTGTTCTTATAATTATGATTATGCTGTTCTATGGTAAAACAAAAAGGACTGTTTATTTACTACGATGTAGTTTCTGAAATTTCCCTCTGGGTTGTGTGTGGGACCGTTGGTACGGAAGTAAGTCTCTACTGACATTATACCTTTGTTTACATTTCCTCCTGCTAGCTTACAGCCCATCACAACCACAAATTAAAATTAGAGAGGGGTGGGGGGGCAAACAAACCCCTTAACCGAGTTTGTCCCGCCTACCTTGAATTTATCGTCTCTTTTTCTTTGGAACTGGCACATTGCTTTACACACATCTGACCCTATGTTTGTTTGTGTTTTGCTTATAAATTAAAAATGCAAATAAAAATTATATATATATAAAAAAGAAGACGTTATTGGATCTATTTGTCTGCATGTGGAGGCATCGGAATGGAGCAGGGAGACTTAGGCCTGCTTCTCATTCATACCCATTTGAATTATAAAAAAAATAAATAAATAAAAAAACCTTAAAAAAGGCTGTTTTAAATTTACATTTTTAATATTTGTCCTCCATTGAGAGAAAAATGCAACAAAAATCAAATTTTCTTTGGAGTGGGTCTTTAAAAAATTCTAAAATCAAAAGCTGAAACTCTGGGATAAAACTAATTGGGATTCTGTTTTAGTAATTATTAGATGGGTCGCTAATCTCAGTTATAAAAGGTCAAATGCTTTCCCAAAATGTTCCAAATTTTACATAGATATATATGCACAGTTAGGACAAAAAAAGTAATTTCCCTGGAGAGAAAACTGATCTGTGCCGTCCACAGAGAGAAAGATCCAACCTGCAGCTGAGACCCTGGAGATCACGGTGCACAGGAGCAGCAGGGGGCAGTCACGTGTGTGTGCGTGTGTGTGTGTGTGTTTGCACAGAGGTTCCAGATACTTGGCAGCTGTGCCCCACAGCTGAGCTGTGACTGACATGCTGGTGGCTGAACTGATGGGCAGGAATTGGAAGTTGGAAGCTCAGGGGGCAGTTGACCAGAAAGAGCGAGAAAAAGAAATAATCATGTTTGACACTGTGATAGTGAAGGTTAAAACGGTTGAGGCTTGCCATGCATTATTTTCCTGTATAGTTTTGGTTAAATTTAGTCTAAGTTTTAATGTTTGCATCATGACCTCTTTAAGTTATAATCAAGGATTTAGCTCCTTTTAAATAAAATATAAATAATGCTTTAATATCATTGTTTTTAAAAAAGATGATAAAGTTTTCAAGTAGCTGAATTAGAATAACAGTCTGTTAATTATGTGTGTATGTGTGTTACTTCCTGGCTCATGCACACGTGTGTTTGCTAAGCCACACCCAAACAGACCAGATGGCTCAGCCCCCCCCCCCCATCTCCTCCTCACACGTTGAGATTATGGCTCCAGGTAATCCATGCAATTATTATCAGCGCAGAGTTTTGTGGTTTGACATAAATATAGATGCAGCGTCATTGCGCTGCACCAAGGAGCTGACAACGTCAGCGCGAGCAGAGATAAAGGTGAAGCGGAGTGCATGACGAAACACGGCGCTGTGTTTATATTTAGAACACACCTCATTACGCCTTTAAGTGGAGTACATGGGTTGCTGTCACAATGTAGGAGTTCACAGAAGCAAACAAAGTGAGAATTGTTTGAGAGTTCTGCAATACGTGCTCTCCTTTCAATTATCACAGTTTAAGAGCGATAAACTGTTATACATGCAGTGTTTTCATTCAGCTCAAACGCTATTTGTGCAATTGAGTATTTTGATTTCTCAACAAACTAAGCTTTACGCAGTTTTTCGTGACCTATATTCATCAAAAAAACAGCAAATTTGCAAAAAAACCGCCTTTAGATCCTCATAGAGAGTGGCGGTTCTTCTAAGGTTCACTGGCTGACTTCTCTCTTTGTGGAGAGGAGGGATGATCTGGACTCAGGCAGCAACACCAATTAGCTAAGCTTTCCATACACAGCCTCAGCTGCAAAAGCTAAATTAATTGGACAGACATTACAACAAGAAATCAATTTGTTCAGACCGCAGGCATCCTCAGACAAGCACCTCCAGAGCTGCAGTGGGAGTTCGAGCTCTGATTGGTTTCAGTATCAGTAAATTTCACCAGAAGTTCTCTGATTATCAGTAGGCAGTAAGCTTCCTGCAGACTGGACCAAAACAGCCAAAAATGTCTTTTTGAAGACACACGTTTAAAAAAAAAAAGAGATCTTTTCAAAAATATTTATAAAGACCCACTCTGATCATCTTTTGAGCTATTTTTAATGTTATTTTTATGCTGTAATTGTGGGGGCAGTTGAAGCTGTAGTGGTGTCTGAAAAAACGATTTTTAAGAGAATTTGTACCAATTTATCTATTATCTATCCCTGCATCGTGTTTGTGGTGAGGAGGAGAAACACATTTAGTCACAAAGGTGTGCTCTGAAACACACAAGTTTAGAATTGTATTATTCAGTGTGACACTAAATTAAATGTTTGCAAGACTTTTTATAGTTATATTTTATTTTTTTTCCACAATTTGTTTATTGATTTTTGTATTTTCAAACAGGTATAAAAACTGCATAAGACATTTTTTACATAGTAACAGTAAGCCCCTATATCAGACAGATATGTACACAGAATAATAAAGAGCCACACCAAAAGCAGCATGGGGCTACTTTAAAACAAAACAAGAAAAATAAAGAAAAACCAATAATTAAAAAAATTCAAAATAGGTAATTGTTATCAAAACGGTGAGAACGTGATTGTCCTCCTCTCGTAGCTAAAAATAGATTTTATTTTCTTAAGTTGTTTTTTCTGAGAGCTGGAAGCTGCATGCTAGCGAAGCTGACCGGCAACTATTGATGACATCATCCAGCGACAGAAACGTCTGAATTTGAAGACATTTTTTTCTGTGTCTTGGAGGGATACATGTAGGGACAGGGAGAAGCCGTAGAGAGAGCAATTCAGATGCAGTTCGACACAGCTTCTGCAGAATGGCAGAAGTTCATTAGAAATTTGTTGTAACTGTAGTTGGAACTGTTGGAGCAGAGCAACCCCACTCCCAAGAGCTATCTATTTACACACTCTCCTGCTAGCTAACGACTCCTCGCATCTCTAACTTACAGTACAGGTGCAACAAAAGTTCAGCTGTACAGTTTTGAGCCAGATGGCAGCTCAGACTAGGAAAACAAAGACGTACATGAATTATTTGTTTGCAAGTGGATGCAACAGAATGGACCAGAGGCTTGTGGGACAATTTCTACATCACAAATAAAGTCTTTTTCAGACTGCATGTCTGCTCCTATTTCACAACAAATTGAAAAAAGAAATATTAAAAAATGCAACTTTAAGCTTATTTTTCTTTTTTTTTTAATTTTCCATCATTGGAAAAGTGTTCCAAGAACATGTTAAAAACAACAGAAACACTTTTTTTTTTTTTTTTCATAAAACAATAACCAGACATGCTATCTGGAAGTGTATGGTGGGAAAGCAGCATCAAATGGGTTTGTAAGGTGACCTTGGTCAGCCAACAGGCAGTAAGTTACAGCTGGGAGTTGATGAATTGTATACAGTTCTGACAGTGTCAGACAGGGCACACATATAACACTTGTAGTCTGTCTGAAGCTGGTACAAATGGACAGCATTTAGATGGTAGTTCTGCTGTCTGTTCAAACGACGTTTTGCGCTCACACACGTTCATCCGACACTTTGCAGTCCGTCCCACACAACGACCTTTGCACACGTGTGCTGCAGAGGTCAGGCGTGCAACCAGATGACTTCCCTGCAAAGCAATGGGTTTCTAAAACAAGGAAAAAAAAGACACCAGCTTTGAGCATGCATTAATTAAAAAAAAAATGTGTAGAATTAAGTTATTCTTGTTATCTATTTGCTCTCCATTTGAATCTGTTCAACTGAAATCTGAACAGCAAAACGAAGCAGATTATCTGTTAGAAGCTGAAATGGATACAGGATTTGAAACACAAAACTCAGCTGTTCAGGAAATTCTTCAGCAAAAGTCCCCGATGGACTATTAGATAAACAAACTTAAGTGAAGCATGAGAGGAAAAAAACCCCACAGATGATGACAGAAAAAGCTTTTGAGACGGGAAAAGTCTTTAAAAACTACACAGCTGGCGGCAGCAGCAGCTTTGGTGTGGAAGTGCAGGTGTGAAAAGATCTGAACCGATCAGCTCACATATATCAAGTGTGCCAGCTGATTCCTCAGCTGCAGCAACAGACAGTTTTACAGCACAGTTCCAACTTGTTTAGTCTGAAAACAAGAAGCAGGTGCCAATAGAAACTCACATTCCTCCAGTGGACAACAACAACATGAAGGTATGACAGAGTTTTAGGGATACTACAAAAAATTTTATATTATGGGATTAAATTTTGGGCTTTATTCTTGTAAATTTACAGCTTTAGGCCCAGAAAAAAGTAATATTACAAAATTAGCAATATTCCTGCTCTTCCAATAATTTATTCCTCCACAAAAGACAAGATTTCCTCCACTTTCTGCCAGAAGAGATCCAGTTTCTGGCATAATATAGACACTTCATTACAGACTTAAGATCCATTTGACACAAGAAACCCACAGATGAAAGACTTAAAAATATAAAAATAAAGACACTCATGGTAATTCAAGTATAAAAGCCAATAAAAACAACGACGTAAAATTACAACTGTAGTACACTTAAGGAAAAAAAGGGTAAAAACTTAAAAGAGGCGGTCAAACTAAAACCTCCAAATTGGGGACTTGTATTTAAAAGTATTGTATCTTAAATTGGTGAGATATAAAATGATTTTGGTATTTAAAACGTTAAGACAAAAAATAAACAACAAAGCTTGAAGAGTATTAACTCTTGCATCTCTTCAATTTTCTGATGATACTATTCATTTAATTTTAAAAGCTATCACAACATGCTACATGTCTTTCATCTTCTAACACAACTCTAATAAATAGAACATTTTTGTGTCTTTTCTCATAAATGTATTAATTTTTTCTTGTAAATGTTTGTGTTTTGAAGACATAAATTTAAGAGATGTACAATTATAAAATTTATGACCTTTAAAGTCATAAATCTAAAACATTTTATCTCATAATTTACCAGCTGCTTCTTAAGACTTTTTTGTTGTAAATGTATTTGTTTTAAAGTAACACATTTACGAGATTTAAAATAATAATGTATGACCTTTAAAATTGTAAATCTACTACTTTTTTCATATAATTTAGCAGTTATTACTTCTTTTCTCATAAATTTAAAACAATAAAGTTATGACCTTTAAAGTTGTAAATTTACGACTTTAAACTCATAATTTAACAGTTATAACTGTTTGTCTTGTAAATGTACGACTTTAAAATCGTCTTTTGATTTTTTTTGTTCTTAAACTGGTCCCTATTAAGGGAAATGCTTTATACCAAACAAAAACACAAATACTATTTCTTTTAAATCATTTGACTATTCTATTTTCTTTAAAATAGAAATTTCAATCTGATACTTCTCGCAAAAGATTTGTCCTTCATCTTGGACTGGCGTTTTATCCTCCGTCTAAAGTCACTGGGCTGTCTATATTTTGCTTAAGCCATGCTGTGCTGCATGGATCCAACAACATAATCCTGCCAGGTGTTATCCCATATTCCTTTTTGGTTGGTCAGCAGCAGTCCCACTACCAGATGGTCCAGGAAAAAAAATGTCTCCCAACCACTTTTGGAGTCTCTCTTTAGTGTTTCTGCCGCTGCCACGTGTTAGACATCGTTTTTGTGATGGATTCTGTATAACACAACTAAAGATGTTGTCACAATTTGGTTCTAAATTTGTGAAAAGAATAAATGTTGCCGGTCACAATAACTTGTGATCTTAGAGTGGTTTCTGCTGATTCTGGAAGTGTGATGCAAACACTGCATCTGTTCAGGCTTAAATAGACAGCTAATCTGTCCAAACTAAACTCACTTTAATGATAACTTAATGAGTTTACATTGAAATGAGGTCTCTGTCTACACTTGTTATCAGATGCTCGGTCAGCCTTTTCTCCCCGTTCTCCTTTCTCTTTCCGCAGGATTCAGACAAATCCTCTGGGGAGCTGAGAGGCTGCTTTGCGCCGACACATCTGTGCTTCAGCCAGACATCCTCATTTCATATCACAGATTCAGTTTGGGACAACAGCCATCGCTACACAACGGTTACATCTGCATTTGCTCTCAGAGTGCTGGGCTCATGCTTCATAGATGTGTGAATTTATGAAGTGGTCTGTCTGCCGCAAAGGAGCAGCTTTTACTCAGGCATCGGGTTCAGAAACAGTCAAGAGTTTTTGTGTCTTATCTGGAAATGCATTTAAGGAAATCTTGCCCTTCTATAGTTCTTGACAAAAGCAGCAGTTTGGGTTTTTTTCCCCACAAACATAAACTCAAATTGTTGTTGTTTAAGTTATGAAATCTGAACCACATTTGCAGTTAATTTACATCCCTACTGATACAGTGAGTAAACAGAATGTAGGTCATCTGCATGCTATCTGTTTGACGTTCCTTTTGGCACTTTCTTTAGCTTACAGTGAGTATATTCAAAATCCCTTTGCATCATCAGCTATTATGAATGTGTTTACTGCGGTTTTACCAATCTTTTGCATCTTATCCTCTTGGAGCAAAATAACATCTGATGACCTTTCTTCCTCCCAAAATAAAAAGAACAAAAAAGAAAAGAGCAGTCTTGTGGGCGCATTTCATCTTAGCCTCAATCTGAGCAAGGTTTCTTTTTAACTGTGTGAGAGCCAAAGATGTTACACAAGCATCTGTACTTCCCACGTACTAAGAGACTTGTCTTGATTGTACTCCTGTTTTATTATATAGAGCTGGTAAACTCCTTGTTTCTTCTGTTTTCTTTAAACTTACCCATAGTCACAAGCACCCATATATGCTGGTTGCTATGGGTTCTGCAGGTTTTTGGGTTGTCCGATACCTCCAAGGATTGGAGAGGGGTGGCTGCACCTTAAAGGGGAACACAGGTGTTTCTTGCAGTTCCTATGAGGCCAATGGACTCTATGCATGGAGCTGGCTACGTATTTCCAGTTTCATATAAGACTGCTTGTTTACTTCTGGTTGTGGCTGTTTTATATGCGTCGACTTAGCTTATCCTTTCCCTGGTATATGTTTATTTTTGTTATTTTTTACATTGTGTGTTAGTTTGTCGTAATGTGACATCCAAAATTGGCAAAGTAGCTACATTAGAACATTTAAAACCTGTTCAACAGAACATTTTATGCATAAACAAACTTTGAAGTGACTTTTGGACCACTCATCCAACTGCTGATGAGGTCACATTCACCTCACCTGTGTTGAGATGTTTTAGGAAAGGGAATCACGTCTCAGACTGCTTCTATCTGACACTGAACATTACATTGACAAAAATTCAGAAACACTCGGTTGTGGGGTAATTAAAACACAACCAACAGGTCATAAAGGTAAAGGCAGCGATAGTTAGGCATGTCACGCGATGACGGAATTTGCACAGAATTTTCTAAATACTGCCGTCAGTTCTGAACTTTTTTTTTTTTTTAGCTGCATGGACCCAGAGGAAAAGTTAAGGTTATGATTACGGTTGCGGGTTTGGGTTAATGCAGCAAATGGTTCCCGACCGCGGTCGCATCTGCAGTCGTGCTCCGCGCTCTAGCTGCGTGACAGCTAACGGGACTTCATTAAATACTGCGACCAGAAACAATATTTAGCTTTTGATGCAGAGACAATATATGAAACAATGCATCAATCTGCCTCTTGGCTGCACCTATTACGTGTTGCAACCATGAATTTCCATCAGCTTTTGAGCTGATTGCACATAAATACATGAAAATAACATCAGCTTTGTTCGTTACATGGCTTTTCCTGTCGGAAACCTTCCACGAGTCGTAGCAGTGGTGATAGCTTAGCTTCAAGTTCCATCAGTGCTGTTATCTTATTGTCCATTAGCATCAGTGGCGTTAGCTTAGCTTGAATATCAGGTGTATGGTCTATTTGTCATACATAAGATGCACCAAACCAGCAGGCAGAGTGGGGAGAAAAAAAAGAGTCAGAGAAAAGTCAGTCAGACTTATAAACTTTGCTCATAATAACTCCTGCCGTGGTTTCCAACCCTGTTCATCGCTGAGCTGCTTGTTTTGCAGCTTCGGTAATTACTACTCACCTGGATCAGGTGCGTTCAGTCAATGAGAAACTGGGCTCACCCAACCCACCTAATCAGCAATTACTGAAGCGGCGTTAGCTGCAAAACAAGCAGAGCGGTAGCTGATGAAGAACAGGGTTCAGAGAGCGTTAGAGCGTTTACACTACCTTGTTTGCAACACATATAAAAACAGTCCGACACCTCTACGTGGATTAGCATATTCGCTATGACACTCACCCTTGTTTGCAACTCATAAACAAAAACAGACTGACATTATGACCGTGATGTCAAAATCGCATCAGTAAACACAAAGAATGAGTCCTAATATAAAGCCCTCTAAATTAAAAAGTGCTCTGTCATTTTTAGGAACGAATACTGGAGTAAATACAGTCCTTCTCTCTTATCTACCGTTGCATATTGTATGAGGTTGCTATGACCTTGTAGAAAAATAATTGTGCACAGACATTTTGTACTCTTCAGGCTCACCAAGCAGTCTGCGTGTCCATGCAGGTTTGCCCATTTTGCCCCTGCAGACGGCATGTATCTACCCCAAGGGGCAGTTGTGACTCCGGTTTTTATTAATTGCACAAACAGTTTATCAAATGCTTTGCAGATTCAGATTTATTACAAGAAACCTAAAGAAATCCAGCTTTGAATGTTCAAGACATTTTCGTAACTTCCTATCTGAACCTGAAATAAGCAGATAAATCTTTACAGTCTTTGGCTGACATGATTAAATGTCATCAAGATGCTCCTAATTTTTATTAAAATAAAGAAACTGCCAGAGGAGGAGAACTGCTTCCTCTAATCTCAGACATTCCCAGTCAGGAGGAATTGCTTTTAAAGCAAGCTTACAATTTTTTATTGTGTTTTTCAGAGAATTGGTTGTTGAAAGTGAAGCCCGGTCACACTCTCAAGAATTATGATTCTTTTTTTTCACTTCCGTGCCTGACAAGCCCAGACACCTTCCTACTGACAGCAACTATCAGGCGCCATATCGTCTCAATAAGGTGTTGGATGAACGACCAGCACATCCCATGCTTGAATGATGACAAACTGTAATGGGACGCTGTGGCGTGTTTTCTTTATAGAGTGTCAGTCCATGTCATTTTAAATTGACTGGAATTCGGAGCAACAAAGACAGTACAGTAACTAATAACAACAAAACGCAGCAGAGGGATTGATGACTGCAGGGTAAGCTTCTTTTAGCTAAATTGTAGGATTGTACCACTGCACTGTGAGTCCACCACAATCACCCATAAATGCTATAACAACAGAGGCATTGGAGGATGAAATGGTTCTGGTAATTGAACCTTTTACCGAGCACCCCTGGTTGTTACATTTGGAAATATTTCAAACAGAAAAACATTGAAAGAAACTGTCAGTTTAAAAAAAAAACATTTCAACCTTCAGATATAATTTCATTTTTCATGCTTTTACATTGGCGTCCTGTAAATGGTGTTAGTATCCTGTGGCTGTGCACACATCACAGTTTTTATTACATGTGTTGCTTTCCCCAGACACTTCCCAATGTCCAAAAACATGCTTCATAGGTTAATTGGTGACTTTAAAGTATCAGAGTGTGTCTCTACATGGCCCAGTGATGAACTGGCAAACTATTCAGGTGTACTTCATCTTTGTCCATCAGTACTTGGATAGGCTCCAGCAACCCCATGACCCTGAATAAGCATTTATAGAAAACAGATGAATGGATTAAAATACTCAGGGAGTCAACACCACTGACTCTCTTTCAGATGAACATATAAGTGTGGTCAGGATCACATTTTGTGTGTTTCAATTCAATTCATTTTTATTTATATAGTCCAATATCACAAAAGATTGCCTCATGGGCTTTATACCCTAATTCAGACCGGATGGAAAAATACGTATAACCAGGTCAAGTGAGCTGCACTTGTTAAAATTGGTAATGCCAGGTGGGGCCAGTAAGTGGCGCTGTTGTTTTTTGTTGAGACTCAAAGTTCACATCGTCGTCACGGGCGGTAAGATATAGCATATGGCGGCCAGCCTGACTGTCCTGGCTCGGCACTTGTGCTTCTCTCAAAAAAAAATGTTTCGCAGATACTGTCTGGGGACCGAAATTAACTGTGTTTTTGGAATGAAAGAGTTTTTATTAGATGGAGTTCCGAAGAGATATGAAGCTGCTCGACGGTGTGTGGTGGAACACTGAAGAAAGATGCGCTGTTGATTAAAAAAGCTTTAGCTAGCAAATCTAACGCGGTGTTATCAAAGACTATGGAGCTGGTGGATGGCGTGAGGTTTTTTATTTTTATTATTTTATATACATCTGTTCTGGGATTGTTCAATTTTAGTTTGTTTGTTCACAATGTGTAATTTTATAACGCGTGTTCTGCACATAGAGGAGACAATGTTGTCGGGGTTGTTTATTGAAGATGGTCATTTGCTGTCATTTTTCTGTGAGTTGAGTTTTTTTTATTGTTGTGACAAAAAGTGTTAGCATAATATTGTGAACATGGAAATGATGAGTGGCCTTTGTTGTGTTTTATTTTAGAATAAAACCGCTGCTGTTGTGTTGTTGGAGATTTTTCTTCTGAAAAGAGTATCTTGTAATGATGAAATTCCATAAATGCATGTATTAAAAAAGATGTGCAGGAGAGTGACAAGTGCAATGACAATAAACAAATGATCTGATAATGGATTTGATTTCGATCTCTAAAAGCATCATGATGTCAGTTTAAAATGTGTTTTTCAACATCAGGTACGTCAGATTGCAGAGCTAAATCTGATATCAACAGTACATAAAAAGAGTCTTTTTCAGGTCCTGCCGAACCCCTTGACAGTGATTTTGGTTGTTTCCGACAGTCGCGCTCCTGTAGTTTTACAGCATTAGAGCGGCTTGTTTACTCTTTCCTCCGGAAAATGAGCAACCTATGCAAAGCAATAAATCAGGTGACATTTCTCATTTCTGTCTTTGTCACTGCTGTTTTGGCCCATCACTGAGAGGCAGTCAACAATTCTGACTTTTTTTTTTTTATTCTGTTTAATTTATGACCACATGCCACTCTCTGTACCTGCAACAATGAATTAAAAGGTCTCATGCTTCGCGTAACATATGCTGTTGTGATTAAACCTGATTCTGGGCTTCGATTATGAGAACACCAGGCGTGTGGCAGGATATTTGGAAATGGAATAAAATTTGAGGACTGCTTTTAAAAACCAGATCACAGATTGTTGCAAACTAACGATGGTTGACACTTCTCACATTTTTTGAGACCCCTTTCTTTAGGTCACTCTCAAAAACTTTCTCCAAAGTTCACAAATTTACCCTAAACTTCTGGAACTGACTGAACCTCATGCTGTGTTCTTTCCGCTGGTGTCGTCCCCTTTTTGGTTTATCTCTTCTTTCTTATGCTCATTATGTCCTTAGACTTAGTGCATATATTGGATGTGTCAGTTTTGTGCACATCGAAATGTGTATAAGGCTGATGGTTGAGGAGCAGACTTCAATCCCATTCCCTGAGCTCCCCTTCAACATCACCCATGGGCTTTGTTTTTATCCCTATCCACAGCTACCTCTTAAGCTCCTTGCCCAGTATGCATATGTGCAGGGCCACAGCCATGAATGCACAGTGCACCCTGAAGCCTTCTGTGATCCAAATTTACACCGCCTTGCCCTTATTCCCACTGCCAATTTCTCCCTGCATGCTTGTCAGCGTGTGCAGTGCAAGGCTTATGAAGGCAGAACAAGGCTTGGCTGTTTTCCCTGCTCACTCTGCCATCAGAAGTCCCAGAGGTATACTCCTCTTACTGCTTCTTTACAGCCTCGGGCTTTTTTCAAAGAGCGGGAGACAGTCGCTCTTGCCCTTTTTCCTGCGAACCTTTTCTGAAAATATTCTGCCGGATTGTTTTTAGGTTTGAAAAGTTTAAGCTGAATGATGCATGCTTTAATGCGCTGGGAGTAATACGAGAATAGACTATTATTGTTAAGTCAGAGTTCAGCACGCTGCCCATTCGGAGGTATTCCTTAAAATGATGCATTTAGGGACTTTATTGGCTTGTTAGTCAAATTTCACTTGGCTGATGTTGGCTTAATTTTTCTGGAATACTGAAATTACATTGTAAACATACGAGTGACATCAAAAAGACTTGTCATTTGTTATGTGACCTCAAGAAACTGCTGAATATAAACTTTGACTCCATTCTTAACTGCAGTTCTAACTTGAGCACAAATTTCTAGATAAAATAACTTCACAGTCTCTCAGTCATAGCAACAAAGAACGATTATGTGGCCTTAAACTTGTTCCTAAACTGTGATGTAGCACTGATTCTGCACAAATTCTTGATGTTTTTTCTTTTCAACTTATTAGTACTTTTTTATTATTATAATCATTCTTTGATTAATATAATCTGCACAAATTGTCTTTTCTAATGAGAATATTTTGTTTTTTTTTGCATTAAAACTAATGAAGATGATTCTTACTTATTATTACTTTTTGTATTATTAGAATAATTCTTTAAGAATAATTTGTACAAATTCTCTTTTTTTAATGAGAATATTTAATGAGAATATTTAGATTACTGGTACTGATAAATATAAATGATTTGTAATTTGATTACACCACTGATATTAATGATCCTTTATAACCTGAATCTATGATTGTAGAGTATAAATATTTGATACTAAGTCCTGAACTGGATATTGATAATTCATGTGGAGAAAATGGTATAGTCGAGTCGGGGTGGGATTATATAAGTTCGCTTCCTTCCACTCCCTTTCAAGCGATCTACTTGGGATTTATTATGTGATGTTATTTCATGTATTATGAACTGATTGCTTAAAATAAACAATTTAATTCATTCATTCATTATTCAGCAATTAACATCCTTATTTAGTTTGTTGATTTAAAATATTACATTTTTTAATTTAATTTTTTGTAAGTCCAAAAAACGTTGGGCGTTGCTCCTCCCACATGTGGCTGGGGCGTCAAGTTGTCAAGGCCATTAAAGAGCATTTTTCAACTAAAATAGGGAGAAAACGTTAACTTCTGGTTCTGGACTGACGAGTCCAGCTGAGGTCCTCTTGAATTTTCCTGATTAAAATATCTTTTATATTTCTCTTTTAGGCTGCACTCAGTATCTCAGCTCTCAGAAAGCAGACAGGCTTTTTCATGGACTCATTTGCAATTTTTCGTGCTTCTCAAACAGGGCACCTAAATGCATTCAGTGGATATTTTGTTGCTGTTCAAGCGTCTGAAATCTATTCATGCTCATTTGACAATAGAAAAATGTGCCCAGATTGCTTTTAATGCTTTTACCATAGACATAATGCCTGTTTTGCATTAACGTCTGGCAACCAAAGTGACGTTTTTTCAGTGCGAAAGATGCACGATGCTTTTTTTTTCTTTTTTGAAAGGACAAAACCAACCTGAAAAAGTCACTGGGTCTGAGTTGAAAAGTGAAAAGTTGTGCTGGACAAAGGAAATAAACTAACATTGTGGTTTTCATTAAAGGACTAATTTTTGAGAAGATCAGTGATTCATTTACATAGTTTACATTACAAAAGTAAAGATGAGTTTTATTTTTGTTTTTAAATAACTTTTGAACAAAGAAAAAATGATTTTTAAATAATAATTTGAAAAAAAATGATTTGTTTTCTACAACTTCATGCTAGCTTACTCCCTGGCAACAGTCCGTCCTGTGGGGCGGGGTTGTTGCCAGGCAGTAAGCTAGCGCTCATTTCCCATCATTCCGTTGATTACACTTTCTCCTGTTAGCTCTAAGCTGACACCCCCAAACTCACAGTGCCAATCGTGCCCCCCTGCTAAAGCCAGTACATGTGGAGGGCTGGCTAAAGTTTGCTAGAGAGCTTTTGGATGATCAATGATTGGAGAATGTTCTATGGTCAGATGAAACCAAAATAGACATTTTTTAGTAAGAACTCTACTGTTTGGTGGAGAGAGAATGCTGAATCGCATCCAAAGAACACCATATCTACCCATGCATGGTCAGATTTTGAGTGAAAACTTCCTGTCATCAGCACTGGAGATGAAACATGGCTGGGTCTTTCAGCATTCATACTTTTTAAATACTTATTTTCCACCATAAATTGCAAATAAATACCTACAAAAAATCAGACAATGTGATTTCATTTTTGTTGATTTTTTTTTCTGATCAGTCGATTCATAGTTGATTAAAATTACAGGCCTCTCTCATCTTCTAAGTGGGAGAACTTTTACATTTAGTAGCTGACTAAATCCTTTTTTCTTCCACTGTGTATGACCTTTGATTTCATGAAAAATGCGGCAGAACCGTGGTAAAAACACCAAGAACATGATTTTCAATTGAATTGGTCTTGTGTTTGGCATCTATATGAAAGCAAAAACATACTTTTTTTCATAGTTGGAATTGAATTCAGATGTCAAGCGGTTAAGAACCTTTTTATGTCCATATTTAACTGCAGCATGATACAGATTTAGGGATATTTGAAGGGATTTGCTGCTAATCTAGTTTCTCTTTAAAAAACAGAATATGCAGCTGACCAAAATAAACTAATAAAAATAGCAGCTTTATGTGAGCGCATAAATGTAACCCAATCATCTAAAAGCATCAGATTACCTTTTAGATTAATTCTCAGCTTCTGTAAAAATGTTTTATTGTTGATTGAAAATGTTTTACTTGCTTCCCAAACAGTCTCATTGAATTCTGAATGTCGTCATGGAAATGACTTGCATACTCACATGCACATACCCGGCAGGTTAATGAGGAGCCGCCCAACATGGAAAACGGCTGTTAAGGGGCCAATTGACTCTCATTAATGCTTCTTACAGCAGATCGCACTAAATCCCCAGTGACGCATCACTTAGGATCCATTTATGTTTGGGTGTGGGACAGACAGATGGAGCTCCATTTTATGAGGTCGCCTTGAACTGCATCTTGACCCAGTGTTTTTTTTTTTTTTTTATTAATGATCATTTTCCTTTCTATTTTTTTCACCCTGAGTCTTTCTTTTTTCCTTCACAGTCAGTTTATTTGTGAAATTTATACAGGCAGAAAAATAAGTGAAATAAACAACAGGATGTTTTCCACTTGAACAGCAACTGATGCAGACAGCCTCTCTGAGTGGATAATGACTGACT
The DNA here is from genome assembly GCA_003999625.1 of Oryzias javanicus. Classification (NCBI taxonomy): domain Eukaryota; kingdom Metazoa; phylum Chordata; class Actinopteri; order Beloniformes; family Adrianichthyidae; genus Oryzias; species Oryzias javanicus. The sequence continues at coordinate 8,734,402 of CM012445.1, forward strand.
GCTGGGTGCAACAACATGGATTAGAGTGCAGTTTAGATGGTTTCAGCCACAGATTGTGGAGGCACTTAAAATGAGCACAGGCAGACTACGGCCAGCCCAGTTGGATTAGTGTAATGAGGGACTGGTGTGGACTGGGTCCTGATGGTTTACGCGAGGTTAGCTGCTCAGCTGAGGCATCCCGGTTAGTTTGACCGCTTTAAAACAGAAAAGAGCCATCAAGCTTTGGGATTGACAGGTCATTATGTGGGATCATGAGCCATGTTTGATTGTTTTTTTGCTGCTGCTTTAGAACAGATGGACACATTTACAGCAACTGCACTTAAGCAGCACTTCAGATGTGCCAGCCAGAGCGCTTGGTAAATAAAACCAGCAGGAACATTTTCATGACACTAATATTATTTATGAAATTCCAACTTTCCATTTCATGATTATATTTTGATACTGTGCTGGGAAATGTGTCTGACTGAGACAAAAGTGTGACATCTCAAAAAGCCAGAATAATAACTGAAATAAAACAAAAACTGAAGGTAAAAAAGTAAGAAATCTCTGACATATTTGACTTTTTTGTCCATTTTGTTTTATCCTTTCTAATAGGAGTGTAGAATCTCATTTTAACGATTCAATTCACGTCCTCATTTTTGGCTGCCAATATGATTCATATTTAATATTGTTTCATTTGGAACAATTTGATTTGAGTTACTGACCTAAAACTGATGCAGGACATTCATCCAGTGTGACTCAGAGAAAAATACCTGGTACTGAACAGTGTAGATCAGGGCTGCTCATTCCTGGTCCTCGAGATCTACCACCCTGACTATTTTCCAGATCTCCAAGCCCTGCCAGCTGCTGATTGGCTCAGTCAGATGTCTCAACAATCTGATTGAAAGAACACACCTGGTCCAGGTAATCAGCAGCAAGCAGTACAGGGAGAGCTGGAAAACAGGCAGGGTGGTGGATCTTGAGGACCAGGAATGAGCAGCCCTGGTGTAGATTAAGTTTTTACAGATTCCTTGTGTTTCTTGCAAGAAGTATAAATGAAATATGTGGACGAACAAACAAATAAACAAGAATTAATGGCCAATCCATTTACATTTTAGTTTCATGAAGTTCAGCCCACTGCTGTGGTCGAACATTCTACCACACTGTACGGTCACACGTCTTTGCAAAATTAGAAATGTTTCCACACTTTTGTTTTCTGCTGTGAGGGCACTTGGTTATCTTTACTTTATAGTAACCTACCATGTCTCAATCCAAATGGTATTTTCTGATATTGATCACATTTTGAAATGAAATTGTAATATTATAGGTCAATTAGAATCAATTTGATTTACAATTTGCCTCAGATAGATTGATCTAGTTTGATTGTAGGAACAGAAACGAATTAATCAAGTCGGTTGATTGTTTGTTAAACCTCTATTAACTAATACAATTGTGTCCATGCTGCAATAAATATCTAAAAAATGTATTTGAATATTGCACATAGACTTTGCCCTAAAAGTAAGCAAATACATTTTAACAATATTTTAAGTTTAGATAAAAAATAAGTTATAGTACAATAAAAATTTCATGTAATTTGAAATGAGCTTGATATTTTTTTTATTTTTTCAATAACTAGGATTGCTCTTAAGATGGGAAAAGCAGGACAGAAATGAACTGTACCTTTCATTCAGTTATTTAAAGTGCTTCATTGAAAACAGCGTGACATTAGGTCTGGTGTCTTCAACATCACAGTAGGATCAATGTAGCATTTACTGTGGAAGATCTCAAAACAAGCAAATACTAAACATACTCTTCTCCATTAGTAAAACCTCACACTATTTTTTCTTTTCCAATCATGAGTGGTTTAACACTGAAAACCTGAGCGCCAGTAATGTAGTAAGTACAATATTAACACCAGAAAACCCCCAAAATGATTGAGTTTGTATTCATTGTTTTTTATGACACACTGAAGTTTATAACATATGAAAACCAACGTGTGCTTTCACAATTATAAATAAAACTGACATTTTGTTGTCATCTGCTATCAGGATTTAAGGAATCGGAACCTCACAGTCAGATAAGCTCAAAAGCCCGGCCTTCTAAAGAGTAGGAAGTTAAACTATAATAAGGAAAATCTATTTTTTTTTTCTGTTTCCAGACCAGAGACCCCAACTTGAAACCAAAATAGTACAGAAATTTTGAAACTGGAATCAAACAGTCTGTAACTGAATGAGCTATAAAAAGAAAATTTCCCTCCATGGACCCTTCAAGTTCAGCTCTTCTTCAGGAAGCCTGGGAGCTTGAGGGTCCTGTGGAGTTTCTCAGCTTTTCCTGGGGCTGCATTCCTCTGGACAGAGATCTCAGATTTAGTTCCTGGAATCTGCTGGAGTGTTGTAGCTACATGGGGGACCACGGTTGCTTTCACTTCCCACTCTTTTACTGTTTTTAACTCATCCCCTGCTATTTCTTAATCTTTTCACGTTCCTTCTCCCTGATGTTGCTACAGCCTTCTTCTCAGCTATGTCTGGTTTGTGACAATCACTATTGTGTTTATTTGAATGTGGATGTGATTGGATGGTGGCGCAGTGGTTAGCGCTATGACAGCGCTAGGCTCAAATCCTAGCTGGGATCTTTCTGTATGGAGTTAGCATGTTCTCCCCATGCATGGAGGGCTTCTCTCTGGGCACTACACTGTCCTCCCACAGTCTCAAAACATACTTCATAGGTTAACTGGTTATTCTTTCTGCCTAGGTGTGCTTGTGTGTGGGAAGGATGGTGTACCTTGTGATGAACTGTCGACCTGTGCCACCCCATGACCCAAAAAGAGACATAACGGGTTAAGAAGACAGATGGTTAACTCTTGAAGTCCCCCAAGATCTTACCTTGATTATTGTCCACTACTTTTGGACGTTTCCCATCTTGACCTTGAGGATTCTAACTCATACTTGACTTTAGTGTCAAAGCCACTTAGTTAATGTCTTCTATGGATGCCCTACCTCCTAGCATATTACACCCTGGCATTATGTGCTGATTGTACCAGGGTTGTCTTTTCTCAGCCTGTACCTGGAGTCCTGCCTGGTGTGGTAGATCCTGGCCTCTATTAATCTTATACTTAGAGCCCACTCCCGAGTTAACATTTTTAACATTTCTGTCCTGCCTTTCAATCCAGCCATTGGTTGCTTTTGCTGGTGGTAGACACCATGAAGGGATTTGTCCATCGTTGGTTACCGCTCTTCTTCCTCTGGTTTCTGGTGCTTGAAGTATCCACTAAGGACATCATTGCTTGGAGCCAGATTTCTGATGCATCCTTGGATTTTTGTTTCATCTTGAATGATAGATCTGGCGCTCACACATCATCAACCTCCTTCCCTCCACTTACTGTACAATCATGGTGTTGGATTTGGGGTGAAACCCTTCATGAATTGGAGGGAGCCTCCCTTGTATTATTATTCTTTTTGCCACATAAAAGACCAATTATTTGATTTTGACAGTCAAGTATCATTCAAACTGTGCTCTTTCTATCATAGAAATATTCTAATTTTAACATGTTTCTATATTACATATTGGTTGTCATATGCAAAAACGTTTATGACCCCTTTAAAATGTAATCTGTGAAGCAACACGGACTCATTCAGCTCCTCATTAGGTTCCATTGTGATCCTGTCATGTTAAAGGAGAGCTATCTGAATCTGAATCTGGATCTGTGAGCAGCGCAACAACACAAGGGTGCCTGGATTGAGAGAACACAAAGCAGCTTTGTGGAAGCAGCGACACGCCTCATTAGCTGCACCACAACCTGGTTATCTGATCTCCATTCAGCCTGACTTGTGCCAACGGTTGGACCTCATGACTCCCCTCAGAATCAAAGGCAGGTGTGTCAAACTTCCTGCCAAAGCCACGGCTCATGACAATGTGGGGCTAGAGAGGTGCTAACAATAGAAACTGGAGACAGTTGTGTGAAGCCATCATAGCTGGGGACAGTCAGCAATGACTATGTGCAGGTGATGAGATTTCCTTTAGTGATCTGTTACGTTATTATCACGTGTCCTGGTGTTAAATTGGGTTTAAATTCAACTTCACTGTAAAATTTATATTTATAAAATTTAACTCTTTTCCTTGATTCTTAGGATTTTGCTTGATTTTCTTAAATTTTCCAGTATTTTTTAGATTTTTTTCATCCTATTTTTTGCATAGAGCAGAAAACTGCAAGGATTGTGATTTTTGATGGGGTTTCCTTCACCCAAAAGCAGCACCTGTGCTTCAGCAGCTCAGCTTTGGTCTCATCAGTCATTTCTATGTTTCACATGCTGTCGGGGAAACTTCAGACTGGCTTTGATGACCTGCTGTGTGCGCAGCAGTTTTCCTTGGGCTATCACCTTGAAGGCCCACGTTCAGATAATCTTTGCACATGTCTTGCACAAAGTGTAAAGACTTCCCCTCCTCTCCTAACTTTAGGAAAATGGTTTGTTTTGAATTATGCAGTTGTTCTAGTTGTAATTCAAAATGTACAAAAAGTAGTTTGTCCATTTAATAAAAAGTACTAACAGAAATGTTGCTCAAAGTCCCTCAATTAAGATTATAAAGCTAATTAACACTAAAGGAACTATTAATGTTTATTTATATTTACAATTTTTAGTCTTTTGTTTTAGTTATTTATTTAAATCCTGTTATCTAAACAAATATCATTACATATTCCTACGCTTCACAAGTTTTCTTTACTTTTTGGTTGATTTATTTCATGCAATAAAAGGAAAAAAAGGGAGAAAAAAAATAAAAGAAATTCATGGATATATAGTGGGGCAAAATGAGAAAAAAAAAATCCAGAAAATCACATTATCAAATTTTCAAAGAATTTATTTGCAGATTATGGTGAAACATAAATATTTGGTCACCTACAAACAAGAAGATTTCTGTCTCTAACAGATCTGCTACTCTCTGTCCGCCGCTCGTTATCTGGATTAATTGCACCTGTTTGAACTTGTTATTAATAAAAGACACCTGTTCACAACCTCAAACAGTCACACTCCAAACTCCACTATGTGCAGGCCCATCTAAAGTTTGTCAGAGAACATATGGATGATTCTGAAGAGAATTGGGAGAATGTCTTGTGGTCAGATAAAACCAAAATAGAACTTTTTGGTAAGAACACTACTTTTTGGAGGAGAAAGAATGCTGAGTTGCATCCAAAGAACACCATGCCTATCCGTCCAAATTTTGTGTAAAAACCTCCTTCCATCACCAAGGACATTGAAGATGAAATGTAGCTGAGTCTTTCAGCATGACGACGATCCAAACACACTGCCCGGGTAGCGAAGGCGTGGCCTCTTAAGGAGTGTTTTAAGGTCCTGGAGTGGCTGAGCCAGTCTCCAGATATCAATCCCGTATAAAATCCTTGGAGGGAGTTGAAAGTTTGTGTTGTTCAGCAACAACCCCAAAACCCCACTGCTCTAGAGGAGATCTGCATGAAGAAATGGACCAAAATACTAGCAACAGTTTGGAAAACTTGTGAAGACTTACAGAAAACATTTGACTGCTGTCATTATCAAAAAAGGTATATACTAGAATATTGGGATGAACTTCTGTTATTGACCAAATATTTATTCTCCACCAAAATTTACAAAAAAAATCTTTAAAAATCAGACAATATGCTTTTCTGGATTTATTTTCTCCTCATTTTGTCTCTCATAGCTGAGGTATGCCCATGATGATATTTACAGGCCTTTCTCATCTTTTTATACTGGAAGACTTACACAATTATCCTCATATTTTTTTGCCCACTGCATCAGATTTATTTGAGATAAATAATAAATTGATAAAAATATATGAATTAATAAAAGAAAACGATGCTATCTTCTTGATGTTATAATTTCTCCTTATCATAAGTTGACATATTTACACTTATATACATAAGTGTCACATTGAATCCATCAAATATTGTCAAATAGTTTGATTAATTGGTTGAAGGAGAGTGGGAACAAGGTGATTTAGATAATCTCACCTTCATTTGGATTATTTTCCTGAACTTTGATAAATTCATTTTTTTTTTATAACTGTCATAATTCGGTCCTAACATTTACTTCAAGTTATTAATACTTTTTCCTTCTTTTCAACTTTTTCATTCCTTTTTAACCTATAGAGATAAATAGATTAATGAAAAGCTCTTGGATCTACACAGACAAGCTTTATGTAAAATGTAGAATTTCAATTCAGAGAAATAATTCATCCTCTTAAGGGAATGCTGGTAGTTTTAAAAGCACAAAAGAACTGGAGGTCACACAAGTACAACACTGTTCTTCAAACAAGGAGAAATATTTCCTTTTACAAGAAGCTGCAGCTCCTGTGTATAACTAGTACTTAGATGTTGCACAGAGAAGTTTGGGTTACAAAGATGAAGACAGCCTCAGGCAAAGAACAAGTGAAAAAGTCAAGGCCATATCACAGTTTTCATGACAAGAATTTTATTTTCTTTTTTTTTTTTTATTACATTTTGCATTAAATTAAAGAGTTTTTTTCATTTCTTTACAACATACATTAAGCTGTGAATCAGATGTTAAGGAGGTGGAGAGAACAGGGCAAAAAACTTTGTGACGTCACAATATCTTACAAGCTTACAAAGTTCAAAAGTTTGAAAGGTTGACAGTAGAGTTGGTTTGCGTCTAATAGCAGTGTATTATAACAAAGGTGAGAGACAAAAAGGCACACACTAAAGAACCTCACTGTCCACAGCAGGCTTCGCTATCAGTCCTAAAACCATCTTTGAAAGTTTTGAAACTTTCCTCTGATGTCAAAACGCTTGATGCTCTCATGACTTTGTCCACTTGTCCCAACAGGAAGAGAACCTTCAACCTTCTCACAGAGAGAGATCTCGATGCCCACATTCTGTGAGGACATGTGAATCCCCCCCGACTCGCTAAACTAAATATTTCTAAAACAGAAACATTTAGTTTGGAGTTTTTTAAGAGCTGGGGAAGTCAACGGTTCACACACTGAATGCACTGGAGGGTGAAAAAAGCTGTGAATTTTTCTGGTGAAAGCACTTTAATGGCTAATCTCGGGCCACTTGTATTTTTGAAGGTTTAATTAATTGCTGGGATAACTGTCTTAGCTGCCCCCCAGACTGTTTCAAACGCAGCACCTTGGCTTGGGCCAGTGCTTCGACCTATTTTTTCCAGTTGCAACCAAACCCTTCAAGCGTTTCTACACACATGCAAATCCGGTCACGGATCCTACATGTCCTTGTTTTCGCTGTGGATGGAGACATTGTTGGCTTTCTTCCATTGAGAAAAACAAGAAAAACTTTGACCTATCTACACATACAACACTAGGGAGTGCTTCTCTGGTTTTGAAGTGTTATAGTGACAGTGGGGTGATCAATAAAAATCCCAGAGTCAATCAACAATACAAACAAAAGTATTACTAGCCAAACTCTCAGCAACTTCTAAGGCCTTGATAATGAGAGTTAGTGAAGCGACATAAAAAAAAAACCTTTCTTCAGATTGTTTTCTCTTACAAAAAAGGGGGTTAATTAGGGTACAAGTTTCACTACTTTTGATTTGATCATGTCAACTTTCATCACAGGAACCAGCCTGTTCAAACACCTGCTTAAGGAATGACTGTGAGAATGCACAAACGTAGCTGTGAACTCTGTTAGTACACCGGGGTCGCACGTGTGTCTCAGAATGAACGATGCTGTTGTGCCGTTGTCGCATTATTATTGCAGTGCACCAAGCGGACACGCACAGGTTTGCTTTCTTAATGAGTAACAAATGTTCCATCAGTCAGTCAGTTCACCATCACTCCAAACAGGCAGACAGCCAAAAACAAACAAACAAACAAAATAAAAACCCCAAATACTAGGACTTTTTATAAAACGTAAAATCAAAAAACGCTCACAACATCTTCATCGAAACTGCCAGCACAACAAAAATGCTTGCTTTTTAAGCCTTTAATGGCACAATCAGAAAAGAACCACAAAGATTAGTGTGCATGTTTGTGCATGTGTGTCTGTGTGAGTGTTTTATCTGTAGGAGAGAAGAAGCAGATGAAGATAGGGACAACTCTTCCCGCTCTTTTCCTCTGGATCGTCCGTGTGATATGTCTAGGGACCAGAATTACAATAACACCTACATTCTTGAATTGCATTTTTTATCAAACCAGGAAAAATATCATGATGTAAGAAAAATAAAATAAAAAAAGTACAACAAGTAGACAAAGTTAACAGCTATTAAAAAAACACATTGTCACTACTTTAGGGTGTAAGGCACAAATTTACATGTGGAAAAAGAAGCAGGTGACACAGATGTTCCGCTGTTTTCATTTTCACCTGCTCACCTGTGTGACACCACGGATGAGATGTTTTCAGGCATCTCTCCATTCGATTCTAGCTTCAATTTGGTGTCTGTAGATCTTCCAGTAATGTTGCATACATACATACATATGTTTCTCAATGTATCCATACATATATATGCAGGATGCGACATTGGGCTGGAACTGAGGAGCAGCATCAGGGAAAATGTTCCTGACTCCAACTCAACCACAGTGCTAATTGGGGGGGGGGATGCTCATTGGAGGAGTGAAAGGTTGTTTTTTTTTTTTTTGATTGGTCTCAACAATGGAAACTCTGGTCCTTAAAGGTGAAAGTCCTGGTGTGGCACAGTTTAAATAAATATCTCCTCCTTGCTGCTGCAGAAGTCACGTATACCTCAAGTTGTAGGTCCCACTGAGCACGCAGTAAGACCTGGTTGACCTTCAGCCAACAAGAAAGTTCTACTGGCTCCAGTTTAATGACTTTAAATATGTTTCTCATTTGTTTAATCAATATTAAAACATCTCTTCTTTGCCTTGTTCCTGAACGAGCCTGGAAAGTCTTTTTTTTTTTTCATTTTCCTTTTTTTTTTTAAAGCACTTATTAAAAATAAATACAACAGGCTATTACTATTAACAGTCACGTGTTATTCAGTAACCAGTACAGTAAAGGATTCCTCCGGCCAGGCTTTAGGTCAAACCCAGGCAGGCTTGATTGCTGTAACACTGAGAGGCGTTTCACAGTTTCCAACAGAACTCAGGCAGCTGAGTGTCTTTGAAGTCCGTCTTTCGTAGTTCTTGCTCCCGTAGATTCTCCAGTTGTCATTGTACTGTACAGCGATTATTCTCCAGCGTGCTTTCGTCTCGTGTGCTTTTATTGGCACGTTTTAAGAAGTCGTGGTGACCAAAGACACGACGCACAAGACAGCCGCCGCCTTGAATGCTACACGGTGCCAACAGTTTCAGGACAGGCGCCATCGTTTCTTCAGTAGCACACATTCCTGTTTGTATTTTCAGTGGAACTGGGCACCAGCCAGAGCATGAGCTCAATGATGGCATTAACAGACAACAACCATTTTATATGTACATATTTATATAAAAAGAAAGTGTTTTCTTAGAAAAAAAAAACAAAAATGTTTCCACTGTACTGTACACCGAAAACAAACAAGCCAAAGCACGAAAGAGGAGATATATGTTGTACAGTATTCCCTGTTATTTTCTTTCCTTCTTTCAGAAAACAACTTTCAGTGCTGTCTGTTCACATTGGACTGATGGAATAATGAGCTGACTATGTGCCGGATTCACTGGACTTGACTTTTGTTGAGAGTGAGACTAGAGAGGGTTTAGGAGGGACGTCAGGCCTGAGGTGCTTGACACCTGTTCGAGGCAGTGACCCATAGGTGCTCATTCCAGGCTGCCGTGACAGCGACACGCCCTGTGCTGTCATTTGTATTGAGTCCACCCTCTGCGGTGCAGGTGGTGGGGTTTCCACACGGAAGCTGTGATGTCTGGCCAAATGGGAGGAATTAGATGAGTTGGTGTTATGCTTCTTGAGGGCAGAGGACCCGGAAGCAGCAGACGCGGATCCTTTCCGGAGGCCGTAGACTGATGAGTGGACCTCCAAGCGTTTGCCCATCTGTGGGACAGCAGGGGGGATGGTGAGAGAAGCTTCTCGCTGCGGCACACGAGGGGGCAGCATCCCATCTGGATCCACAACGTTTAGGTTGTGACACGGATTCTTTACTGTCTTGTACTCGAGAGTGGCTCCCTGGTCATCCATAATGCTGTGGGCCACGCTTAGATCACTATGATGAGGCTGCTCCACGTATTCATGCTGGTAGGACTGCTGCAGATGAGGCTGAAGCTGGTGCTGATGCTGCGGAAGGGGCAGCACTACCACGCTGGGGATGTGTCCCGGCGATGCCCTCAGGGGCAAGTCTGTGGAGATGACTGGAGAGCCCATGGAAGGCATGTCCTTGGTGCAAGCGTTGATGATATTCTGATTTCTTTCCCACTCACGACTTCCCCGGCTGGTCTTGCGGCGTGGCTGCATGGGGGTGGATTCAGGTGTTGGCAGAGCAGCAAAGTCCAGGTGGTGCTGCTCCGCTTTTATCAGCATCTTCCCATTTGGCGTCAGTCGCCCGTTGTGCATCAGAGGGGTGAGGATTGCCTCTGGGCGACCCTCTTTGCCCTGCATCTCAAACAGGCCAGTAAGCTTGGTCACGCTGTTCATTGATCCTCGTCGGGAGTGCAGGTGCAGGCTGTCCTTTTCCTTGCGGCCCGCCAGGTCAATGTCTCGCCGCCGGTGGTCGCAGACGCAGTAGACAATTAGGCCTGAGAAGAAGGCGCCCATAGCAAATGCCAGGATGACAGCTATGGCCAGCAGGGTCACGGGAACCAGCTGGTCACGACCCTTCTGGTAGCTCTCACGGATCACGCCTGCAGAGACACATTCACAAAAGGAATTGTGATAGGAGCACTTAAACAGAAGGACACTTTACAGAACCTTGTGTTGGAGGAAAAAGAGATGGGTTACCAAAGACACTGTATGACAAATCAGGAGTTAGCTGCAAAGAATAAAAGACATGTTCTGACTAAAAAGATTAGATTTTAAAGTCTTTTTCATGAATGTAAATGAGAAAAAGGATTTATTTCGCAATAAAGAGCTAATACTCCAAAAGATAAACATTAGCTTGAAGTAGCAAATGTGGATATTTTCAGCGAATCCAATCTTGGGCTGTAAATGTTTTGGAGGGGTGATTAGAATTCTCATTTTAAATCCCTGATAAAACCTTCGCCTGGAATGAAAGAGATGAGAGCTCAGATAAAGGGGACTGCAATACCCAATCCCTTTCTTCTTATGGATGCAAATGTTAGAATTTTCATAATGCTTGGATTGAATCTCGTGAATCCCAGAGAACACATGAAAAAGCCTCTGATTAGGTGCTAAATCCAATGAGCTGTATCATCACTGTCGTGTGAAAGCATGTCCCATTATTTAAAGAAAGCCAGAGAGGCACTGCGATATAGCAAATAAAAGATAATTCAATAACAGCAGCTGTAACGTATTTAAAAGGCTGGGTTGGCGGGGTCAGAGTAAGAGTTTGTGTCTGCAAAAATAGGGTCACCACGAATGGATCTGTGGATGTGCGCACATTTGTTCAAGGATAATGACCTGCAGCCTTTCAGAGGATGTAGACATCTGAGAGAGCATGCAGTACTTCAAGTTAAAGAGACCAGTCCACAGCGAACCGATTTATTACTCCCTCATGACCCACGTCCAACACATGGGCTACCGCAGACAGGATTAGGCAGGTGGACTTGATCACATGAAAGATCCTCCGTGAGCACGGCTGGTTTTGATGCATGCATGCACCGCACTCGTCTCATAACGCAGCACACATTACAAGCTGAAGAGCGCTCACGCATGAAAGATTTCTAGAGTTCTGAAGACCACGCTGCTTGCCTTCACCTGTTAAGAAAAAACTACCTAAAAAGTTAAAAAGAGATGATAATGTCAGCCAGTTAAAAGATCTTTTTAAGGAAGTCAGGAACACCATTCAACATCTATCCTCATTTATAAGCAGTGGTTTGATTCAACTAAAACTACCATGAAATGAATATTAACTAAATGCGGTTTGTATCTCATAAATAGATATGTCTAGTTTAGACTTACCTTTAAGAAATAAAATGAAAAAAATTAGTAAAATAATCATATTTCAAATATTTGAAATACATAGTGAATAGTGGAGCTTATCTTGAATTTAGCACAAAATAACCTAAAAGGAAATCATAAAAGTTTTTTTTCAATTTATACAGTTTGCTGCCGAGTGGAAATAAAATATGATAATTTAACTAAAAAAACACAATGATAAACATGTATTAATTAATAACACATATAGTTTTTTAAATCTAAAGTAATGATTAAAATATGTTTATGTACAAGCAATAATGTAGGTTTATTGGGTAAAAATCATTTTAAAAATATGTAGATAGAATTCTACAAAAACAGATTTCCTCATTAAATATTTGGATTTTTCACTGAGTTCTATTTAAAAATAATTCAAAGTGTAGTCCTACAGAACTTGAAGCAAGAAAATTAATTGGTATTTGTCCTATTTCCATCACATAGATTGAGATATTATACGGAATTCAGTGTAATGTCAGAACTCAGAACTTCTGTACTTCCTGCAAACAATAAAAGAAAACACCAGCAGTCATCAAATTTAATGAACCAATTCCCTTTTTTAGTAACTTCACTAAGGTTTATTAACCTGACTTGCTACATGTAATTTATTCTCAGGTGAATCATAAAGGAATATGGGTTACTCTTGTGACACTTAAACAGGCAGGATTCAGTTTTAAAGCAGTACAAAAAGCCAAATATACAGTAATTTGTAAATTGTACCATGATGACATTGTGCACACATGCTTACTTTCAAAATCTACTTAAAATAAAATATATTTTTGTGTGTTTGTTCCAACTAATGGAACCTGTTCCTGTAAATGGTCATTTTTAGCTTTAAAGACAATCTAAGAATATTGGTTATACAGACAAAGATAAAACTTAAAATTGTCTGGAGTTAAAACAAAAATCAGCCAAACTAACAGATTATCTGTTGAGTTCTTTTAAATAAAAGGCTGAGTGATTGGGATTAAGATTTCAATTTTGCATAAGAAACAGAACTAAACATCACAGTTGAACAAAATACTCTTGTAGTCTGAATGATAAATGATATTTAATTGTGATATTGATTATGTGATATGGTGAGCGTCATTTGATATGTTGTTTTTAATTTTTATGAATTTCTCCCTTCAGGTTCAGTGTACTCCCTACCACTATTTTCTGTCATGTTTTTCTTTTAAACCTCATTTTAGTTCATTATCACAGTGTCTTAAATAGGTGTTCTTAGCCTCTTATTTACCATGTTATTATATATTTTGTTAAATCAATAAAGGATTTTTTTTAGCTTTTTATAATTTAAAATTTTTCTTTGATTTTATGTTTTAATGATCTCTATTCTATTGAATCTGGGTTCCATTTGAACATATTAACTAATGAAAATAGGATTTTTAATGATCAGAAATCCTACTTTGTCAGCTAGTGTTTACTTTAAATCTCTCTTGTAAGTCAAAAAAAAAAAAAAAAAAAAAGGACCTTTATAGAGTTCTGAGATTACGTGTGTGCAAAAAACTGTTTCTCCCAACTGTAAAAATGAAAGTTAACTTTTCTGTGTGGGAGGGCCATGTCTTATACAGAGAAAAAGAAAGTTCTGACCAGAATATTTTATCACATAGAATTTGTCCAGTCATAGGGCTGTTGTGAGAGGGATTAGTATTGTGTGATTGTGGTTTGAAAAGCGTGACGCACTAAAGTCATGTAACTAAATAGTCTGCCTTTCTGGTGACACATCTACTTCCCGTCTCATCCATTAACTTCTCCGAATGAGAGATACTTTTCTTTGCTGTTATCTTTCACTGTGATTACTTTTCCTCTCAAGTTCTGCCACTCGCGACTTTTCTCATGTTTCAAAGTGTTTTTCTCTCGCACCGCCCAGCCACCATAAGTGATCTATTCTATTCTGTGGAAACTGGGAAGGCTGTAATTACAACCTCCTGCTCTTTGAGTTATTGTATTTTGGCAGAAACATCAGTGGAGGCGAGCGCCTTTTGAAACATTTTGGTCTAAACAGAGTTCAGCAAACAAAAAAGAATGGGGTGGAGGTGTGGGGTTCAGGTTGACTCAACGTGAGGAACCCTTAAGATCTCCGAAGCAAATCCCACACTGCAAAAACTGAATGCTAATGATCAAAAAGATCTTCTTCAGTCTAGAGAGAAATATAATCTTTTCAAGAAAGTTTCACAATTACAAAAGAGTATTACGGCCATCATTAAAATAAATAAATAATATAAAAAGTCAAAATTTAACAACAATAACTCCTAAATTTATATTAAAAAAAACTTTAAAGAAATTACAAGAATTAAGAGTTTTACAAGAATAAGTACTTCTACACAAACGAAATAGTGAATTTATGAAAAAAGTCAGAAATTTACAAAAAAAAAATTGTAAATATATGAGAAGAAGTCAGAAATTTTTTATTTTATTAGGAAATAAATATCAAAAATGTACAAAAATAAACTCCTAAAATTATTAGAAAAAAGTTGTAACTTTACAAGAATAGTTGTCAAATTGTGAGTCAATTTACAAGATTAACTTGTAGGTTAGGAGAGAAAAGTTGTAATTTTACAAGAAAAAAACTCAGAATTAGGAGTAAAAGTGTCGATATTTTACAATAATACTTTGATAATTGATAAGTTAGGAATTTCAAAGATTAAAATCTTACATTTATGGAGGAATTGTCTGTTTATTAAGAAAAATAATACTAACAATAAAAAATCTTGTTCCATTACGAGAGATGTAGAACTCATTGATTTTCATTCAGTTTTGTTTTCACAAATAAGGAAATACTAATTGTTTTAATGAGTCCACGTTGTTTTATTATAAGTATAGGACACTGATAATAATTGGCAGGACACTGGACGTCTTTGGATGAAGATTCTTGACATACAAGGAGCAGGCCGCTGGGAGCACAGCTGCCTTATGGCCAATAGATTTCTATGATAAACTAAAACCATAAATGACTGCATTAATGGATTTAATCGGCATGTTATGTGGATGGAGGCTGACACAATCAACTATATGGTCAGAAAGCATTGCTTTTTCTTTTGTTAATTAGGACGTTTTTCTAATATTTTTACAAGTTTATTCTCATGAAATAATTACAACTTTTTTCTCATAGTTTTCTGACTTTATTCTCATAAAATTATACATTTTTCTCATAAAACTATGACTATATCCTTGGAAAATTGAACCTTTATTCATATTTTTGCAAATTTATTCTCATAGTTTTATGGCTTTACTCTCATAAAAATCACAACTTTCTCTTACATTTTTTACTTTGTTCTCATAATGTTGAGACTGTTTTCTCATTATTTTACTACTTTATTCCTGTGAATGTATTATTTTCTTGGTTTTTATGACAGCCTAAAACTCCGTAGTTTATCATAGCAAAATAATGTTGGTTTATGAAAATATTTATTATACAAGAATTTATTTCCTTAAAATACAAGTTAATGGGAAGGCAATTTTTCTTACCCCATTGCTTTTTTTTTTTTTGGCTTATTTAAAGACACATTTTCTAATTTTATGAATTTTTCTTTTTAGAGGGTCTATTTTTGCAGTGAGAACAGGAAGTACAAGAGCTTGAACAAAAAGTTTAATAAGCTTCTCAAGTCTACATCAAGTGTTTGGATAGTTGAATAATTCTGAGGGGGAATTTGTTTTTATCTCATGATTGGGTTTAGGACTTTGTTTCCATTTTTTGATTGACAAGAAACGAGAAACTGGATCTTTAAACTTTGTTTGAACAATATTTAATCTGTAAAAAAAGATGTCAAAAAAGGTAAAGGTTTCCTTTTTCTACCGTTTCTTTTTTTCTGTCCATCACTTGCTTTTCTCAAACCCAGACTTTGACTTCTAGAGGGTGTTTAGCCCAAGGCCACAGGTCTAATGCAGACGAGGGGAAAAGGGAAGAGCTTTGAAGACTTCTCCTTTTTAGGGGGATTGTTCCTCTGACATCAAAGGGAGTGGAAGTTGCCACAGAGGATACCTCAGCAGTCTTGGTTAAATCACAGGACTTTAGGCTTTTAAATCAAGATAGAACTGCCATTCAGTTTTGTGACCGTGCTCCACGATCTGTGGCTACATCTCTTTAACTCAAGGTCATTCCATGGAAGTTATAAAAAGTTTTTTAAAGCTCAAAGATGTTTGGATCAGTCTGTTGAACTGTTTAGACCTTTAATCCTTTGGTTGCAGCTCTTCCTCACCCCAAGGCTGCATTGTTGGGGTTTTGGAATTGGTTTTAATTTGTCTCTGCTTTAGGCTACAAGCTGTTTCTTCTCGTCAAAACAAACTGAATTGGCAACTTTTACCTGAGAATCATAAAACCGAATGTGCTGTGTCTGGATTGTGAAAGCTTTCCTTCTATTTGTCGGACACTCAGACTCTTTTAATCTCCTCACAGGCACCATGAACTTAAGCACACAGAGCGTTTCTTTGTGTTGGGGAGACTTCAAAGGCAGTTAAACATCACAGAGGGGTTACAGAAAGGCCCTCTAACCTCTGACATCCAGCCATTAACCAAGCATTGTCAGGAGAGAGGAGACAAATCTTCATCAGACTTAACCACACTCACTGATGTGAGAAGAGGAGGCAGCAGATCTTGAAAGCCAGTAGAAAACCCGCTGAACATTCGTTTTGTTTCCTTTTTTTTTTTTTTATTAGCTTGTTGGCTCGCAGAAAGAACATTAGTGCTTACATGTCATCAATTCATTAGGTTCTATTTAAGCTCTAGTTGGGATATTATCCCATTAAGCCTTGTGTATGTTTGTGTTCAAGAGCCACTTGTGTTAATGGCATTATTCAATATTAAAGCCATCGCCAGGCGATCCTGAATCAGTACACCGCATACTGATGAGCTGGTTAAGGTATAATTAAAACCCTAATTATATCATTCTGAACCTCAGGTATTAACGCTGAAACATTAACCCACAGCCAAATCCCTGCATGCGAACTGTAGCGTTTAACAATAACAAAACATCTAGTTCATTTGACATCAGGAGAAGCATTTTTCAGCAAATGATTGATGCTTTAAACTTTATAACATTATAAAGTAAGTTAAAAATATAATTATCTGACAGTAAAACATTTCATTCGAACTATAATGTTGCCTCACTATATTACAGTTCACCTTTAGCTTGTTCAATGCAATCTTGCATTTTTTTTTTTTTTTTTTTACAGTGGACTATGTTCTGCGTCCTGATTGGCTGCTGACCTGGTCAATCAATTTCCTTTGTGCCCATTCAAATCTACATAAATCTTGAATCCCGAGTAGATCTTTGTTTTCATTCTATATTACAGAGCCAAATTTACAATAAAGGTTTGAACTTTGAGAGTTTAATCAAGAGAGAGAAAAAAGTGAAAATATTCATAGCTGTCTGAGAAAAGTGTATAACAAGTGTAGTGAGGAGATTTAGGCCTTAAAACATCTGTAATCCTACTTTATAAATTTATGAGTTATGTTATCAAAATAACCTGCGATAGGTGATATTGTGTGTTATTTTTAGAACGTACCTCCTGTGATAAATGAGTAAACAATGTTAACAGCATTTAAGGTTCTTATAAGAACAGCTTTCATTTGAAATCATATATTGAAGTTAAACAGTTTTAGGAAAATAAGTTCACCGTTTATGTTTTTTTTTTCTACAATAGAGGTGTAAAATTCAGAATGCATTAGAAAATGAATGAATGATTTCTATTAGCAATAGGTTTCTTATAATACATTTACACCAAACGCATAAAATTTGTATTTCCCGCCTCTTTCAATGCATGTCAAATTTATTGATGCTCGCCAAAAGATTTTAGCTACATGAAAGCATTGACTGTATATCTTATTTCCAGTGTATGGAAGACACAGGAAGTAAAACCAGGTATATTTATTTTGAATTACCCTACATCAGTCAGAATGCCTCCAAGTTTGGGTTCATGAGATCTTTTAATTTACGATGAGGTTCACCATCTACTGCATCAGAATGATGGCTGCTTTCAGCGGTACTTCCTTCTCTCTGTGATCCAGTTTGACATCTTGCTATCCTACAATAGTCAGATTAAAAATAAGAATAAAATTAGAGGACCTTTTCTTATTAACTCAATGTAAATAAGAGAAGTATCATAAAGTTCAGGAAGAGAACGATCAGATTCTCCTCCACGTTTGTTCTGCTGATTTTATCATCAATTCTTCACAGACCATAATTGAGTCTTCTGACTTACAAATTGGGTTTGGTGTGATCACAGCTTCAGGAAATGTTATACTTCCTATGATTGAAAAATATTGCTAAGTCTTTTTTCAGTAAACAAAAGTCTTCAAAGAGAAACACCAAGAAAGTATTTCCTTATATTTTCTTGATGAGTGGTTCCCTGATTAACATCATTAACATGACACATAACATTGAATAATGAGGGCTGAGAAAAAGCTTTGGAAGCACCAACGGATGAGCCGTCATGATATGAGATTCCGTCTCACATGGCCTAAAGACAAATCGCAGCTTTTGTGCGGACCATCGGTGCTGAGGGGGTTCTCGCTGAGACGCAAAACTAAAAAATGGAGGAGTGAGTGGCAAATATGCATGGAAAACAAAGGCTGTCTTGGAGAACAATAAGCTAATCAGTGGAGGAAATTATGGCTTGTGACTTGACGTCAGTCAAGGAAGCGAGCAATGCTGGGAAAACATCCAGACTGTTTTTTTTTTATTATGACTAACAATTGAGCGCAAAATAATTCATCTGCTGCACAAAGGGCTATCTCAATCTCAGTCCAGTGAGGAACACGAAACCAGAATCCTCCGTTTAATGTTAGGGTGTTAGAATGACAGGAAAATGGGCCGTACAGTAGGAAAATGTAATTAGTTTCTGTTTTCTTCCCCGCAGTGCTCTGACGTGCCTTTAAAGGACCATTACACCAACCTTTAACCTAAATCCTATCATCCTTTCTTTTACAGGATTAACCCAAATCCAATCATTCAGCTGCAAGGACATACGAAACTACTAACGTTAGATTTCCCAGTGAGCTCAAGCTTTTAGGCTCCTTAAAACTTCACCAGTCATGTGCTCAGTTTGACAGCAGTATGCAGCAAAGTAAACCTGAGCCTCTGTTACCTCAGATGGCGATGGCCTGTGTAAGATTGCTTTTTTTTTGGGGTTTTTTTTTTCCATGTTGTATTTTTGCCCCCCAGGAAGAACTTTATGGGTGGATATGTTTTGTGGTTAACCTCAACCCTTCCAATCAAGCAATGTCACATTATATGTATTGACTTTTTTCAGTGAAGAAAAATAAAAGTATCTGTTATGTTTAGCACATTTTTTTTATACTCTTTCCTTCCCAAAAATACTTTTCACAGAGGGTCTGTGAGTAACATCAGATGGTGTAACTGTAAGAATAATATGGGAACTTTTTTTTTTTTTTAAGAAACGTACATTAACTTACAGTAGATTTCCCAGTCATAACAGTTATGGTGGATAATTTCCTTTTTTCCCCCTCTTTAAGTCCTATACATGTGATATTCATTTTATTTTTCTTCAGGTTGAACTAAAATGGATGAGAAGAAGAAATGAAAACATATCTACAAATTAACCTCATTACCTGGGAAGTCTTTAGTGGTAAAATATGTTTTTTTCCTTATTGGATCATGGAAAGAAAATGTCAGTTCCCAAATAGTGGATTTAGGAAATTGTTTCTTCAGAATGTTCTAGTCAGAGTTAGTAAGATGACTTGATTTAATTTGTAATTTGTGGCTTAGTTCAAGAGGTTTTATGCAAAATACCTTGCCATGTATTAATATGTCATCATAAACATGTATGAGTGCTACCCATTCATCGTGGTATGGAGGTTGCCAAGTTGGAACCAGAAATTGTCAGTAAGCAGTGATTGGTCCAAAATGGTCTGAGTGAACATTTTTATTGGAACCACTTTTGCCAATCAGGGATGAGCTTGTTGGAAGTCCACACCCCTACCACTTGAAAGCAGCCTCAAGAGAATCTGTCAAACTTTTTTCTTTAGCCGTCTGATTGGCCAGTTTATAACTTGAAAAACTTGGAGTAAAGGAAAATCATGAAAAATAATCAGGATTAGCAAGAACAAATTAGAAAAGAAATGTTATTCTGACAAATATAATGACTCAGTAATAGCTGTTTATCTCTCAGTAGAACTCAATGGGATTTTGGCTTCTTGAATCAGTGGTTACTTCCTGTTTGGAACGCCATGGGGATGGGTAACTCAATCAAGTTCTAATATACAGTCAATTATGGAACCTAATTAACAAGAATCAATTCTAATTTCCAATCAGAAAAATGATGATGTGGGTGAGATGAATTGTGTGATTTTTAAAGAAGTAGCACATGTGTAATGTCTATGTTCTCAAACTATGATGAAATCTATTCACTCATAACTTGATCATTTGAGAGTAGAAACTAAGTAATGTATCAGTTAAGTTATGATTGATTACTTATAAAGCAATCTCATATCTATACAGATTGGAAGAAGTGGAGTGCATCAGTGTAATGAAAGAGAAATGAGTGAAGTCAAGCAAAAGAAAATGTATGAAGTAAAGTTGTAACTTAATAATATGAAAACAGATGTCATGTGAGTGATACCAAACGCATGCTAAATAATATAAATACATAAATGTGACACATTATGGTATAGGCCTATAGTTTTGGTTGAATTCCCAGACATGTGATGGTTCATCTCAGTGGAACTGCATCAATAAATGTTTGGTTTAGCTTTTTATTAAGGACACTTTCATTAAGGTTATAGTAGTCAGTTGTTTTTCTTAAAGAACCACTTCATCGAAAAATAGTGTTTTGGGTGTTTTTAACATCTTCTGGTAGCATTTTTCTTCTGATGGAGAGCGTATGTAAAATAATTTAAGATTAAAACTGCATTTCTGAGTATTTCTTGATTTTAATTGTAATGGATCAAGAGCAGACAAAAAACTGCAGTTTTAAGAAATTCTGGTTTGTGATGCAGCAACTGCCAAACTGGGCGGGCCAAGGTCTCTCCTCTCCGCTCCAATCCGAAATTCTCCACTTGTAGATAAATAGCTCCATTAACGTCCTCATCTGAGCTGGCCATCTGGTTTTTTGCTACACTGTAAAAAATAAACTAGTTTTTCTAAATGAATTGTTTAATAATAATAATAATAAACATAAGTAATATATACTAAGAATAAGAAAATGTATAGTTAGAAGGACCACCATTTATCATCCGAAGTGTTTCAACACAGAGACCAAAGGAACAAAAAATGGCTGATGTTGGTCTGGACTCTCAATTGGAGAGGAATACAAACAGCAATTCTCAAAAAAGCAGGATTAACTAACATGTTGTTGTAATTCAAGTTGGTTTAGCTAAAAAAATTCTTATAAGTATGTTTATTATTTCAATCTTAAACAATTATTTTAGTAAAAGCAATTATTTTTTGGACATGTTGAATTTACTTAATATTATTGATTGTCACTTTGTTGTCCACAATTTATTGAGTAGAGGGGGTTCTTACTTTTTACAGTGTACATTAATGTTCACTTAGGTTTATTAGGAGCTTTAACCTAATGGGAGAGAGTGTAAAAAATGGGATGTTGGGATATCAATGAAGGGTTACTTCTGCACCATCAGTCCCACCCAAAACCCATCATAAAAAAAAAGCATAATCATAATTTAAAGACCACTGGGAACACTTTTACAATAGAAAAAGAATATCTTTAGACTGGGACTTTATGTCTTTCAAAGCATTTTTAATGACATATATTTGATTACAGCCACTGTAGTACAAATAAATATGTATTGTGTCAAAAGATAAGTTCAACCTTGAAAAACCTACATTCTGCTTTATTTAAAGATTTTTTTTAAAAAAGGAATGATGGGTGCAGAATTAATCTACAGCTCAAACATTGCAGTGAAGTGGCTTTTAAAGTGTAATGCAATTTATTTATGAAGCAAAATTAAATTTACTTCTAAATTCTAACTGCAGGGTTTTTAAGTTTAACGTCGTCATTACAAATTAAGAGATTTGTGTTTAGTTTTTTTTTTAGTTATGGAACTATTTCTGTTTACTTTTTTTTAGATTCACAAATGAAAAACATTGTTTTTGAAATTGAGGTGAGCTTCAAAACCTTTAATTTCAGAATGAAACTTTTCAGTTATTTTAATATGATCTATTTTTCATTCTCGTGCTTGTTTGTGAATTTAGTGTGACTACATAAACTAAATTAAAATATGCTGCATTCCTTCCAGTATTACTCAAAATGAGGAGCTGCTCTACACACATGCTGCAACAGAAGATTTATATTTTGACTTTTTATTTTTAAATACACTGTTAAGGTTAATATTAACCTTCCCAAATGCAGTTACAAATTAACAGTTGTTAAATCTATCCATCCACAACACCTCAGTGCATCTTAAATCCAATTGGATTCTCCTCCTCCTCCTCACCATCTCGTTTTATTTATTTATTTTTTCATATCTCTCAGCTGCTTTTTCCACCCCCCATCTTTTATCTTTGGTATAACCTTCCTTGCTACATTATTGTTCCGCTCTTTTTAATAAATCTTTATCATGTGGTCGTGTATCCACTCATCCCCTGTGTCTCCTTCCCTGTAGCTTCTCTCCATCCCTCCTCTCCTTCACCTCCCCCTTTTTCCTTCTCCCTGAATAGCAGCTGTAATGAACCTATAAATTGGAGCAACACAGCACTATCTACAGGTCGGGGTTGGGGGAGGGTGGATGTAGGGGTAGGGTAGAGGGAAATTGACAGAAAGGAAGACAGGTAGGGAAAAAGAGGAGCCGCGATTGCAGAGGAGGAATCTTTCCCTGGAGATATGGCTCCAGCTGAAGAACAGACACACTATGAGGGGATGAACCCGGAAGATGGAAATGGAGAAAGGAGGAAGAGGAGGAGGAACTGGGGGGGGATGAGGTTGAATAAATTGGTTTAGGGACTCATTTGCACCAGGTAAGGTACAGCCTTGGAACGGGCCACCCCAGTCGGATGAGGGGTCCTGTGGAGGGGAGACTGATCACAATGGCAGCAGATGGTGGTTTTAAGGGAGAGGGGGGGCAGGGTAAGCCATGGGAGGAGAGGGGAGAGGTCCGACATGAAGCAGGTGAAAAGATAGCAGAGACAGATGAGGGCCAGGCGGACCCCGCTCAAATGTACTGTGAAACACGAGCAACCTGCTGTTTACTGCGATGTTCCCACTGGAATGCCAGACAATCCTGCTGCTTGCTGCTGCTGCATATCATCAGTGTGTGCGAACGCTCATCACTTTGCAGCATTTTCTAATTACTCTGGTGGTGTTGGGCTAATACATATTTTCAGCACTGTAATATTCATTAGCAGATAAGATTCCAGCACGTCTCGACTGCAAATGAAAAGTTGCAGGGTAATTTTAATTCCTTTTTCAAATCACTAACAGGCTTGCAAAACAACTTCAGCTGCAAGATGATATATATTTTTTGCTTTAGCATAAACTCCAGATTAATGATCTGGTAAAATGTTTATCAGTTATTGCGTCTGTTTAAACTCGTTATCAAAATGCAAATAACTAGTTTGGGATTCCCAAGCAATTTCTCAATGTGAGTATATCTACTTATACACATAGTTTGCTAAGTTTTCACAGTACAGTTGACACCTGAAGCCAATAACACTGAGGGGGCGACAGGAAGGAAGGGGAAAGAGGATGGGTGGAGCGGGAAATGAGTGGTGCTGGCTGTGGCGCTCAATTTGCCATGCTCAAAAAGCATTAAGCTGTATGGAGGCAAAACTGTGCTTAATACCATCAAAGCAATCAACAGAGGGAAAAAAAAGACATATTTAAATAGCAAAAAGGAAAATAAAAAACACAAGATGTAGTCTTAAACCAAGCCATGCAAAATATCTGGAAATTTTCACATAAAAATAAAGAAAAAAAGCAACAGAAAGAAACCTCACCAGAGCAAAGTATCAGAGAAAATCAAAACTGACCATAAGTGCCCAATAAAAATGATAAAAACAACAATCATACAGAAAAAAGCTTTAAAAAAAAAAAAAAAGTGAAGCCCCGTTGCAGTTACCTGAGCATCAAACATTTCAATCAAATTCAATGAAAAAAAAGCATTTAATGCTTTGTGGAGAAATTTAGCTTTTTTATAACCACTCTTTGTGAGGTTGGAGTAATTTTACACCTTCTCAGGTAACGGCAGCTGTGCGAAAAGGGCAACAGCACGTTGTGATGCTGGCTGTAGGCATGCTGTCTGAAGTCTCTGCCACCATTGTGTTTGGATTTACCCAGTGGTGCCTTACTGCTTCCAGCTGACATTGCAGTCACTATACTCTTCCTCTGTTCCTTTCACAAACAGGAGATAGTGAAAATGCATCACTAAAGACTGGAACCGACCTTTCAAAGTGAGCGATATTGGGATTTTATGGAGCCCCACTTTATGGCTCTCATGTGGTAGCCTTACATCTCAGCCCTATCACCGAGTACTTTTGAAATCCTTTGAATTTATTTATTCAGCACAAGTAGAATCAACCCATCAGTCTAACTTGTCAGCACTAAAGTTCTTCAGAGACTCCTCAGCCCATGTGAATGAAGAGAAATTCTGTGTGTTCTCTTTCTGGCTGTATTTACTCCCCAGGTGGTGAGAAGAAATTCTCCTTTTTGCTAAACAACTTTAGTGACAAAATAACTCAAAGCTGAGCAGCTTTGAGTTATTTTTTTCCGTGTGCCCTTTATATACTGAGGAGAAAAAATAGCAATTGAGTCAAAAATTCAATTAGTTTTAATCATTATTTTCCCGGAGAAGGGGTGATACGGCTTTTAATTGAAAAAAAGAAGCAAAAAGAACGCATTTAGTTGTAATAGGGTCTGCTTTTAATGAATTGGCAGCACCACAAAGACATTTCTTCTCCAACCCCTCCAGTGTGCGTTGTCCCTCTTCCGTCCTCCCCTCATCTCCTCCCCTTCTATCCTTTTCTCTCTGACTCATTTATCCAGTGAGCCGTCCTTGAGGCGGCGCAGCATTAGGCAGGTTGTTAACACAGGAGAAAAGGGCGTTCAATGTCGTGTCACCGTGTTGCAAAGTATGACAAACCAAGGGAGCGGGCCATCTACTTGAGGAAATAAATACATCGATGCCCCCCCCCCTTTGCGGAGTGTAATGGTCTGGATATTACATCTCCCGTGGGACATTACAGTCCACGAATAATAAATCCACCCAATAACGTATGTGTTTGCGCGCATACATGCATCCTAATGAGTGTTGAATGCGGCTTTGTGCGTGTGTGGTGCAGTTGTGTTTTGCTGTTGAGGTTTCTAAGCACAGCATGAGGCAATCTGTCCCCCTGAGAGAAAGCTATCCGCTGTTTCTACACCTTGTCAGCTGGAAGCAGTCAAGCAGCTGTAAATCTCAATTACATGAAGCTCTCCCTTCTACTGTAACCCCCCACCACCATCCCCCCCTCCCACGCTCCCTTGCCACAGGTGACGATGCCGTTGTGTTCCAAGGCTTACCATTGGCTTCGGACTGAGTCTGAGAGGGCACGGCCAAGTAGGGGTCCTCCCCTTTGTCTGAGCTCATGGGGGGATCCTTCCGCTCCACCATGCGGCCCCGCCCTAGGGGGCCCTCAGCGGCCTTGGGAAGGGCCGGGGTGGGAATTGAGAGGGAGTGGTGATGATGGTGGTGATGGTGGCCTGCTGGACACAACACAGGTTAACTTACGCTCGCGGCGGAGCAGGGAAGCTAGGCTAGACACACATCGACTCCTCCTTTGAAGCTCGAGCTCACATAAACACATACAAGGACAGCTGCTGAGCTGTGTGAGTTAAAGAATTCCCTCTGTGACCCTCAGCGACTCATTAGGCAATATGTTTGTGAGTTTCCCAGGATTGATGTGTTTCCTTTTCTGTCATTCTCTGTCTCTGTCGTCCTCGCTGTCCCTCCTCCTGTTTTGACTGTCACGTCAGCGCTCTGCTGGGCCTGTCAGCCTACAGTGCAATTGTTTTTCTCCACACTAACCACAGGGTGCCTGTCTGTCATATGTGGGACAAAAGTCTAACTTTCTCCCCATGGGCCCTGATGGGAACACAGTCTGTGACTTTTACTCTGCTGCAAAGCAGCTCCACTACTGTTCATCTTCTTCCCACAATCTACTTCAAGTTATTTTTATTTTTTTTGTACAAAATGCTATCAATTTGAAGCTGGTTTCCATTGAGCTAGCAGATGCCGTGCTGAACTTTAACCCTTTAACACCACAGCTTTATCTCCAGTGTTGACATTCTTTCAACTACCGTAAATCTTCAGACGCAATTTAACGTAACTCCACCAGATTCTAAAGTGCAGAAAAATGCTGATATGCAACACATTACAGTAGTGAAGTGAACATAAATCTGTTGATTCTGTCAAGAGGATCTGGCTGCAGACATCAGCGGCCATAAGTCCCCCCATACTGCTAAAAAATCCTTTAATGTATCTGCCGACCCTAAAGTTAAGATTACACTGGGCTCGGAAACACATACTTGACTGACCATTTTCAATAAAAAACAACTATTGCACATTTATCTTGTGTTCATGCGTCGTTTTTAAGTTAGTTTTCAGGCTCTACATACAATAATTTAGCACTCGTCAAAGTTAATCAGTTAAACTTTGACCAATCAGGGACTTGGATGGCACAAAAGTGCCTACACCTTGAAAATTGATCATGGAGAAGAATTTAATTATATCAGAATAGAGCTATGAAAGAAAAAGCCTGGAGCAAGATTTACAAGATTGACACTATTTTGACATTTCAAGCGAGGCCTCTTACAACTGTGAGTACATGTGCAAGTATAAGGTAGTGACGAGAGTCTATTGTAAAGATCGGATCCAAAAAGTGCATTCAAAAACCCATGTTCAGCATGCTCTTAAACACGCCGCATGTGTAGGCAACATAACAGTTTTAACTGAACACTTTTAGGTTAGGGAACTTCTGGCCGATATTGCCAGGCGCCGTCTCCTCTGAAGCTAGGTCCGTCTCGATTCTGTTCAGCTTTGCACTGTTATGCAACACTTTAGTACATTAGTGTTGCACATTGGTGCTAAATCAATGTGAAAGCTGTTCAGAATCCGCTGATTTCCATTGATCACATAAAGGTCAAAGAGTTCCAGTCAAAGAGCGTCTGTTATTTAGGCGTCTACGATAACACCTCCACTGTAAAAGCGTTAATGACCAAGGTTTATTTGAGTGGAGAAAGAAAAAAAAGGAGAGGCTGAACTGTCATTTTAATCTTTCTTTCAAGTCTGCTTCCAAATTTGGTGAATCCTTCTGCATACTCTACATATATATGATATATTTTAACTCAAATGGTTCTATCAGTGCAACAGAAAAATATCTGAAATGTGTTCCACTTGTATATCCCCTATAATTTTCATTTAAAACAAAAATGGTTCTGGGTTCTTATGGGTTAATTCTGATTTGTGCACTGATGCATTTTCTGACATTAATTCTTTGCATTTTATTAATAAATGCCTTTAAAGCATGACCATTCCAAAAAGGCACCAGTTTAAGTTGGTAATCAAATCAATAACGTTCCTCCCCAAAACAACCGTTCAACCTCCTGAAATAAAGCAGATAAGTCTCTCTGCTGGATGAATCAATCTTCAATGTGTGGGTGATGGATCACGCTTTCTCCTCTCCTTCTGCATCTGCTCATCGTTCACACAATCACTTTCTTCCTGCTTGGCGTCCTTAGTTTTTGCATTTCCTCCCATAAGCAGAGTTTTTGCGGAAGCTTTGTCTGGCGTCTTTATTTTTTAACCGTGATAATCTCATTACCATTCCACATGCTTAGAGTTAAGCCACCCTACACAATCTTACTAAAGCAACATATTAAATTTGATAAAATGCATTTGTGTGCTTTAAAGAACACACACACACACAGGCTTTATGGCATAAAGAGTGACAACACTTTTATCAACAGCCTCTTGTGGAGCTCAACCTCCAGTTAGCATTTTGACAAGCTCTCTCTGTGGAGGAGGTGACAGCATGCGAGTGTGCGTCGGTTTTGGGGATGTGTGCGTTCCGGTCCAATATGTGTTTATGCTTGCGTCTGGAGATGGAGGGGAGTCACTAGTACCCATACAGACACCCACTCACAACAACACCCAAAGCCGCCTCCTCCTCTGTGTGGCGTGGCAATCATTAAAATGATTTATTTAACTATTGGCCCAAGGCTGAGAGATTAGTGTGACAGGCCTATTTTATAATTCATTCCCCCAAAGCCAGGGGAAATGCAATGCAGGCAGATGACACACATAGAGAGACCTCTGAGTCTCGCAGCTCCTCCTCAGATCTTAAACTGCAGGATGCACGTCCCCTCTTTTTCTACGGATTAAAAGAGCGGCGAGGATTTCTGGTCTGGGGAGAAGAGACTGAAGCAGTACCAGATAACAGAGAGTTTAAAATAATAACTGAGACTTTGGGGGTGGTGTTGTAAAGAGGGTGTTGCCTGTGTAAGCTTCTGTGCTTGAAAACGGACAGAATCGTCATATTCTGCACAACAGGGGAGCAAAGAAACACAGATGCTTTTGCGATGACCCTGGATCTTACAGGAGGAGAATCACAGCGGGAGGAAACAGCCACACAAGGGTGCATAGAGAGAACACTTTCTGGACAGACTTCAAATTTTCTATTTCTCTCGCTCTGTATGGATCTCGCTCTGGTTTGATCTGGTAGTATGTGTGTGTTAGAGAAAGTGAGAGACGGCAGAGAGATTCGTCAAAAACCCAAACTTCGATCAGATAAACCCAAAAGGTGGATGTGAGTGTAGGTGTCGGTGATATGGATAACTTTGCCGCAGGCTAGTCACGTCTGTCGATTATTTTTGAAAAGGTTTTTGAGGAAAAACTGTACTAAACACCCAGCAGGATGGAGTGATACTGTGTGACGTAATTATGAGTAGTCTGTTTCACCTTTTGTAAACACAACGCACTTAGTTTTAAGAACAAAACAATGATTTTTTATGTGAAGGTTTCTTCTACTTTGGAGACAAATTAACTTTTTTTGAAAGTAAAAAGTAAAAAAACTAAAATGAGAGATTTTATAGGTTTTATAGAGGAGGCATGTCCAATGTCTGGCCCGTGGGCTAAATGCGGCTTGTGTTCAAATTTCCACGGCCCACAGGCTCCTGTCATTAAATCAATAGTATGCGGCCCCCAGAACTTTCTAAGAAACACCATTTCTTGATCGTTATTGGCTAAATTACATTGTAAACGTGTGGCTAGGTGACCTTCGAAGCCTTAAAGACCAAACAAAAAGAACAAAAGTTATTTGTTCTTGTGATCAAACCCACAATGGTTTGTACTTCTAAAAAAGATAACTGTGCTATTTTCCTGTTTACATAATTTACATTGAGAAGTTTACAGTGAGCATTTAGCCAGCACTAATGTTATCAGAAGATTACATTTTTTTATTTGAATTCTGGTCTTCAAATTTGAAATTTACAATTTGAATTTTTGAATTTATTGGTAAAATGTATTCAAATTTATTTCTGTTCTATATGCAAAAAAATCAAAGGAATAATAACTGCAAAAGAACCTTTATTATAAAGTTTGTTTGCATTTATTGTTACAATAAAGGTTTAAAGAATGCTCGCCGAATGGTTGGCTCTCACACAATTTCACCGCATGAATCTGGCCGTCTTTGCAAAAAGTTAGGACACCCTTGTTATAGAGAACTTTCCTGACCTCAGAACATCTGTGTTGCAAAACGTGCCACCAGGTTTATTTAACACAAAATAAATTCAGTTAAAGATCTACTTTGATATTATTTTGAACTATTTTAAAGTTTAAAGTCTCCCATCATCAGAAAAACGGCACAAGAACATATCAAAAACACGATTTTCATTGGAGTGGGTCTTAAACAGAATCCAATCTGCAACAAACCCATGCAGAAGTGCTTTAAGTAGATATCTACTTCCTAGCACGCAACTGATGTTTGTCAACTCTCTCATGGCTCCTGTCTGAGTAGCTGTTACTTTACCTTGTTAAAAAACACTTTTTTTATTCAGACCTAGAAGAATTACTGACTAAAAAAAGACTACAAATGAGTCATTCACACAAACCCAATTAAAAAAAAAAAAAGGTTTAGACTAACCACCAACAATTAGGCTTCTCTAAATAAGAATGCAAAGATGAAGTCTAGTCAATATTGACTAGACTTTATCTTTGCAAGAAACGATGGACACTAAACAGTCAGGAAAAAGGATTCAAACTACAGTCAGGGTCAACAAGGTGAAACATTCTTGGTTCTTCCATCTACTTTTACTTAAGTTAATCTAAACGCTAAAGGGGCTACATGAAGACGAGCACAATGAGAGGGGAAAGTAACTTTGGTTGCTTTCATTACCTTCATAACCAGATGGAATATCTATCAAGAAGAGGGAATGAAATCAATTCGATTAAAACCTTGAGTCATTAATAACCCGTCTTTACACACATGGGAGGAGTTTTCATTTACTTGAAAGGGGAAGATTGAACTGAGTAGATGAAGAGGTGTGGCTGCAGTTAAAGATTGAGGGGAATAGGCGATTCTGCTTCTACTTCTCATGTGATTGCTTTGTGCAGCGTGTGTGGGACACTTACCATTCAGAGCCACAAAGGTATCTGCAAGAAAAAGAAAAAGGATCGTTGTTACTGTGTGCAGCAAAAGGGTCTTATGTGCTTTAGAGCAATAAAAAAGCCATGCTTTTTAGAGTAATTTGGCATTGACTCACTATCTTATTTTCAGTTTTAATCAGATATAATCTAATCAGAAGATGAAAGTCTAGGAGTCTGGGTTTCTTTGGCTAAACATGCACTTTGAAGGAAAATTCATGGCCTTTATTTACCCAATTACTGATTGCTTTGAAGTCTTTTATCTTCTTTATTTCTGTTAGAAAACTTGAGCAGCTTGGGGGAATATCAACAGTTTATCACTGCTTTAAATCCAAACATTTCTAATGAATAGTATTTGCGGGCGGCTTGTCTTGAAATCGGTCATACCTTATCTGTCACTAAATGTCTACGTTCTTAATGAGAAGCTTCAAAAAAGGATGTCTTCACGTAATGGGACACGATGTCGTGGAAACGTGGAAAAACCACGGAAGCAGCCGGAAAAGGACAGGAGAGCACAAGAACTGAAGGAGCAGATGGACGGAATAGGCAGGGAGACAGGCGTTTGAGGGAGAACAGAAGGGAGAGAAAAAGGTGAAGAAGGAAATGCAAGGCTGAGAGGACAAGGAGAAAGAGTGGTGATGGGGGGGAAGGAGAAGAGAAGAAGAGTAGGAAAGATAAGAGTGAAGAGGCCCCGCTTACTTTGGCAGTCTCCCAGACCATCTGTGTTACCATGCTCCACGTCCTGCTCAAAGGCTAATCTGCAGGGAACAGAGAGGACACGGTCAGCAGTGGACAACTTGCCACACCTAGAAGAGTAACAAGACTATTACAAAAACACATACTTGTGAGAGAATACAGTGTAAAGAGCAGAAAGTCTTGTTCTGGAATAGAATCAAAGGAGACCCGGAGATCTAACCTTATGGATATATGGGATGCTGGCAGGCAATCAAACCCACAGCTGGTGCTGGGCTCTCAGCCAGATATGTTAGCAAAAATTGATTGTTTTTGTTTAAAATTGAATAAAAAGTTGTATCTTTATCTTTAAAATATTGCTTTTTATTACAAAGATAACATAAGATTCAAAATTTGAAAGGTTGTCAAATGTCAGTCTGAATCAAAAACAAGTTAGCTTAGCACAAGAAGATTCTGGAGCTAACTATCCAAACCACTTAAATTTTGTTTAAAGTGCTATTGTAAAATCATTCCCAGTGTTCTATTAATTATAATCATTACAATTTTGAACAAAAATCAAAAACTGTGCAATTTTTGAAGGCATATTTTCTGTTGTAGGGGCTATTTAAAAATTTGCCTCTTAGTTGTTGGCTCATAAATGAGCCTCGGCTAATTTCCCAATAACAATTTGTTTACATTCTCTCCGCTATCTTATAGAACCTCACAAGCCAAAGCTAACATTAGCTTAGCATTAATAAAAGGCGAGTAATAGCAGAGATTTGCAGCTGTACTTGAATCAGATGGCAACTCAGATGCTGAAAATGAAGTCATTAAAGGATCTATTTGCAGTGGATGGTACCTGAAGTGAATAGTAGGGGAGAAAGGAGACTTTTTCAAAGCGCAAGTTTTCATCTGATCCTGGTACGTAACACTTAAATAAAGAAATACTCACAAACACAGTTTAAATCTTAAATTCTTTTGAACACGTC
The DNA here is from genome assembly GCA_003999625.1 of Oryzias javanicus. Taxonomy (NCBI): domain Eukaryota; kingdom Metazoa; phylum Chordata; class Actinopteri; order Beloniformes; family Adrianichthyidae; genus Oryzias; species Oryzias javanicus. The sequence continues at coordinate 8,766,626 of CM012445.1, forward strand.
CTCCATTTATGAGAAAAATGCTACATGAGCATGTTGAAAACATCAAAAACTCAGTTTTTATTGGAGTGAGTCTTCAGTTCAACTTCTTCATTGTAGCTCTTTATAAAGAGCTGCAATGAAGAAGTTGATGCTCATGGTCATTTTTACCAGAGGGCAAGACTTCCAGTCTCAACGGGCACCTTGCTGCTATATCCAACTTCAAACTCACTCTGAAGACAAGGCTACAAGGGTCAATCTGCTCAAGTCTTACCAAGAAACCAAGATGGGCCACTTTATTTTTATAAGAACCTCATGACATGCAGTCTTTTCTCCTTTCACACTCCATGTAGCTTGGAAACAGACGTGCAGCTACGATCACATGGGCCGAGAACAGAGCAGTGATGGTAACCATGCCTGAGGGTCGTCATATGACTCAAAGGAAAATAGTTTTGTAGATTTCTTTTTTTTTTCTGACGCTTTCTGCACTGAGGGCTGCTTTTCCTTGAACCACAACCAAGCAAGCTGTAAGGAGATCAGTGAAACAAAGCGGCCCAACTGTCAGCCGCTATAACAATCACAGCAGCTTTTCACAGGCCCGCTCACCACTTCTCCTCCTCTGTCTGCCCACCCACTTCTCATCTTCCTCATCCTCCACTGGCCACAGCAATGGACTGAAGAGGAATCATTTCCAAAACACTATCACTCATCTTTCATGCTCTGATCAGGGTAAAAATATGGACCTCACAAGAACAGATCGGATTCAGCTACATTTCTAATTATTTTTTCCAGAATTAAAATCAAAATCTGTCCTTTATTAATCATAAACTAGAATAATACAACCCCAAACAAGATGGGGCAATATGTTGCTATGTGTGGAGTTAAAGTATAGCTGTAGATCAAATAGATACCTATCCAGACTGAAGAATCCCAAAATGACAGCTAAGAAAAATAGGATGACTGTAATCTCTTCATAAGAATTTTTCCTTCAAAATCGAGCTCAACAGTCACCCAGCAACAAGGGCAGCGTGCTCCCTTTAATATCTGGGGGTTCAGTTAATCGGCTTATCTGATTTGCTTATCATTCACCCGATATAATCACAAAGATGCAGAGCTGCAAAAATGAGCCTGACATCTGCGGGGTATTCCTTCCAGACATTATCGCCACACCCAACGGGGCCATGAAAAGTTGATTTGCTTTTTTTTTTTTTTTCCCCGACAGTCTTGTCGTCATGATTTCCAGGCTTGAAAAAGATGAACATTGGAAGCTTTTAAATCCCACCAGCTTTGAGATGTATCAACTACAAGCATTTGCTCTACATGTGAAGGGTCTGGGCCTTCCAGGGCAAATACGAAGAACAAGTGAACCATAGAGTAAATGCTGTAGGTTGATGGGTTCAGTCCCTTACTACGTTCTAGCAACAGATGTGAGATGTGTTTGAATGTAGTACTACAGGCGCTCAGTTCAGGGTTAGGATCCCACTGCTACCGCATACATATTTAAAGCTCATTTAAGCTGCACTGTACAGGACTGGAGGGAACCCAAATCTGTTTTATATTATCTTGCATCAGATGTGATTATTAAGAGATGTGAGGTTGCACGGAGGGGATTTGGTTGCTGACATGTGGGTCAGGCATAATAGTGTTAATTATTCATATCAGAAGTGAACTGAAAAGGCGGGGAATATACTGTACATGCTGCATGAACAACACATATGCAGATCTGTCCTCCACTTTGATTCATGGCGTTCTAGTAGGTTCCTATCAGGTCACAAACCAGCATATGGCCACACTTTATGCTCATCTGATGTGCGGATTATGGCAACACAACTTTGTATGTGTTTTACTAAATAACAACCATTCAAAATCATATGCAATTATATGCATGAAAGAGGGGGTGACAGTGGAGCATATTGCAGAAGAGCAGAGTGCAAGCTGTTTTTAGGCAGTAGGTATAAGAGGCATAACTCCGCATGGGAAAAGCTGGCACACTAGCATCAGGACCAGATGGAAGAAGAAAGAAAGGGAGGCTGGCGAGAGTATGAAAGAAAAAAGATGGAGACAAAAATATGCATCAAAACACCAACTAGCAGATTGTTCCATTATTTCTAACCTTAAAAATATTATTCCATCGTTTAGACCTGGTGCTTTTTAGCTTCTAAGTAGATGTCAGAGCTGTCCACAGCTTCAGAATCATAAATAAGGAGTCGGCTCGTTTGCTGTTTATGTGGAGCGTTTGCATACCAAACCAGTCACTTTGCGGCAGGGGGATCATCCATCCTTAAATAGCTGGTGATGCAGTGGTCATTTTGTCATGATTTCATCTGTAAAATGTTTTTTCCCACCACAAAACTCCATCTGCAGTTTGTTCAGAAAGCGTGACCTGGTTCTGTGTCATAACTGCAGCCACAATATTATAGTTGTCGTGGCCAAGCTCTGCATATCCAACCCAAAGCCTGGAGCAAACAACTCTTTCCTTCCATCCATCCTTCCAAGAGCCCCTTCAGCTTGAGGTGACTGCACTTACACACCATAAAATTATAAAGCTTCAGAGAGAAATGGAACCATGTTTTAGAGAGGAGGGCGGAATACTGGTTTGCTAGTTAAGTTCAACCGAGTCCAGAGGCCAGATGGATAAGCATAAAAACTCCCATCGTGTGCGTGCTTTGTTCCACGCGGTATTTAGAAAAGGAGATTGTGCAGTGAGCCTGTTTGAACCTCATCTGTTCTTCAGGACATCCGTATACATGTTTACGGGTATGTGATGATGTGGCAAAGAGGAGATGGAAAATTACAAGACAAAGTTTAGCAATGAAAACAAAAACTTCCAAGACAATATCACCTGGATAAATTAAAACCTTAATTGACATGAAACAGGAAAAATAAATTCCTTAATTCATGCTTTGTATTCTTTCTATAGTACACAGCAAAAAACTAATTTAATAACTTAAAATTGTTTTTCGTCTGGCAATTAATTGTATTTGGAGTCAACAAATTGTCCCCCAGAACGCTGCTGCTCGGGTTCTGGATGGAGTGTGATGGAGGGACCACATCACCCTCATCCTGGCTACCCTTCACTGGCTGACTGTGAATTTTAGAGTTCGTCTCTTATTTGTTCGAGTCGTGTATTTGTTTTTGCATCTTTAAATAATCCTGCACCGCCTCAGATCAGCATCCCCAAGAGGTACAGAGGTTCAAGAGGAAGAAGCTCAGGGGGGAACAAGCCGTAGAACCACTAAGCTACTCTTTTAAAAAAAATGGATCAAAACCTATTTTTATTGCCAGGTCCTTGACACAACATGAGACTCTCCTCTGTTTTGTTTTTGCTTTTATCTTGTGTTTTATGTTTTTAAGACAATGATTTATACTTTTTATCAATGGGTTTAACTTCTTAGTATTTTTTTTCAATTGTTTCTGATTGACTGTTGTCATTTTGAGGCATCATATAAATAAATAAACTTAAGCTTAACTTAAAAAGCATAATAAAGAAGATCTGACCGTGGCTTTTTAGAGTTTTTGCATTGTTTAGTAAAACTCTAGTTTTGAAACCCAAAATAATGGCACATTTACCCAATCTAAACCCAAAAATATAAAAAAAATAAAAATTACAATATGAAACTTTTTTTCTTTAATTGCATTTTACCTAATGACTATTTGTTTTGCTTTTAACACGTGATTTATTTTCATAGGAACCTTTATGTAGAGTATAATAATCATAAGATTGTTAATGTTTATTAAAGTTAAATTTAGATCACTCTTGGGTTTTCTTTGCTTCACTGATAAATTTCACAAATGTATTTACAGTGTCTCATTTGTAATGGAGGCTGTTTGCTCTATGCAAGCTGCATAAAAGGGGGCGTGTCCTCCTCCCTCCATTCATGGCTTAAAGTGGAAATGGAAATCCGGCTTGTGCACAAATGTAAAGTTCTGTGATGAATGAGAGTTATGAAAGAGAAGCATGCATATGCATGACTTTGGAAATGTGGTGAAGATACTAAAAATTCATTCTTATCTTTTGTCATTTACACAACTTTATTCATGGAGAATGCTGTTTAATTCATCAGGCTTCTGAAGTATCACTGTATTACTCGCATTTATAACTGTGCAAAAGGACATTTACAGTAACATTTTTTTTTAATTGGTTATATATATATGGACACATTTCAAATGTTTATTCCCCTTTAAAGGTTAAATAAATACAAAACATTCCAAAACTATTTTTAAATTCCTTTCTTATGTGAGGGGAAATAATTAATATTATTTGCATTTATTTGTGAACCATTTTTGAAAATTGCAATCATTATATAATGCTTCCTGTCAGAATTAGCAAGTGATAAATATGCATGGTCTGTGTATTGTCTAGGGAAATAACAGAGCACATATAAAACAATCCTTCAGGAGAAATTTTTGAATGTTTTTCCCAGTTTTTATCAATTCTACACTTATTTCCATATTCCAGTTTTGGTTTTAGGGCAGTGAGCTAAAAGATAATTAAGGAAAGAGATGGTGAGCCAGAGAAAGAGAAACTTTTACTTCTTGAATGGACACTAAACCAGCCCATTTCTCACCGGTGCGGCAGAAACCGGATAACCTTAACCGCTATTTACAATTTAAAGCCGGCCAGCTGTTTCAACCCAACTCTCCCAGTTTGCTTTTTTTAAACTTCACTGTTTATTTCTGTTCCAGTTCAGTGGACAGCGGGGTTCTTCCTCAGTAAACAATAGCCTGAGACCCCCTAAGTTCTTCCTCAGGAAAGTTAGGACTTAAAAATCCTTTTGATAATCTATTATAAGTTTAAAGAACCTTTTAATTAGAAACTGTGATTAAAAATATCTCTGCAACATGAAAATAATGAGACATTTCGTTTTAATCAACAGTCTTTTTATTGGATTAAAAAATCAGTTCTGAGCACGTTTGTCCTCTTGGAATATTAATGTTGGCTTCAAATATTTCAGCTGCGTCACCCTCCAACACCTTTCATTTATTACACCTGAGCTTTTCCATCTCTGATCATATCTTCATATAAGTGTTTTCATAAAAAAGTGTTCACTGCTGCTCTATGAGCGATGGCGGTAAAAAAGAAAACCTGTTGCATGACCTCATTCACCTCTTGAAGGGAAACGCATTAAGTGGCAGCAGATGTTCGGGGAAACCAAAACATGTGCAGTTTGAACGGATTCTGTGGTGTGGGAGAAGTCAAAGTAGCATTTCGCTTTCATGTTGACATGCTCTTCTTTTTAACTTTCCACCACTATTCTGCAACTCTAAAACAGATGAACTTTTTAATGCTCATATGATGGTTTTTGATTTATTATATTTAAGGCAGAATATGATGGATGTACAAAAATATACATGAAGTCTGGCTTTGATTGAATAATTGGTTTAATTTTGTCCACTTTTCAGCTCTCCTGGGATTACATCTGCATCTACTTACTTGGTCTTGCCAACCACCTGTCTGCAGGCCCCCTCTGACACCCAGCCGCAATAAGGATCTCTGGAGGCTATGCAGGACCTGGAGGAGAATCACAAACACCATTACGTTATGCACCAGAGAGCTGCTTGCAGGATTTGAAACATGCTTCAAGCTTACTTCTTGCAGCGTCCGTGTCTTTCGCACCGAGACAGCGGTACTTTAACCACACACGAGGTGAAAGCCACCCACATGGCATGGTTTTTGCCATCGATCTGCATGCCAATGATGCGCTTGTCCTCTACTCCATCTATACTGCACCTAGAAAGCAGAAAAAAGTGATTTAAACGTTGAATCAAAGAGCAAAGGATGGAGATTAGGATGCTTACACTGAGACAAAGTGAGGTCAGCACAAACACTGTTAAGGCTAGACAAGAGCACACGGGGTCAGGACATGAGTGGGAGATAAACCGAGATAAAGGAAGGGGTGATACAGATACAACAGATAAACAGACAGATGGGCACTGTGAGCAGTCGGCAGCACCTTAACGCAGACCAGGACGCCGTATTCCACCACTACTCCATCTCCTGCTAGTCGCCTTTGTCCCCGCAGGGGCGCACTAATCCCTTCTGGGGCGTGTCAGGCCTCATTCTATCCCTTATCTCCCCTCCACTCGTCTCTTCTTTCTGCCATCCAGCTCCTGGGATTTAATCGCTCGTTTCCAGAGCTCTGCTGCTGCATTAGCGCTCTCAATTAGGGCTTAGAGTCCATCTACACAGGGTAATGCACGGCATTCGGGCATGATCCAGTCAGCCAACCAGCCGAGGAGGCAAAAAGTCACTTACTGTATACGCAACTAGAGCCAGATGGCCAGAAGCAGATGAATGCTCAACAAAGGAGGAAACAAAGGAAAATGCTGAGAAGAGGCAAGGAGATCCAGCAAGTAAGGAATAGAGATGACCCTGCACTTATTTCATCACATGGCTACAGTATGTTGCACCGTAAACCTCAAAGCGCTCCTTTTCATGTTCTTTCTTGCTTCCAAGCACTCCTCTATGATCTCTGCAATTGTTTTCTCTCCCTCCTGAGTCTGTGGTAACATGTGTTCTCTCTCAGCCACTACCAACCAACACATGGTTTGATTTGGCCAAACTTTTCCGTGGGTGACCTTTACTCATCGCCCATGCTTGAAGATGCTCTCCCTTTCACATCCACACACAAAATCTCCCAACCACCATGTGTATAATGTATTAACAACAATCCTAAAGAGGCTCTGAAGATAAACACAGACCCCAGCGTGAGCGGGAGTGTGTTTCCTTTAATCAGCCAGCATTATGGTGGAGCAGGGCTCCATTGCGGTTGGGAGTCATGCTGCTACGTTATCCAGAGCCTTAGTGTCTCTGACTTTAATTTAAGAGCTGCGGTTAGGCAAAGTGTAACCTGATAAAACTCCTTAAATGATAGAGTAGCCATCTGGGTGACTGGCTTCACTACAGAGCTTTTGTCAAGGGGTCTAACTGCGGAGAAGCTCGTGGGTTGGCTACGTTGATAGATTGTGGAAGCACACAAAACTAAACACATACTTTTCACTCCAGAACAGGCACATATGCATCAAATGGGTCTTCTTAGCAACGGTATCCTCGCGCTATACAAATAAGAGCTACGTACTTGTCAGGGTTGTAGACGTTGACCTCCTCTAGAAACAGGCTGTTATTCAGGAAGCCGTTGTTCATCTTGGCCAGGAATTTGAGGATGATGCCTTTTTCGGATCCCAGGAATACCACGGTGTTGTTTCTATGGGGACCTGCTTCGTTGTCCACCACAATGCGTGTCAAGCGATACCTGGAAAACGGAATACCAGGAAAAACAAATCAGTCGATTGATTCATTAATTAGTCAGTTTGTCCGCCGGCGGAGAAACGGGATAGCTCTCTGAGAGGGCGGCAGATGGTGATGCACATCACAAGCACGCATTGTTGTAAACTCCAGAACAGCACATCCTCTACTAAATGTCATTGTCGTGATAATAATTACACCAACAATCAGTCAGTTGGTTAATATGATCTCCATTGTGTAGGTCGGATGTCTGAAGATGACGACAGCGGGACGATTTCATTCATTGATTTTCAATCCCTCATCATATTGGTAAAAAGCCTTTGAGCTGCCTGTTAAAAAAATCATTGCAGCCAAGTTTCTCAAGTAACAAACAGAAATGTATTGACAGCAGCTGATGACTGCACACAGAAACTCCCAGCATACCTAGATTTTTGGCATTGGAAACCTGGATTTTTACATTTTCATACCTATAAACTGATTTCTGATAAAGAATTATCAATTCATTGATTTTATTTATTGGTTTATTTCAAGGATTAAAATGTAATAATACAAAAAAAATTACAAAACACAGACATTTCAGACCAATTTTAGATATTTTAGAAGATAATGCCATCTTTTTGACAGTGTAATTACTCTTAATCAGAAATAGATGTAGTTATATCTAGATACTCACATTAGTTCCAATAAAGATAAAAATTATCATATAAACCCGAATCCAGTTCAATTTGAATGCATTATATTCATGGATTTTCTTGTGTTTATCTACTTCCTATCTACTCCACATAATCTTCCTGAGTAAATGTGTGTGACAAAAGATTGTCACAGTGTTTAGAAAAACAAGTTCTATGAAAAAGCATTGCAAAGTAACAATTAATGGATGTAGCCTCTGTTTGTGTTTAATTTATAAAAAAAAAAACAATTTGGAGAGAAAAATTAGCATCACCATTAAGCTAGACATATTTTTACAGATCTGTTCACTAAAACATTTAAGTACAGTTTTTCTTGCATTGGTGTATATCGATGCTGATGTTGTATTTCCAAACACTTTGTAGCCTTAAAGATGTGGAAACTGTAAAGGATGCTTTTAGCAGGAGTTTCAATAAACAGCTCACGGCTTTAACGGTTAACAGAAGGAGATAAGATTAGACATGGATCTCATCAGAAATCTAGCAAGTCCACTAATATCCTCATTATTGTTTACTGGATGCCTTTTATGCCCAAATAACTTCAAATGTTCTCGCTTGTGAGTTCTAGCTGTCTTTAACAGGAGTTCCAAGTGGAATAATTCAATCCCACCAAGCTAGACACACAGGATAGAGATATCACAGCAGAAAGTGGTGTTTAGTGTTTGTTTGCCAGCTGAGGTCCCTGCCACGGCACAGGAAGTCTGCAGACAGAACATTTTGTTTTTATTGAGAAAAAGGCATGTGCTTGATATTGGGGGCATCCTCTCTGGAGAGCAGAAAATATCTAACCGTAGTACAGATTTCATTTCAAGTTGACTTCTGTAAGAGCAGCAGACCAAACAGAACCCATGAGATATATCCAGCCTACAATATGTTCTATCATGGAAAATACCTGCAAACCTCTAGAGGAGTTTCTTTGCTGTTGAAAGTTTAGGAGAGGCTATTGCTTGTTGTCAAGGATTCAGAAAAAAGCGGCGACCTTTAACCCTGAACTGGGCCTTTTAAGGCTGATATCCAAACTAATAAAGTTTTCAACTTTTCATTTGTGCTGAAATTGGAGGCATTGTGCTGTAGGGTTTTGTGAAGAAGCTGCCTCAAATGGTTGGTTATTTAATTATTAGGCACCGACTGCAAGGACCATATTGTTTTCTGGGTTTTTGTGAGACGATTTGACCAGTGCCACGTGCTTGTAACTCACCAAAATTTAGGCATATTTACTCAAATTTTCGCTGAGTACTAAACGATGACATCGGCGAGCCAAACCGTAAAAAAAATAATGGGGCAGAAATAGTTTATGGAGCCAAAAAAGAATATTTCCAAACACACAAACAAAACCAAAAGACATGTCAGGAATAATCAAAGGAAGCTTTAAAATTAAAATAGGATGGCACCTGACCTACGGCTTGGCTTGGTCTTGCCATTTTGTGGCAAAGTTTGAGATTTGGCGATTTTCACATTTTTCCACAATATAGAATAAGGAAACCTTTTATTTTTTTAACAATATTTTTCACACATGCTTCTAGCTGGAGTCCACAACAATCCCTGAAGTTTTGTCGACCTTTGACCTTTAGGAGAAGCCACCATCTTGAATTTTCAAAAGAACATCTTTAGTACCAGCTACAAGCCAAAACTCATCCTAGGATTTTCATTATTAATCTCATAACTTCAAATGTCCACAACAATCCCTGAAGGAATGAAGCAATTAGAAGTTGCAGAATGAATGACAATGACATAGCCGTGGCATTCTCCTATTACTCACACATTTTTTAACAGAACATTGTGAAAATTCAATGCATGGATCCCTGGCTAGAGCTGATCAAAATGATATAACACAGGATATGAACATATTAGGAATGTGAGCGTGGTTAGCAAATAACTTCCGTTGCTAAGGAAATTCAAACATTGACTTTTGGCGATTTGTCTGAAACTTACATAGATCTGTTCTGTATCCCCAGACAACCAAAACATAAAATGGTTGCTATGGAGATAAAATCTAGAAAAAAGCCACTATTTTGAAATAAAGTGGTTTTTACATCTATTTGTCACGCGCAGCTCTGACTAGCCTAGATCAAATGTTGGCGGTGAGAGCGGGGGCGAGTAGAGAGATGCGGCAAGGGCAGGGGTGGGCGGTGAAGGTGGCGGCGGAAAATTGTGTTATCTATCAGGCACTGACTGAGTTAAACTAAAAGAAAAAGAAAAGAAAAACAAGAGTCTGAACTCAAGTTTCCTTTTTTTTTTAAAAGACCCTCAGAGCATCCTAATGACAAAAACCTGGAGAATTCAAAAAAGATTCTCGTTTAATTGAAGGATTCAATACAAAAACAAAAAGAATGAGTTAGCTTTCATTACTGCTTAGTCATTCAGGGAGAAGTATAGTAAGTTGGGAATTTGGGCTCACTTCACTTCAGTGTAAAAATAGGTCACTGGCTGTTTGTAATGGAGTCCTACTGTCATTTAATGACTTTGAATCTCTAAGTAACACTTGAAATAATTACCGTCCTGGGCTGAAAAGGCTCTCAGACTCTCTGATGCCAGCAGCTTTTGGAGTGTGAGATGCTCACCGAACCATGGTCTTGAGAAACCAGGGCCTGTTGGCGATGGAAGGCACAGCCTCGTCCATCAGAGGATGCATCTTGATGAAGTTGAGTGTGTCGTCGGGGAACTCATTAGATATCTTATACCTCTCCATGGACGGACTACCAGCACAGCTGCCAGGTCTGCAAGTGAAGAGGAGGTGGAGAGATAATGGGAGAGGATTAAAAAAGAGTGGTAGATGGAGAAAAGAGCCCAATTGAACAAAACACTTGATGATAAGAGGCTAGGAGAACAGACAATCTCACTTCCTTAAAATCGATGAAAGTGAGGCCGTAAATGCCTGAACTCTAATTTCAAGAGGCTCTGGTCAAACAGGAGAGCACACAATGTCCTCTTTTCTCTAGATTAGCAGTGAAGCTCGGTGACTCCTTTTTCTATCTGATCCTTTTATAGGGAGCTGGAGAGTTTCCTATAAAAAAGAAGAGCTGCTTTTGATGGCACATCCTCAATTGCAGGCATGTCACCTCGAGCCTATAAAACCCCTTTATAGCCAGGTCTTTGATACCCTTTCACAGAAAGTGTACTGCTGCAAGCCTCACACAGTTATTATGTTGTTTTTAATTAATTCAATCATTTTAATTAATTTTTCCAATGCAGCAAATTGAAGTTAGACATGTAGGCAAATCAGCAATCATGAAAAGCCCCAGAGTGCAATGTGGCTCGCATCAGAAACCCACATCAACACGGTACAAAACTTAGTATAAACTCAAAAAGAAAACTCCATCTTCAATGGCTTTTTAAGCAGCTGTGAAATTCCAGATTTACAGATTTATTTATTTGGATTATTTCTAAAGCAAAGAAAACATCCAAACTGCTACTGTTAGTATACTGTTTATGCATTTGCACATATGGACAGCAGAACGGGACCAGGCATCTCTGAAATACGAAAATCTGCAAATAATTTAGAACGAGCACATGGAGGAGCAGTCTGCTGCAGGACCAGACCTTGGTGGCATTGTTACAACTCTCTGTCTGCTCGCCTGCAGATAAAAAGGACTGAACATGCCCAGGATGCAAATGAAATCAATCATACCCATTACCACAAAGAAAAACAAGAAAAAAAAAAAGCAGGGGGCACATCTGCTCCTTGAAATGTCTGACCTTGCTGAACATAAACCAGTTACCACATACTAATTGATGCAGGAAGGTAAGCATTCAGATGAATACAGTGGAGGTTCTCACTTGGCGAGCAGTCACATCCCTAAGCGATACGGCTTTGCACAAACACAAACTGTTCCACCAATTATCAGAGCTCTGATCTTTGCAGTAAATCTTTTTTGTTTTTTTTTCCTTGAAGGTATTAAAAAAAGGCTCTTTGAGCTCTAATTAGCGAGTAACAAATGGAAGATTGATCAGGTTGGTACATTTGTGAAATGAACCAGGCTCTGAAGTGATCTCACGCTTCATTTATTGATGCCTGGGTAGCTCTGTGTGGGAAAGAGCTGAGGAGATGGGAGCACCCTAAGTGATTGTTCTTAGGGAATGCAGGTAAAGTACAATAGGGTAGTTTAATCACTGACTTAAATAAGTGCAAATGATTGAAATTACCACTGAAAACTTGCACCATGGTGTTACCAAAATGCATTTTGGAGAAATGTTTGTGTGCGTGTGTGGCAGGTCATACCTTGGTTTAGGAACCTTGTCCTCAGGAAAAGGAGTCCAAGTGGAGTCTGGGGATTTCTGCTCTTTGAAACGTCCCGTAAACGTCTTGGCCACTTCAGCCATGTCATAAGCACACACCGCCGAGCCGGGAATACTACCATGACAGAGAAACACAAGAAAACTAAATTGGTGACATTTTGCTTAATCTCATTTCTGCTTTCTGGATTATCCCCAAGAGTGGGTAAAAATACTTTGCGATACTATTTGTAGTTTGAAATTCCACATTTTGAGGATTAGTACTTTTCTCTGAACTGCACAGTTGACCAATAAAGTCATCAGTGAGAGATCCTCATGAGGACACATGCTCCCTTTCTCCCAGCCGGGTTTCCCCATGAGTCTGTGGCCTTAAAGTTCATCCCAAATACAATGTTGGGCTCCATAAAATGGAAAAGGGATTATCTTGTTCCAGCTGCATCTTTCTCTGCATGTGAAATCAATGCATAGCTGATTATTGAGTCACTTCTGTATTTACTGTGCATGTGCTTTCAGAAGTGAAAACTAAGAGCTGTTTACAGGATGAAAAACGCCATTCTCTCTCCTCGCTGCCAGGATTTTCATGCTATTGCATCATGGGTTAAATAGAGGAGACCAAAACACCAGGGCAGCATTGCAGACAGCAATGTCAGAGAGCTGTTAGTCTCTGGCTCAACTACTCCATTACCGTAATTACAGTCTGTGATGAATACAGAGAAATGTAGGCAGAAATATTTCTGTTTATTTGGAGCTTTTAATGAGGCAGATTGAGCGTGTTAATAAGTGGCATGGCCACTTGGCTGCTCCTTCAGACAGACACTTTTTTGACACAAAACTCAGAATATCGTCTGCATTCTCTGCATGCTTCCTCCGATTTCAATCCTCCACTATGAAATGAAAAACTAACACTTTGATCAGAACGGGAGCCCACAGAAAATGTTCGGAGATGCTGCCTCATTGGATTTTAATGTCTATTAACCACGCTCAATTGCGTTGTCACAAGCAATTGTCTTATCTGCTAAAAAGCAGCCATAAAATAGAAAATTGCCATATGTGCGGACTATCAGACCTGCTCTATGGCTTTGTGGTAATTTTCAATTTAGATAAGAACTCCCACAGATAGTGAGAATGCATCTGAAAGGATTACAGACAAAAAACTAGGGTTGATCCTCTGCATGTCGGGAAAGTAGCTAAACTGTTTCGTCTGAAGAGGTAAATGTTGACCCTGTAATGCTCATAAATTACATGTCACCTAGAGGCACAGCAGGGGCACACACTGCCAGCATTCACAAAGGTCATACTGTTGATGAGGGCGTTTTAGAAGGTATTTCAAACCGCGGGGGGGAGGATAATCCAGATAATAAAGGGAAAGTTCAAAACAACTTTGACGAGCTTGAACTCATTTGAAATGAGGATAGAGGAAATGCGGTACAGTTACATGAGTTCTGCTTCACAGTACCTGTTGTAAGGTGTGGAGAAAGTCGCCAGCACAACATCCCTCCCGTTGACATGAATGACGTCCGTCACGGCCTGCAGGATGTTGAAGTAGAAGTGGGAGTCGCCGGGGATGGAGCAGTTCAGGCGAGACTTCAGAAAGGATGTCCACTGCTTCTCCAGGACGCGGGGCGAGCCGCCGCGGTCGTTCTTACAAACCCTCGCAACCCGAGGAAACACCACCTGTGCGAGTCAGGCACAGAATGAACGGTTGCGTTTTAATAGTCCTAAATCAGGTTGAACGTGTCAATTTGTGGCCCCCTCTAATGCACGGATTTAGCACCGAACCCTGCAGCACTGCCAGACTGTCAGGCGGCGTTATCAGAGAGATCACTGCTGATGTCACAGAGCAAAGAATATATCGTGGGACATCATTTTAGGCAATTAATTGCATTTTCCTTGAAGGGGTGTCAAACTCAATCGCACAAGGGGACAAGATCCAAAACACAACGAGCCGAACAGGATAAACATTTATTGAACAATTTAAAACAAATTTTTTTAATCCTGTACTGCGCAGCGGTAGGGCGGTCAACGTATGATCAGAAGATTGCGGGTTCAATTCCCGCCTTGCCTGCCCATGTATTAAAGTGTCCTTGGGTAAGACACTGAACCGAAAGTTGCCTCTGGTGGAAGGTTGGCGCCAGTGTTCAGCAGCGGAGCCACCAGCAGTGTGTGAATGGGTCTGTGACTGTAAAGTGCTGTATGAGTATACACCATTTACCATTACCATTTAACATAATTATGAACTAGATATATAGTATTACCTGCGATAATGCTAGTTTGAATGCTGTAGGATGAATTTGGCCGCTAAAGATGCTAAAATTGATAGCTAAAAACACTGAACCTGATAGCTGAAGTCGCTGAAGCTAATGGCTGAAAATGCTGAAGCTGATAGCCAGTTAAATGCTAAATGCCAATTAGCCTGAAAGACTAACAAAACATAGGTTATCCAAAACAGCTGGCAAGTAGCTGAAATATTAGCTAAACTCCAAAACAGCCTAAAAAACAGTAAAAAAAAACGAAATTATCCAAAACAGCTAGCATGTAGATGAACTGAGATAAAATACAAAATAGCCTAAACATTAAAACTCTAACTTTTTAACAAAATTATGAATAAAAAGTTGCATATTCCAGAATAAATCAACTTAATATTAAATAACTTTCAATATTTTACTCTCCATAAAAATATATTTTGTCAAAATTATAAAAGTCAAAATTATAAAACTCAAAAATAAGCAAAAGATAACGTCCGGGCATTGATAACAATAAAATGATATGATCTGGGGCCGGATCAGGCCCTCAGGCCTTGACACGTGCTCTTGAGTCAGTCCGCAATGTAAAAAAACTATTTTATATTTAGTGGTAACAGCAAAATGATCAAAAAAAAACTTCTGTTTGCAAATAGTCATAACCCATAAAGACTCAGACTAATTTTTCTTTAAAAATAAAATTCTGTGAAAAATACCACAAACCAAGTTGACCCAGAAAACATTTCAGATATTTTTCTGTCACACTTATGTCACTGTGGGTTACTTATGGGTTAAAATATTGAAGAAGGATTGAAAACTGCAATGTTGGTGGTGACTAATAAACTGATTAAACTAGTCATTATTATATATTTAAGATTAATATGCATAGAATTTATGAAAAATCCTTACAGACTGTTCAATTGAAATATTACAGAGTGGAAATACTTATAAAGTTAAACAATAAGTGAACTGAGTCTACTTTAACAGCTGTTTTGTCTGCTTTAGCTCACAGATTGCAGTGAAAGATAAAGAAAATAAAAGGTATAATTGGATAAACACAATGGATGACACCTTATCTCACACTACCTCACCTCATTGTAAATAAAAGGTAGGAGAGCAAATGCTGTGTGCTGTTTGAGAGTCAGCACCTGGCAACAGAAAGTTTCAAATTGGAGCCAGTGGTGTAATTACAGCCGCGCCTTCATATCTTGTTGGTAGTGTTGTAATTAGTTGTTGTCAAACTATACTTAACAGCTATGACTCCAGCCTCGACCTGAAATTGATACTGCAGATGGATGCAAACATGCATTTAAATGCAGGTCTTCACCAATACCATAAACACACACACACAACACAATCTATCATTTACAAAATCGACTTTGTAAAAACGTCAATAGGTCATGTGCAGTCTGTGCAAGATTATTGTAAAATGGTTTGACATTACAGGTGATTTTTCTTAGGAAAAGGTGAGACTTCCTGTTCAGGCGTTCTTTTGCTCAGAAAGAGAATATTCCCATAAATAGGATTTATACAAATACTTCAGTGAACATCTCTTTGAAAATAGATTTGTTTTTTCTTTTTAAACTGCAGATCCCCTTTAAAACAAAGGGATACACAAATAGGCATTGGCAGACATATCACCTTGGAAGCATGGATGGCTGTTTACATTTTCAGGAAAGGCCATTCTGCTGTGCAATAATGAAGAGATATCATTCACTAAATGTTAAATTGCTCTGCGCTTCATCAGTTCTCCCACCACATGCATAATTACACTGACATTACTTTCAAAACACCGGGCAGATTGAGAGGCCTGATCTGTATTCATGCTCTGTATAACACATGGCAGTCACTTCTGGCAGTGAGTCCATTATTTCTGTGTTTGTGTTACCTCAACTCTGTTCTCACGCCATCCCACATATTCTGTGTGTGTCTCCTAATTTACTCTGCAAAGTACGTATTCATTTCCAAAATGCCTTTTCTCCTGATATCCCCAGACTGAATTGAGGAGATTAATTTAAAATTTCCTTCAGAAGGTAACTTTTTTTTTTTTTCAAAAGCTCGCCTCTTTGACTGCAAAGTCTCATTTCTTAGAGATGCTCGGGTGGAATTTCTCTCTAGAAAAACGGAGACGGTAGGTCAAACAGGAGCACAATGGCTATATTTAGACTGACAACAGGACCTCCAGGCACTCATAGATTCTGTTTTGAGTCTATTTTAGGTTCAGTATCCTGCTCAGTGTTGCTGAAAACTGTTTTTGGCAACTTAACAACTCCTGAAAGCCTCATTCTCATTATGTGATACACCCACATCCTGTTGGCTTCCCCAGGCACTTCCTGATCCTCTCGGTAAATAGGAAGTCACCTCTGATTAGAGTTCAAACAATGGAGGGACAATACGGTCTCTGCTTACCTTTCCCATTGTATTGTACTCCATAGCAATTTCCCGAAAGAAGAAATAGATGAAGTCCCCATAATCAACTGCCTGAACAAAGTAGGGCTCTGCAAAAAAAAAAAAAAGTATACAAGTAGTTTAAAATACTGTTTTTGTAAAGTAATCATTTAAATTATCACTTGTTTTATGCAGAAAAGGACAATCTGAGCTTAAAGCCTCATCAGTGAAACCAGCTAAATAAGAAAAACAGATGTATAAAGTTGGAATTGTTGCTAAAGTTTTGTTGTCCATGAAAATGTTTTGCATTTACAGTAAAAATATTTAGACGGATTAAGAAATTTGTGCGTCTGTTAAATTGTTTCATAACTGTAGGAAAAAAAGTTTCATCCGTGAAAATGCTTCGAACATGTGTGAAACATCACATACACACACACTGATCTAGTGAAAAAAGCCAAGTTACAAGTACAACTATTTTGCTTCTCAATCAATCAGCAGCCTTTCACTGTCACCCAATCATGATACAGCTTTGACCGGTCAATCAGACGATAGGATAATCCATGGCAGAAGAATAAAAAAGAAGTTTCTTCATTTTACATATGAAGGACATAAGATGAAATGGCAGAACAATACCATGAGATTTTCCTCAGTTTGCTAGCATGTGCGTGTGACATTTCACACAAGGAAAAAGCATTTTCATGGAATTTTTTTTGCAAGTATGACACAAACGCACACATTTCTTATTACAGTTACAAAACTTTTTTTGATGGAGAGTTTCTGTCTACAAGTATGAAAGCTTTTTACAGACGGACAATACTTAAGCAACAAATCTTAATCTTTCTATTCAGTTTAGAAAGACTAAACGTGTGTTCCTGTCGCCTGAGAGGCAGAACACTTTCATTCAGTTCAGTGCGTCTAAATGAATTTATAACAAGTAAAGCGTGCAGCATCTAACAAAATTGGTTCACCATATTGTGGTCCAAAGGGGTATTTAGACAGGTTTGCACGAACATTATAAATCATACGACACATGATCCAGCTCAGTTAGTTTGATGTCGTGTCAGTGAACTTGGCGCTGCCTCTTCACAGAAACTTTTACTTTCGAGTGTCCCCAACTCACCTTTGAGCCATTTGGAGTCATGTTTGACAGTGCGCAGAGTCGGACTGTCGCCAAGGCTACGGTAGATGACTGCATCGATCGCTAGAAAGTCTGTTACAGTGGCTGAGTACAGCTTGCCATCTGGACAGGAAACACAAAGGCAGAAAGCAAAATGAGGAGGATAGATGGAGATGAAGAGGCACAGAAGATGAAAAGAATGAGGATGAGAGTCTGTTTCTAAAACAACAGCCACTGAGGGATTTTTATGCATTTAAAAAAACACAAACATACTTCACATGACTCAGTTCTGGGTAATGACTGAATCACAAAAACCAAAGGGATTCTTTGATGGACAACAAATGGACTGTGCACTCTCTTGAGCATGTTGTGCATTCGTGATTACCCAGTTTAACAAACACCAAAGCCATGAACTCTCATTCTGTCTTATGCTCCACTAAGAAAGTCAAACAAGTCCCTGCACTTTGGTATACACACACACACATGCTTCACAAACACAATGCACTGCCAGACTGAGCTCAGCCGGCTCGCCTGTGACCACAGTGGAAACTCAAACGACGTAATTGAAAGGATAGCGGAGGAACCCTCTTGATTACTCAGAGCTTCCAGCTCCGTCCACGCAGCTCTGCTTCACATTAGCTGCCCCAGCTTGGCATTTACTCTCGTCATGCGCTTCAAAACAGCACCGACAGTTCATCAATACTGCCATAAATCGTTTCGCGATTAATATGAATGAGGACTGAATGTCTTTAGCAGCTTCTTTCGCACCCGGCCAGCGCAGAGCTGACTCATTCTTCTCCCATCAGCCCCGAAACCGTTAAACTGAATCAGAAACAAGAGGGTGTTTTTTTTTCAAGTGACTGTTACTACACTCATACATTTGCAATGACTGACACGGTGGGATCGTTTGCTCCAGTACCTGTTAAGAAGGATTTATAAAACACTTTTAACACAGCATGAAACAATCCTTCTGTCAAATGACTTCTCTAATGTTTTATACCCACGCAGAGCAGGAAATTAGGATTAATGTTTTTGCTTCATGGAAATCAGTCTGTAGCAGAAACTATCAAACAACCTTAATCTACTTTCTTTTCATGGAGTCCTGTCTTTAACTCATTTAGACCTGAGGCACTCTCTAAGCTCTGGAACTGCATTAGCCATATGTTGCGTCAGGTTTAAACGGGTTAGTTACAAACCAAGAGCAAAGGGAACAAAGATCTGAATAGAGTAAAGGTAAAGGAATTAAGAGAAATGTTTTAATTTACCAGCAAAGAGAGCCACGTTGGCATGCTTGGCATCGTAAGGACAGCGTGCCATCCCGCTGATTTCTTCTCCCACGGCATCCAGGGTGTCAGTCTAGGAGGAAAATGTGGAAAGAGGTCAAAAGTGGAACAAATATTGTATATTTGATGACATCAAATGAAGAAAAAAACCTAGCTATTACCAACAAAATAGAATACTGAACTCCAAATAACACTTTCAATAATCAAGGCTAGACAGGTGCAAAAATAATACGCATTTCTATATATTGTATTCATTTTTTTACTTAAGTTTAATTGAATTAGTTTGAGAGGATTTAAGAATATAAAAAAAAAAAATCTGATCCGAATCAATCCAGGCTCCGCTGAACCGATTCTGGAAAATGTATTGGCGATACCCAGCGCTATAAATCAGCCATCACAAGCATTTCATTGAAATATTGACCTTTGTTGATGCATATGACAAATAAAGTTTCAGTCATTCAGCAAAACAGTAGATTAAGGCAAAGTTTTAATGAACGAGTTACAATATATATTAAAAATAAAGGTTAAATATGGTAAAAGTCAAGAATGAAAAGTCCCAAAATCTGGAAGACACAGTCTGTAACCTCATGACGACCCCTCGAGGCCGCTCCCTAAAGGTCAAAGCCTCATCCGGGAATATCTGGAAAACTGTCATGGAGACAGATTAAAAAAAGAGAGACATTTTCCACACTTTCACACTTTGGGTGTCGAATGTTTGCTTTACCCTGAAATCTTTTATCTCTTAACTGCACTGATGTTAAAGAGGTTTTTACAGCCCTCTGATCTCAAACCCATTTGGTGCAGAGCTTTCCTCTGCCCTGGTTTCTAAAGTCTGAGCTTTAGCTGAAGAAAAAAAGGGCACACAGCCCTGAGCACAGAAATGAGAGAAACTCTCTTCACTGCAGTTTTAAAATAGTAGAAAAGTGATTATTTTAGTCAAATTTAGCTGTTGTGAAGGACTTTTTCCCTCATTCGGTGCATTTCTGTGGAGCTTCTAATTTTTACTTAGCACCCAAAAGATCAAAGTATTACTTTTAATGCCACAAGAAATTGAATTTGTTCCGTTTTCTTTTTATTTCTCAACGTCTCACGTCGGCGTCATCCACTGTTTTAGAGCCACTAGATTCAATCTCCAGGGAATATGCGCAAACCAGAATTTAGACAAGTTTTCCTTGTTTCGAGCTCAGACTGGTTGTGATGCGGTTGGCAGAGCATAGCCAACAGTCTGATGTGGGTGAAGGGTCACCATCATCCCTCCATGGGCAGACTTGTCTTCCCCAGCATGCCTCAGGACACTCGCTTAGCCTGGCTGAAGACCAGGGCCACGCTCACACATGAGTGTACCACAAGAGAAGAGAAAAAAAACAGGCATCCACTTACAGACCAGCGGCTGTGTTGAGAAAAGATTACAAAACACAGTTTGACTGCAGAGTTCATGCTTCCTCCAGTATCTACCGTCTTTCTTATTTTCCCCGCTCTCTTGACAAAAGGAAGTGCAGTTCGGCAAGGCTTCAAACTGCTTACACTACTTTTTCTGGTCTCTAAGCAGGTCGTTTTGTTTTCTGCTCCTATCTCAGCGGAAACGGCCATCATCATTTGCCCACTAAAAAGGTCACACACTCCGGCGCAATGCTGGAGATGCTTGCCAAAGAAATTGTTGAGGATGATTTGGCAGAGAAAATTACAAGTGACCTTTCAGAAAAAACACACAACCAGCAGGCAGCAGTGACTCTTTCTTCCTTCTGTCCTCTCAGAAAGCAAAATAGAACGAGAAATAGAGGCACTCCTATGAAAAATGTT
This sequence comes from Oryzias javanicus, assembly GCA_003999625.1. Taxonomy (NCBI): domain Eukaryota; kingdom Metazoa; phylum Chordata; class Actinopteri; order Beloniformes; family Adrianichthyidae; genus Oryzias; species Oryzias javanicus. The sequence continues at coordinate 8,787,595 of CM012445.1, forward strand.
GTAGAAAATAGATTCATCACAGTCGACACAGGTGGTTCAGGATCAGCTGTGCACTCGGAGTCAGAAAGTTTCGCCGCACAAACTAGTTGAGCTTAGTGAACGCAATACAAATGCGCCTCTCCTCGTCAGCATGACACAAACATACGCTTGGAAATCTGTCACGCTGCCGCCGCTGCCTCTGCCCCTGCCATCGCTTCACTTGATTTCACCAAGGTGGTGACCTCTGTCTGCTGGGCTTGGCTGCCTGTCACTAATCTGTTCCTGCCGTTTGAGCAGGGGAAGGCACTCCCAGCCCTGCCACAGATATGCGCACGGCTCCAGCCTCCTGTAGGGCTGGCGTGCTCGCAGAGACACCCCTTCTGCTTCCTTCCATGACATTAGACCCGTCAAAAGCAATACTCAGTATTTAAAAAAAAAAAAAAAAAACATGCTGACAGACGTCTTTATATCTGCCAAAAAATATACTCATGTCTAAACTACTATGTGTATTTTTCTTTCTGTTGTTTACCAGGCAAGAACCATTATGCTGTCAAGCCTAATAGCTGCAACAAATAAAGAAGCGCTTCCTTCCAAACAATTGAAGGAGAAGTGCTGCGTTGTCACATGTGGCCGTCATAATTTGCACCTACTCTGCATCAAAGATGACTGAATGCCCTCCAGCCCTGTTTTAAGGTTCAATCTAAGTGGATGAAAAACACCAGCAGATTATTTATGTTTTTTTTAATACTATCCTGCAAAGTAATAAATCGACAGAAACCGAATGTGGAGCATCAGGAAGGCTACAGCTGTGTCTGATTTTCACAAGTCTGCAAAGTAATCCTGTTTTTTTTAATGATTAGAATACAATCTATAATATGATGAATACTTATAGATAATGATTAATAATAATAGTAAAAATTACAACAATATAATATTGGAAAGCATTTTTGAAAAAGAGAAGTTTAGCTAATTGAAGTCTGCCACTAAAAAAGGTATAATTATCCTTGTCTTGACAATCACTTTTCATCATTATCAGTATGACACCATTACTATTTATAATACCAGTTTATAATACAATTTATAACACCAATACCAGTTATATATACAACTATCCCTCTTCTCTAGTATGATCTGTGGTTGATATTGTTAATGTACACATAATCATCATATTCATGCTAGTATTTATCATATATTCTTGTGTTTTGCCTATACTTTGATAACTTAAAAGTTCCTATTCTTATTAGATTATGTACGGATGTCCTAAAGCAGGGGGCTGCTTTTCTACTGATCAAAACTTAGTTGGAGCCACAAAGTCTTATTTTGACACTGCTGTGCATTCATTACAATGTATTTTTTAATAATAAATAGGAATTATGTTTCTTTTCTGGCATGAATGAAAACAAGATTATAAAAAAAACTACAATTTTCTCAAAATGTGAAATTATTTTTTACATTTGACAGACACTCGTATGATTTCTTTTCAAAAAGAAACAAAAAATAGAATCATTACAGTGTAGTTCTGGGCAGCATAAGATAAGATGCGCTTTAAACTCATAAAATATCAGACTTCTTGCCTAATTTTTGCTGAGTATTTGAAACCTGTGTATTCTGGGGGAAGCAAAGCACAAACTAGACCTCCCCAAGTCATCAAGAATGTAAAAATCTTTATATAGTTTATGTTCGAGGTGTACCTCAGTCATAAATTTATAAACCTAACTAATCTAAATAAAGAGACTACTATTATTTTAATTTTCATCAGTCAAAGAGCCACCATGGAGAGGTAAAAGAGCCTCAAGTTGCTCTGGAGCCGCAGGTTGCCCCTGCCCTAAAGCATCATAGAAGTAGAAATAAAACAGTGCTGGTTTCTGATAGTTTCAAGTAACGAGTTCAATTTCTTTTCTACTTCTATGTTCTTTAAGGGGCTCAGTAATTATGGGAACTTTCTCCTACTGTTGATGATTTCTGGATGTTATTGGGCAATACGTAGTTATTTGCACACTGTTGCAATGAGCATTTTTTGGTCACATTTACCCCCCTGCCTTTGTTACCCAAACAGCATTCCATAGGCTTAGCATCGTCATGTATGACCGACTCAAAATAGAGCCTGTTTTCGTAAATCACTCCAAAAAAAGATAGCAGAAATGATCAGAATGAGAGGGGTTAGTGGTAAACGCATTGTTGTTTGCTGTCTGTTGTGACTGAGGGATTCCTTGTGAGTGAGGCTTATTATGGATGCTGTCTGGTGCTGCTCCTCTCTGGAGACCTGCGTGTCCCCATCCTGTCTGCAGCCATTTTGACCAGAGTTCACCAGGTCACATCTGAATACATTAAGAAACTGCATGTCTGGGTGGTTTTTGTGCTGAATGCTACAGGCTCTAAGGACAAAGATAGCTGGAATTTTTTGGTATTTTTTTATTTTCTGAGAAAGTATTGTGTGTTTCTTCCTCTTATCTACATTTATATATATATATTTTATTTGTCTCAACTCCATCAAGAAATGAGCTTTAAAAACCAATTTATCAAATCAGTTTTTACTTTTAAAAATACTATAGTATAATGTAAAAAAAATAGTAATTTTGTTATAATTAAATTTAATCTATTTTTGAAGAGGAAAATGTTTTTTGTTGTAATCTTTTAAATACAAATTCCACTTTTGTTCAGTTTATATGAAAAATGTTTAACCAACACATCAATATTTTATCAAATCCTATTGAATCTGGAACCAATCTGAATTCTGAACTTGTAAAAATATCAAATCAATTCAGTTTCAATTCTGGCAAAAACATTCAGCTTTAACTGGTTCGGAGCCAACTAGTAACAAAACCCTTTCCTGATGACATGATAACCTATCCTGGATGACCTTTTTTGACAGGTGCTTAAATATCATTAGTTTGTTGACATACACAGCTTTATAACCTCAGACATTATTACTGGTGTTTTACTGTCCTCCTCTCATGCACCAAATCAGAATTTTTACTCAGTCTAAAAATCTGACGGCGCTCCAACCTGCCAAGTCTGCTGCCATGGCACCGACACTCCGAGCTCTCAAACTGACACCACTCTTAAGGGAGATGTGAGGCTCCACTCTGATATTGGCATGTTTTGCCAGAAACACACTCGAGTCTTGATGAGGAAATCATGGACAGCACTTCTTGCTGCATGTGTCGGACACATGGGGCTCCAGTCAGATATCAAGTGATCGTGTTCAGGCCAGAGTGGCATTGATCACATGCAACACAGATCAACAGGACATGATGTTATACAAGCAGGAATGATAATATCTCACCTACTACAGGAACCACGAGCCACTAAAGATAACATGTTTGTAATATGTCTGTTTTTTTAATTTGAAGACCTTGAAACAAGGCCTCTAAATTAGTTTACTTTTTTATGCAAAGGCATGTGTATATAATGATAAATGCTTTTCCTCTGAAGGACAACAGTACTTCTCCATTTGAGTAATGTATGATTTTGTCTAAGTTGTCGGAGTAACAGATCGTTGGCCTGGAGCTCGCATCTGGATTGAGTTCCAGCACATGTGCTCAGATACAATCCATATTGTCCACCTGCAACTTCCATAAAGGTCAAGTGCTCAAGTTCACACACAAAAACTTGTGTAGACTTCAAATAAGACAAATTGCTTTTGGAGATGAATCTCCACGGCCCATTTCTCCTTTCCTTGTTTCTGAGTGCTGAAAGATGAAAGCTTCCATCATCCTGTTTTACATCACAGCTGGAAAATGAAATCTCCCAGCTGCTAAAAAAAAAAAAAAACAAAAAAAAAAACACAGCTTTGACAGAATAAGAAGCCCATTCATAAATATTTTTACCCATTTTTTTTAAAACATCATTCAGTTTTGATCAAGACACAACTGCGCTCTTCTAGATTTTTCTTGACTATAACTTACAATTTATTGCTTTTTATCTTCAAACTGATATATAAATCAAAACATCAACTCAAAATGAAGACGGATTGACTGTTATTCTTCATTATATAAAAAAAAAATCATAGATCTGATTTAAATGAAGCTGCAACAAATGAGGGTCCATCACCTGGGAGTCTCCGGGACTCCCCACTGATCGCCCTGCTTCACCTGGCAACACGCTTGGAAACTGACTCCATTCATATATCAACACAGCTGGACTGGGTGTTTATTATTTCAACACAGCAAGGGAGTGACAGTGGGAGAAAGCAACAGAGGGAAAGATGGCATAGCGGCAGGAGCCATGGAGGGTGGGGGGGTTGGCACAAGAATAAAGGAGAGCCGAGGTGGGAGGGTGCAAACGAGGAAAAAAAACTGGAGATGGGTGCTTTATGGTGCTAAAGGAGAAGACAGTCAAGGTGTTTGTGAGCGTTTCTTTCTAAATACATTTATAGAAAGGAAGGAGGAACTTCACAGGTGTCTAAAAGAAGACAAACTCCCAAAGTGGGTGACAATGAGGAGCAAGCATTGCAGGGAGGGTGTCAGAGACGAAAACAACATAAGATGTTGCTGGTTTGGCTGGCACCCTCTCAGCTCCGTCACCCCCCCATCACCCCTTCTCCCCCCTCTACGCCTCTATTCCCTCCCGCTTGCCCTCGCATTGCTGTTGATTAATGTGGGATGACTCTGAGCTGGAAACAGAAGGCCCTTTTCAGCGCTGTCACACTGGGGAGATGGAGAGGCAAACTGTGGCCAAGGTGGATTTAGCCACAAACACACACAAACACACACACACACACACTCAGCATGTTTGACCAAGCAGCCTGGAAGAGCACCGCGGGCCATCAAAGGCCTGGTATCTGCCCAGAGTCTGCCGGCCTGCCAGCAGAGGAGTTTGTATGTGTGTGTGTGATGCCTCTGTTAAATGGGTGTGCACAATTTGAAAACAGTGCACACTTTTATAACAAGTTCATGAAGTGCATGTTTGTGTGAGAAACCTATGAAATCCGTCTCCAAAAGAGCTTTAGAAGACATATTTCAGTACGCCTATACGAAAGTAAAAAATATGACATTGAAAAATTTGTGTTTTTGGTTAAAATAACAGATTTTGCATCTCAACTTTGTTGTTTTTTGTCAGCTCACTGGGGGTGCGTATTGGCAAGAGTCTGGCAATAAGATACAAATCCTGATCCATGTCTCACAATACGATATGTATCCCAATATGTTCCAATTTTTCACTTTTTTTGTTAAGGGAATGACATAAAAAGTGGAAACTAATATGTCTTTCATTTTAATAAAAAATTGTAAAATTTATGTTACTTAATGATCACAACTAGGGGTGTGTACTGGCAAGTGTCTGGCGATATGATACGTATCACGATATATCCCAAGGCTGAACCAGAACTTCTTTTTTTTAGAGTATGAATTAAAACATATACATTCATTGTAATAAAATTATAAAATTAATGTAATTCAATGATATGTATTGAATACAATGATTTAAACCAACACAGGTATCCCCAAATGAAATATCGTGATATATCGCCAAATCTGTTTCCCCTACAGCTCACATTATTTTAGTATATCTCTTGTGTTTTTTTTAAAGAATTTCCCTTTGACTCCAGCTGTCTAGCAGGAATATCACTGCTGTAAAAGCTCAAACAAATCTCCAATCTGTAACCAGAGGCGCTATAAAAACTAACCACCCCTGATAAATGCTGCGACAGAAATTCCACTTTCCCTGCCCTGCAGGACAAGTCGGTGAATTGAAAGATGTCCACTCTGTGTGCTTAGCATGCTGAACCACAAAAACCAACGGAGCAGAAATGTCTTGCTACTCTGATAAACAGATCTAGTGGACCAAGGCAGGAGAGCGTTCCCCACAGGCTACACAGATAGCATCTATGTGTGCTGTTGCTGTCACATCACATCCTAACAAAGCAAACAATAACGTTTGTCAGCACGGAGCTGCTGCACAATCCCCTCTGTCCTTCTGTCTAACCGTTCTCCTGTTCATTTTATTCTCGACAAACTATTCATAGCTTATTCCTGAGGTAAAACAAGTTTATGAAAAAGTTTTGTCAACTGTTGGTTTTATTCAGAACAAACTATGACATTTGTTTGTGTACGTTTGTGTCAGACATATTGTGAAAGTGGGTCCCTACAGTTACTTTATATATTTTATTTTGGGGAGAGTCGACACTGCAAGTGAAGATTAATATGCCAAATTTAGGCACATCCGAAAAGTTTTAAGGAAAGATTCACTCCAGTCTTTTTCTTTGTCTTTATGTGTGTCTGGTGGGGTGGTGGAGGGGTTCTAAAGATTTTTTTTGGGACGCTGCACAGCAGGGATTCGAAACATATCAGATGTCACGAAACTGAACAGAGGAGCTGTGACAGAAGTATAAACAGACATAAACCAGAAAGTAATAGTCAAACAAAATCTGCTTATGTAACAAAATCTCCATCTTAACATCCACTTTTACAGAAAGATGTATTTGCAGACTTGCTTTTTATCAAACTAAAGTTGAAATCAACAGGTTTTCATTTTTGTTCTAAAAAAAAAAAAAAACAAACACTTTCAGCCTTCAAAATCATTTTCAATGTTACTGAAATATCTCTGCAACTGTTTAGCACCTGAGCTATACCTTATCTACATAATTTTCATTTACATGTAATTCAATTTACAATTGCTCTGCCAAAACAGCAGATCATTGGCTTAACAGTTCAGACCCCCTAAAGGACTCTAAAGCAGCACTTGCTCTCCTTTATTGACATTAAGAACACTTTCAAATGTATTACATCCCCAAAATATTTAGAATATGTTTAATTTGCAATATTATTTCACCCATCTGTGTTGTTTATCTGTTTTTCCTACTCTGAACTTCTCTTGATCTATTTTAAAAGCGTTCCCAGTGGACTTTTAATAATTATTTTTGAGCCAAAAAGTATCTGGGACGTAGTTTATGGGTATGGCGTTCATTAGAAATTAATCTCGGAGGAGTTGGGGCGGTAATGTTAGTGCCTCCATACCTTCCCTGTTGCTGAGAGCTCTCTGTTTACAAGCTGTTTGTTTGTATGCTCAGCCCCTCACAAACCATAACTAACATTAGCAGTGAAACAAAAATGTTGAGTAATATCGGAGGTATCCAGCTGTAGGTCAGATGACTAAAAAGAAGAAGCAGATGGTGGCCATCACAAATACCTTCTATTCCAAACTAACTTTCTTTGTCTGCTCCTGATTCCCAAGGATTGGAATGAAAAAATCCTCCAAAATGCAGTTTTACTCTTAATTGTACTCCTCTATCAAGAGATAAATGCCACAAGAACATGCTAACACCAAAAAGGGTTAAGGTTAGAGTTTCTCCTCTTGAAATGCACTTTTTGTCAATGTCAGACTTCACTGAGTCATCTTCTTTGTCCTCCTTTTCTATGCCAAGATCAATAAAAAGCATTGTTTCTTCTCACAGTTTCACTTTTCTGAAGAAACCCTTAAACTATTAAAGGAATACCTGGGAGAATATAACCAAAGAAGAACTCCAGGGACATGGTTGAATAGGATTTCAGGACTGTGCCCTTACCTGCATTTCACAGTTTGTAGGAAAGAATGCAGGTTGTTCAGCTTCTCTGCTTCTAAATCCAGTGTGTCAACCCAGGAATACAGCTTTAGGAGGAGTCCTGCTGATTTTTGAAACTCATCCATCTACATTCACGCAGCTATAGTTTGCCTTCTCTAAACTCGCACAGCTGGAGTCCAAAAATACCTTCGAGTGTCTTGGAGCGCGACAGGGTAAGAAAGGCAGGGAGGGGAGGGTTTTTGAGGGGTAATATATCTACAGTGTGCATGTCAAATGCCTGTCATCACGTAAAGGTGTTTGAGCTCCCGGATTTGGATGCCTGCTTACCTTGTAGGTCCGACAGGAGGGGTTGAAAGCGTTCGTTCCACACACAAATAAGGTGTCTTCATTTTGCTGCAGGAGGACTTTGATGAAGTTGTGACACTCATCCTTTTTTGAGAAGAAAAAGAGAGGAAAATAAGATGTCTGCGGTGACATTTGTGTCTTTGCACACGTGAGATTTTTAAAAAGACGCATTTTCTTCTCTTATTTTGAAGCAGCTACAAGAGCGTGAGTCATAAAACAGGAAATAATCTGGGATTTTGTGTTCAGAAACAATTTTAAAATGTGTCAGAATCATGATAAAGCATACTTTTGAGTACGTTTATCTTTTATTTAATTCAGTACATATAAAACAGATGTTCCTTTAATTGCATGAACAAAGCTTACATAATTCTAAAGGGTGTTTCATTGCACGTTTCCGATTGTGTGCACATTGTGTAAGAGATAGCAGAGACATTGCAAGCGCTTAATTTAATTTTCATTTGATAAAGTGAGACTGACTTTGGAGGTGTTTGGTGGAGCATAAGGTGACGTTTGTTCTATTATTGAAGTTAGGGTGTAAGAGCAGATACGAGGTGTTTGAGTCGGATTTCTTTACCTTGTGTTTCCCTTTCATTCTGCAGGTGTCCACATCTGCCTGTCTGGACTTCCATGTCATTTTCTGAAAAAAGAAGATGAGAAACAAAAAATGTTAGGAAAATCACCAGAGAGAATCACCAGACAAAACATTAAAAGTTAGTTTTTCCCTAAACCACAAACAGAAACTGTTCCTTCAACCATCTAAAATTAACTATACTGCAATAATATTGTTTCTTTCATCATTTGATTTTTTTTTCTTTAAAATGTTAATTATTTAAGCTTCTCTATCTTAAAAAAACTAATATTTTACTTTTAATTCAATTAAATATTTATAAGTGCTCAAGTTGCCACCAATCTTGCACATAAAATTATTTAAATCTTCATTTTTTTCTTGTTAATGAAAAATAAAGATGGCATCTGCAGAATAAACTTGAACATCACTTGAGTAATATGAAACAGGTGATTGATAAGGTCTTTTTCAGATTGTAGTATTCTTTTTTTCTCATAAATATGGATCTGATCTTTTCATCAGAACAGTCTTTGATAGCCTTATAATAATACAGGAGACATGAATGAGTTAAATGAGGTGAATCCAAGAAGCTTTCAATTTATTTCATGCTTTGAAATGTAATAAATTATGAAGAAAATATAAAGGTGACTTGGATTACTAATGTGAGCATTTAAAGTTGGTTTAATCGTTCAAAGTTGTCAAGATGTTGATAAAAAGTTTGCAAATTTGAACAAAATAACCATTCGAAAGGTTATGTAGGTTGTAATTTAGTTTCTCCGTGATTAAAGTTGAAGCTTTTTCTTTAATACTCTTAAACTGTTAACATCTTCTTTTGGTGTTTAGTGTATATTACTTTTGTTTTATTTATCGAGGTACGAGAGAAAGTTTAGAAAGGAACGAGCATTTGGCAAAAATTCTCACAGTTCATTAAAAGAAAAAAAAGAAAAAAATGTATATATATATATATATATATATATATATATATATATATATATATATATATATATATATATTATATATATATATTATATATATATATAAAAATCCAATATTGTACTGATGCGCTTTACTATTTTGTTTTTCATATCATCATAAAAGACGTTTTATTTTTAATTACTTCATTTTTCTATTTCGTCTGACTACATTTGTGCCAGTTTGTGACTTATTAGTCTTTTTACCCCTAAAAATGCGCTGTAGAACCACACTAGGTAAGGCCCACAGTACACGTGCCTCAAAGCTGAGGGCTCTGGTGAGCCCAGATAATGTGACACCGCAGCTAAAGAATGATGGAACTAGTGGTAGCAAGTAAACTGCATTTATTCATTCATATTGTTAAGCATCAATTTCTAAATGGAGGGTTACGTGTCTAAACTCTGGAATTTGTGGAGACAGAGAGACTTTTAAAGATGACTTCTACAAACAGGTTGGTCATGTTTTTCTTCAGAAGTGCCTGCGCACAGACTTCATTTATAAGTAAAAGTGTTGTTGGGTTTTTTTTCCATTCAACAGCTTGTAAACAGAAGAAAAATACTCAAATGAAATTTTAAACAACACATATTAACTGTTGTCAATCAAATGGTGAATCAGCTTCTCTGTAGGGTTCTTATGTTTGTAGATCTGACCTCACCAGCCGTGAACCTCACCCCCACGTCTCAGGTTATTTTACTATGTTGCGCATTTTTATTGTATTTTACTTTTTCAAAGTTTTACCTTTTAATTGCACCTTGTTTGTGGTCATGTTAAGGCACCATTTAACTGATTAACTGATTCATTTTGGACAGGGCACAAAGAAATTGTACCGCTTTTATTTATTTACTTTGTCATTTACTCTGTGCATTTGCATTTAGGAATTTTTTCATCTATTTGTCAATTTTCCTTGAAACAACCTTGAAATATCCCTTTAAAGAAGAAGAAGAAGAAAAAGCAGCTCTGTCCAGCTCAATAACTTATCAGTTCATTGATCAATAGCCATTATCTACTATACAATCATCGCTGATTGTCCTCATGAAGCACCTGTGCTGTGAGCGAAGCATCAGCTTACCTCCTTCAACATCTGTCAGTCAATGAGGAGAAATATGACACTGACCTCCGGAGCAGAACTAGAGAGGAGTCTGCCCGGGGACGGGTCCCACCCCGACTCCCACGTATCAATCATTGCTAAGCCTCACGCACACATTTAGGCTCTTGCACCCTCCTTGTGTGGTCTGGGGGTCAGTGTGGAGCCACAGGTCCAGACTGCTGCGTAACCACTGCTGTTGTTCAACATGTTTAGAGCTCAACCACTGATTAAAGACCCCAGTCATCAATCAATCTGTGCCTCTCACACCAGCCTTTCATCTGCAGCCCGCTCTCATTAAGACCCACTCTCTGGGCTTTGACATTGAAGTGGATGAAGTGGGGAGGGAAGTGTTGCGGGGGGGAGGGGGTCGGTTTGGTTGCAATAAGGACAAATGATGCCACAGAAGGCCGGGTATAATAAAGTAGAGTGGGGTTTTGACACTTTCTCATAATCTGAATCTGAGAAGGGGTCATTATGCTCTCTCCACCTCTGAAATCCTTTCCCCCCCCCCCCCCCTCCCTGTCTAAAATTCCTCTTTCTATCCATCTCTCCTTTCTGCTTCCGCTTCCCAGCCCTAAGACCTTCCGCTGTCCCACTGAGGAGCGTGGATGACGCAGGCAGTTTGGTAACCGATTGATTGGATAATCGTCTTAATGGGGTTACCATGGCAAGCACGAGCGGAGGGCAGCCACCAGCAAGCAGGTGTGTGATATAGAACATGTAAACACGCAGAAACAGAGATATTTTGGGGTCATTCAAACATCCCACTCACCTTATTGAAAAAGATCTCGTCACTGTGGGCAGTGTCCGTGTCCACCGTGTATATGTGATCCCTGCGAGGGATGAAAGGAGGGCGGAAGAGACAGAAATGATAAGAGGTCAGACCAAAAAAAAATAAGTCAACAAACAATGCATCAATTTTCATTTCCCAATTTTCCCTGCAGGCTGAATCAGAAAACGAACTTTGTTTAAACTTCAAAAAAATGACAATAAACAAAAGGAGGTCAGAAGTATTTGCTCTGCCAGACAGAAACAGTCAACAAAGGTTTAGAGCGCTGTGGCACAGGCCTGGCGACAAAAGCCCCTTTGTGCCTCAAAAAGGTCCTGATAGGGGGGTGAGGGAGGAGGGGAGGTTGGGGCGGGAGGTGCCAAGTCACTCAGAGCTGTTCGGGTCAATTAAGTCCTGTGTTTGAGCCACAGGAAATCTATACTAACACTCATTACAGCTCAGACAAGAAGACTTATGTGTGCTGGCCTGGAAATATACAGGCGTCTCCTGTATTACGCAGAGCAGCCATAAAAGCCCCAGCAGGGCATATGGAAGACATAAAACGCACAAGGGTTAACTAGATCTCAGACAGATGGACCGACTGGTTAAACAGGCATGTCGCTACACCTACTAACCATGAAAAGTTATTGTGCAGACAACTAGAAGGTGTGGAGGTGGTGTGAACGGAAGTTGTAGAAAGAAAGGGGGACTTGTGTTGTTTGAGGAATCAAAGGTGACCAAACGGGGGCTTTAATTTGGTGGAGATTAGCTGCCGAGTGTGGTTTTAATCAAAGTGCCTGCAACAGTGGCATCGTCAGAACCCGGGATTAATTAGGTTTCAGCTCTCTAACCTGAGCTCAGTCTACCAGCATGCCTCATTCTCTCATTAACCAAATCTAATAAAGTCTTTGGCGAAAGAGGCACCTTGAAATGAATCCACTTATATCGCCGTCCTGGGGGCCGCCGCCATGTCCGTAAGGACAAAACCCAGTCAACTGTGTGTAAGCTGCCACAAAGCTTTTACAGAAGAATTAATCTTTAGGTTAAAAAAAAGAGTTACCAGAATAAATAAATATATATATATATATATATATATAATATATATATATATATTATATATATATTATATATATATATATATATATATATATATATATATAATATATATATAAAAATTTTTTTTATTTTACCTTTAAGAGAATAAAATTCTCTTTTTAAAAAAAGATCCCTGGGAGTGAAGAAGGAGTCATATACATTTACACCAAGGGACAAAATACAATCAACAAATTCATAAAACTATTTAAATATTCACAAACAGTCCTTATCATTTGCAATTTTTTATTAGAATTTTAATTTTAACCAGATACTTCCAAGTCTTTTTGGAGATTGTTCCACATCGTTAGTGCGGAATGAAACGCCACTTTCTCAGCTTCTGTCCGAACGCTTGTTACTGTCAGTAGTAAAGATTCTTGTGATATTAAATAAAATTCTTTTCATATTGGTTTGATATAATGACAGAGATATGAAGACAGAGAAATGCCTTTACTATACATTTTTTTTACAGCCAATCATAAATCGACTGACAAGAATATAACTCTTGTAATGCCAGCTTCTCTTTTTAAAAAAAAAAAGATTTTTATGTTGGTTAAAGTAAAACAAAAATCTACAATATATTTTTATTTGCTCCTTTCTAGCACACCTGGGGGGCAGCTGACCTCCCTGCAAACAACTTTGCCCCCCCCCCCTGTTCTCTTTGTTCTCTTTATTGACAAATATTTTAAAAAATCAACAATGCAAGCTGCTTCAAGCATTCAAAAAAGAAACAATTTTAAATGAAATAATAGCAACAGCAATGATAAAACGGATCCTTTAATTTGCAATGGCCTTTCACGCTGGTGTTCTAGCTCTGCCCCTGACCAGTGCTCAATTCAGGCTACATAATGCAATGATTAGGATAAAATGACTACCATTTCTTGTAAAGTTATAACTGATTAAACTTTAATTTCTATTAACATGAACAAAGCACATGATCTAAAGTTTTAACTTTATACTTTGAAACTTTTTCCTTAGTGAACATTTGCCCTTTGTAAGACAGAAGACAAATTCATCTGGAGTTCCCATTTCTGCAAAACAACTAATACATCTTCAAAGCTGAACTTGATCAAAAACAGATGGGAAGTCTTGATAAATCCACTCCAAACTGTGTCTGACTGTGAAGAAACACCCTGTAAATTCTGGATGTTGCTGTAAAAACCTTTTTTTTTTTTTTGTCGTTCGCAAAGTTGTTAAGTTTCACAGAATGACACGCTTTTTAACTTATGAGGTCCAAAACAAAGTGGCAATTTCTTTTTTTAGTTTAAGAGCTGCTAGTCTCTTAATTGCATGTTCACAAGCCAGTAATTATATTCTTAGTTTTTGTCCTAAAAGTAAGCATGGAGAACTTTAAAGTCAATGTGTTTTGTGAAGACTTTTCCCTAAAAGTTAAATATTTTTGCAAAGAAAATAGCCTTTCTTAAATATTCTCAACTACTTATAGACTGTAATTCCTGAATTACCTCCTTAATTTATTTTCTACCTGGATTTTAAAAACGCATCATATAACAATGAATTAAAAAAAAAAATGAAAATAAATTTAAAAATTTGCAAAAGAAAAGAAAACCTGAAAAATGTGTTCAAAAAGCACTTTAAAGCTCCAACCTTAAGAAAAAATTAAAAAACTAAATCAAAAGCTATTAAATTAAAGGATTACTTGGAGGATTTAGTGCAATCCCCAGGGTTATTCCAGTGCCTCCAATCCTAAAACAGCTCATGAGAAATCTGTAATTGGCTGCTTCGTGATTTTCAACAGTAACTTTCTCTGCTCGTCTTTTGACGGCGTCCTTAAGGGCCAAGGTCCTCCAGCTGCAGGGTTTTCGGTTCCAGCAGAGATTAGAGGGAGGCGAGCCGTGAGGCGTCCCTCAAACATCCTGACAGGGGATGGAGAAGGACAATGGGGCGGCTGTGTCTGTGTCAACAGCAGCTCCCCAAACACATCCATGTGTAGCAACTGCAACCCCCCAGCACCCCTCTGGTTTTACCCCAGCGTGACCACACAGCCTCTTTTAGCACTGCAGCTGAACTCATATTGTTGCTCCTTTTTCCATTTAAGTTCATCTAACAAGACACATATATCCTTTAAAAATAAAACTATGTTGCCTTTAACTTCAAAGTACATGTATTTGAGATTAATATGGTATAGTTTTGCGTTCAAAGCACATCTACTGTAGAAACACAGAGCAGACATTTGACCAAGCTGCAAAAATAATAGACATTTCTGCTGGACTGTGAAAATGTTTTAATGGTGAGTGGTGCTTCGTTCTGCTGACCAATGGATTCAAAGTGACAAAAGGGATTTCTTTTTCAGCAATGGGCTGGGAGTGAACTCTGCACAGCCTAAAAAATGTCAAACAGTAGTCTGAAGACTTAATTAGTTTTGACATCCAGTTTTTATGCATATTTAACATTTATTAGGGCATTCTAAAAGTGGAGGTTTTGATGGTTTTCCTGAGTGGAATTTAAAAACTTTCATTCACCTGTGCAATTTTAAGGCTTTGTTTGATTTTAATTCTGTAAAAAGCTTACTGAAAACCAAATAATTTGTATCTCACAAAAAGTTAGGAGTTTATGTGTTTAAATAGACTTAAAAATGCAGACAATTGGCTCATTCATGTGTAATGCTTTCTACCTTTATCTACTGTGGGGGTTCTGTGATTCTAGCTGAGTTTGTTGGAATAACAAGTGTCTCATACTTTGTTTGGACAGAAGCATTAGATTGTTCTAAATAGCTGGAAGGAGACTGATCATAAGTTAAATAATCAATTGGACGGTGGCAAATATGTCCAAAGCTTTTTTATTTTCCCTTATGGACAGTTATCAGAGTACATGAAGTTACTTAAAAAACTGCAATAAAAAATTATTTTGATACAGGAAGCAGAGACTTAATGCTAAGAACACTAAAAGTAACTATTTTTTTATCCATAGGGCACATCGGATTATAAGGCAATCCATCACTGAATGATCTATTTTGAACCTCTGTCATATATAAGGCGCACTGAACTATGAGCCGTGTTAAGTGAGACAAAAGAGTCAGTCAATCAGTCAGACTTTTTTATATCATAGTTAACTCTAGAACTTGTTTTTGACACGTTAGTGGTGCTGTAATGAGTATCCGAGTTCTGGGATTTACATATATTCTGTTCCCAAAAAATCTAGTACAAATATTTCTCCGAGATCGCAGATTCGCAATCTTTATAAAAACAAAAAACGTAGTAAAAATACAATTTGGGAACAATGTATTTATTGCTCTGAAATGCACAATAATGCTGGATTTTAAGTTTATAAACTAAACTAAGAAATGTTTTTTGTAGTTGAAAAATATGAGACTGAAGTTCTTTTTACTGATATAGGTCATGAAAAAATGAATTTGCTTTAACACCTGAGCTTTAGCTCCAGTGTTTTCATTCTTTCGAATACGGTAACTCCTCAACAGTTGACGCAATTAATGTGATTCCAGCAGATTCTGAAGCAGAGAAAAGCAGCCTCGCACTGATACATATGCAGCTCTGCACGGTAGTGAAGTGATTATCACCGCGAAGCAGCAGAATCTGAAGTGGAGAAAAGTCGCCTTTCACAACGGCTTTGCACCAATATGCAATGCTTTAGAATGTAAAGTGTTGCATAACTTTGAGGATGGAAAAACTATTTCTTTCTGTCTAAATCTTTGTGTTTTTATCAGTTTTGTTGATTCTAAATAAAGGTGTGGTGATGGTGATTTAATAATTGCATCAAGTAAAAAGACATATATACAGCAACTGTACAAACATATTATATAAAAAATTAAAAATCATTATTCCATCAGTGCTGTTGCATTTGCAATACCTGTACTACATTAAAGCTTGTTTGCAGTATGTAAATTTGACAGATTGATGCCACTAAATCTAACGTCAATGTGACTACGCTAACTCCCAACATTGTTAGTCACACGTGCAAAAAAAAAAAAATTGTCTAACACCGCTACACATTAGCCACATTAGCATATTCAGAGTATCACCCAACCTCGTTTGGACCTTAAACTGACATTTTGAGGGAAAAATTGCTTCGACGTCAGCAAGGAAAGGGAAATTGATCCATAAGAAGAGGTGCACTATCCTTTTTTGAGAAAAAAATTAGGCTTAAGTGTACCTTATAGCATGGAAAATACGGCAGTTATCTGAAGTTATATGCACTTTGTTTTTGTTTGTTTTTTCTTGGATGTGATGTTATTATGTTATTTCCATTCTAAGGAAATGTGAGTTGCATCCGTTTGATGAGCTAAATTGCAACCCGAGTGTCTGAGGTGCTTCACTGAAGTGTCACATCTGTACTTCAGCAGGGCTCTGAATGAGTGCACCTTGCTTTTTAGATTTGTGTCACATCGCCAAGGTCGATTCCGGGTCAGCCAGGATGTTTAATATCTCCAGGCCTTTCCAATTTTATTAAATCAAATATGTCTGTGAGCCGGTGGCACGCTGCTGATGCAAGAAACATGAAGATCAAGAGGCTCCGGTGCCAAAGATGAAATCTGAAAACAGAGAAATTTCTGCAGAAAATGAAATGACAGAGGCCATTGACACACAGTAAGAGCAGAACATTGGGTGTCAATGTGAATCACTTGGCGTTGGATTTACATTTCCCAAAACTCTGACAAATATGAGTGAGTATGGCGGAAAGTATGCAAATGTTCAGTTCGGTACAAACACTGTGAAAGAAGGGAACGTATTAAGACAGGACAGTAAAACAGCTGGGCATGGGCTGTAGTGTCAAATCTGTGCTGGCAGAGTGACATGAGGTTCTGAATATGAAAACACAGGCTCTTTGTGAGGAAGAATGCCGTTTTCACAACGACACATTCCTCCGAGGGTGACTGCAGGCCAGACTGGTCCATCTGCCAGGTCTTTGTCAAACCATCTCACAATTCAGCAGCAGAAAAGAGGAGAATGTGATTAACATGCATCCCACACCTTAGACCGCCACCCCACTTTTATGCAAACGAAATGCCTGCACGTCCACCCTCCTCTCCATCTCCCACTCACATCCCCCCCTTCCTCCCCCATATTCCTGTCTCTTCATAACCGGATCATGGGTGGTAAAGGAGAGCCCATTGTGCATTGTTTGGGTTCTCATTGGTTCAAATGCTCTTCACAAAGTGGATGGGAGGGGCCTGGAGAAGCCAGCAGGCACCTTTGGGGCTGTTGAAGGGAGTTGTTGAAGTTCTGAATGAGCCGAGGGCAGGGAGAGGCCCTCGGTGATGTGCTGGCATGAAATGCGACAAGCCAGGGTTCAGCCACCCCCGAGCCCAGGCAGGTTGTTCTTTTTGAAGGTTAAGGTTCTCATTACGGCGAGTTTTTACATTCGCCACACAGTTGTCTTTGTGTGCGCATTTTTGTGCGAGGTTGCTCGGATAGGGTGAGGGGCATGTTGTGAGCATGCAATTATGCAAGCATGAAAAATAACTGCATAAAAGACGTGACATTCTTTTTGTCTCGTGTCAAAGCACTGGACACATTTTCCCACAAGGAATTTCTCAATAGGCAGTTTTTACTTCAGATCAATCATTTACATTTTATTGTCTATGTCCACCAATATTTATTCTATTTCACAAGACAAAACTTTATTTTCAGTATATTCATAGCATACTGTAAAAACAAAAGTTAAAATTTCTAATAATAAATGTGCTTCAGATTTAAAAAGTCACATTTTCAGAAATGGCCTTAATTAAGTTGTTGCTACCGCATTGGTGGAAAATAGTGGAATGCATTGGAAACATGCTTCTTCAGATGCCACTTTAGCAGGTTTAAATACTTTAAAGGGAAGAGGGAATGTCAGCATGGAATTTCATGCAGTGAAGGACTCTTTGATTAGAAGCATTAACATCCCATGACGTATTTTCCAGAATAATTTTAAAATCAGGTCAATCTCAGCCAATGCGTTTATCTTAGCATGTTGTTTCATAAGGTCTTATTAAAATAAAATAAAACATCTTTAAACAGATGTTGATGGTTTGATTAGGTTTTCTTTTTTTCAATCTGTTTAATATTCAAAACTGTGTACTGTTTTTTTATTACTATTTTTATGAGATTTAGTCATTTTTTTAAGGTTTAGGCTTCAAAATTAACAGTTATGTTACAATAAATGGGTCAAAATGTGGGTTTAAATACTCTTAGCTTGAATAAACATATATTAGAAGTATCTATGTGCTTTAAAAACCCATAATTACAGTTATTATGCATGTCTTTACAGTCATACATCCACCTCTTTACAGTCATAATTTGATGTTTGAGTGCATGTTTGACTAAAGAAGAGAATTCAGTTCATGTTGTTGTAAAATTGTGTCCTAAACACCACACAACATGACTGCTCTTGTTAGAAGTCACTTTACTTTTCAGGTTTTTTTTTTTTTTTTCAGATTTAGCTTTTTCAGGCTAAGCAAATCAACTTGGAGAAGGTTTTACCCAAACTTTTGTACGTAATGGTAAAAAGAAATTTTATTTTTGTTAAAAAAAAAAAAAAATGAGAGCTATATTTTACTTTTGACCTCCTTTTAACAAATTTAGAAGTTTTGTCTGCAAGCTACTGTGTACTGTGACTCCATGTAATCTCATTTCCTGCTGTAATATTACAAAGACTTAAATCGTTGAGCACTATAAACAGAATTCGTACATTTTTATTAAAGAAACTTCTGCACACAGACAGATTTAACAAGCTGGAGGTGTTTTTTAATAATGAAAACTTGCCCCAATTTTCACTTTAGGCAATTGTTACTTCCGGAGCCATGAGCTTTATTTCAGAGCATGAACATGGCTGAGTGTCGTCGGTGCTGGGACGAGAGAGAGAAGAGGCAACTGTGTAATCCCAGTCATTAGTGGGCTTTAACAGGATTTGGTGGAGCTACAATAATGGAAACTCTAGTGGCCTCCAGTGCGAGAACCAAAGAGACCCAACAGGGAGCAAAGAGCGTCCACAGCGGCACGACTGTTAGTAGTGGACTCAACTCTGAGAAGGTAATCTGGATTTTTGAGAGCAAGTGTGTGTCTCTGTGTGACTGCAAATGGCAGCCACAAATTTTACCCCATCAGTTCTCGCTCTCTCGCACCGATCCTTCTGTCTCGAGGTCTCTCTTTCGGTCATACCAGCGCACACACAGACACATTCTCCCTCTAATTCCCATGCTTCCCAGCCTCACAGAGGGGTGTAAACAAAGTGTGGTTGGTGTTTCCATGGCAAAGGCAGACTGCAGCCCAAGAATGGCGACAATGCCCTGCATGTGGAGAGACCCTTGGCGCGCATGCATATACAGTAACACATTAACCAATGCCGGTTCACTCTGTCCTTACATGATATACAAACTTTATACTTAAATTTCTTTAGTTTTGAGTCATGTTTAATAACTATTTGTCAATATGGAGATTATACATGACACTTAAGGAAAATTATAGGGATAAGTTTAACCCTTTATACACTTACAAACACATTTTGTGGTTCTCATATTAGTTTTTTATAAATCCAATTTTAAAAAAATAGTTTTTATGGACATATATAGAGAAAATTAAACTTAAGTTTCATTTCTGATTATTTCTTCATTTGGTTTGTTGTAAATCAGCAGCAGAAGGAAAAAAATACGCTCCGTTCTGGCGCATCCACTAGTAGTCAAATAGATCCATCAGATACGTCTTTGTTTTCCTCATTCGAGCTGGCATCCGGCTCTAAACTGTACGGCTGGATAGCTCCGATATTCCTCGCCATTTTTGTTGCACCAGTAATGATAGGTTTGGGTTGTGAGGGCCTGTGAACTAGTGGGAGAGTGTGTAAAGCAAGGGATGATGGGAAATCAGAGCAGGCTTACTCCGTACCAACAGCCACAACTTAGAGGTGGAATTCTGACTAACTCCTGCTGCTCTGCAGAAACTATGTCCAAAACATTTCCACAGGTTTTTCATTTTATCTAAAAACAGCTTTATCTGAATTAAAAGATCACCAAGAACATTTTGAGAAATGACAAACATTCTGCATGCTAAAAATAGATTTTCAACACCCTTTAGAATTCCAGTTGTTTCAAAATATTCATTTTAAGCACTTAAAAGCACAATTATATGGCAGTATACATCACACTGCATACTGTTGAATAAGGAGGAACATGAACCTCAACATTCCCAAGAAAAAAAACATAAAATAGAGTTTTATGCTTCACCTTTCATTATGACTAACTGCAGCCCTGGCTTCAATCAAATGAGTTTCCTGCAAACACTGTGAATATTCACTCCTTAAGGACCAGCTGTATTCATGCACACACCCTGAGACACAAGCAGATATGTTCCACAGAAATCAAAATGATAAATCTGCCTCTGAGCTGCGATAAATCCCCTCTACACGCTGCACACCGCGTCCCCTCCCCGTAAAATATGGACCTCTGGGATGGGCCGAGTCCATCCCTCACTGAACAGTTTATTGCCCTTTTTAAACGTTACTCTGCTGCCGAACGGCTGAAACTCACATGACGGAAGACAAGAATAAACCACAGAACTCAGATAGAAAGAAGTTTTTATGATCATCACCAGTACTCATATTTACTCTATGGGAAATGCATGACTGGTATCTGCAATAAAAATAAATATTAAACAGCCTCTTTATGCACAGTTGGACTCCCTGTTTATCATTTTAACCTTTTCCACATGACATCAGACTCACCACAAGGACTGGGTTACATCAGAATATGATCTAAATGTTCATTTATTCCAACAAAATCTAACAATAAAAAGCAAATTTAAGAAAATTCTGTTATACTAACTTAATTTTAACCCTTTGACACCAGGATGATGGGAAGTCAGTGAACAGTCCCGCCCACAACTCAGAGGCAAATTTCTAATGAACTGCTACCATTCTGCTGAAACGACACTCTAGATTTTGGCTAAAAACAGCACAAATCATAATTAAAAGATCATTGGGATAGATTCAATAAATAATGCAACCTTTCTGGTTTTACATACTCAAGCAGCAGGTGACAAAGGCAACAGTGGAGTGAAGAATCTTTTCCAAAAACAAATAAACTCTTTTGTGTAGCTGAAATCAAATACTTGACAATGTTTTTGGTCAATTTAACAAACTAATAATATCCCTAATGTCTGATTAAGCCAACAGCTAGATTTCATTTCTCTAAGCATTTTTATTAAAGTGGGACTTTTGGCAGGAAATCTGTTTGATATTTATTTGAATTTGTTAAGAGCAGCTATAAAAACCATTGAAAGAAACATAATGGGCGATAATCCAGTGTGAGTTTTCTTAAATCTGAACAAACAACAGGGTTTTAAAACAGCTTGTGCATGTAGAGACTGGAGTCTGGTCTCCTATCAAGCTTTAGTGTCCCGCTGGATAAAACACTTGATGGAAACTGAGCCACGGAATAAGATGCAGAATATTAAAGAACTAAAGTCAGCATGAGCTGAATTCCTAATCAACATTCAGTATATGTGAGTCTAAAAAGGCTAATGGTATTTTATGAATATTGGAAAAGTCATATCACCTCATCAGACGAGGCCATTTTCTTCATTACTTGTCTGCAGAAAAAGGCCGAAACAAAACCACATTTCATTCAAGGCTGAAAACGAAGGATAAATTATCAATCACTGCATCTGTTGCTCAGCTCTTCTGCTGCCAAAGACTCCACTCCCTCCCTCCATGGTTTCAGCGACTCTTTATCCTGTTACAATTTCATCAGTTTAAATCTTTGTACACATTTCACCCCTAAAAGTCTTTTCTTTTTTCTGCTGATGCCAAAACAGGGGCCAACAGATTTAATACACTGAGCGGTCATTCAGGCTAAAACAGTGCTGGGCTTTGGACTGTGATCACAGAGGCCATCTGCAAGCTGCTGCGCACCAAGAACTGAGGCGCACTGGTCTGGAGGCATGATGGCAGAGCAGTGTGATGCTGGCCCCAGAATAAACAAGCCATTTAACTGGGCAATCTTCATAAAAGCAGCATTTGATGTTCGTTTTTTTTGACCCGCTGCATTGTGTGTTGTCTCCTAGCTTGAGTCCTGTCGACTGTTGGCTTACTGTCGCATTGATTTCTGAAGTGGTAATTGTCGCCGCTGTTTCCCCAACACTGTCATTTAACTTTTGCATGTCTTCATCGATATCCTGTTAGAGCCAGTCCATGTTTGCGGCTGTTAAGCTCCGCCCTGGATCACCGGCGGTCACCCGGCTCGATTTAATCTCAGGCAGCCGTTCCCTTTTGATCCGGTAAGGGGGGAGTCACATACCACCGAGGCCATGTGTCAGAATTCCTGTCTGCTCCCAGTGAGGACACAAGCCGGGGACCAGCTGGGACACGCTCACACTCACACATGCCTGTAGGCTGTGGATTCTACACCCGCCAGGACCCAGCATCCTAAATGTATATCCACACATGTGGCCTGAGAGGCTACATTTAGATCAACGAGACAACTGTTCTGCAAACTGAACCGCGCAACAAACCCTCCTGCTTTCCCTCTGCCACACACACCTACCCCACACACACCACTCCAATAAAGCTGGTGTGTCTCATTTCCTTTTTTGACCCTCCAGGCCCCAAACAGAGCAGGTGGTAAACAGCCAGGGCTAAATCTCTGACAGCACCCCCCTTCCCTGTGTTTCCTCTCACTTTCACACACCTCCTCCTAATGATGGCAGATATGTTAAAAAGCAGTTAAAGCAGTTGCCTCCCTCCACTGCTTTAATTTGACATGCTTCAGAGGAAACAAAGACAGGCCTGTATTTGTGCGTCCAATCAAGCCAGCCACTCACTTAGCCACATACTTCACAGACATAAGGGTTCATTTTTTTTAAAAGACATTCCAGTCAGCGCAGCGCACATTCAAACCACAAATGAATGTGAACCCGCCTGTTGAAACAGAATATGACCGTCTCTCCATCGTTTGCTTTGCCACCGGATGAGGCGGCATTTGTGAAATGGTTATGACAATAGAGGAAGAAATCACTATGGATTTTCTCCAAGGCTCCTGATGGTGCAATTGAGCTATCTAGTCTCAAAGGATGAGTCTCACAAAAATAAAGAAGAGGCGCAGGTGAAAACACAATGACAGGAAGGTAGGAAGCAATAAGGACAGGTGCCAGACTGAGAAAAATTGATCTGAGCAAAGAAATAGAGCCAAAAAAAGATCGATTGAGAGTGCCGTAAAAATAAACTGAAACGCATTTCTGTTTTAGTTGTGAGTCGGTGTGCATTGACAATATAGAATGGGAAAAAAAGAGACTGTAGATGATGAACGCATATATCTTTTTAAAATCATTTGCTCTTTTCTTCAGTGTGAGTTATATGTCTGCTTAAACCTTAGTAATATGCACACGTATTGGAGTTTGACCTGTAGGGGTTTTTGGATTGTCCAGTCCCATAGAAAGTTGTGGACAGGTGTGACTGCATCATAAAGTGAGCACAAATGTGTTGCTCGTGTGGCCACACAAGCCTCAATAAATAAAATCTCATAAATAAAAGCCCAAATACATAAAAAAAATCCCAATAAATATAGCCTCAATAAATAAACCCTCTTGTGGGGTCCAGATGACCCTACCCTTACATTGACATCTCATCCCTCCCATGGCAAAGGTGGTCAAAATGGACAGGATTTCGTGGCTGCAATGGACACAATTTAAAATAAAACTTATTGGGAAAAAAAAGTTTAGCGCGCAGTCTTGTGGGACCCAGATGACCCCTTCCCGACTTTAACGTGCCGTGGATAGCAGAAGGATTTCAAGGATTTAATAGAAAAATTGGAAAGTACAACGATTCTGCACGTGGTAAATGTATCGTGAAGTATTTGTGAGGATTATGTCAGCTACACACAGTTTTGATGCATGAGTGATGCCGTGGAACAATGCCCTTTAAGCAGGACTCCAGTCATTAGTAAGGGACATACACTGACTCCGTACTGACCGTGGGCAAGCACACACTATATATTTTATGCCATACATGTGACACTGTAGGATGGATGTAAGATGTCCACACAAAACATCACCTCCGTCATGTCTGTTTCTCACAGTCATGACAGGTTCAGTTTTAGATGAGCAAGAAAAGCGTGACAAACAACTCAACACAGGACACAGGGTCGCGGGGCAAACTGTTCCTCTGGGAGCCAGGGGGAGGAGGAACGGATCAGAGACTCATCGCATACATTGTAAATGCAATAACGGTCTTGAGACGGACTATCCATGCAACGATGCACCGCAGACCACTGTGTAAATTCGGGGTCTACGCAATGGACACGCAATATACCTTTCCCTTGACCAACACTAATGGGCTCCCTGCACAGTGCGCAGTATATAGGGGTGGTTGAAGAAAAAAGGAAAAATCCGTATCACGCGCCTGCATCTCCCCTTACTTTAGCTTACATGTTGCTCCCTGCAACCTGTCATGCGCCACATGCCGTTAGAAAAAACATTTACGGCGTATGGGTTCACCAAGCCCTCTACGACTTTAATATTTCCGACTTGCCACCTATGATGCCCATTTTTGTGCCCACAAACAGCCCATATCCACCCATAAAGGCAGTTGTGACTAAAGCACAAGTGCTGACGAAAAAGCTTTAAGTCTTTAGGTAAAAGGAGGTCTGGCAGACAGAAAACAAATGGAAGGTAGTGAAAGGAACAGTTCACACCACAATATCTTGGAATTTCCCTCATTAGTCCCTAGTTTTACCAAAGGAAGAAGAGGAGAGCACACCGGGTCTCTGAAGTTCAGACTAAGAAGCCGGACGCCTGTGGGTTTCACAGCTTTCAGCTGTTACTTTTTTAGAAATAAGACATATTCAAAAAGTAGCTGTAAGATCAGAACAAGTGTTGAAGAATATGACTAAATCAAGCATTGTGGGTTTTTTCTTTAAAGATAATTATGTACAGGGTTGGGTAAAAAAAGTACATTTACTCAGATACATTTACTCAAGTACTTTTTGCAAATATTTAACTCCTTGAAGTAATTTTACAGCATCATTTACTTGTACTAACGTAGATTGAAGAGAGAAAACCTGTACTATTACACAGCTACAGTTGACTGTATTCATCTAGTTACTTTTTTTTATCAAAATTATTTTACTTTTTTGTAGGGATGCATAATAAAAGGGGACCTGTCAGGACTGGACACTGAAGTTTTCTTACAGTTAATAAAAGCTTAGACGTTAAAACTATAATGTTTCTCCAATCAAAGTGCTGTTTGCTAAGCCATCACCAACAAAAAGAGATGAGCAGAAGCAAAATCCTTTATAAGAGACAGAAAAAGTTTGAATATTGTTACTGGCTTTTGTTCAATAAACGAACGCTGAAAAAAGTGAAACATTGCATCATTTAACAAGTTTGTGACATTTAATGTTATTATTTTTCATCAAAATAAATGCTTAATTTGATGGTTTACTCAAGTTAAAAATGTAATTTGATTAAAAAATGCATTTTTATATGCAGCAAATTGCAGAACTTCTTTTAATAGATCAAAATTTCATTTTTTATAGTGTAGATTGAAATATTGACCATCGCAAATTTGTTCTAGACATCAGTCAAAGCTTTGTTCTTACCAAATTGGCAGCACAGAAGGGGGGAGAAATTTGTCCAGAATAATTAAAGCCTATATTTCCTAGAATACTTCTTTTTTTTTTTTTTCTAGCCAGTACTTGAGTACTTTTTTAAGAATTTACTTGTTAACTTTTGCTCAAGTAACTGTAAATGATGAATTTTCACTTCTGTTTGAGTAACATTAATTTAAAGTGAAGATCCTCATACTTGAGTACAGATTTTGGAGACTTTACCCCCTTTTGTTTATGTAGATAAGGGGAAAAAATGTTAGACTGAACATCTGTACTCACCTGGCAGCAACGTATAACGTCCTGTTCATGATCAGGATGAGCTGGATGTCCAGTTTGTGCCTCTGCGTGTTGTTTCTTCCAGGTTTATGGCCCACAAATGCTGGATACTGTTTTGTATCTATAAGGAGAAAAATCCTGACGTCAGACAGCAGTAAGTTTTATTGGTGTCTTTCTGGTTTAGGCTTAATTTCAACCTGTGTTTCCTGGTGAGATGAGGAGACATTTCCACAATTGTGGGTTGAGCTCCCTCTGCAACCATAAATTGTTGGCTATAAATATGCTGCACAGCACCATGCAATTGTCTCTTTGTCAGAGGCTTTAGATGAAAGCACTCGGTTTGAATAAACAGCCCTGTAGAGGAGCACAGGTTTACTTGAGGCTGGCTTGTTCCTGCGCTCTGCAGGCCAAGAACGTTCAGCAGTACACCCACAGAGACCAGAGCCGACAAAGGTAGAAACAGGTAAAACGAAGAACACAATGACCATATCCTTGGAGATTTTCAAAGCTTTCACTCCATCACCAACAGCATTAGGAACTTGACAGAAAAATAAGGGATTATCCCTTTGATGTGGGGTGGGCTCAGCTTTCAAATGCTGCCTTAAGTCTTAGGCTGTGTGGAGGACCTATCCTTGGACACCAATTTGCACTCCTTTCCTTCAGAATGGGTTCAGTTTGGGAAAAGTGAAGGTTGCAATAAAGGGGATGTAGAGAGGATAAAATAGTGAAAGGGATACTGCGAAGAGAACTTTTATTGTGGAGGACAAATGAGAAAATGAAGAGACTCCAGAAGAAGGAGACATTCAGAAATTATACACTTACAGTTGCCGTGTGAGATGCTTATAGGCTCGCTGTCCTCGGGGAAACCCGCCCCGGCTATTTGCAGTAGCGTGAAGTAGAGTAACAAGGCCTCCGACCTCATGGTCGCACCAACACTGCTGCCGCTGCTGCTGCTGGTCCTCTGCTACAAATTTTGCTCAACCTGTAGACAGAGAATGAGAAAAGGAAAATAGTTTTTTAACAAAACAAATTATTTACTTTCCCTACATTTTTTGATGACTGAAATGTTAATACAAGTCCAGGTCCACCTGAACTAGTCGTTTATGCATTTTGCACAGCCGGTTTCACTTTGTCAGAGATATATTTACATGAATTTTCGATGACTCAAGTAAGCCACAGTGGACCCAGTGCAGAATTAATTGGATTAGGGTTGTAATATGCGTCATAGATCGATGTCAGGCTGAGAAGATCTGCGTGCTTCTCTCTGGCCCTCCATGTCAGTGTGTGACAAGGTCTTAGAGAAGTAGGAGGGCTTTTCTGAGATTAACTGGCTGTTGAGTATCAGTGCTGATCGGAGATGGGGAAGGATAGCACAGTAGGTTCCTTACTGCTGTCTGGGGAATTCTCTTAAAAGAACAGTAATCTTGTTGTCAAACCCATTCAAATGACTGACAAACACTGGCAAAAGCAGAACACAAGTGGAGATTGAAATATTGGAGAGAAAACAACAACAGTGTTTGCAGAGACACCTTAAGGTCTTTTACTGTCATTCCTTATCTTATATACTATTGTATGTTGTGGCACTGACTCACATTTTTCCTCAGTAAACATGACAACGCTGCAAAATATCAGGATAATCTTCATTTATTACATTCTAGCTTTAAAAAATCTGCTTTCCTTTTACATTCTAATGCTACGTTCACCACAGGCTCAGAAACATTGTGTTCAAACGATCGCTTCCAATGAAAAGTCAATGTAAATGCTCCCTTCCGCATTCAAACCTCTCATTTTCATTTGTTTCTACGTATGTTTTTAATTCAGGTTTCAGGCTCCACATACAAAACACAATACCATTGAACAAGCGCTAAAAGTTAAACCAGTTCAACTTTGGCCAATCAGGGTCTCAGCTTTGAAAGTGACAAATAGATGGCATCTTTTTCAAAACACTGCCATTCATGTCATTCATTTGAACTTCGATTAATTGTGGTTTGAGCCTGGTTAGATATATGTGACATCGTGTATCGGAATAGAGCTGTAAAATAAAAATTAAAAAAATTTGTGGGATTTTCACTGATCCAACATTTCACACCAAGCCTCTTCTAACCAGTATCAGGTAGTGACAGTCCAGTGTGAACACCATATGCTAAAAATGCATTCAAAAACTACATAACCTCAACACTTGCCCGCTGTGTACTTAAAAGCAATGAAAATAGAGCGCTGTTTTTTTTTTTACTCTTCTTGAAGAAGCCAAAGCAAAAAGTACAAAAATCTATCAAATTCACTTGAAAAGTGGAGAAAAATCAATTTAAATGTATGAATTGGAAACTAAATACCACTGTTGTTACGGAGACATTTTCACTGGAGGTGTAAGGCCCAATATGCAGGAGACCAGGCTCGATGGTAGAAACTTAAAGATTTAATAAATAAGCCCAACTGTGACAAAACCCATAGAGAAAGAAAGGAAGTAGGTGACGAAGCAGATGACCTACAATGAAAACTGAAAAGCAGACACTTGTGTCTAGTTTCCTCTGAGGAGTATGGTTCAGACCATTTTTGGGACTCTTGGTTGTAGGTCCATAGAAAATTGGAACAGACTGGCAGAAGGTCATTATGACAGAGCGAAAGCAGCAAGAAAGCGGCTTTATTCCTTTTCACAGCTTGCAATCTTCTCTCCAACAACATTAAAAGCTTTACATATAGTAGAAGTTCCAAACGCCAAGTGGAAATAAAGGAGCTGCTAGATGACCTCCGTTCCTGTTAGCTTCACCCCGTATGCATCGCAATGGTCCAACTTTGAATGTAAATGCTCACTTGTATTTCCTGAATCATTTTAAACTGGACCACACCAACCTGTGGGGTCAAAATGATCACAAGAACGGGGAGCAAAAATCCCAGAACCACATAGGAGACTTAGTAAATGACCTGCAGAGAGCTGGGACCAAAGTAACAGAGGCTACCATCAGTAATACACTGCGCTGTCAGGGACCCAAATCCTGCAGAGCCAGACGTATTACCCTGCTAAAGCCAGTTCATGTGCAGGCCTGTCTAAAGTTTCTAGAGAGCATCTGAATGATCCAGAAGAGGATCGGGGGAATGTCCTATTGTCAGATGAAACCAAAATAGAACTTTTTGGGAAGAACTCTACTGTTTGGAGAAGAAAGAATGCTGAGTTGCATCCAAAGAACACCATACCCATTGTATAGCATGGAGGTGGAAAGATCATGGTTTGGGCTGTTTTTCATCAAAAGGACCAGAGATTGAACGGGACCATGTATCATCAGATTTAGAGTGAAAACCTCCTTCCATCAGCATTGACGATGAACGTGGCTGGGTCTTTAAGCATGACAATGATACCGTACACATAAGATGGTGCCTTGAATGGGCTAGAATAGAGTGATAGCCATAAAACTCTGCTTTTTACAGCCATCTTGGGACAACTTCAGACTATGATAATACAGACTAAACTGACATTTTCTGGAAAAAAAAAAGTTTGGGATTTTAATTTTTAAGGCCTAAAAAACTGAAAATTTGAAGCTGAAAATGATGGACATTTTACCCTTTTTTTGGCCAAACACCAATATTTTTTTCAAAATGTTTTATTTGGGCTTCAAATATTTATGGCCCCAAAATAACTGAAAAGTTATTGACCAAATAATTATTTTCCATCAGAATTTATAAATGAATTCTTTAAAATCAGACATAACTAAACATAAACAAAGCTTCACTTATGCTTCCACTATCCAACAATATTTTAAAACTGTACATTTAATTAAAATATTACTCAGATACCTAATTTTCTAATGGCACCTTCCATGTTTTAGTGGATTTTTGAGCATTAGATTAACATACTGTTTTCATAGCACAAACCATGGCAAATGAACTTTTCCCACTGCAGTTTGTAGCCACCATAAATCATCCTCGACAATTATTGCATCTGTAATCTAATCAACGACAAAGCATTTCATTTGCATCAAGAACCTTCATCTTTTTTTCCGCTGAAGCTGTAAGGATGAAATGTAGCTCGGTTGGCATACAGCAGGGGATGTTTAAGGGTTGAGGAATTGAATAGTGGATTTTATTTGCTCCACTCTGATAAAAGTTGTTTATCCCACGCTGTATTCTCCCTCCATTGTATATTCGAGGAGAGAACGAACAAGAAGGAGTCGGGAGGAGGGGAGGTTACTCTTCTCTTTTCTCTGTCATGTTTCTCTCTTCCCCCCTCGCTCTTTTTCTCTCCATGCTCCTGTGAATCTCATTCAGGAGTGGAATGAAAACACTATTCACTAGTAGATTCATTTTACCACTGAGGAGAATACCAATACCAAAGCCTGGATACGACCTTGATCTTAAAAGCCTCTCGCATCCTCTCCCGTCTTTCTCACTCCTTGGCCTCTTATTCTATTTTTTTTTCCTTCTTTCTACTGTATAGTCTGTGTAGGAAAACAAACAAAATAGGTTTTCCTTATCCATATTACCCTCCATCACACTTCAACGGTTCACTGAGCTCAGCTGAATGTTTAAGCTTGTCTGAATGTTAAACGGTTATTGAATTCTCCCATATGGTAGTGTAAACCTCTGTGCTATGGAGGGTTACATTTTGTTTCGGGTCTGAACCTTGACCCAGAAATTCTGCAGTAATTGACTGATGGATGAGAAGGCAGCAGATTGAAAGAGGTTTGCCTAGAAGCGAGATGAAATGGTGATTGATGGTTGGAGGACGCTCCAACCAATAGAACAAGTCTAACTAAAGCCTTCGGTCTGGTACAGTAAGTAGCGGTAAGGTACAGTTCAGTTTGTTTTGGTGTATCGTGTAAAACAGGATTAAATGTTGTTTGAAAGAAGATTGTGGGTGGCTAAAATTTATTCCCCCGTAAAATTCTTACTAACATTGCAAACGTTAGCTGAAATGAGTGCTATACTGGTGCTTTCTAGTGTCATTATAATCACTTTCTGCCAATCAACTAGTGTCTTCAGCCGCTCCACCACAACCATTCTGTTCCACTTTTCAATGGAACCCCAGGAAGTATGGTTCGGTACTGTTTAATGGGTCAATTTTACAATGGGAGCAACCAAAATACCCGACCGTACCGGACCGCTTACTGGAAATGAGGCTTAAGGCTACAGTCACAAATGGAGAGTCATCGGCAGAATCCTCAAGATTTCCTCCCACTGCCCCATTATTTGGGGAAATCCTTAATGTGGTCACGAACATAGATGGCCGAAGTCAGGGGTGCAGATTGGTCATCTTTTTATATGTCCACAGGTTGACAGGCGGCCAGTGGTACTGATCTGGACCGTCCAGAGACGTTCACACATTGTCCAATCAGAGCTGCAGCGGCCCGCGATCCAACCTTTTTCGTAATAGCGTCATCCCTTCCTGCCACTGGACCACCACAGCGTGACCTCAAAATGTGCCCAGGTAGCCAATAACCGATGTCAACTTTTAGAGAAAAATTCTTTTTTAAAACCTCCGTGGCCACCTGCTCAATTTTCTGAAAAACTTGGATTTAGGTCGCAGCTTGCTGGTATTATGGAACATATGACTGTCTCTAACCATACTTCTTAGATGCTATCTCATTGTTCGTAAATTACACCAAATTCAGAGTTTATATTACCAGGTTGTCCTTGTTTTTTTTTGTGTTTATTTCCAGGATTTAAATTGCATGTCAGGTGTTTCTAACCAGTGGAGGCTGGAGGTGAAGCAGATCTTTCATTTACATCTGCAGGCTTTTAAACGGGTACTAAAAGCCATCTCATTCTGCCACCTGTGATACGCAAAATACATTCAGCACAAAAAGACTTAAGTGAAACCCATGAGCCTTGCTCTGGCCCTTTCATTACCAGCTGCCACGCATGAGTAAGAGCAGGGAGAAAGACACAGTCGGTCCTAACAGAATTACAGCCTTTGGATGGAGGAGCAAATTGTTTCTGTGTGTGTGTGTGAGAGCATGAATGAGTATGTTAAAGTCCCATCTAAAATGCTTCATCTGTACAATACTGTTTGAACACACAAGCTTGGAACTGAAATATAGTTCAGGATAAGATGACTTGCAACCCAGAGGACCAATGAACACTTGAATATGTGAGAAAATCTTCTTTTTGTAGCAGAAAATCATCCAAAAAGGGACATAAAAAGTAGATTGTGTACCTGCTGCACAGCCCTTTTGACAGATAATGCTATTTTGAGAACATTAGGTGCTATTTCATAACACCTCCCACGCAATCCAAGTGAAAGAGTAGAAATCCGCATGCATGTGCAGAGCATGAAAGAAGGTAAAAGAGGACCTAATAAGGCTAGCAGAGCGGCTTACCTTAGGTCATTAACACTACACCCACCCCCTAAGAATCATCCGCATACGAACACATATACACGCTCAATCACCTCCAAACTGCTCCCAGCAAAATTCCTAAAAACATGTGTGATTTGAAGCTACAAGCATTTCTTACAAACACAGAGCTACACATAGAGCACCCCGGGGTTCAGCAGTGCCAAGTTACATTAGCTCTAACAATAAACACATTAGTTAGCCTAATGATGTTATTGCTGCTCTTGCATCAACACCTTAGTTAAGAGTGCTCGGAGCTTCACCGTACTCATGATACCACGCATTTATTTCGACCTCTGGGTCAACCCAGCGGGCTTCAGGTGAGGAAATGTTCTCCGACTGTTTAGGAAAAAGCAAAAACAAACCAGGAAAGCACATTTTGAGAAAGCTCCAGTTGATATTTGAAGCCCCTGGTCTGCCAATGCTACAGGTGAAAGACGGTTACTTGAGCTCCAGTGTGTAGAACTCAGTATCTGATGAGGTTAACCCTTTAACACCGGAGCCCCGGTGTTTATGTTCTTTGATTTGCTGTAACTCTTCAGCTGTTGAGCCGTTTTTCTCCTTCAGAATCTGCTGGAATGACGTTGATCGTGTCAACGGTTGAAAAGTTAAAGTATATGTTAAAGATTTGGTCTTTAACGACGCCTAAGGTGTTAAAGGGTTAAGTGCAAACAACATTCAATGGCTTCAGAAAAAGATTTAAATTGTGGCTGGTCAACTCCTATAGCTCCACACACTAAAATATAAGCCTATTTTTGAGGCTATGATTAAATATTTTGTTGTTTTTTATGTATATTCATGCATTTTTACATCATGGACTACAGATGAGAACTAGCCTTTGGCTTATGATGTTTGTTTTTTTTTTAATTGCACTGTCCACTTTTAGATAAAATACCATTATTATTATTACTACCAGTATTTGATGATAGATTAATTCCTTTAAATCTGTTTCCGTACTGTTTCTACATAAACAGTTACATTATATTACCCTTTTTTTTTCTTTTTTCCTGGTAATCGGGTGTTGAAACCGTTTGGTGACAAAGTCTACCCTGACTTCCTCCTACAGTCAAAAACATGCAAGTTAGAAGATTCTGTTTGTGTGTGTGCACATGTGTGACCCTGCAGTGGAGTCTCTGCCTCCTGCCTTAATGCCAGAGCACAGCAGACACTCAGATCATAAAGAAACAAGTAAAACATGGGAATAAATCAAGAATGTAATACATTATAGTCTGGCTTTTGTAATGGAGATGAACTCATAACATGCTCTGAATAAGATTGTTTTGTGTGTTCAGTCTAAACTTGGCATGATGGTGGATAAGAGTTGGGTAAGGTTTGGATCCTGGTGAAGTCATTTTTGGGAAGATTGTTTGTTATTACTTTATTTTGAATATTTATAAATGTTAATGCTTGCATGTACATCTATAAGTTTAAAAGTTTATAGACATTTCAGGACTCTGGGAGGAATAGTTGCAACTAATGAGGATCCATAAAAAGAGGAAAAAAAGTCTGTAAGAAGACTTTTATTTTCAATTTTAGAGCAACACTATTTGTAAATGCTTGAATGTTTTAAAGCATATGTGGTTAAACTTTTTGACTCTTGAGTAACAAAGGATTCCAAGATTTGACAGATGGGCTGGACCAGGAGCAGACGCTTGAAGTTTTTTGGGAAGCGACGTCATATGAGAAAAAAAACAACATGGAATCTGGACAAAATCTGCTTTTTTCATTTAATAACTGTGATTTTGTTCTTATTTTAGTGCCAATTGCATCAATTGGTCGATGTCTTTAAGGGAAAAACACACTTAGAAAAAATCTGTTTGAATGATCGGAAAAATGAATGACTTGAGAAACACTGATGTGCATCAGAAAAACAACAAACCTCCAAAATAATGTTCTGCACCTAAACACAAGTCAGTTTATTTTTGGTGCACCATCTGGTGAGACACCAGAATTATAGGGAAATTAAAACATTAATATTGATTATCAATATAATTCAATCAATTTATTTTATTATTATCAATGGCCCGATGTTATCTTGCCCTTATTTCTAATTTGTAAAATTTTGACAAAATATATTTTAATGGAGAGAAAAATGTTGAAATTTATCTAAGGTCTAGGATTTATTCTGGAGTGAGTAAAGTTAAATTTTTAAAGTTAAAAAATTTAGTTTTAGTGTTTTCATAAAAGTTTATCTTCTTTGGCCCACAACTTAAGGTGTGCTATGGATTTCGGCCCCCCATGCGGTTGAGTTTGACACCCCTGGTTTGACGGGCCGTAGTTTGCCCACCCGTGTCTTAAAGCTTTAAATGTGACAGCATTGTTTTGGCATTATAATTTCCAGTTTGGGTATATTTTTGCAAAGGTTTTTACAGAAAACAGGAAGTGGCAGAAAGATAGCAGCTTACTGGCCTTGATTAGTGGTTTGCAAAGAAGTTGTGCAAGCGGAATTTGATAAAAGGCAAAGTAATTGGATTCATTTCTTTCTTGATGAACATTTTTTTAAGAATGCTATTAAAACATTTGATTTATTTAACTTTGAAGGTTGTGAACCTCTGCAAAGTTTTGGACAGAGGAGAAAAACCGAGAAATTGTTCCAAACAGATGTGAGTTCTCAAGTACTGAAATTGATCCTTTAAACTCCCTGTATAACAGAGATGAATAGTTTGTACTTTTCGCAGATGCTTTACTTAAACAGAAGTGACTGAATAACAGAGCGGCAATTCAAGCAGCCACAAACACACTTTATGCATAGAAATAAAGACCAATATCAGCATCTGTCCCTGCTACAGAACCCCTGCAGCTGCAGAGTCTGTGTCCACCCTCACTTTGACACTTGTTGAAGGAAAAGGACAGATTTTTTAAAAAGAGAATTAGACCACGCAGATAAGCCTGAAGAGGCAAAGTCAAGGTGAGAATAATGTACCAAATCCATCAAAAGGGGATAGAAAATGGGCCACATCCAACCACCTCCAGCTCCCAAATGGGGAGGTTAGCCTGGCAGGTGTTTACACTTGTCAGTTCTGGCCTGATAAATCAAGAGAAAAGGCAGGAGGAGCTGTCAGCCTGAACACGTGAAGCCACGATAAGGAGAAGGAACAGAAGAACCGGCAGAGAAAAAGAACCGGCCTCCAGCTCACAAGAAGTGTGCATGTGCGTTTCCTTTTCTACTCCTGATTTTCAGCACTCAGATGTTGCTTTCAAATGAATATCTGGGTGTAGGCCATCCATCATGGTTTGATTATTAAAAGACAAGGAAGTGGACATGAATGAGGCACCCCGTCGATGCAGGCCAGTTACTGAAACAGAAGCCGAAGTGCGAGAGTTGACGGATTGATTCTGGAGGCAGGCCAACAACAATGAAGGAAAAAAAGAAGAAGAAGAAAAAAAGAGGGAGAAGAAAGACACAAGAACATCAAGGGAATGAAGGCAAAGCG
Source organism: Oryzias javanicus (assembly GCA_003999625.1). NCBI lineage: Eukaryota > Metazoa > Chordata > Actinopteri > Beloniformes > Adrianichthyidae > Oryzias > Oryzias javanicus. The sequence continues at coordinate 8,823,490 of CM012445.1, forward strand.
CCAACTTGGAACAACAGCAACCTGACAAAGACATTCAAAGACTGATGATAAGCTATCTTTATAATACTGCTTCTGTGATCTAAAAACCATTAAGCCTGGACATGCCTCTGTGATTCTTAGTCATTAAAGGGAATTATCCAGTGTAATGCTTTATATATCCTTTTCCAGGACGGACTGACTAGACTCTGTACAGCAAATTCACACAACTATCAAAATGAGAAAAATATACTCTGAAATCCAAAGGAGAAAAAAGTCTTTTTTTGCTGCCTAAGAAGGATCCAAGGTAAAGTACTATTGACCAGCCTAACCAGCAGTGAAAACTCCAAGGATGAGGGCCGATAACTCGCGCACTACATGCTGTTTAAAAGTAGGTCAAGAGTGGAGCCGAGGCAGACATTTGTTCACAAATTACTTCTAGATCTAAGAGCTGGGAACTTAAACGAGGTGTAAATCATAAAAGCACAAGAGGAGGAAATCATCTCTAAAATAAGCCTAGAAAAGCAATGATAAGAAGATTTTTTTTTTCAGGAGACACATTCTTCAAAATAACCACTGTGCTTACATACATTTAGAGTCAGTATGTTGGTTGATACTAAATGGTTTCTGCTCCTATGCTGATAACATGAAATCTCATGAAATTGTATAGCCTTTAGTGGTTAACAAGACTCAATGCAGAAACCAACATTCTGCTTTTTTTTCTCTTTTCAACTTTTCTGCCATCTGTGTATGTTCTCAGTCCTTTCACACCCTTCTCCCCCAACGTCCTGTCTTTTTTTTTTTTTTTTTTTTTTTTTTAATGTGCATTCACTGGTGCAGCTCAGCGTGGGCTACTAACATTCTCTGACTGAGACCCAGAATTACATTTGGGTTTTCTTTCAGTCTTGAGTGTTTCATATTTTCAGACACACAAAGACAGAAATCAGGTTTACAGGCAGAATACTGGTGATGCCAATGACCCATGCAAGTCTAACATGAAAATAGTTATGGAGACAAAAAGTCAGTACTTCCTTGCTGTTTTGCAAATATGATACTTTTGCATGCCCACTGGGAACTGACACATTCAATTCAATTCAATTTTATTTATATAGCCCAAAATCACCCAAAAAAAATTTGCCTCATTGGGCTTCATGCAAGTAATTTTACAGAAGCAAAAAATAGTCATGAAACATGAAAAAAATAGCTAAAGACTAAACAGGCAAAATATCTATTAGATATCTAAGTTTTTATTTTTTTAATATTCAAACCTATACAGTAGATATGCATTATTAAATCATTGAGTCCATTGCACATCACCGTTTAGATGTCTAGTAGATGAACTTGAGTGTTGCAAACAAGCCACCAGAGCACATCAGACACTTTAAAATACCAGATTACTGTTTACTTTTTGCATTTCTGCTTGTTTTGCATTTTAATTAATCGAATTTTGTGTCTTTTTTTCTACTTACTACATCGACTACTTGTATTTTTTGTACATGTGTTTGTATATGTCAGAACGCAGTATGCAACAAAGTAAGAATTTCATTCCATTGTTTCATATGACAATGAGTAATTTGAATCTTGAATCCTTTTTCCTTTTTATAAGGAGAGACAGGGGTTAATACCTGTCAATGGAGTACCAACAGTAGCCGGGACAGGCTCCAGCATCTCCGTGACCTCTAAAGGGATGTACTGGGTTAAGACAATGGATGGGTTAGTTAATTGGAGTATTAAATAACACAAAGTGCATTATTAGTCTTCTTTTAGCTTTAGATACTAAGTTTTTAAACTACCAATAATGCAACAGAGAATGGTATTTGTGCAGAGACACGCGACACAATCTGCAGTGTTGAAGGAGGATCTAATGATGTCTAAGCAGGATTATTTTGGTGTTTTTGTTACTACTGTTGTTATTAGGGATTTTTATGTATTTAAAATCTCCCATGTTGGGTTTTAATTTGTGGGATTGTTAATAAGTGAAGATGTACTGCGCCGATTCTTCTGAATGAATATGCTGTTCACACATATATGTTGGATTATTGTTAGGTTTCAGAGGAAATGCTTTCTACTTCTTGGAAGGTAAAATTTTCTGATTAGTAGTTGTATGTGAACAAAATCACAAAAAAGTAAATGTAAAATTTTGCTAATTTTATATCTACGGCTGTATAATTTTTTAAAGTACTCTAATTGACATTGGAAAACACCTCAATATTAGATGACTAAATACAGAGTTGACTAAAATGTTCAGTAGAAATCAACAATAAATATATTTTAGTTGTCTAATAGAACTTCTGTGCCTCATGGGTTAGAATCTTTCAATTTCTGACTGTTGAATTGACTGAAAGCATACTTGTGTTTTTTTATATAAAATAATACAACAAATCTTTTCTATCTGTTCCTGTTTTCACCATCCTTATCTCTTCAATCTATTTACATTTGGTTTCTCTTCGTCTTTTTTAGAAAGATAGGTCAGAAAAAAAAGCTAAATGTGATGCTGGCTCCTGTGTTTGCTTTGTCTGGGAAAAACATTTATGAATCAAAACAAGCCCCCCCACCTGGTGACACACATACGCCAATGATGCACAAGCGGACGCTTAAGAGATTGACCCCAAAAGAAATAAAAAGGACAAGCTTACACATTCAAATACCAGAACCTTTTCCAGGGCTGCCAGTCACTGCCTGTGATGGTATTAGCAGCCCAATCAATCTGGACGCCGCTGATACAGAGCGATGTTGGCAAAGCGGAGAAAATTACCCCCGATAAGGACGTGTTTGATGGCACACGGCCTTCCCTGTCTGCCCGTTTGATCCAGTTATCTCTCCAGTCTGACTCAACTTTGTCCGTCTCTATGATCGTCATATAGCCCCTTCACTCTCTAAAACTTGATATACAAGTTGGTTATTTACAGTAAAGTTCATCTCTCTTTGGCACATCTCCAACCTTTTCCCTTCCAAATAAATCAAAAGCATTTAAGAGTAGCAAGTTAAAACTTTACCCCTCCCGAGAAAATGGAAAAAATGTCAAATGTCACCAAGATAAACGGGCCATTAACTCCACAGAAACAGATGCTGGCGTGACAGAGGCAGCCCCCCCATGGAGCAGCAATGGGAGCAGTGAGACTGTCACACAGCAAACGACACATTTTACATGTGGAAACTCACTTTAAAGCCAACTCCAGGACGCCTTCAGGCAGTCCTGCGCAATTTCATGCTATGCTTAGTCATGATATGGACCTGGGAGCTCCAGCCTGTAAGGGTAGTGAGTAGAGTAATGCTTCAATCTAAGCTGCCTGGGGCTGGAAAAAAAAATGACAATATGTTCAGGAAAATCTGTCCAAAATCCTGTCTCTGCCCTCAGGTTTATGGTAAAAACCGCGAAAGCCAACAGCAAGACAGTATGATGGACAAACTTACCTCAGTGGGTTTTCCACTAAGATATTTAATCAAAAATGCATGAGTACCGAAGCTATTTTGTGCATGAAATGTCATAAAAGGAATACCTACGGTTCACCAACTAGGACAGGAGAGACCGTAACAATCTCCACAAAGTTTTTAGGCTCACGGCAGCGAAGGTTTTCGGTTTAAGGGTCTAGCTGGAGGATAGCTGGGAAAATGCAATAGGTTGTCATTAAAATCCTTTCAGTATTTCTACCCCAAGAACTATATGTTTACAGACAGTTTTGAGTCTGTCTTTATTAAAAGAAGTGTCTAAGTCAACATTGGTAGCTGATCTCTTAATTGATTTCATTGCTATAAAAAGAGATTTGGAGAAAAGATGGAGGCTTTTTTGGTCTTGTTAGACCTCAATCGGACAAAAGATAAAATTGCATCAAACTGACGAGTCCTAAAGAAAACCTCAATGCACTTTAACGCTGTACTGTGAAAGTTCAGGTTGTTTGAGTCTGGCAGTTTTGCTAAACCTTGAACTTCAGTTTAACCAAAGATAAAATGGGAAGGAAAAAAAAAGTACTAGTTCGCAAAGACAAAGCTAAACTCCTAATCTAATCTGCTTTAACACTCAGCTGCAGATGTTTTTGGTTTGTTCTCTTCCTCTCCCTGAAGCAAAGCTGGAAAAGCAGAAACAGGATATAAGATAAAAACAGGTGACATGCAGGGAGGTGTGATGCTTTTGTTGTTGTATCCATCTGGTGCAGTTTTCACATCTCACAGCCTCCTGTTTCTACATAAAAGGTGTGCTTTGGAGTCGCACAAGGTGTGATTCAGCCTCTTTCTGTGCTTTAATGCAATTATCATTGTTGTTTTCAGCATTCTCTGGAGGATTTTTAGGCTTATTTTGGAAAAAAAATCCTAGATTTAGTACAGAAGAAAATGCAATTGAAAATCTCTCCACTGAGTCACATCAGTTGCAGTTGTTTCAGTCAGCAAGACTGCTAAGTCACCCTGATTAAATTTGCTGGTCACAGAAAATCATTTTAACTCTATTAATGGCTCCTTTTTTGTTGGAGCTCTCAGTTCATTTGATGTAGCTTCCATTATGCTAAGTGACTGAGCCTGTGTCCTCACTGATAACTGGCTAACTGGCCTTCTGTTCCTCAGCAACAGGCCCATCAGATCTGACTTAGCATGATGCTAATCTCTGTTAAGGTGGCCATGGGACAGCACGGAGCGTGTTCGTTTTTCTCTCTCGCTGCTTATTCACTTAAGAGGCTCTCCTCGCTACATTTTAGCCTCCTTCTCTCAGCTCATAAATGGGGAATAGCTCTTTAGAACCAAAGAAAACCTCATCCCTGTGACAGGAAACGTAGCTTAAATTGGAGAATGGAATAAACTCAACGCAATTACAGTCTGCGTTAGCCTGCGATATTGTGATAGTGATAACAGAGTATCTTGTTTTCTGTTAGTGCATCATTTCCAATAGCTTCATGAATCATCTGAGATAAAGTACGACATTCAATCCTGCTGGAACACAAAGCCAAAGTCACTACAAGAAAACACACTGTACCACAGCTGTACTGCCATTGTGCAGAGTAAACGTTGCAATCTGAATGCTGTTATCGCTAAAAACCACATTGAAGCAGCAATGCAGGTTGCAGACATCTCAAAATGAATGAATGAATGAATGAATGACAAGATGGCTCAAAAAACCGTCATCAATATCAGTATGCAGAGGAGGATGTATGAGGATGTATGGAAAGGAATTACACAATGCGCTGCAAATTGCACGTTGTCAGCTTGAAGTAGGGTGCTGCTGAATGTCATTACATCATTATGTCATGGGATGAGGTAACACAATACAATAAGTGCAGTGATTTGCCCTGACATGGAGGAGACATTTAAAGTCTGGTTCTTCTTTGTCTAACAACAAATACACCCCACTGCCGAGAAAAAGAACGAAAACTCAGAAACTTAAAAACAGAGCAGTCAAAGAGAAGTGATGAAAGAACCTAAGCTGCCAGGAAACCAGTGTCTCTGTCACTAAACATGATTAGCCGATCAGCACAATTAGTGTGTGAGTGTACCCTGTAGTGCCGTAGAGTGGTATGCTCGAGCATGTTTGCTGAAGGACACTTTTAATGGCAGCAGGAACACATCTGCAGACAAGCAAATTGGGAATACAAGCATCCCATATAATGTTAATTAATTCTTCTGTGTCAGCCAGTGAAGTAACAATGTCAAAAATAGTTCAAATATCACCTTTTACTTTTTAAATAAACGCCAGAATCCATCAACCGTACAGTCAGCTCAGACTGTGTCCACAGAATCAGCAAAAACGAGATCCCTCAAGGTTTGCACACAAACTCTGTCAGACTATTGATTAACCTCAGTTAACTCTCGATGTGCTCTTGGCTGCTCCAGCGATTGAGATGTAATGACAATTAACACTGCAGCTGGTATAAAAATAACGTGGTGCTTTTTTATCATGCACTGAGAGCAGGTTTAATAAACACTGAATACCAGATTCAAGTAATGAAGCCAAGAGTGCATTCTTCTCACCGACACCACATAATTAATACAGAGATGGTGACATTAATTTTTGCAGCAATACTGAGATATTGTTTATAATAAAGCATTACAAAAGTCTAAAAATGACAACATATTTGTGATGGTAATCTATAATAGTGTCAGATAAACAAAATATGATCATTGTTTTTTGTCTAAAACTTTTTAATGTAGTAATGACAGCGCATGGAAACACTATTAATGCACACTTTAAAACACCTATCATCCATTATAATCATCTTTCGAACATTTTTAAAGCTTTCCCCGTCTTTTTTTATTTTAATTATTCACTTTTTAGCCTAATTTCTTTTAAGTGTTTTCTACATAGTTTTTGTGGAGCGATGATATTTGCCTCAAGGTGCATTAACACCAAAAACAATTCCGGCGACAAATTTGCATTTCCTGCCCCTCTTTTGATGCGCGACACCTGTCAAAAAACGTGTTCCAGAGCTTGACGCCGCCTTCGCCCCAGAGTAGCCGGATGACCTCTGTAAACCTCCGGCTCCAATGGGGGAAAAAGATGGACGTTCTGGAAAAAAAACGCTCGCCTTTGACTAGTAATCTACCCGCTGATTGGATCACTGAAAACGCCTCGCGCCCAAAGCTGAGTTCCTGATTGGTAGATGCAACTCGTTGACCCGTCAAACTTCAGATATTTAAATTTTGGCTTGCGCCAAGATGCTACTCAAATGCACCATGGGACTGTAAATCGCCTCATGTCGCATCTTTTTTTTTTTTTTATTGACTTAACATTGAAACTGGCCGCCTCCACTGGGCGAATCATGTTGAGTGTGAGTGCACCTTAAATGTTGGCCTTCTCCTACTTCCTATTATCCATCTGTTTACACTCTCCCACTAGCTTACAGTCCCTCACAACCCCAACCTCACATTAGCTGTGCAACAAAAATGGCGAGCAATATTGGACATATCCTGCTGTACCGTTTTGAGCTTAGACGAGGAGAACAAGTGTATTTTTTCCCTTGTCACAACTAATTTTTTGTCTTTTGTCTGCTCCTGATTCACAACAATTTGAATAAAAATACTTAAAACTGCAATTTTACGCTTAATTTTGTTTACATATGTCCTCTATCATCAGAAAAATGCCTCTAGAACATGCTAAAAATGCCAAAAAATACACTTTTTTATTAATCTTTAAGAGAAACGGAGCTTTAACAGCCCTCCTCTTTTCTATGGGACAAAAACATTGCAGGAGTTGTCTGTTCTCTCCATCACAGGTCTCACAAAACACAAATGAGGCCTCTCCAATGAGCAATCTTCCATGCAATGTCACAGCGTCAGCGTGATCGCTAACATATTATATCAGGTCTGTCAAGCAATTTTCTAATGGAAATGTTGCACTAATGTCCATGCTGGGGCCATGCATCGAGATTGAAAATGCTGCTTGTGAGCGATGAGCTGGACCAGAACCTCAGGCAGATTTTCCTTTTTCCTGAAATGTTTTCATCTGGAAATGATACCACTTCAGTTATGTTATAAATGTTTCTTTTTAGCTTAGTTTACTCTTCATATTTGAACTTTTAGAAGTATACCTCTGGCAGACAGAGTCTCCATAGAAATGCAGTGAGTTTGAGGCGGACTTTGCCTGCAAACCTCAAACGATTACCCGCCTTTCATCTATAACCTTCTAACCTCTTCCATTGCCCCAGTGGGGCAACATCTAAGGATCTGCATTTATGACTTCCTGCTATCATAAGGGCAGAGGAGGAGGGAAATAAAGTGATTTGAACCAGCCTGAAAGTGGTGAAAAGCCGCAACCTTGAACTATTGTTCTCAGTTTGAGCGATAATGAAGGATGGAGTGTGAAGAGATTGTGGAGTGAGACCGTAATGATGGGCTGCTGGAGGAGCATGTGCGGCGTGGTTATGTGTTTGGAGGTGTTGTGTTACAGTCTGTCAGATGGTAGGCGTGCACCTACCTGTAGAATTACAGGGAACCCGGAGCAGACGAGCCGGCCCACTGTTATGTTAAGCTAATGCCAAGATTACGGTCCCCTTTCAATCAGGACCATGAAAACATCGAGCAGCTTCATTGTCTGCCTGCTCTCTTTGTCTGCAGCTCTGTCTGCCTGAGTGCCTGCCAGCAAACGAATCTCTATCTGATGAAGCAGCTTCTCTTAATCATACACATTCAGGGCCTGCAGGCGGAAGTGAAACAGAAGTTTGCAGATGCCGGTTTGTTGGAAAGGACAAAAAGCAAAAAAGAATAAATATTTCATGTCAACCCTCTTTTCACTGAGGTTTAATGAATCAGAAGACAAAAGAACAACATATTATGAAGCTGAATGATTGAGATTCAGAGACATCAATTCACGCCTGCAGCAACATCTCTGTTACCTCAGTCAATCTCAAAAATGTACTTAGTGACTGACAGTTTGGTGTATTTTCAAAACTGGAACTGAGTTTAAAGATATTAGAAAAGAAAGCTACTGAGGCTACATGAACAATTGTTTCTATCAATTAAACTAGAAGTCTGTTTTTCATTGGGCATTTAAATGAAACTAACAATCATGAGACAAAAAGCTAAGCAAATAAAATTCTTTTGTAGTTCACTTTTAAGGTCAAATACAGAAAAAATTATAGATCTAAAAACAGTTTCTTATAAAATCTAACTGTAGATACAAAAGCTTTTGAATCTTTTTTTCCCAATTTGAACTTGAACCATTGAATCGGTCATGTCTTAACAAATCATGAGGTTCTCAGGCAAACTACAGCTGGATCGGTCCGCTTCACTTGGATGGCTGGAGGGCTTTTCTGCTTGATCTCAGAGTGCTCACATTTTCAGATTGTGATATGAACGTTTTTAGAACATTATGACTCTGAAAGCTCATTATAACTAATATTAACCTTGAAAAAATGAATTCCGTTTCCATCAATATTTCCACTTTTCATGGCTGTTCCTCTCCTCCTGCAATGCATTCTTAAACTCCATTTTCTCAATCTGAAATGTTTGACGGAACATTCATTGATATTATATGGAGGATTTATCAGTACTGTGAACCCTAAGTACTATGAAAAAATAGGTTTGTCATCACCTTTAAGACCCATTGTGATTCAAATTTTGTTTTTAGCATGTTCATGCGGCATTTTTCTGTTGATGGAGGACATAGATTAGGAAAACTGAGCTCAAAAATCAAATTTCTGAGTATTTTTTTAAAGTTGTAAATCAGGAGCCGATGAAAAGATAATGTTTGAAAAGCTTATTTGTGATGTAGAGTATACACTGGGCGGGCCACAAGCTTCATGCTTTCCATTTTTGTTCCAACACTAACTGGTGGTGTGAGGGGCTGTAAGCTTGCTGGAGAGAGTGTAAATAGGTAATGGGAGATTGGAACGGGAGTCGGGGTTGCTCTGGACCAAAAATCCAGACCAGAAATCTTGCTGCTCTGCATAAACCATGTCTGATGGGTTTTTGGATTTTTTGGCTAATCATAATTAAAGGACCACTGAGAACGCTTTAACAATAGATAAAAATATGATCAGAATAGATGTTTAATCTGAAGTTGTTTATGAAATACAAACATTTATATCTGTAAATGAAAGTATTTTACATTATAGATAACTATGAATAGAATTTTTTTTTAGTGAGTACTCCTGAGACAAGCAACGTATCTGTTTGTTTATCTGATGAAACATTTTTCTAAAAAAAAAAAACTTTACATTACATAAAAAAACTAAGTTTGCAGTCCCTTTTGAAATCCTAAAGAGACGGATGCAAACATCCCAGCAAACCCTCACCAACGTGTCAGCAAATCTTAGGAGTGCCACACTTTTTTACAGGTTTTATTCCTTCCTGCAGCTGCAGCCACAAACAGAATTTCAGTCTATAGCCAGAAAATACAACTCCCGTCCCTCGAGAGGTTGGTAGTGTGACTGTAAGAAAAATGTGCGCGCATGAGCCCGTCTGCTGTGAGCTCCAACTAACCATCTCATTTCCTTAAAGGAGGACTTGGCCCGCCGGCACGCTCACCTTACCGTTTCATCCTGATTGTCTCTGTCAAAGTAATTCATCATCATCAGCTAAAAGGCTGTGACCGGAGCCTCCCTCAACAACACATCTCCTTCTTTTTGTTTTTACTTTCTTAATTTTCAGGATTTTATTCCTCTTCCTTCTGAGCTTCTCACCCCTGTCCATCTGGGATAAATACAACCTTGGGTTTCCTCAATAGGACGAGCACTTTCTATTCAGTTATAAACAATTTGTGTGCTTCATTTTTTTAAACCAAAGCAGGTTTTGTATTTTCCCCTTATTAGCCTTGCCTGGGTTCAAATTTACAAGCAGATTATGTCCAGAGGGGACTGTGATTAATGAGTTTGTCTGAATAAATCAACTTAATAGATTAGGAGACCCAAAATAAAAGAGTGAAGAGAAGCAGGAGTGAGGAAGCAGATGAGGACAGGGCTGTTCAGGGTTCAAATATTAATTCAGCTGGAAATCGGCAACAATAAGCAGACCTCAGGTGCTGTCGCACTCGGGGAGAGGAAAAAAAATAATAGGCCATGTGCTTTTTCTTTCTTCTTGTTTCCCTCATTCTGTCTCCCAATGATGAGTCCCTGGAGTAACCTGCCTCTCCCTTTCATCCATCACTCAATCAAATTCTCCTTTCATCCACCCAGATACGATCCCATCCAGACTATTACCACCAGCAGCACCTCCATCTCTAATCCACGGACAAAGCTTCTAGCTTTATACGACAAGCCCACGCTGGTGCAGGCACCTTCACCTGCAGCCAATCTCTGAGAAAACCTGCAGGAGTCCGCAACAATGAAAGCTGGGCTGGGTTTTTTTTGGCAAAGTTAGCAACCATAAAGACATAAGAGGATCAAGTTGCTCATCCGGAAACTGAACCATGTAACTGTTTGTGCTTTTAATTGCAAGTGACAAGAAATTTATGAAGAGAAGCAGTTATCTCTTCAATCAGAGAAGAAGCTTAAGAGCAGCAGTCAAGCTGGTTTAAAGGCTATACTCCAGCTAAAATTGACAAGAATACCAGCAGAAGACACGTCATCAATGTTAGCATTTTTTTTCTCAAAAAAACAAAACACAAGAGTTTGTCTCCAATAGAAAAACAACCTTCATTTTTTCTGTAATGGCTAACAGAGAGAGCTCAGTTGTACGGATTCACCTTTGAAGGCGGATTAATGTTGATTACCTTAAAACTCAAATGATGCTAAATCTATAAAGGAAGGATAATGCCTCTTGGGACAATTACCAATGAACACACTGATTCGCATTAACAGTAAAGCCAGCATGTTGTTAAAATGGAGTGCGCTCCTGCATAGAGTTAGACCTTGAAGTTAATTTACCTCCAGGCAGATCAAGCTGCACAGCAACATACAACATACTCATATCAAGTTTTAAAACAAAAAAAAGTTCAAATCCTCCAGATTTCCACCTCAGAAGTCAATGAAAAAATGTATTGAAACAAACAACTGAGTTTTCTGGTCAACAGTACTGCATTTAACATTAAAATAAAATATCAACCTCCTAAAGGTTATTAAAATGTTTTAAGTTCATTAAATATCTCTAAATTATGTAAAAAAAAATTCCAAGAAAATTGGACAGAAATTTCCAGTTTTCTAAATATCTGCATTGAATCTATCGTGTACAAGAGGAGATCCTGCAGTCAAACTATCAAAACTAAACCCTTTACTAAAAAATCCACATTATTTAAAGACTCATTCCAATAAAACTCAATTCAACATGTTTGTATGGTAGTTTAGCAAATAATTTAAGATTAAAAATGTGCTTCTGAGCATTTTTCTCATTCAAAATTGTGATAAATCAGAGCAGAAAAAAACCTGAAGCTTGAAAAAACTCAAGCAGTGGGCGGGGCAAAAGTCTTGTCTGCTCCAATTCTGATGCATCCTCAATCCATTAATGTCTTTATTTTATCCGTCTGAGCTGCCATATACATCAAAACTTTAAAGCCGACTAGCTCGGATATTGATTTTTTTTCTATGCTATTGGTTGTATTGTTGGTAAACAAAGGATTGATGGGAAATTAGACGAAGCTAACTTCCTGCCCAAAACCCAGAGGCAAATTTGTAATGAACTCCTGCTGCGCTTCAAAAAAATGTCTTAAAAAACAACACAGGCTTTTTGAATTTAGCTTAAAACTGCATAATCTTAATTAAAACATCACTGAGAATGATTTTACAATAGAACAAATACACAGTTGGAGTGAGATTTTATTAGCTTTCTTTATTTCTGCTTTGGCCAGCAATAAGAGCTTTAACTGCAGCAAATGAAGTAGAAAACTGATTTAAATCCCATCTATAAACTTCTCTGATTGTCGTTCCTTTTTTCTTTGCTCTTTTCTGGTAGTTTTTAGTTTCTTGAATCTGGCAGATCAACGCCCCCACATTTTTCTCCCATTCTTCTCTAAGCCATATGTGAACTGATAGATCCACATCAACGGGGTACATTAATGTGATGAATTTAAATAAATGAATGTGAAATAAAAGGATTGACTCAGAGCTCAAAAATCAAATTTTCTCAAAACACCTTTTCTTTCACATAAGGGTTTCGTAACAAATGTCAAAGCTAAACTTAATCTGAAACAGTAGCGAGTGAAAGGTTTTTGCAGCCAGGAGTATGCATTTGCTCTGCAGAGCAACAATCCCGCTAAATGACAGTTTTCTGATAAATCCAAGTCACTTGTGTTGAACTGAGCATCCGGCATGTTGACTGCTTCCCTACTGCTGTTAAAACGCTGGATGACAGCTGAAGTGCTGTCAAAGCTTAAGCGCTGAGTAAAACGGCTCTTTGGGATTGCTTCACAACAAATGCACAGTTTTTGCTGTTTGTTTGCTGGTTGAGGAGAGTGGACAGCGCAACTGCAGAAGACGGCTAATCCCTTCAAGCATCAGAGTGTACCACGAGGACAAACAACAGCCTAATGGAGGATGGCCGGATGGGGTCAGAGGTAATGAGTAACATGTTTATAACAGAGAAATTCCCACATGAAAGGAATTTATATATTGCTTTTTTCCATTAAAACAATATTTTAAAGAAGCTTTGTCACGTTTTTGAAGTATAGGGTAGTAATGCCTAGTACTATAATCCATTCAGCAATTACCTTGCTTTGTACTTGGAAAACAAATTAGCTATTTGTACATGTAATTTGTAAATGACAAGGACGTCTGAGGGCCAATTAAGTTTAGCCCTGCCCGCATGGTCCCTGCAGCATCCCTCCATGCAACCTGATAAGTGAATGTCAGGATCATTAGAATCCTCTAAGTGTTTAATGTTTATCCAAAAAGCGGATACAATTTCACAACAATCTGTACAAATTGATCCATTATTCCAAGTCGTTTGAATGACAACCAAGTAAAGAAACATTTCTTATTTGAACTTTTTAGCTTCAGCTTTAACTTGCTCATCCAGAAAGCATCACAGATTTAAGTGAGATAAATCCACAAAAGGATTTTGCTCTTGCTATTTACAAGTGCAACGAAAAGACAAATGAGCGCGTAGCACAAAATAATGCGAGAACATATGCTAAATCGGTAGTCTTTCTGCTGTGTGTCAACATGAAATTCATCATCAGATTACAAATGTCCCACCCCTCTCCAACTCCACGCACAGATAAGCATCTTACATGATACTGAATGACTTATATGAGCAACTAGAGCCCATGCTGAAGAGATGTATGGATGCAACAACAACAACTCAGGCTAATCCCAGCAATGCGCCTCAGAGGGGTTTAGCTGAGGGGGAGGGACTTAGAAGAGAGAGGGAGAGGGGACAGGGACTTAAAGCAGTCATTGTCCCTCCAGGAACAGATTAACTATTTTAAAAGCAGAGGTGACGTCTATCGCTGGCTCGCTCCGAAGGCCGCTCGGTGCTTTTAAGCTCAGGCTGAGATCACGTTTCTACTTCTAATTGTTTATCTCTCGTTCTCAGCACTTCCCTGAGCAAATTTATCTTCGCTTCAGCGCTCTCTTCATCTTTCCCACCTCAGTCCTCCTCTTCACCGATCTGCAGTCGCTTTTGTCTTTTTCCCCCCTATCAGGGGAGCGCCAAAATCTCATAAGGAGCTGCTCCAGCAACAATCAGTGATGTCTGTTCAGGGAGCTGAGCTGAAGCTGTAATGAAAACACTGGGTATACTGGGAGGACTGTCGTTTGTTATTACGGTGTTGCAGAAATGGCACCAATGAGTGAAAGGAGGAAATGATGCCGTAGGGGTTCTGTCCACAAGGAGCAGCAGGTGATGAGATGTGAGCGATACATACAACCAGTACAGGATGATGTTGACAGAAAGAGGAGAAATAGCATCCTAAAGGTAGTGAGTGTTACAGAGTTTTGCCATGCCTGAAGACACACATAACAGCAAAAAAGCCAACACAAGACGATAAATAGGTGCTTCTATTTGAATTGTGCTGTATTTTGCTTCAACTCGGATAGCAAGCCTCAATTTTAAATTCCTCATTTAGTTTTCTGATGTGCTTTGATGTTCCATTGACTGACAGTAACAACACTCTTTGGGATTTTTCCACTGGAGTTTGTTAGTTTTCAAAGCATTCAGCATCAAATTAATTTCAAATACTGAAAAAAAAAAACAAGCCAGCCCCAAACAACTTTTAAAACTTGAAGTAACTTGTGTAACAGATCTCTGGAGAAAATGAGGCTCTATGGTGCTATTATGCCTCATTCGTGACAGTCTTTGTAGCAGATGCACACATAGTTTATTTAGTGAAGGCCAGTCTGCAGGAATGCATGGCAGGGTTTGCATGCTGAACCTGTTACCTTGTAAAAGCAAAAATAATTGTGGATTTTATAACAAATTCCAGTAGATTTCTGTCTATTCATGTTAGAGAGATTGTTTAATTAATCTTTAAATTAAAAGATTCAAAAGGAGTTTTCTGAAGAGTTACTGTACAAATGTTGAATGTGAAGCACTAAATCAAGGAGTAATTTACTTCAAATTAGGAATGTTAGAAAAACAATCTATGACTTCAGATACACTGTACAACAAGGCCATGTCACATGACATTAAACCCTGGAAGTGTCTGAAGTCAGGCGAGGTCAGGTGGGGTTTAAATAGCTCCACAACAAAACAGTTCTGCCCTGATTCACTGAAGGCCTCACTGACATGCATGGAATCAAATTTGTCATTTTCTTTCAGTTTATATGATTTTATGTTCAACAAAAATTGTTTTGAAATAATTTTTGTTACTAATATTAGAAAAAAAAATTATGCCTTTAGGGCACATATGTGAAAGTCAAGGCCCGGGGGCCGGATCCGGCCCTCCAGATCAATTCATTTTTTGTTATTACTGACCCGATGTTATCTTGTGCTTATTTTTAACTTGACAAAATATATTTCTACGGCGAATAAAATATTAAAAGTTATTCAAGGTTTAAGTTGATTTATTCTGGAATACAACTGTTTTATTCATAGTTATGTTAAAAAGTTGTCTTTTTTAAGTTTTAAAAATGTAGTTTTTGTGTGTTCAGTAAATGTTTATCCTGTTCGGCCCGCAACCTTATGTGTGTTTTGGCGATTGAGTTTGACACTCCTGCTTTAGGGCCACAATTTATTAAAATTTTAAAATTAAAATTTTTTGGCCACGTTTGCACTTGTTTTTGATACTTTTTTCTGCACCTGTGTTTCTTACATTACTTTGAGTTTCAGTAAACCAAACCGAAAGAGCTTTGCTGATGCACAACAGATTATAGCCTGGAGAATTGGGATGCAAAGTATGAGAGATGATGCAAGTCATCCACCTGTGGTGGACACACAAACTCAGCTTAAAAAGCTCAAAAACTATGAAGATTTCAAAAAATCGTAAGGGGTATTTTACCAAAAGAAAGCTAAAACTAGTGAGGTAAGAGACTTCATTCAGGACACACATGTTTACAAAAAAAGGCAAAGAAAAGGCAGGGCATGAAATGCTAATAAACTCCCTGTGGTCACCAAAGTGTTTTTATGAACTCCAAGAAACCGCCTGAGAAGTATGGAAGGAGACAAGGGAGAAGTTTAAAACACACTACACTCCGATCATTATATTTCTCTTTACCCTGCCAGTGTGTAAAAGTGTGTTGTGTTTGTATTATACTAATTCACCACGGAGTCGTACTTTCTTTTCTTCTCTCACACAGTGAACTGGTCCTCTTGTGAGATTTGCATTATGCATGAATTCTCTGCATAGACCATCAAGGGGGAAAATGGGGCTTGAAAGCAACAATGGAAGGAAAGCAAACTTTGTGTGTATCTGTAGTTCTAATGAAATATTTCATGAGCCCCTTAGCGCTTTCCTAGAAACTGCGGCGGAGTTGGTTTCTTCTGCAGGACATTTAAACCAGTCACAGAGAAAACATCCTCCTCACCCACAGTTCAGCAAAAAGAGATCCCCCTGATTATACAGACATACACTGAATGCCACGCATGTTTACATGAGCACACACGAGGGTCTTCGTGTCCCTCGGCCTGTCACTCTCTTTCTTGTTCCCTTTCACACAGAAAACAATTCAGCTGCATCATAGCGAGGCCATCTTGATGAGGGACGCACAGTTAAGAGACAGCCATTCACCGAGCGGAGTCACTCAGTCTCCTCGGCGCTCTATCTGGCGCTGGCCCCAGTAAATGTGTGCTGTTGGCTGCAAGGCTGTGTGGTCCCCATAAGAGAGGGCAGGCTGTGTGGGATGACCTCAGAGAGACTCCCCTTCACCAAGCCCAGGCACTCACACTGACACGCATAGCCCGTGTTCCCAGCGTTCCTGGCAGCACCAGCTAACCCACACTGCTCCTCCTCATCACTCAGTTTATTTTCTTCTCTTATCTCCTGCTTTACGGTTTCTCTTACTTTGTGGAGAGAAATGGGGAGGATGTTTCATCTCAAATGCACATGATGCCTCCAGGGTTTGCTTTTGCTTCCCAGGGGGCACAATGAGCCCACCTGATAGTGCGGGTCTTTAAGCAAGACCCTTCACCCTACTGCCTACCCATGTATATAGTCACAAAAATCTGAGTCTCCCTGTGCCTTCCCCAGCCCGGATAGGGATGTGTCAGAAAGGGAACAAAAATCAGAGAGAATGAGAAAGAAGATTGAGTGTGGGATCCTCGCAGTGGATGGAATTTTGTCTTTGCTGGTTTTGACTTTGAAACTTCTGCTGCCAACTCTGGACCCACATTATAAAATAGTTGTTGAGGCTGTTTGCTGCTTCACTAATAGAATAGGTTTGACCCCTCTTATCTCTAAAGTAATCTGGGTACACTTGTTTTTTTGTCCATTTTTTATTGCTGGTGTTTAATATTTCCCAAACTCGCTTTACATGTCTTTCAATGTCTGTTTTAATTTTTAAAGTTTTATTGCTAAAGATTTGTAAATTATTAAATTTTTGCCAGAAAAACTTCTGTGCTAAATGAAGGTTTGCTGTGAACGTGTCTTTTTAATCCTTTAATAATGTTAAACTTCATTATGATTAAAACAAGTTAATGTCCAGTAAAACTAAATTAAACTAGTTTCACAGAAAGTCTTATACAAGTGGATTATAAACTTTAAGGCTAAAAGTTACAAATTGAAAAACTTTTAGCTGCTAACAACAAAGGTTTTGAAATGGGGTTCAGTCATGAAATATAAAAAAACTAAACTGAAATAAAACTGGTTAGGCTGGATAGTGAGGGTTTTTGAAAAAATATGTTGAATTTTGATTTTTTTTTCAACAAAACAAAAGAAAACATCATCCAGTCAATGATGGATGATGTTCCACACTTACTTGTGTCTAACAGTGAAAATGTCTATTTCAAAGCTGTATTAGTCATTTATTATTAATTTTTTTATTGATGAAAATCATTTTACACCAAATAAACTTTAAATGGTTTATTTTAATTAAGGACTGATATAACAGGAAACACAAATTATTAATAATAAACCTCAAGCTATGATTAATCACAAAGTGAAGTAAGCTTCAAATTATATGCTTAGTAATGAAATAATGAAAAAAAAGCAATATTTTCATATTTTGAAAAATCATATTTTGATTTTGACTGTTTCTGCTGAGAGAACCGACTGAGCTCCACATTGATTTAAGTGAGTAAAATAATAAGCATTCTGTTAAAAAAAAAAAAAAAAAGGAAGTTCAATCAGGTCATAAACGTGCAAATCCAGCTTCTAAACCAAAAGCTCACAAACAGTGTCCCCAGTTTGAAAAGAAGACCAAAACAATGGCAGAGATAAGACAGACTCTTCTCCTGCATGAGTCCTTGGTTTACAGCATAACATTTGATAATCTGTGTAGTCTGAGCTTCATTGGAAAGTCTGACTGATGACCTAAAAGAGTCAAATCTCGACAAATAATGATTATTAATTCAACATAAATTGTGTTTTATAAAAAGCACACAATGAAGTGAATGGTTTATTTTCCTATCAATAATCTCCTACTGTGTGCTACAGGCATAAACACAGATACATTTTTATTCTGCTGCTGAATAATTAATCTGCTTTACAACAACAAAGAAAACCAACATATTAGAAGAGAAGTGCAGCTCAAATTAGATAACATCGTACTCGGCGGTGGGAACCAAAAAAAAGAAAACCTTTGAGGAAAAGCCAGTTACTCAATATTGAATGAAAGAGTTCTGAAATAAAGTAAAGGATCATGGTTTAGGATTGAGACCTCTCTGCAAGATGTCAGTCCAAATTACAGCTGAATCCCAGCTGAATGGGCAATTTCACATGCTTAGAAATGAAAATTCACTCCCAGAACCATGCGACGGGGGGAAAGGAGTTTGTTCTGGTATGGGATGCTGCACGGGTTGTCATGCTGATGAATAGACTGAATTATAGATTACCTGCATCATCCTACCCAACCTCCACCTCTCCCTCACTCTTTGTCAGAATGTGATGAGCAAAGAAACTTAAGAAGCAGCTTTCGGTGTGAAACGTTATCCTTCTCCAGGGGTTTGAGCCATTTTGTTGAATTTGCATCTTAACCACCTTCCTGAGTAATTGAAAAAGTGGTGTCAGAACCCAGAGTCTTGATCTCTGATATGGTAATTACCTTCCATTTATGTCGGTGACTTTCAGGAAGTCCTGGGATCCAGCTGCAGCAGCTGTCTTTGAGGGAAAAAGCATAATGACCTGCATATGTCTCCCTCTTTTTTGGAGCCTTCAAAATACATTTGGCGAAGCATTTTCATCTCTGATTATACGATCTAGTAAAGTTGTCTAATCTTTTTAAGAGGCGAAGGGATATAAAAAAAACAGTGAAGACGGAATGGGTTGAAAGATAGGGGGTAGACCTTCTTTTTTGTGGTTTCAACCCTCTCTGAAATGAGTTCCAGAAGCGAGCGTGCTGCCCCGACATAAACTCTCACATCTCAGCTTCTGACAGCCTGCTGCTGCTTTGCTGTGGGGAACTTTATGTGTGCTTGAAAACGCAGTTTTAGCCAGAATGAAAAAAGTTTAGGGTGGTGATAAGCTGTGAAAAAACAAAAAAAAAGCTGAAACTGAAATAGCCTAAATGAAAACACACATAAAAGAAAGAAAAGCTCACAAAACTGACAATTTGATGATCTATTCCATGTTTAAGGCTTTTCTCAGAGATTTAGTTCTGAACCCACCCAGAAAACAACACAAGCATTCATCATCTGAACTGCTCTAACAGCTTTCATCATTTGATTAAACAGCATCTTTCATCTGCATCTACTGTATAGATCCCAATGTCAAAACAAATTGAGGGACTACTTCCAGGGAGAGGCAGATGAATTTGTTTGTCTTGGGTAATCTTATCCTGCGAGCATGCGTGGGTGTCAGCATGATGGCAGGCGCACATGCATATGTGCTTCGCTAAACCTGGATTTTCCAACCATATAGCACCTGACTCAAAAATAAGCACCCTTCACTTGTGTGCGCCGAGTCCACGATTGCCTTTTAGACAACACACTCTCCAAGTCATTAACGCTGCAATCACTTGATGAGCTTTGGCGTAATTTCGCCAATTAAATTAGTCTCTTTGAGAAGACAGACTAGCCACTTATCGTGACCGAAGAGGAAGCGGCGAGAGAAGAGGCTTCCTAAGACCTTTGCAGTCCCACTTCAATGGTTTATGTTCTTTATGTCTTTAAGATAAACTATTAATTTTAGCTTCTTCGGCTACCGATTCAAGATTTAGTATTGGTGAGGTCATAAAGGCTAAAAGGGTCATAAAAACTGCTGAGAAAGAAATGAAGCTTTTGATTTAAAGAGATAACATTTCTGTCATCGAAAATGATAGTTTCCACCTTCGGTCTTTCGTCCTGTGCAACGTCACCGTCAGAGCCATAGTGCTAATTACATAAGGATGTTATCTCTTCGAAAACATGTACGTTTCCCTCTAAATTCGAATCAATACAGAGTTTGTTAAAGAGCCAGTAATGTCTGCGGCTCCATGCTTCACAGACACTAACGACCCCGATCTGAATCCAGCTACGACAGCTGAAGACACCCAGCACACACACAAATCAATACCGACTTATAATGGTCTCTCCGCCTCTTCCTTTATCCCTACATCATTTTCTTGTCTGTACCTTGGTTTTGTCATTTGAGAATTTCAAATTTGCCCTTTTGTTCCAAAAACTTTCTCAATCCTTTACTTGTTCTGTCTCATTCCATTCCTTCACTGCCCCTTCCTCCTCATCAAGCCAAAAAACTTCATTGTCCTTGGGTCGCAGTGAACAATGTCGCCCCACATGAGGCCCCTGTGCAGTTTCAGCCGAGAAGGCAGGGAGCACCCATAACTCAACGTTTCAAACGGGCTGCGGGGATAAAGGGAAGCCTCACACATGGCTGACTATATGGGTCAGCTTTGGATCATTTGTATAGGAGGAGGCCAGCAACCAACACCAGAATTCCCCACTAAATGTGTGTATATGTATGAGTGAGTGAATGAGTGTGTCATGTTCCATTGCAACCCAGAGGCACGACAACCCCCCATCCCAAAACCTAGAGTTCATCCCAGCCAGCCATTCTATGGGAAACCTGCTCGTCACCAATGCCAATTGCTTCACCCCATCCTCATCGCAACCGCACCCCAATGCTTTTGTGAGCGATGAGGACAAAACAGGGGGCTCTTTGGGGCCACCAATTAGTCCTCCCCCATGGGGCGACATGGCCGATGAATAGAGGGACCCCCAAACCGTCCACGCATGTAATCTCAGCCTCCCTTTTTGGAGTCATAGGCACACAGATTCAACCTTGTTTTCAGCAAAGTCTCCTTGATTTAAAGGCACGGCCCGTTGGTCCAAAAAATGAGCATCCGGATGCCAGTGAGTCACTTTGTCAAAAGAAGAGGATGGGACTTGTTCTCTGGGCTGTGTTGAACTGTGGCTTTGGGAGGGGAGGAGAGCGGGGCTTGAGAGAAGTTGAGTTTTTCCCATCAATCACCAAACGACATGCGCAACAATAGCAACTTGGAATCCATTACCAAAATAAACAAAGACATAGCAGGAGAGTCTGCAGCACGAACTCAAGACGGAGGGGCAGCCTAAGTAAACTAAAGTGGGGATTGAACAGACGCTGGGGGATCTATTGAATAAAGAACCCGATTGCTGGTGAACCGAAACGCATGTCAAAGTGACGAGATGTCTCAATAGTTTCATTATTACCAAAACCAGCCCCTCTTTTCTCCTGTCAATAGGCACTAGATATTGAGAGAGCGAAATTAGCTTTTAAAAGCAGTCTCATAATATTCATTCCAACACCTGAAACGAAGACTAATTTGTCTCTGTGCCTATTTTGCTTTCATGGCTCAAAATTATTCACAGCCATTACATCTCGATTCAGACTCCAGAAACTTTTGTATGAATTCCTTGGTCTAACACTTTCAGACTCAAATGTTCATTACATTTTCTAGTCTCTTGGAAAAATAGTTTGAGTTTCCGTGAAAGATTTGGCACCCCAGCTACAAACAGACAGTCTGGCACTACTGTATCTCACGGGGTACTTTAATTAACACGAGCACACTTTACAGAACATAACACTCATTTCATTCATTTATTCATTAAAATTTCCCACCGTAACCCCGTTTTTAAAATGCAAAGATTTGAGGTTTCTGCTCAAAAGCTAACTTGACAGCTTATGGGGGAGACAAGAAAAGGTGAATTAAAAAAGTCCAAGAAACAACTGAAGTGCCAAAACTGCCTTTCTCTAAGTTGAAAAGTCTTTTTTTTTTTTTAAATAGAGAATGTATTGTTTTTGTTGTTTTTTTATGTCTTTTTTGCTTTGTTAAGATTTTTTTTTCTTTTACATGTTTGAAATAAATACAAATACAAATTTGAGTTAAATAATCTTTAAAAATCCCACTTTGATCGATTTTAAAAGCTTTCCCAGAGGTCTTTTAATTATTATTTTTAGACAAAATCTAAAAAACTGTGTTGCTTTCTAAGACATAGTTTTTGCAGGAGTTCATTAGAAATTCCTCTCTGAGTTGTGGCCAGAGAGCAATTTCTCAAAATCCCTTTGTTTGCACTCTCTCCTGCTAGCTTACAGCCCCTCACACCCCCAACCTAACAAAAATGATGCGCAGTATTGCTATCCAGTTAAACAGTTTTGAACCAGATGCCAGCTCAGACCAAGAAAATGAAGATGGATCTATTTGTCTAAAAGTGGATACATTGGAATGGAGAGTAGCAGACAGCTTTTTCAAACAACTTTTTATCGTCTCCTCCTGATTCACAATGATTTAAATAAAGAAATATTCAGAAATTCAGCTTTGATCTCTTAATAAATATGCTCCAGCACTATAAAAATGCTAAAAGAACATGCTAAAAAACAATTTGCATTGAAGTGGGTCTTTAAAAGAAAGAATTGAGTCCTACCATATGCAGCATTGCTAGGAAACATTTTAAAAAATGATCTTCTCTCTAAGAGAGCTTCTCTTCACCATCGTCTAAACACAACTCCAACAAGCTATTTAATGCTTGACTGGAGCATCGGGCAGCCTTTTATCTTTGTTTCACTCCACATACCTGAGTAAAACTTTTCAATTCCAAAATGTTACGAAAGGGCGCCGGGTCTCCGGGTTTGTAATCCATGAGCTCCAAGCTCGCCGCCTGTCCATTCCTGATAGAAAGCAAACACCTCTGATGTAGGTCAGCCCGCTGCCAGGGTGTCACTAAAAGCATTTCTAAATGATCTTCTTTCATTGGAGCATCTTTTTTTTTTATCTCGTGATAGAGATGGTATGCCATCTTAAGGTGAAACCTGCAGGGTCCTGATGGTTTTTTGCCTTTTCAATGCTGTGGAGGTGTGTGTGTGAGGACGAGGTGCTGCTCGGCAATAGATCAATGACTCTCAGTTCCCGCTGAGAGATATAGAACATACAGGGAAAGCAGCAGCTGGGTCCTTAAAATAGCTCCTCCAATTGCAGCACATCTTTAACCAAAATAATAGTGAGGTCTACTTCTGTATCATCCTTTTGTGTTAACTCGGGCCCTGTCAGAAGGAGCAAAGAGGTATCAGACTGGGGAGACAGAAAACTGGGAGATGCCTCATCCTTGTCTTGTGAAGAGATCAGGGTGTTAGGTGGCACGAGCGCCCACAAAAAAAAAAAAAAAAGTCCAGGGGATGTGTATTGAGATGGCTCAAGCGTGTGGCACGCCGGTGTCATCCATCAAATCCGTCAGTTTAGAGCAAACAAGTAATGGCTTCTGGGGAATGTCAGCCAGTCAAACACTCACAAACCTGCCCACACAGACACACGCATACATCACTGTCCACTTAAAACTTTCTGCTCCACAAGAAGAAATCACCTCAAAACCTTTGACCGAAAAAGAATGATCAGACTTGTGTTTAGTGGAAAGAAATAATGCGGCAGATAAAACAATATCGTACCTCATATTGTTTCCATGGTCTGGTCTGACAGGTAATTTCTTTCAGAAGCACATGACATTATCTCTTTTGAAAAATGATGTTTGTTTCAGCAGAATTTGACAGACGGGTAACATCCTCGCTCATTGATGCTTGTTGAATGACAATGACAATGAACACAAACGGTTGTAAATATGGTTACAGAAGTGGTTAGTTAGCACTGATTATCTCTAAATGTGCATCTTTTTAACAAACAGCTGTCAGGAGAAATCAACCAAATATTATTCAGAATTTGGAAGTTTTTTTGTGCACTGGCTGGAACATATTATTATTTAATTTTTTAAATTTTTTTTTACTTTTTTTCAGTTTTTTTAAAAAAAAATCTTCATGAAGGTGAAAGTTCAGGTTTTTCCCTGCATCGGTGCATCTATTTATCCTCAAAACACCATTTCTGAATTTAAAGCAGTGTTTTATTCATTGCTGCATTCTTCTCTTTGCCGTTATTGATTGTCTTCTCTGAACCAAGAAGTCCCAGGGGGGAACTGAAGTTCTTTCTACCTGACTATATATAGAACATCAAAACATAAAAGTGAAAAAAAATACAGATTTTGCAAACAATGAGAAAAGAAAAAAGGGTATCTAGTCACAACATGTTTTTGTATGTTATCTGGAGGAGGCTTGATAAGAAAAGACTCAGCAGTTCCTTGACCCATAAAATAACTCGGCGCATTAGCAAACAGGGAAACTAAAAATGCAACCTTAAATACGAATAAGTAAATAATTACAACAATGATGATTCCTGACAACCCAACTCATTAGCAGAGGAACTTTTGAGGAACCTCCAACTCATTGTGGAGAGTAATCATCAAGGAGACTATACAGAGAAACCCACAGAGTGGAAAAAGTTAAGCATCCTCCCTTTTTTTAATTTCTCTGTGTGTTTTCTTTTATAGTTGTGCCCCCTGCTGCGAAGGATGTTTCTCCCAACCTCGTTTCTTTCTCCACTCCCTTCAGCCCTCCTCCCACCTTCACTCAGCGTTCTCAGGGTCAATTAAGCTACAGTAACCTAACAGCAGTGCAGCCTGTCACATTCCATCCAGGCACCTTCAGCCAGTGAATACAACTTCAGTAAAACAAATGGGCTTTGAGGGAACCTGCTTCAGCAGCTATTACCATATCAACGACCCACTTCCTAAAGCGCGATGGACTACCTTGAGAGACCCTCTTTGGCCTCAGGCTGCCCTATGCTATTAATGTGTTCTAAGGAAAGGGTTTGCTCGGCTGCTTCCCGATCTGCTTTCCCAGCCTTGCGAGGTTCCCTTCATGAGAGGTCAAAATATCAGCACAGAGACTCACATTTCTAGGCATGTGTGCACAAGCTCACAGCATGGGTGGGCATTGCCACAGAGAAAAAAAAAAAAAAGCATCAAGCAAAAACTTTGATGTGCAGAGATTTTTACTGAGAAAACACGAATACACTTTGAACTACATCGACTCCCTGCTGTGCTGCTGAGAGGTCAGCTACTGGAGATACATCCATAGCATTACTCATATCTGCATGCATAGCTTCTTCTCAATATGCTTCCGTTTTTCAAACGTGTCCGTAATGGAAACCTCTAATCCTACATCTGTACTTAAACATTTTCCCACTGGACTGTCACTACCCAATGCTGGTACGGCCGAGGCTGTCACTTCCAAATCTAAGATCCTGACTCGACAAATCTTCAACACACCTTCAAAGGATTCCAGTTTTGTACGTTGAGCCCAAAAATGTTTATAGAAACTTGAATTTGAAAGCTAAAATCTTTCATAAATGCGCATATACATCGACCTTTAATAGAAAGTGGTCACTTGAAGGTGTGTTAAAGGCTTTAAACAACTAAGGGAAAATACGTATCTTCTTGTAGTCAAGAACAAAATGGCGCCAGACGATAAATCACCATGATGCACATCTTTCCTTATCTATCGAACAAAATCTGCTGAACTGATTGTAGTCTGAGTGACATAACCTGATCTGAAGTGTAAGTTTCTCCCTTTGTGGCAAATCTTTTTATTTTTCTGCTTCAAACTAGCAATTCTTCCTCTCACATCTCAGCAGTTGCCCAGTGCTGTCTGTTGCTGTACCAATGGCATTTTGTTGAAGAGCCCTTGAAGGACTTTTATGAAGTTCAAACTTCAAATAAAGTGCAAAATGTCCTTTATTCTCATTCTTGTAATGTTGCCTACAAGAACACATTTCTAGTTTTTCTCAAACCATCTTTTCAACTCTTTTTAGTAGTTTAAGAAAAGAGCAAGTCTGGGATGGAAAGTTAACACAGTTTGCTACTGTAAATTTCCTTAGAAAACTTTAATAGTTACCAAGTTCAAGGTTCAATGGTTTTTATTTGCTATATATACATTGACTTACATTGAAAGATATTGGAATTCTTGTGCAAAGCTCTGAGAGTCTCAGTTTAGAATTAGGAAAGAAAGAGGAATCACTGTACAAATAATAGACTCTAGAAGTGTATATACCAGAAAAAAATGATAAAATATAAAAAAATATATAAAAAAAAGTGTGTACAAGTACACGAGAGAACAGTAAGAGAGACATAGAATATTGCACCAAGTTATCCAAAATAAATTCAATCTATGACTGCAATACTCAAAATCTAAAGGCTGACTTCCTGTGACCTGACTTATATACCTTGAAGAACAACCTTGCTGCCAAACTGACTCAAAGGACAAAAGGAGGAAGTATCGCATGATTTCATCAGGCGCCTAACTTAAGTTTGTTTGCCTTATCTTTACATTTGATCTATTTGGTGGAGGATGTTTGTTCAACTGGCTCTTTGTGAACAACTGTTGCTCATGCTTTTATCCTGGGTCTGTGAAACGTGTGGGAAAACAATCTGACTTGACATAGCTCTGAGCCTCACTTAGTGAATCAAAGCAGTTTTGCGCTTTGTTTCAATATCACAGAAGGGGGAATTCACCAAATTGGAAAAACCGTGACTCAACATTCTTAGTTTCATTTTCTGTAAACATTGAAAATGAAAGCTGATTGTGCCACAAAGTGTTATATTTTCCTGAATATTCTAGCAAAACTTGTTTTATCATAAAAATCAATCTAGCCAAACTGCATTAGACCAACCTAACAATTTTTTTTTTAGTATTTTCCAATCACAATGGCTGGATTCCCTCAACAAATTAAAGTAGAAATTTCACAATTAAATTTGAGTGGATCACCTACCAAATTGTAAATCATTAATTACTTCAGTCCTTGTCCATAGATCCCAGCTGACCCCTCATTAAGCCATGTTGTCCAGCAGGTATCCGACGCCTGCAAAACAAAGAAAACCTGAGTCAGAGAATCCGGCTTCTCACGGATCAGATCTTCATCTGACCACAAAGTCATCTGACTCCCATGCACATGTCCGACTCACCGATACTTGATACACAGAATTCAGTCCAAATCCCTAACACCAGCGAGGAGTCCATACAAAACCCATAGGATGTCTTCAAACTCAGGAAACATCTTAATTCTGAGTGGTTTTGTCCACAAAGGTACACTCACAGACGTTCTCGACGACACGTAGAATTTGATTTAACACATCTGGAATGCGTTCAATCTTCTGTACTTCTGCCAGCAGCTTTTTATCTCATACACATAATTGTCCATTATGCACAACCATAAAACCCCTTGGAGCTGGATAAAGTTCCATCAACTGCAAGGTAATAAAATCCACTATTTGTTCTCTGTCAAATGGCTGCAGTACAGGTGCGCCTCTCTTTCTGTCCGTTTGAGAGATAGCTATCAGTTAAAAGGGTAACTAAAACCTCTTTCCTAATCACTCCCTCCTTTTTTTTCCTCTGCATTAAACCCCACAGTGAATAATGTCTCCCTTAGCTCTGTTTACTTGAACCATATGGCAGGCTCACTGTAGTCAGCAAACTGCTCCTATGACTTCCCAGCATGGTTTTTCGGCCGCGCTCTTATGACCACATCATATGATTTTTTTTTCATGCAGATCAGAACCATGAGCTGAACTCATGACGGGAGCGTTTTTTCTTTTTTTTTCCTAAAGAGGAAGACACCAGTGGTCTTTGAAAGCATGAGTGGCAGTAGGTAGTGATCATCATAAATTTGCTTCTGAGATGTGGGCAGGACTGTTGTTGTTCTCTCATTTCCCATCATCCATTTGTTTACACACTACTGCTAGCTTACAGCACCTCACAACCCTAACATAACATTACATTACCATTTTCTGCTCCTGCAAGGATTTGAATAAAGAAATGCTCCAAAATGCCTTTTTAACCTAATTTTCCTTATATATGTCCTCCACTTTGAGAAAAATACCACAAGAACATGTTGAAAAACACAATTTTCATTTGAGTGGGTCTTTATAAAGTTGAGACAGCCTTTTAATAAATGGATGAACTTGCTCGGCTAATTAAAATGAGTAGTGCTGTGTTGTAAAAAGAGATATAGGGTGTCAGAATAAAACGGTGACATGTAAATGATTAACAGGCTTGGAGAGCTTCACATCCCACAATGTGTTCTTATCTGGTTACCAGACTGGTGGATCTCATGCACGCAGAGGTAGCTGACCCGCGCTTCAGGATGACACACAGCCTTAGAGAAGGGAACGACAAGCAGGAAGGAAGAAATTGAGACGGTGACTAATGGATTGGCTCTCCTCTACTTTTCCTACCTGTTGGACGGTGTAGGCCAGTGGTTTTAAAGCCTTTGTGCAAACAGGATTTGATGGTGGGAAAACAGACACATCCGAATAACAAGCCTAATGTGCTGTGATGATGTCTGAGCAGTTTTGACTCATTAAACTGCCTTCAGAGCAGATGGGCCTACAGCCAGGCTTCCTCACTCAGATTCCAAATTCAATTTAATAATCAGGGGTTTTATTCCTCTGTTATTCTACAATCAATAAGCACTATTTGTGGTATTATTGGAATGAAATTAAACAGGGATACAACGGAGTAAACACGGCTCGCAATTTTACGAGAGTCGTTAAGTAAGATGAGAAGACAGCGTGTGTCCAAACCACTGTTGAAGCTAACCGAACAGACCAACAGTTAAAAGCCTTTTTTATGGTAGATTCCTCAGTTTCTACTCTCCACATAAACAAGGCACACATTTAGAAATCTACAAGAAGGCCTGAATAATTCAGTGAGCAAAACTAAGTAGGTTTAGAAAAGCAGCGAGGCTTTTTAACAAATAACAGAAAAAAAGGCCCCCAGTAGGCTGAGATGAATGAATCAACCCAAGCATGCTGTGAACGCGATCAGAGTCACTGTGAACAAATGCATTATCATGCGGGGCACTGCTCCACTCTTCCTGCCTCTCAGCTTGTCTGTCTTCTTACCTATCAACCTGCTCGCCTGATTACCTGCCCACATACAGAGCACCTTTTGTCCCAATTAAAGTGGAACGGATAAAGCAAAGTAAATTATTTCCTTGTCACTACATTTTGAAAACAAAATGAATTTCTTTTAGCTGTGGGATTCAAAGCCGTGTCTTCTTGCATTTTTTTGCCAGCCTCTCCAACAGGCTCTGCATGTCTTGTTAAATATCTTAGTTAACTCTGTGAGGCCGGACATTTCTCTGTGGCTTTAACCGACTCAATCCCTGCACGCCTGTCAGAACATGTAAGTGACTTGCTAGTTAGATCCTTACAAGAAATTCTCTCTGTCCTCAGTATATTTTATTCTAATTTTGTTATACGTGAGTTCAATTCTAAGAAATATCAGACTTACTGGTAGCAAATTTAAAATACCACTCCAATCATCTTTGGATCAATGTAAAAGTGTTCCCAGTGGTCGTTTTAGCCAAAATAAAAAAAAATCTGTTTATCAAAAATTTATTAAAAATTCACCTCTGTGCTGGGAGTTCTCCCTAAAGCAACCCCACCCCTATTTCCCATCATCCTTCTTCTTCTTACACTGTCTCCTGCTAGCTTACAGCCCCTAAAAACATAGCATTTTCAGTGCAAAAAAAAAAATGGCAACCACCAAAGACATCCACAGATTTATTTGTCTGCAAGTAGATGCACTGATATTGAGCTCCTACATCACCAGCTTTTTTTTGTCTGCTCCTGATTTACAATGATTTAAATAAACAAATACTAAGAAATGCAATTTTTAAATCTGACTTTTCTTTACATATGTCCTCAATCTTGAGAGAAATACCACAAGAATTCCTTAAAAAATACAATTTTCAGTGGAGTGGATCTTTAAAAAGACATTTTCTCACTTATTTTTAAAAAGTTGGGTAGCAAAAATATAATATAATTGATCTACAGAGGCGAGTTCATAAAGTTTTGTGGTTTCTTCGTGCTCATTACACTTTAACTACCAAATAGTAATGCTTGTGTATTAACCTTTTCTTCATCTCTGTCTTTATGATTAGTTCATAGAAACGAGTTCACACAGGTGAAAGCTTTATGTCTTCCACAGAGTTTGTCCGGAAGTACATTTCAAGTATTTAAATGTATTTTTTCCATATAAAAAGCCTCCTCATTAGCATATAAGGCTTTCTTCCTCTCAGAGTCAGCTCAGACTGCTGTCACCCCACACATTCATACATTTAATCAGCTACTGTGAGCAGTGTCCCTGCGCTGACTGGACTGTGAGCATGCATACATGTGTGTGTGTGTGCGCATGTGTGATGTGAGTGGGCCTTTGTGAGGCCTCCACTCAGCAGAGTGATGATAAGCACTCCCAGCCCAGCGCTCTGCATGAGCTGATGGACAAGACAGGCCAGGAACACTGGGAGCCTTGTGGTTGGGCGTATGTGTGTGTGTGTGTGTGCTTTGTGGTTAAAAAAAAAAAAAGAAGGAAGGCAGCGGCTGGGGACCGGGGTGCGTGTATGCATGTGTGCGTTCCGTTTTTCAACAGCCGCGCCACCAGACCATGCCACATGGCTGCAATTTGTTCATTAGCTTTGTAATAAATGTACACACACACACAGAAGTAATATTGTTCAGAGTTCTGCCTGATTGGATTGTGAAATAGAGGACCCTCCGGGGAATCACTTGTAGTCTGCCAGCCACTGTGACCGAGAGAATTTCTTAACAAGGACTGGGGCAAAACCAAGCGAAGCATGCGTACTCTTTATTTTTATTTTTTTCTTCCACTTTGAATTAAACTTAGCATAGTGTTGGTTGGTGGGTGCATGCTTGGAAATGTTACCACGTAATCATTTCGCTGTTAAAGTTGGTGTTTATGTGCTTTTAAAGACCCAATCCAATGAAAATGTTGTTTTTGGTATTTTTGAGATATTCAAGTGGCATTTTTCTCATGATAGAGGGTATATTTAAAGGAAATTAGGATTAAAACTCAATTCTTGAGGATTTTTTTATACAAATTGTGGTGAATCAGAAGCACATAAAAAATGCCAGTTGAAAAACTAGTCGTTTCCTGCTCCAGTCCATTCTGATGCATCCACTTGAAGACAAACAGATCCATGTAGGTCTTCATTTTCCTCATATTAACTGACTTCTGGTTCAAAGCTGTTTTGCTGGATATTCAATATTGCTCTCAATTTTTGTTGCACCAGTAATGTTAGGCTGGGGTTGTGAGTGGTTGTAAGCTAGCAGTAGAGAGTCTAAACAAATGGATGATGGGTAATGAGGTGAGGCTTACTCCACGCCAACAGCCATGCCTACAACTTATTGTGACTCGATCTTCACCCCCAGGGTTCTTTAAAAAAATATGTTTAATCTCAATAGGACTTCCCTGGTTAAATAAAGATTTAATAAATACATTTAAAAAAACTCCAAAATTTGAATTTCTAAGGAACTTTTGCCGCTCTGCAGAAAGTTTTTTCCTAGAAAATGGCTAAAAACAATAATCATAATTAAAAGACCACTGGGAACACTTTTGCCAAAGATGATCAGAGCGGGATTTTAAAGCATTAGATTAAATGGAAATAATCAATATTCACCTTGGTCCAATTACAAAAATTGATCATCATTAGTGTCTGAAGATGCCTGCTTCAATAATTGCCCTTTGTCTCCAGGATATCAGTTGGCCTGTGTTTGAGCAAAGCCAGCCCGGCCATCCTTGAGGGCAGCTCATAGACGTCTCCATCATGGTGTAGTAAGCAATATTAGATTATTTGACACTATATCCCCCAGAAAGATAATAGAAACTTGGCTGTGGAGAAAATCTAGAAACTGGGTCATAAATCTGTCTGGCCTCTTTTGGCTTGGAGATTGAAACCAGCAGCAAGGCTTAGTAGAAGAAGCTGCTTCTTCCACATTCAGTGAAGCTCATAGCCTCTGGGAGCAGATGACTGCTGCTCCTTCATGAGCATACAGATCACCTTACACACACAGGCTTTCCTCTGCTTTGATGATTGACACACACCCCACACACATGCATTCCTGCTTCCACAGATCCTCAGAGCATTGCAGATTTTGGACACACACACACACACATGCACCATTACCCCCATCCTCCACCTGGATTAATTCACCTGCTGCACCTGAGAATGCTGCCCCCATGATGTCACCCGCAATCCCATCACTTCAAAGGCACAAAAGCACTTCACGTCCATCAGCGGAGAGCACAAACGCACCCTCTCACTTTTCCCTTTGTCCCTCCGTCTCATAACGGCAATTCCCCTGCAGAAAGTCCACGTACGGAGAGGGGAGAATTACACTGTGTACACCACAATCGGGTAATTCTTTGGTTTCTGCCCACTGGCGCCCATTGCACGCATCCCAGTAAAAATGACAAGCTTTCTTATTCCTCTTTAATCTTACTGACATGAAAGAAAGTGCCCTCCTGCTCGAATTTGAGTGCACTTAAATATGTCTTGGATGTGTGTTTGAGTGAGTCTCTTTGTATACTCTCAATTGAGTGAAAGGTGGCTGTGTCTACTGAGGAGGCCATGATTACGGCACTGCGAGAGCTCCCGCTGGAAATACTTACAGGCTGGGCATGATGTGAAGAGACAAGGCGATAATACAACCACCACATTAGTGCCGGGTTGGCCATTAAAAGACCCAAATGAGATTATGAGGTCATATGGGAGGTACCAAGTCTACAGCCATAACAGGAAGCATTTCTCTGACCGTAAGGCTTAATTTTAAAGAAATCGGGATGTCAAGAAAATAAAACAAGAAATGCAGGATTTTTCTTTAGATCTTGTAATCTATCACTGAATGGCAATACAATAATGCCTAATTCACCATGGATTGCCATCAAACTCTCCAACCGAGCATGAAACAGGAGGCCTGAGCCCATCTTCCATTTTAGAAAACATTTCAATTTTAATGTAAATAACAGCAATTCAATGTACTGTGAAAACCTGAGATGCACCAAACCCATGTCTCAAAACGATACCCACTGTGAAAATATTCTTCTCCTCTCTTTAGGAAGCAAAGAACAGGAAAATGGAAATGGTTCACACACTTGTGTGTGAGGGAAAAATTGATAAGATGCACTCTCAGGAGGAGATACAAGATTCAACGCTGAGATAAAAATGGAATCCATTTTGGTTCTTGAATCACTCAAATCCTCTGTGTGAGAACCTGCACAGTGTGTTAGGCTGCCTTTTCTCTGTCATTCCTTCTTTCCTCTACTTAACTGCTCCCAACACTTCTTCGTAACATTTCCCTCTTCGTCTCTGCAGTTCCTCCACAGTTTCCCTCATTTCTTTTTCCTTTCCACCTTTGCCTCCCTTCACTGTTCCTCACTGTAACCAGCGAGGCACCCCGACACAGTCTCAGGTCCTGAAACTATGGCAACAGAATGAGAGAGCAAGCTCTCTCTATGATTAATAGATGAGAGATGCAGTGCCAATCGCTGGGGCCTGGGAGGAGGGACAGATGCACTCAAACAACGCCACACAAACACGCACACATCGTCGCAGAAAGAACACACAGTGACTTCACACACACTCTTTCCTCCCCCACCATTAGCCACCCTCCATGCTTTGTGGTACCGTACACGCAGGAAAAAAAAGGAAGAGGTCTGACATTATCAGCAGTGTCATGGCTTAAGAGCCAAATGTCACAGCGGCAGTTTGACGCTAAACATCAACAGCGCGCTCGTCCTCGCGCCAACAAACAAAAAGTAACCACAGATACAGAAGCGGAGCTGGCCCTCGTGAGTCCACGCACAAAGCGCTTGTTCCTGTGACTCACAGCTCGAGTCTGCACCTGTAAAAGCAAAGCAACAGCAGGACTGAGAACTGGGACATCATATTGTAACACAGTGCGCTGTGATTTACATCGTCTGATGCAGTGTGCAAAAACGGGGTCTTTTTAAGGCCAGTCATTCATCCATTTCTCAGGCACTTTCACAAAGCCCTGCTGCCTTTGGATTATCCCCTCAAATGCATTTGCTTTCCATTTGAGTAATGACGGGCCACCAAAGTGAGCTGTGACAAAGGTATTACCACATGCTAATGTTGCACTAAATGGAAAAAAATAAAGGACTTCAACTGCATTTAATCTGATTGTTTGTTTGCCATGCAAAAAAAAAAAAAAAGTGCTTTTCCATCCCATCGTCCATTCCTGCAGTAGTGATGTCCTGGCTACCACTTTTTAATTTACTTAATTTCTAACAACAAAGGCTTGCCAAGAATCAACAGTGGACAACAAGCGCTCGCTTGGTTCCTAATGCCGTGGGTTTTTTTGGCAGCAGCTAAAATAAAAAAAAATCAATTATGCTAATCTATTAAGAATGAAGAGAGATGATGACATGAAAGGCTGATTCAATAAACAGTCATTTCATGGGCTCATAAGGGTTAAGGCTAAGTAGGAAAGAGGAGAAACATTTGGAAACATGGGAAAAAATGGCACTGGATTTTAATGCTTGTGTTTGTGTTGCACTGGAGGAACAGGAACAACAAGCCAAAGCAAGTGATTAAAGACTGATTACATTCTCAATGAGCCATGCTGTGGATACATCTATCTGTGGACGGTAAGCAAAAAGGTTCAGTTTAAAGTCATACTCCTACCATATGTTTTTTTCTAGTGTTCCCAGTGCTATTTTAATCATGATTATGCAGTGTCATTTTTTTCAAGATCGCCTGTGAGTTGTGGGCGGGACTCTTGGCACAGAAGTTAGCATCAGCTAATTTTCCATCAACTCCTTGTTTACACTATCTCCTGCAAGCTTTCCCGCATGCACCTCACAGGCACAAGCTAACGTTAGCATAGCAAAAAAAAGTGATCAATACTGGAGCTGCATTGTAAAATGAAACATTGGATCAATTAACAAAATGTCTGTACTTTGTTACATTTACAAAAATATTAGTTTTTACACAATTACTTTTTTGAGTAGGATGAACCATCCATCAACCCAAAATTTTAATTTGACGAAAGCTAAAAATGTAAAATGTGACAATTTAATTAATAGATATAATTTTTCAGTGTATTAAGCTGCACAGTTTTGAAGCCGCTCAGACAGGAAAGTGAAGACGCTAATGGATCGATTTAACTGCAATTGCATCAGAATTGGTCCACCCATGGCAGTTGCTGCATCACAAACTCAAGTTTTTTCAAACCGCGGGTTTTTATCAGCTCCTGATCCATCACAATTTGAACAAAGAAACACTTTAAATCTTTAAATCTTTATTCATTTTATATGTGTCCTCCATCATGACATGATTTTCATTCATCCTGGAGATATTGAAGAAAACTCAATACCTACCTCTCACTGGTCTTATCTCATCTTCCTAATATTATTATTACCTTTATATAAATGAAAAGCATTCATCAAAATATTAGCTCAGCCAGTAGAACTCATAGTCGCATTAAATGAATGAGTTGAAGCAGCAGAAGGTTAAATGGAAAAATGTTTGTACAGAGGGGGAGTTGCGTCATGGCTTAAAGTAGGTTACAATACCTTCCTGTTTCTTTTTTCATTTTTTAACTGTTTTTGAACGAAAAAAAAATCTATGCCAAATGAAACAAACCTAATCCAAACAAATGAGCTAACGCCTCTACAGGAAAGTTAAGTTTCTGATAGGCTAACCTGTATTTTTACACCACGAGCGTGTACTTAATCCTACATAAAGAGTCATGACTATCATATTTTGCCTTAAGAAGAGGTTTGTCACTTTGCATTAAGGCTTCATAACTGAAGCAGCAGCAATTTAGAGAGATATGGAAACTGGAAAACGGGTTAAACATCAATAAATCACAGACAGATGAGTGAGAAGCGTTTGATGTTTTTTGTACTATAATTGTCTCAAAAACAACCCACACACCAGGGACATGCATCAATTAAACATGGCTTTTATAAATTATGCATAAATACACAGCGCTGAATGCTGGGTATTGACACTGACTGAATGAGGAGCAGTGGTTAACAGCGTTCGGATGGTCTCATTGTTTAAAAGAGAGGGCCAATTCATTTGAACAGCAGCAAAGCCATTTATCAATTATTCAGACTGCATCTGCATGTGTCGTTAGATGGCAAAGGTAAATATGAATTCTCTCTGTCCCTCACACATGCACATGCATACACACACAGTGTGACAAATTCTCATCAGTCACACACACTGTCGTTCCCATTGCTGCTGTTAGGGGATCGGCAGATCAAACGCTCCGCGGAGCATTGCTCCAAATACAAGCATCAAGTCAGGTCGCAGTTCTGTGTTCTGCTGCTCCAGGAGAACAGGCTGCTGTCACAAAGGTAATTGTACTGTATCAGCCCATGGGTTGTCAGCCTGTGATGGGTGTTGATTGTTTGAACCCCTCTCTGGTTTGTACCTTTAATGAAACTTTTTGGTTCAGATCCATTAAAAGATCTAAGATATCGCCTCAGTACTCGCAAATGCCTTAAGGTGGGCATAGTACAGAGAATAATGGCAAACTGCTTTAAAAAAAAAAAAAGCAGTCATTGACACAGTTTGGTCCTTAAAATTCATCCCAGTTTAACCTGCTGTAAAAGCATATGCACAAGAGGACCAAAATACTTTAGCTTTTGAAAAGAAAACAATAGTGTAGTTGCTTTTTTTTCAAAGTTGGAGTGGAAAAATACATTTCTTTGTCTTTTTCAGCTTTCTAAAACATATTTTGTTTTTTTTTTTGTTTTTTTTTTTTTTTAACTAAATTTTGCTAAAAATTAAGCTGCTTCTATCATGTCCTTTGCAGGTTTCATCATCTATAACTTACATTCAGAGTTTCCTGATCCATTTTTCTTTAGTTATTGTAAGAGGAGAAGAGGAGCCTTTGAGTGGGTGTTGGCAGTGGGGCTGCTGAAAATGGTTTGTGAGGCCTCTGCTCTCTCATTGCTTGTAAAAAAAAAAACCTAATTTGCAGTAGCAAATTTTTTATAATGACAAACCTTTTTTCTGAAGGTTGGAGCACCTGGTCCAAATTGCAAACGTTTGATTGATCTTTTTTAGAGCTCTGTGAGCAATTTTGACCCCCATTCACCACCACCACGACCACCACCACCTCCTGGTGGCTTCAAACCCCAGAACACACCCAGAGAGAGAAAGTGCAGGAGCAGGGAGGGAAAAACTATGACTCATTTGGGCAATTTTAAAATAATTTGAGTCACTTTTCATTAAATGATTTTAAAATTTTGATATGAATAAAAAAGGGTACTTTGGGTAGAAGTATTATACAAATTTTATTTTTTCTAAAGCAAATTTGCCACTCAAGTCTTTGGAAAATACTCATAAAATCCACTGTAATGTGTTAGTATTGCGTATTTTCAAATTAAATGCATCAATAAGTAATTTTCCATTGATAATTGATTAAATGTGAGATTTTTGTGAACGCATCTTGCATCACTTGTCCATTCAATGGATGTCGGAAAAGTTAATTTAACTGTCTAATCTCCAGCATGAGCTGTGAGATTCTGAAATGATGGTCCCATTTTTCAGTAGCCCTAACATCGATGTGATCCAGAACGGCTCCCGGGAGACCAGCGCGTCTTTATTCCATGCGAGTAAACAAGAAAAAAAAAGGATTACGCACGACTGAGAATTCTCTCTGTCTCTGTTTCACTTGTAGTAAACCGCCGTATTCTCGATGGAAAATGTCAACTATACCTTTGCAAGTTTCACAAAGTCTTCCAAATGCGTAAAAACAGAGCGTTGAGTCAACAAAGTAGGAGCCGTGAAGCTTGTGTGCACTTGTCGCCTGCGCCTGGCTGCATGGATCTAAGCCGCTGGTGCTGGAGACAGACTGGTACAGACACAACACGCGCGCAAAGTTTAAGAAAAACAAATAAATCTTACCTTCAGCTCATGAATGGATATGCCTCGAAGTGGATCTTTGGGTTTTAGTAATCCATTAGACCTTGTATTGAAATCAGTTGAGAAAGTCCTCGTACTGGAATAACAATGCGAGCGCTACTTTTCTCTTGCGCTTTTTGTGTTACATGCCGCGCTCAAATCACACCTCTTCACATCGGAATATCCATCGGAAATCCACACTGGAGGGGGACGGAGAAAAGGCGATGCTTCAGTTCTTAGATTCCTTTCAGATCAACTAAACACTCGGAAACCAACGGGAAGATACAGAGCTGCGCGCAGTCACTTCCACAAAAGCCGACGGTCATCCTATTTGGAGATGAAGCTTCTTACCAGACTGGAGCGGAGCGCAGCGAGACCAGCTGTCACCCACCCGACGCACACACACACACACACACGCTCACACATGTAGGGAGGAGCTATGTGGAACAGGAGCTATTGTGTCAATGGATCCAGTTAACTGACTTACTATTTTTA
The DNA here is from genome assembly GCA_003999625.1 of Oryzias javanicus. Lineage (NCBI taxonomy): Eukaryota > Metazoa > Chordata > Actinopteri > Beloniformes > Adrianichthyidae > Oryzias > Oryzias javanicus. Next base: position 8,861,943 of record CM012445.1, read on the forward strand.
CGCAGCGGCATTTCAGAAGAATGCGCGTCGGGAAGGAAGAAAACTGATAAAATGTGATGTTAATAGAGTTGTTATGGAACAGAAAATGTTATTTGGAATTGAAACACAATGCTTTGTTGGCTTTTGAAGTGTTACAGTGAATATAGGGTTGCAGAAGAGGCGTGTCTTTCGCCAATGCAACCTGGATGCTCATAGGGTCTCTCGTGCGCTCTCTCCTCCCTGGTGGTCCCTCCTGGTCCCAGGGTGACGTGCAAGGCACAGAAACGTTTAGCGTTTGTAGGAATTTACAAATGAGCCTTTACATTTTGGCCTTCCTCCCACCATCACCTCCAACAGCTGAAGGTTGAAAAAAGTTTAAAAAGTTGTTGCTGGGACATCTGATCAGATGTCAGTGATGCACGCTCCATGTACTCCGTGTCTCTTTCACAGACAACCAATGGAGACAACATTAAAATCCCCAGACTCAACACAGCCGAGCAGTTGCACATGATTTCAGATGTAGACAATAGGCTGTTTATCTGCCTGCACACACACCTACACAGACATTTAGATCACATGTTAGGGCTGGCCATATTATAATCAGTTAAAATCAGATGAATGTGAGTGCTTACAGGTGTGGGCTTGAATGTAATTGTGCTCCTGAGGAGAGGGCCCTGTCGCTGTCTTGTTTCTATAACTGTTTGATGGTAAATTGCTACCTCTGCTGAAGTCACACAGTTATACTGTGGTTGTTCATAATTTACTAACCTACTCCCACCTTTCAGCACCGCATGCTCTCAACTAAACAAAGCTCATGGACCATCACAGTATACAAGAAAGCATCACACCACTGACATTTTTAGTGTTTTATTATTATTAATATTATTATTATTATAGAACCCAGAACACATATAACCTATTAGAAAAAACAATTAATTATTATTAATTCATTTTATTATATAGCCCAAAATACAAAGAATTTGCCTCATTGGGCTTCATGCAGTAATTTTACAGTTGCAAAAAATAGTCATGAACAAGAAAGATCACTAAAGACTAAACAGACTAAATAAACTGGATATCCCTGCTAGACCCTCCCTCTCGTAAGGAAAAACTCTAAAAACCTGAATCAGGAAAAACGAAGAAACCTTTAGGGATTCCCACATGAGGGAGAGATCCCATCCCAAGTCTGTCACACTTGTTTTACTGAATGAATAAGTATTTTAAGACCCACTCCGATCATCTCTTGTGTTACTTTAGAATATTTAATTCTTTCAATTATCTTTTAATTATGATTTTGTTGTTTTAGAAAAAAAAGAAAACCCTAGTTTCTGGAGAGCAATGTCCACAGGCTATGTTCAGATTTATTCCCTTCTCTCTAAATAGTGCGTTTGACGTTTTCTAGTGCCGTTCAAATCTATTTTTGCGAAAAACCAGTGTGCTTCATTACTTACTACATTAGCGAATGTAGACCACAATGCATTGTTGTCAAACATTTTTGCAAAAAACGTATTTAAATATTTTTTTCAATAAACCATCCACATTTGTATAAACAGAACACAATGGAGTCATAAATAGACATCATAAAATGTTTGTATTGATTAAAATGTTCACTTAGTGAAATCCATTACGTCTAATTTTCCAGTTAAAAAAAGTAGTGAGTATCAACTCCTTCTAAAATTCTAGGGCACAAGATAGTCGTACACTATAGTTTTTAGTAGTTAGGGGTTAGGGTTGGAACTCAGGCATAGCCTAATTGTGGGTGGGACCCCGAGAGCTCTCTGTTTACAGCTTCTCCCGCTAGCTTAGAGCCCCCACATCCCAAACCAAAAGTAGTAGTGCATCATAATAGCGAGCAATTTTGGAGCTTTTCAGCAGTACATTTAAATGACAAGATAAATGACAAGTGAACACTTTTTCAAACTGTATTTCTTTCATCTGCTTCTCGTTAGCAAAAATTTAAATAAAGAGCGACTCAGAAATGCTATTTTAATCCTTCATCCATCTATTTTCTTAACTTGCTTTTGTTTAGTGAAATCGGGATATACCCTAGACAGGTCACCAGTCTGTCGCAGGGCTGCACAATCACACATGCACGCCTAGAGACACTTTAACCAATTAACCTATGAAGACGGTTTTTGGATTGTGGGAGGAATCCGGAGTGCCCGCAGAAAACCCACACATGCACAGGAGAACATGCAAATACCGGTCTCATACAGCCGGATGAGCCTTCTCGCACTGAGGCAACACCACAATTTTAATCTTAGTTTTCTTTATAAATGTCCTCCATCATTAGAAAAATGCCACAAGCACATGTTAAAACACTATTTTCATTGGAGTGGATCTTTTTAGTACATGAATGTGAATGAATAAAAGGTTGGGTGAGCCTAAACTCCCATTATACTAAACAAAACATCATACTTTCCCGTTTGATCATGATAAAGAATAAATATACCTCAGAAAAGTCTGGAACATTCAACTTTACAGATAAATTATGGAAAAGTGTAACGGTATTTGGAGCTGTAATGTTACATCACATAAGTAGGGTATTTGAGAAGCACTTTCTCTGCCTCCAACAGTTTATTGAAATGAGCTGTTGACAAGCACACAAATACAAGAAATGCTTGTGTCTCTTGTATCATTTCAGGATTCTGATGCCAGATTACATTCACAAAAACATCTTATTCTTTATGGAAGAATACCATTTTACTGCCAGAGTGTTAAAACTTCCAACATTTCTGTTTTTCTTCTGAAATTTTTTAAAATCTTGTTAGTGAAAATTATGTTTACAATAGTTCTGAAACTTTAAACATCCTGAAATTCTACCAAAAAGCTAAATATTTATACATTTTTGTGAAAAGAGAATGAGAATTAGCTAAACCACTAATGTGAATTCTCGTGCCTTTATCCAATTTTCTAATCATAGATTAAACTATAAATATTTCATTAATATAAGACACTTTTCTCCCTTAATTTGAAGGCAAGTAACTGAATGTTAATGTAAAATGTGTGTTGTACTCTTGAAATTTTGACAAATTAACTAAAGCAGCATTAAAAACAGTTGCTAATTTCCTCTTTCTAGTTTATTTTTACAATAGACTACATGTCTTTTTATTTTCATTTTTTTTATTTGACCCATCAGTTTTTCTCTCTTCATGGTTCTTACAAACATTCTGCAGGAAAGCGTTTTGCTTTGTGGGTGGCATGCAGGGTCGTAGCTGCGGCTCACTGGTGTGCAAAATGCACCCTGGTTAGTCTGAACTCAGGAAATATGCTCATGTCGTAGCTTATCTCACTTATCTTGCTAAAGTTGTCCCAGGCGCATTAAGACTCTGTAGAAGAGGTTGAAATGAAGCAACCATCACAGCTCAGACAGACGGGGACGCACAGCAGGCACAAGCCAGCAATTCTTCAGAGACTCCGTCAAGTTCATATAGCAAGGCTTTTCTCCTGACTAAACGACTTCAGCTCACAAACCCGCCTGTCTTCTCGCTATAACCTCCAGAACTTGATATAAAACTTTTCTTTTCCCAACCTTACAGCAATCCTCACCTCGCCAGCTTCTGTAATGTCTTACAAGTTATTCTCAGCCATGTTCTGGCCTGAAAAGACCCTGAACATATTGCAATTACCTTTCTCAGGTATATGGCGTCATTTCATTTTTTTTATAACATGCAATTTCCCGTGCTTTTGACATTTCACATTTTGCCTCCTGCCTCTCCCCAGCAGATGAAAGCAGTAAAAGAAGCTGTACCAATGCTTGAGTGTTAAGAAAAGCAAGTTTTCCTGCCATAACTCTGTTCTGCAACAAGAAATTCTATCCAGAGATGCAAAACTACTACTTTACATCGCATTTGAACAAAATGTGACTTTCTTTGTGTTTCTTGACTGAAACCTCTGCAATTTTTGGTCAATGTTGCCACCTCTATTTAGGTCACAGGTCAGAGATTATTCAGATGCACAAAAAGAAAAGGAAAAAAGCATCAAGCTCTGTCATAGTGTGGGGATGTAGCAGTGCCCTGGGCAAAAATAATCATTACTTGATGACAGCGCTAACACAAAAGGAGTGCATTAATGCCTCGGAGAGATGTGCCGCTTTTAAGATGACATTTTCTTGTAGCATTAACAAATTTTTCAACCATACATGGCTAGACCACTCTCTGTACACAATAAGTACCCGCAACTGAAAGGGCGGGTGCAGGGTGCAGGTCATGGATTGGTCGTCCTGCGTTCCTGACCTGTTCAAAACAAAGAATGTGTAGAAAAAAATGTTTGATTCCTAAGTGTGACATAAGCATGGACTTTTTTTCAATTCAATTCAGTTTTATTTATGTAGCCCAAAATCACAATACAGTTGACTCAATGGGCTTCAAACCAGTAATTGTACAAATATAGCTGGTTGCTAAACTAAACTAAACAGACTAAACTAAACTGAGCATCCCTTCCCTTAGACCCTCCTTCTCTGTAAGGAAAAAAAACACCCGATTCCGGAAAAAAAAATAATAAGAAGCCTCAGGGATGTCCACATGAAGCAGGGATCCCCTCCCAGGAAAGACAGGCGATGTACCAGGATTGTTAAAGAAGAATGATCTCATCTGACTCTACAAATACATGTTTAAATAATGTAGAAGATAGGCTTCATCCAGAGGGAACCGAGGAGACGAGCCAAAGGCGAGTTCTGCCGCCAAGAACAGGAACATGGACGAGCCACCTGGAATCTGGAATCTCACCAGCTCCTCCAGACAGGAGTGGGAAAGAGGGACAACACATGAATCACACTCCACACAAAGAGTGCAGTGGCATGCCTGCTATTCCTTTTTGGATTTTTTCCTCCACTTTCTGAATCTGAAGTGGTCCACGTGTTCATCGTATACAATCAGCTGTTGTTGCTTTACAACGTATCGAACATTTCTTTTCCAAACTTTATTTTTCTAACCTTGTTGCTTGACAACAATAAAATGCTGCTGGATAAGCGATCGGTTATTGCAGGAGAGGCAGAGGAAACTGGGGCCCTTCAGAGTTTTTTGTGATGGTGTCTTCCACAAAGGGAGCTGCTGGAGATGGATGCACTGACAGGAACAGGAAGAGGATTGAGGAACTGGTGCAGAGATCCGGCTCCGTTATGGGATGTCCCCTAGAGTCTGTGACTTCGAAGGGCGAGAGGAGGATTGCTCAGTAACAAAAAGAGGGGAGAGAAGCTGGTGTTTGCACTCAAAGTACTTTTAATATGCTTAAAGAAGAACAGTATGAAGATGGGGTGTTGTGTATGCGTCTGAATATGAAGTGTATGTTTGTAAAATGGAGCAAACAAACCAACAGAACCAGACAGATGAGTGCCTGCAGGGAGGCAGACGAGAACCCAGAGCTGCAGCAAGAGTTCTCATGAAAAGCTCCCAGGGTGGATATTTTATATCCAATCACCTGATTTCCAAATACCTTTGCAGGAGGAGGAGAAACTGGGCTGGAAACCAACAACACAGCTGAAACGGAGGGCCGTAACAGAGGATATCATGGAAACTGGAATCTATAGACAATCTTCTTCTTCATCATCCATGGATGCACAGAGGAGATCCTTCAGTCTGAGACTTAAACTCCTCACTGCAGGAAGGAGTGCTTTCAGATTCTTACTGTCAGCTGTTAGACTCTACTTGTCATTAAACTTTGAAGTGTATTCTTAGAGTTATTTATTATCTTTCTGCTGTTTTTGAGAGATCTGTGGTGATAAGGTAATTCCCCTTTGTGGGATCAAAACAGTTCTATTGTACTCACTTTGAAGTACCAGGAAATCTTCATTTTGTCATAGGAACTTCTTTTATAGTACACAAGTTTGTAGTACAAACATTACACGTATTTATTCATCCACAAGTAAACGGAAGTGACCCATCACTATGCACATATTTATTTCAAAGCGACGGACGGATGGGTAATGTTACTTGCATTCTTTCTGCTTGAGTTGATTCGGCTAATCATCAAGCTCCTCAGGAGCTGGACAATAATGACATTCATGTACATTTAAGCAGGGTAGGATTGAAAACATGTTGGATAGTGTGCCTTGAGGAACAGGGTAAGAATCATTGCTTTAGAAGCTTTTCCAGGTGTTGAACTTTAACCTGCTGGAGTCTTAGAGGTTGTTGTGTCTTTGCAGCAGCATGGTGTCCGTCTGATGCTTGTTCCACAACCTCTTTTATATATGGACCACATGAGCCGAAGCGTTTCTTGTTGTGACTGGCCTTTCCAATTTTTCCACGGCTGCTTTCTGTTTTTCTTACTTTTAACTAAAAATTTTTTTTTTAAATTTCTACTACAGGTAGAAGGTATAGAATGCTGTTTAATTGAACTGCTGTTAATCCTCTTGCGGCTTTTGAAAGATAAACTGTTCAGCTGTTGCTGACATAAAGTTGAAACACAGATGTTAGTCACGTGGGAAACAGACAGGAAAGTAGAGATTAAAAGGATCTAGCCTTACTCCAACACACAGTTGCCGGCTTGAAAGTGATACCATTGTGGTGGATAAATTTACTTTATTGCCTTGTGGTTGACTGTCTGTACAACTTTTAAAAGTAAATCAGTAAAGTGTACAAAGCCATTTTGCATAAATTCTTAAAGGTGTCCATTTTGGCAATTGTATTGGTCTCACAAGACCTCTAATTGTTACTCAATTGTTGTCAAATTGTTTTTATTTGACAGAAAATCAATACTTATTCCTTTTGACATGTTTTTTTTTAAAAAGACTAAATTAAAAGTTTCATCAAAATATGTCTAATGCTGTTTATTAAGAAGGGAAGTTCTGTTATTTTTTGTGTTGGTATAAATTCCACATTAACAAACATTTATTTTTTCACTACATATTATACTTTTTTTTAATTTGCTTTATTATTGTGTTTATTAGACTAAACTACTTTACATACATCATATCCTTTAACATTTTTCAGTTTTTATTGACTGTGGACAAAATAAAAATATAATAATGTAACAAAAAAGGTATCCCTTAACCAAGTAGGGGTGGGTTTATCGATCTGAGTATCAATAGAATTGATACCAAGTGTCAATACTAGCATGATGAGATCGATACTATTGATACTTTTGCTGCAGTTTTTCTTTGATACGTACAGTAAAGAACTTGGATTTACTTGCGCGGTTCATGCAAGCGCAGTGTCTATCTGTTTGCAGTGTTGCCAAATTGGGAAAAAAACAGCTCAATTTCATAAAAACCATCCAATTTGTGAGGGAAACTTCCCAATCTGGCAACGTTGGCTGTCTATAAACAGCGAACCACCTCCTCATACCTTGCTGAAATTATTCTATATTACATTATTTAAAGAAAAAAATGTTGGTATCAGTATCGGTATAGGTATTGATATCGCTGATACTAGCCGTGGTAATTGCTTGGTATCAAATCAGTTCCCAAATTCCTGGTACTGGCCACTGTGTCCCAAGACTTCTGCTTCAAATTTTTCTGCTTTCATTTGTGTTTCTCATTTCAAATAAAAGTTGTTTTTTTCAACAAAGGTTTAAAACTCCATAAAAAACAAAAAAAAACCCACTGCTTGCTGTGTTAATCAGCGATTTTGATACACGGTCTGTCCACACAGGAGTAACAGCTTTAATTTAGCAATTAGGCCTGATAGAACCAAATGATAAAGCTGTGTTTTTAACATTTATAGCATGGACAACCTTTCGTGTTGTGGTTTGTTATCCAACAATAAATCCAGACAAGAACAGAAACAAAAATGAATAATTTTGGTTTAATCATTTACAATTTTAGATTTGTGCAGCTGAACAAAAACATTTAGAAGAATTATTTTACTTCTGTGATCCATGTCATGTCGGGTTAAAGATTATTTCTAATATCTGAATTTACAATAAAGGCCAATGCGAGCATTTGTTAACAGACTGAGTAATGTTTAAAAATAAACCTGGCCTTAACCACATGATAATCATCTTTTTTCCTATTGATCCGTGTTATATTTTAGAGTAAGTCCTTCATATTAAGTCACTCAAACAGTATCTAAATCCATGTATCATTATTTTTTTTTAAAAAGAACTTTTTTTTAAAAAAATTTTGTAGAAACTGAAAAAGTTTGAGCATTTTAACGGACTAAGCAGTTTTTCTAACCATTCCATCTCAAACATTTCTGTAGAATCTCTCTTTTTTTATTTTATAAAAAAAAGCAATCTAGTAGGGTGTTAATTTTTGTTTTTTGTTTCTATGTTTTCTGTATTTTATTGTAATTTTATTGTAATAAATTGTATTTTTCACCGATTTCAGTTTATACCAATACATATACCAATAGTTTGCACTTCTTCTCTCCTGAGAGGTCAAATAAAATACAAATAAGATATAGCATTAAGTATGAATTACCCTGTATTACAAAACAGAAAATTAATCCCATACAACTTAAACTAAATTAATATTTTGGCCTTTTTAGTTTTAAAGCAACAGCATTGCTTAAAATGTTTCATTTGAACTTCTCATTTAAGTTTCATTACCCTTGATAAGATATTCATTTATAGTACTTAACACTAAAAGTTTAGCACTGTGAAATGCTTAGTTCCATATCAGCTTTAATACTACATAATTATTTTTTCCTTACTGTGTTTATTACATATTTTTTACCCCTTTTTTCCCATATACTTTATACAATCACATGAAGTAGTAAAAAAAAGCTGTTGTATGGGTCACAGTACAGGTAAATACTCTCACAGAGCCACTTATTAAGTAGAAATGGTACCAGCAATTCAAAAAACTGTAATTATCTTACCCCTGAGCTGCATAATAACGATCATCAGACCCCAAAAAGGTAGCTCACACCAGGAAATGTCACTTTCACCCACACTGTCAGTGGTAAATATGTGCATTTTATTCACATTATGACACACATGCAAACATTACCTCTAATAAGGTATCAGCACGCATGAGAAAAACCCACAAGAATCACAGAAGAACATTCATTTTCAACACCATCTCTGTGCCAGGTAACACTCTCACACGGTTTAATTGGTCTCCAGGAAATTTCAAGCTGACTTTGTCTTGTGCATCTTCACTCAGGCAGCTGAAAGTTTTGGAAAACTAATCTTTATTCCAAGAAGACTCTTCATGTAGCAACTTTAAAGTCCCACTCCGATAATCTTTTAATCTATTGTTAAAGCATTCCCAATGGTATTTTAATTATGATTATGCAGTTTTTAGTGCAAATAAATATAAAAATAGGACATAGTTTCTGCAAAGCAGCAGCAGTTCATCAGAAATTTGCCTCTGAGTTGTGGGCATGGACTAATTTTCCATCGTCCCTTTGTTTACACTCTCTTCCCCGATTGTAGTTTGTATGTACCAACTACAAGTTTTTTCAAGCTGCTTTTTTGTCTGCTCCTGATTTACCACATTTTGAATAAAGAAATGCAATTTCATTCTTCATATTTTTTACACATGTCCTCCATCATGACAAAAAGATGTTAAAAAGTGGGTCTTTAAAACATGTGTTTGAGAAGAATAATGTTACAAATTTGATCTGCGGCATGAGTTCAAAGCTGAAAAGCTTTTGCATGCTTGCCACGAACAGTCATAAACTGACGTTTACTGCTTTTAAACATCAGCTTTGTCATCATGTGCAAACCTTTCAACTCCTATCAGTAAATGAGCAATAAAATGAAAATGTGATGACATAATACGGTATTTGATATGTTCTCCAGCTCTGCTAGACTGGACAGAATTTTTCTTTTTCAGTAAAAATATTGCTAGTAGTTGCCAAAAACATTAAAACCTGTATTAGAGATTGGCTCTGAGTGTAAGTCAAAAGGCATTTGTGTCAGCATATATCTGCCAAACGCAGGTGTTTGAGTGTGCCGGTGACCCATAATGACATGGCTAAGTAAGGTGCGTTAATAAAAATGCTGCCATGTACACACACAGACGCCATCCGGCTGGGCTCCGCCCCAGCCCTCTTCAGTTTCCTCTGTGCATCGAGGGTTGCATGAAAGCCATGAATAAGTCAGCATTTCTGCATGATAGCTCTGTAACTGGGAGTGACAGTTAGAGAGCATAGTCCTTAGAATCTCAGATGGGATTTCGTGTACTCGTGTGTGTGGACGAGTACAAGGCTGAGTGCTGGTGCATGTGGGCTTGTGTCCTCCTTGCCCCCCCCCATTCTCCTCAAATGGACGTCATGCTGCTGATGAGGCCTGAAAGTGAGGCTGTTGACGTCAGCTGCAAATTGAGCTGTGAGGTGAGGAGCCATTGAGGGTTCACATAGACAAAATGAGTCCTCACATAAACAGCTGTCAGCATTGGTAATCTTACATGTAAATACCAAGCTGATAATTGAATGTTCTGTTTCACATAATAAAGCCAATATACAGTGGCTACAAAGAACTTTTTTTAATATGAATTTTAGGGCTGGATATTTCCAATAATTTCCAAAATTGATTCAATTCGATTCACCAGAGCCTGGATCATTTTGACATTTTTGATTGTTTCAATTCAATTCAATTTTGAGTTTACACGGTTTACACATTAAAACACATTTGTTAGAAATACAGACATAATCTATATGATTTGAAGATTTTCATATGAATCTGATACAGTTCATATACTAATTTTTTTTTTTGTAAAAGTATGAGGTTGTTAATGCCATACATTGTTACATGGATTCTCAAATGGAGAAGCTCCAACAATTGTTCTGCTTCTCCTGGAGGGCGTTTCAGTTGGCCACTAGGTGCCGATTGCAATTTAGCATTACACCTTATTCCAGAAGAAGAAAAAGTATGAGCAAAAAATGTTTAATTCCACAAATGGTTACTTTTAGAAATATTTCCTCAAGAAATTTTGGAAAATTTGTGTCTGTGAGTTAATAAAGATGTTAATTAGTCAGCAATGTATGTTTAGGTCGACCGAGCATTAGCTTTAGCTGTGCTATGGGAAATCCATAATACATTAGCATCAAGCTAGCGGACTTTAGCTTTATGCATTAGATTGATCTCTTATTTTATGAATCGATTATTGAACTATTAAACCTAGATCAGTTCAGGCTGGCTAATCAGTTTTATCTACCCATCCCTAATGAATATAATAGAAACACAGGAATATAAAACCACACCAGTGTTTTATTACAACAGAACACAACAATACGGACAATTAAATAAAGATTTTTTACAAATTCAACAAAGAAAATTAATTTTTTTTAACTGCTACAAGTTTTTTTTAGTGTTTGGACAGGTGTGTGGGTGTAAAAGTGAAGACTTATCTTTGATTTTTCCTCATTTGAAGACATCTTATTTGTCATGGGTTTCCATTTCTTTTAAAGTTTTTGGCCTTTGACATATATTTTTTTTTTCAATTCAAGCCTTTATTGGGTTTTGACATCAAATAATATTACACAGATAGTATATGCAGCATTTCATAGGTCAAGTTAGCAAAACAGAACAAAAAAAAAAAAAAAAAATATATATATATATATATATATATATATATATACATACACATATACATACATACATACACACATACACACACATATATATATATATATATATACACATACATACATACACACATACATACATATAAAAAAAGAGAAAAATAAATAAGTAAATAAATAAAAAATAATAAAAAAAAAAAAAAATAAAAAAAAAAAAATAAAGGAGCAGAGCAAAAAGAACAAAACGAGGCAGGTTACTATTATAGATCTAATTAATACATAAAATCAAAAGCAAGTAAAGATTTTCATTTCATATATTTAACAGGTTAGAGATAAATATCAGATGCAATACCGGAATCACTCATCTTGCTGATCCTGTATAGTGACATATTGACATATTTTTAACTATTTCGATGCCCTGAAAATATTTCCTAGACGGTAAAATGTGCATGAAATATAATCTTTGGCGGTTAAGATCTGGGTCGATGATGCCTCACGTGCTTGGAATGATTTTTGATGTATAAACCTCAGAGTCTGGGTGTTGAGAGTTGGAGGCCAGACACTTCCAAAGCATCGCTCCAGGTGGAGAACGGGGTGGAGGAGGGCCAGCAAATCCTCTAGAATTCAGAAAGTGACGACCATTATGAATTTAAAAGTAAAGAATGATAGTGATAGGCTGCAAAGAAGGCGAAGGTCTGTAGAGTTTCTTAACATACCAGTATAGCTGTAAGTGAAGCAAAACTTCACAAATATCCTTTTGGCTCTTATCGTATAACATTTTACATTTTAAATTAACACTGGCCCTCAAGACACAATGGGGAATATAGCCATGGCAAAAAAGGGTTCTATTTTTGCAATTGGAAGCTTTAGTTGGTGTCTGGCAATAACACAATTGATTATTTTTACTGAAACATGATTCTGAATATATTCCTGGTCCCAAATAGTAACAATATTCACACACAGTAGTGCTGATAATTATTGCAGTATTGTCTGGAAGCCTAAAGCCACAGGAATCCAACAATGTCACAGGGACTCCTTCAACTTTTTTGAAGGTTTTGTTTATTTCCAAATCATTGCAACATTATTTTTTTTTAGGAAAATGATCTTTACAAACACTCTTGCACTTCAAGATATCCATATTGTTGCTCGTCATGTTGCAGACCTTATATCAGTTGATTTATAAACCATTATAAGCCCATAGAGGAAAGTTAAACATAAGCTAATCTTTTGTGTTTATTTTCAATGTATTGTGAATAAAAAGTTGACTTAAAGTCTTGCTGCCCTCCACAGTTTTTCTCGAAAGCGGCACAACCTCCAACAGATCAAGAAAAAGGCGATTGTGTGAATTTGCCAATTGTTATTTCTGTCTCAATGCCCAGCCCAGCGATCCAAATCCAGATCTGCATTTATCCCCAGCATCTCTTCTTTCTCCGTGAGCCTGAGCTTGAACCTCACCTTGAGCATGGCGGCTGATTTAATGACATGTACACACGGTCGGTCCCTGCTGAATAAGTCATCCAGCCTCTGCTTACACACCCAAAGGGCTCATCTATTTTTCAGTCCAGGGAATTTTCTGTCTCCCTCTTCTCAATGCAGCTCAGTCTGCTCATCCACGACTCCTCTCTTTGCTTGCGTGTATAGATATATATATGTTGTTTAACATAATCGGACATAATTACCGCTACACCTCTCTTGGTTCCTGTAAAGCCCTAATGGATTACTTCTATTGAATCGTTGTTGTTTGTGGTTGATTGGGGTGAAGTGGCTTGGATCCATGTAACAGTAGGAGGGGGGAGAACTGAAACTGAACTCGACCTTGAAAAACCACAGGATCCCCACTTAATGTGACACCTTGCTAACAACCTTCCCTCGGTGTTTCCCAATCTTTAATGTGTTTTTAAGTTTCCGTTCCGTCTGCAGCGATGCATGACAAGAACACACAGATGCTAAATACGCGTCAGTTTCTTGGTGTCGTCGGAGAGTTCCTGTCATTTCGGTCACATTCTCTGAGTTCCTCCACAGCCTTCTCTGGCTGTAAATGATTGATGGGTGAAGACAAAAGTAAATGTAGGTCACTGTGGGTGATGGTCAGCAGAAATGACATGAATAAGATGGAGATAATAAGCAGATATTATGAAGGATAATGTTCTAACCGCAGCCATTCAAATATGATTCATATTGTACTGCATATTTTACCAAAACAGATTATAATGAGTTTAGTGATTTGAAATGTTTAATAATTAGAGGATTTGTACCCTGAATTGTCTTTTGAAAAGACAGTTATAGAATCAGGTTCCCCCCAAGGTACTGATCACTCAAGTAAGTTTGACAGAAAGTTGTTAAAATATCTTTGAACTTCGCTGAGTTTAAATATCTGTGCAGGCAGTTTGTTACGACAGGAGACTGTAGAGATTCCTGGGGTAATTGTTTCTCATCAGCACTGCTTTTGCACCGAATGTGATTTGTTATCAGACATTGTTTGAGAGCGATGTGCTGCGGACGCCTGCTCCGTGATTTCTGCCTAAATCATGTAAAAATATTCCCCTTCTCCTCATTAAGCGAGTTCCCTCCACGTTCCCTGAGACAGGAAAACGATGCCAAAGAAAGAATGGAGCCAAAGTATCAGACGCTAAAGAGAGTTCAAAGAAAGTCAGAGCACATCAAGGCAAATGGAGCTCAAAAACACCGGCAGAAGTGGAGTGCTGTCTTAGCATCGGAGAAGGAATCTACAATTTATGGATATCAACAACTTTGTGATGAATTTGAAAAAGAATATATTATCTGTATTTATTTTGATGGGGATATTTTGTTGCAAAAAAAAAACTCTGAATTTTATGAATTTGAAATCTTGAAATGAAATAAAGACACAAACCTTTACATCTTTTGGTCATTTCTGCTAAAAACCATAAATTATTCTATCTTAGTACATTGTTGTGTATCATAAAATATTCACTGCAACATTACATCTATATTGCATTGCTTTGCCCCACATTTTGGTTAAATTTCTGACACACTTTGAGTGGCATTGGGGCTTGCAGTGTGTGGCAAGTTATTTTATTTTTTTTGCCAAAATCTCCTTCCCTGAGAGATGTTGGTTCACTCTCAGATTGTTGTTGAGGACACTGAGTGTGTGCGGTATCTCTGATGCAATCTGAAGATCTGCTGCAGACTCAACAAAAACACTCTGCGGGAGGCATGAGGAAACTGATGAAGAGAGCAAGAAAGATTCAAATGAAAGGCTAAATTGTGGGGATGAGAAAAAAGATCATGGTTGGACTCAAAGACATAAAGAAAAGGGGGTGTTTAGGGCATACAAAAGGGTGTCAAGGGTAAAGATTGAAGAGACGGTGGAAGAAAAAAGAAAAAATGGCAGGTGATGGAGGGATAATGACGCAGGGAGGATCTGCTTGACCTTTTTGAGACCTCTTTCTGGATCCAGCTGCTGGGGAGGAAGGTGGGTGCAGCAGCCCTAATGTGATGGGATATCCTGCCTGCTATAACCCCTCTTCCTCTGACTGCACCGTCCGTTCCCATCGCTTACAGTCACCTTTGCAGGATGACTGTACTCAAAAGCAGGTTAAGCACAAAGGGAAAAACACTTAACAGGCGCGGTGACGCACACACGTCCCCGCACCAGCAGATAGAAGCAAACGTACACACAGATGGAGGGCCTTTGCTCATGCTGACAACCAAAAACATGCACACAAACTTGTTTCTACATTCACAGCGAAGGGCGCTTTCACTCAGGTCACTGCATCCGCAGAATAGGACGGCGTTGAAACAGTAGCACAGAGGTCATGAGCTAGAAAGTCTGCCAGCGTTGGCAACAGAAAAAAAAACAATGTTATCATGCAGCACAAGGCTGTTTGCTTTTCAGAGCACTAACAAAACCATGTAGATACATATTAAATCAAATAAACA
Organism: Oryzias javanicus; assembly: GCA_003999625.1. Taxonomy (NCBI): domain Eukaryota; kingdom Metazoa; phylum Chordata; class Actinopteri; order Beloniformes; family Adrianichthyidae; genus Oryzias; species Oryzias javanicus. The sequence goes on from CM012445.1 coordinate 8,877,254, forward strand.
CATGGACCTGAAGTAAAATATCTATCTGTGATTGCAAGGCTGTGGATGCTAGCAGCTTGTTTTTACCATCATGCATCATTGGGGTTACTTACATGTGTCCCTGCATATCTGCACGCTAAAGCTCACCAGCTTGTGGGTATTTCTCTGTATGGAAAAGTTGCCTCGCCTCACAGAACCATCAAAGCGAGGCCACACTGAAACTTTGGACCCCGTTTGGAATCGCCCTCCTACCACCAGATCCAGTAATTACAGCCCATGCAAGACATCAGCATTAAAACCCGTCAAACCACCTTGCAATAATACCACAAAGCCTTTCCAAGACAACTCACATTTCAGGGGGAAAATAAAAAAATCCTGGGTTACTAGGAGGAGGGACTGAATCATCCCTTCGGAGCAGCTGGAGCTCACTGGAACAAGACCAGACACTGGACCATCAAGATTGATGTTTATTTGGACATTACCATGAGTGTAAGCACTGATAAAGGTTAATGGTGTTTGCAGATGTTTTTCATAAGATGCTATTTCATGTTAGAACAGGACTATGGGCAGAATTTAGACAGTGGGGTTACACTGAAATGCATTAACACTTCACTGAGGAGTGGATTCAAAAGGAGAACCTTTTCAAAGTGTGTTTCAACACTGCCCTCTGGTGGCTCATTGTGTCTCTGCATTCCTTTTTCGTTGCAGTTTCATCTCGTTGAAAGCAACAGAGGATGTTATTGATGGTGATGATAACAGGTGAGAAAGGAAAGGTACACCTTGAGCAGGTCATCAAGCTCCGTGGATTTATACTCCTTCAACTAAAAATCCAAACTCATCAGAACATGCTGTGAGAGAAACCAAACCATTGAAATTCCAACCACAAAGATGCTGAAAGGAATTGAAAAAATAAAACATCTCACTGCTACTTTTTTTTTATCATACTAAAGATTAACCAGACGGAACACACAATTCAGATTGTTAAAATTCAGAAAAGAGCCATTGTTTATTTTTTACACTTTTTTTACATATATTTCTTTATTTTTTAAACAAAACAAGACAAGTGAACAAAATGACAAGACTATGATAAAGTGAACAGAACAAAAGAACAGGATAAATAAAACAAACAAAGTTTAAAATGAATGAATTAGTATTTTCATTAATTGAAAAATATAACTTTTATTTAATTTTTTTTAAGTATTTCTAAAATCCCTGAGATAATTTTTCTTTTTGCATTTTTACTGTATTTAAAATACAATCTAGGCACCCCGATGAGTAAATACAGTTATCAACATGGCAAATATATTGTAGACTAGAATTTTATACAGGGTGCTCCATTAGTCTCCAAACATAAGAAAAATAAACATTTCTTGAAATTATTTATATAACCCTTCCTGTTTTTTTTTTTACTTGACAATTAGTTTTGCCACATAGTTGATACTCATCCCATATTTTCTGTTAAATGCTCTTGCAACATACAACTGCTTGCTGAATCAGCCATCAGGATTATTTCAATTTTATGCTCTTCATTCAAATGCATTCTCTGGGATATCTGAAATATAGGGAAATACATGTTCGAACCACATATCTATGGAATCTATTATGTCTCCTATGCATGGAGACTTAAGCAACATCCTGTAAAGTTAAAAGAAAAAAAATACTTAACACTTGATTTTTGGTGATTCTGAGCAGAATATTTCAAGTTCAAGATCCAGTAAAATACAAGCAGTCATCACCTAATGCTTTGTGTTTTTAAGAAACAATGATGTCAATATTTCCTGTACAAACAGCCAAAGATCTGAGATGGTGAAACCAGAGATGGTGACGGAGTGACATCGAGGCAGATGTTGTGTCTGCCTGTGTCCAGGTGTGTGTGAGAAAACAGGCTTTGCTTTCTTTGACACCTTTCACACCTCTCTGTGCACTTACGTGACGCCTTGAAAATCCAGGTGTGTGAAAACAACACATGAGAGTTTGCATGGTTACGTTGTAAAGCACAATGCTTATTACTGCCGTGACCTACTTCCTGACTCAGATATCAACAGTTTTCAGCATCACTTACTGTCGACAACCGTCCCCAATGCCACTGACATGTCAGCCATTTTTAATTAGTCATGAAGAGTGTCTGTCCTATTTATCTCTGTGTGCCTTCAATGGATGTTGATGCCCCTAACCTCTTATTCAACCGTACATTAAATAGCCTCTCTGGTGGATAATGAGCAGATACATTTATACACATTAGTTTGTTAAATAATAAAGCTTAACAGTAACATTCTGATGGTTATCTTTTGAGAAACTTTGTAAATGTTTGATATTTTTTTATTAATTTAGTTTTTATAAAAGTGATGAATCTAACGTGTTTATGAAGGAATGTCAAAAAGATAACATACACTAAAAAAAAGCCAGTCCACTTGCTAAGAAACAAGTCAAACCCACTGTACAACAGCGACACCCAGTGGAGACTTCTGGTACACACGTGCTCTAAACACTTTCCATTAATTTCACTCCAGATTAAAAAAAAAAATAATAAGACTTTTATTTACGGTGCATTAAAAATCCAAATAAAACTAGAACATTTAAGTATAATGTTGTTTATAATATTTCCTGTCTGCCTCCTTGATATGGTGTCTTTTTTGCAGATCAGGTGTGTTGAAGGTTAGTGCTGCTGAACACCTGAAATTGGATATTGTACAAAAAGACAGACAAGCAAAGTCAAGCTATGTTAAAAGGGAATGTGTCAGCATTTCACAAAAATGAACCAACACACATTTTCTTTCTAAAAAAGACAGCAATTCAAAAAAAACTTAGAAAGAAACATTTAGCAGAGGCTATGGCATTAATGAGAAAACTTACAAATGAGGAGAAATACATCTTAGCTGGATGTTTAAAATTTTTTTCTAGCATTTTGTTAAATGTGGTAAATAGTTAATTTAATCCAGTCAGTTTAATTAATGGTTTTCATGTTGCCTGCTGGTAAACATTAGCAGCAGTTGTAAGTGAAAGACCTTTGGTGGTTTAGTTATAACTTTCCCTTTAAGGATCAAAGGTTATTTGGACGGTTTATGAAGCAATTGCCAGCTCACCTTTTCTCTACTTTAATGTGATTTGGATCATAGTTTCTGCCAAAAACTGTACTATTAGAAAACTATTTTTATTATTAAGCTTTTTGGACCTGGCGTCCACATGCATGGACGTCACATTTTGGGTTTATTACTACAGCAGGTAACTCATCTTATTTGGAGCCCTGTGACTACAAGGTTAGCTCAAATATTAGCTCGGGTCTCAAAAGGTTGAAGTTCTCTTTGACTGCTTTATTTCCAAGGGAATTATTTTCCTTAAACATGATTTTATGTTTCAAATAATAGACTACACATGATGCAGTTATTCAGCTTCAGTAAATTATTTATTTTTTATGCAGGTTAGCCCATAAAGACCTATTTTTCCTTTAAAAAATAAAATGATGAGGAATGCACCACAAACCAAGTGAATCACAGAACCCATTTTTGATATTTTTCTGTTACACTGACGTCACCATGGGGCCTTATGGGTTAAACATTTTCCTCAAACAATTATAAGTAATCAGTCAATGTATTGAAAAAAATAACAGAATTAAATATGTTGACTGTTCTATAAGGTATAATTTTTAAAAACCCTGCAAAATGAATGTAATTATTGGATTTTGATTTACAGGTTTACATTTATTAATAATAGAAAATTATTAAAACATGTATATTTTCGTTTTTTAAAGTTATTTATACCAAAACTATTCATGCATAACATTTAGTTTCGTTTGTGTGTTTTGCTTGTTTGTTTGAAGATTAGTTTGATTTTTTTTTCAACCCAGCTCTAATGAATAATTCTAATGCGGTCAAAAGGCCTATTTATAGAACTCAAAGTATCATAAAAAATAAGATATTATGATAAATCTAGTTTTGCCGAACCTGAAAAAAAAACTTTAGAAAACACTGTTAATATTTCTATAATCTTTCACAAAATATTACTTATCCTATATACAAAAACTATCAAATAAACCTAAAATATAAGAACAAAGTGCAAAAAGTGTTTAAATGAAAGTAACTATTGTTGTAGTTCTACTGAGCTGTCCCTGTCTTAACTCCGCTAGTAAAATTACTTCAAAGACCACAATGCATTGCGGCGACACAGTCGTTATCAGGACACATCTTCAACCCAGGGGAAAGCTTCCTCTGTAAACGTTTAATTTAACCTTGTCGAGCAGGTAGTTCCTTCCTTGAATTTTATAAAGCAGAGAGTTCCTTACTTTGACAGATATTGACTTTCGGCCTCTTAATGCGTTCTATATATCTGTCACTGCTAGCTTTGAGGCTAATGAGCTCCCTTAAAGAGAGCTTCTCAGGCTAGTTACTAGCTAACCTAACTGAGAGAGGACAACGAATCAGCAAAGCTGGGACGCTAAATTCAAGAACAGCAGCGGACAGGAGCGACACTTGACGCAACACTTATATGATATGTCACGGAGAAACACTACTAAGTAAGTAGCTAATCTGTTCGTCAAGGTTTTCCTTACATGTCAGATTGTCCAGTAACAAATCATGGCTAGCTAAACTTGAATCGTAAGTTGGTGTCACAAATTGAGGAGAAACAAAAAATATGGTATCGTGTACATAATGATGATATATAAACATTTGTTTTTAAACCGGTGGTGCTTGTGGTTCTGAGCGCTGCCAACTTTTGTCACAATACGTGGCGTCAGTTGTATTTTAACGGGCTCGAGTGTGAAATGTTGTCACGTGAGTGGCCACAACACAGGAAACACAGATGCAGTCTTCTATTACAAAAATCAGATATAAAATGTCCTAATGCATCCGCGAGCTCTGCTCTTTTTGTGAGCGCGTGCTACTTGGGTACGTGGTTCTTTCCTCTTCTTCTTCTTCGTTTTTTAAAGACAACATTTACTTTTTATTTAAAACAGCTACTGCTGGTCATGCTAGCTGCTAACACTGTGTGTGCTATTGTTTTTCTAGACATGTGATATGGATTTAAACGGTTTTTCAGTTGCAAACCTAAAAGGAAATGGTTGGACAAACACTATTAAAGATGTTTTCAGGCTAAAAAGGAACAAGCAGGCTGCTAAGTAACATTGTTATCCTGCACTGACCCACAAACACATCTATACTGCACCCTTTGCACAACATACACTAAACTTGTTTTGCTGCATACTTACAGAAGTAAAACTTTTTAATGTTTATCCCCCCCCCCCACACACAACACACACACACACACACAACTTTAAGGACATGAATTAGGTTTCTGTTAGTTCTTAAGATGAAATTTCATTTGCAGAATAGTCTCTTGTCAACACCAGTTTCCTTGTACTATTCTTTTGAAAGCCTTCTTTTGTGTTTACCAGTCTGTTCTTTCCCTGTCCTGGGTGTAGCTTAGCTTTCTATGCATTCTGACCAGTTTCTGAGAAACCTGGTTTTGCACTTTTATGCAAAAGAGCTTTCACGTCTAACCTCTAAATAGATGATGCATAGCAGTGGCATGCACCTTGATCTGCAGGCTCAATAGAGCTTGATGCCAACATATGCTGCTCTGTTTGGTAAGATTTTATTGACAATTGTCAATGTGTTTTGCTATTTAGTCATTATTTGACAAATGCTGTAAAATGAGTTTAAGTCCCAGTCCAATCATCTTTTGATTTATTGTAAAATTATTCCTTGTCTCTTAATTACAATTATGCCACTTTTAGGCAAAAATCTAAAAAGAAAAGACCTCTGCCATTTTTGTAGGACATAGGTTCTGCAGGGCAACAAGATTTAAATAGTTGCTTCTGAGTTGTGGATGGGACTGTTGACACAGAGTAAGCCTGCCTTCTTTTCCCATCATCCCTTTTTTACACTTATAGTACATCACCAGTGCAACAAAAATAGTGGGCAACACTGGAGCTATCCCGCCAAACAGTTTTCAGCCAGATGGCAGCTCAGAGAAAGAAAACAAAGACATTAAGGAATCGATTTGTTGTAATCACTGATTCAGAGCGATTTGAATAAGGAAATACTCAGAATTGCGATTTTTAAGCTTAATTTTCTTTGTGTATATGTCCTTTATTATGAGAAAAATGCTGCATAAACATGTTAAAATATCAAAATCACAATTTTTATTTGAGCAAATCTTTAATGCCCTATTTTATTGTATGCACTGATTTATAAAATTCCATCAAGAGGAAACAAACTACTTTCTTTTATGATCATATTCAAATCATTCTTTAGTGACCCAGCAATCATGCTTAAAATGTAAATCCAAACCTGTGTGTAGTTAACTTGTCTGTAGTATGTCCTCTGCTCACGTTTACAGGATTATTATGATCAGATTTATACAATGGCTATCATCAGCATCTGCAATGCCCTCATGAACGTCATAACATTGAGAAACACATATCTGTAGTTTTAGTGTTACATTGAACATCTGCTCTATGTTGATGTCTTTTTCTTCTTTTCCCAGCAGCACGTGTTCATTGGATCCAAGGGAAGATGACTAACTTCGTCCCATGTTGTCCAGTGGATCTCACTTGGAGTGGGAAGATTTTATAACAAAAAGAGATTTCGAGCATCTTAAGTGGACTACAAAGATCAGCGATGAATCTTCATCAGTCCTCACAGGGGCTGTCAACCCCGGAGACAACTGCTTCTCGGTTGGGAGTATCAACAATATGCCTTTTACGGTAAGATAGCTTAAAGGCCAGATATAATTATATTTTGATCTATTTTAAAAAAACGTTCCCATTGGTCTTTTAGTTATGATGATGACATTTTTTGCAAAAATGTAAAAAAAAACTGTGTTGCTGTCTAGAAAATAGTGTCTGCAGAGCGACAGTAGTTCATTAGAATTTCACCTCTGAGTTATGGACGAGACCGTTGTTGTGGAACAAGCCCGCCCCCCTTTCCATCCCTGTTATTGAGGGGCTCTCTGTTTAGGCTCTCTCCTGCTAGCTTCCAGCCCCTCACACCCCCGATCTAACATAACCAGTGTAACAAAAATCACAAGTAATGTTGGAGCTATCCAGCCGTATGATCTTTTCAAACAGCATTTTTCCATCTGCTCCTGAGAAATACTTAAAAATACAATTTTAAGCTTAATTTGGCTCCATCTCCTGCATCATCTCAAATAAGTTTTTTACACATATATATATATATATATTTTTTTGAAAAAAAAATTGTTTTAAATAAATCTTTCAACACAAACGAAACATTTGACACAAACTGAGTGATAACCTATTTTATTATTACTCTAATGATCTCAGTGTCAAACCAAACTTGCTCTTTGTGGGATGTTTTGTATTGGCTGTTGGGAGAAATTTAAGTTTCCAGCTTGTGTTTTAGCTTGTTGTGAGACTTTGCACTTCGGTTAAAAAAAAAATAAGAAAAAACAGAATGAAGGAGAGTCAGTCATTGTGATTCACAGTCCATGTGAGGATTTCCTTCACAGAACCACAGAAATAGTCAATAAATCTAATCTTATTCTCCTGCACTCCAGAGCTGTCATGTGATGGCAAGTCTGATTCACGATGCTTGCTCTGGGGCAAGGTCAGGTCAAATGACCCTCTTTCACACGCAAACATACCCATGCACACAGACGTGCACACAAAATGCAATCTTTTTTTGTGTGGTTGTGAGTCATCCTCGCCTCTCATCACCCTCTGCTGTCTGTCTCTTTATAGGCGTATGCGTCAGGCTGCGACGTGGTGATTTTGGGCAGTAATTTTGAGCGGCTGCAGATCATCCCAGGGGCCAAACACGGCAATATCCAGGTTGGATGTGTTGACTGCTCATTGCAAGGGGGGCAGGTAAGAAGAATCAGAAGATGCTCTGCTTTTTGTCATCTTCTCAAGATTCAGGATTTCATGTTTTTCCCTTATCCACATACAACTAATGTTTAAGCGTCCTACCAGACTCAAAAGAAAAACAAAAACACAAATTCACATTTTATTAAAAAAAAATTGGCAAAAAACATACTATTGTTTCACAGAGCCTTCGAAGCCGCATTTTTTAACATGCTTAGTTCTTAAGTTTGCCAGTCTGCCTGTTACCACAACTTAAAGCCTTAAAAATATTTTTTTTAATTTCTTTTTGTTATATTACCTCAAATTTTGTTTTTTGTTTTGTCCAAAACTACAGTATAATATTTTATAGTTTCCTTCTGGGGAAATATTATTGACCCTCAACAATAACTCCTGATAATTTATTTCATTCATTCATTTTCTTTTGAAAAATATAGTAATAACTTTACACTCTTTTTGACAGTAAAGATAAATTTACACTAAATGGCCTATTCTTAGTTAATAAAATCTTGTATGTACTTTTTAAGTTAGCTGATTAAAAATAATGGAATGAAAAAATAATAATAAAGTATTTTAGTCCTTTTAAATCAAACAAAACTTGTTTAGGTGGTTTCTTATTTATTTGAAAACCTTAAGGACTTGACAACGAATTAGCAAAAGTTTGTTTTATTTCATTTTTTGGAGCAAAAAAAGTACATTAATAAGAAAATGAACTCCTTTCAACTTCCCAAAGTCTGCAGGGAAAGTTGGGAAACTGAATAAAGTCAATGCTGAAGAAGCTGGATGTTCAGAGTTCTGTTCCTGGCATAATAGCAGGAAATGATTGGGAATGCAAAGTATGGTAGAAAATGTTACATTAAAAATAAGGATAATCAAACCCTTGAGGACTGCCGAGCAAATTCCATTCAAAACACAAGGAGTGAACTGAGTCTGTGCATTAAAAATAAGCACATACAGACGAGCTCAAGGGCTACAAACGTTGTATTCTTTGTGAACTAGAGGCAACATCAGATGGAGTTCTCTCTTTAGATGAAAGTTTGTTTCATCTAGACGTCACATACCAAAAGTTGAGAGTCAAATAATCCACAATGTTCGAAATCCAGTATGGAGTTTCTACTGTCAGTAAGATTTAGGAAAAATTTCATCTGCTGGTGTTTGTCTACTTTGTTTTTTTAAAGTCTACTATCTACCAGAAAACTCTAGAACACTTCATGGTGACAAACGGTTTTATTTTGCTGGAGGACTTGACACTTGTCCACACTGCTTCAGGAACTAAAAACTGGTTCAGTGACCACTGTGTTATTGTTCAGTTGTCCAGCAAGACCCAGTAAGTCTATGTCAAGAGAAAGATAAGAGACACCAAACCCAACAATGCAGATGACCTAAAAGAATCTGTCAAAGTAACCTGAGCTTTCATTACACCTGTCCAGACCCACAGGCTGATCACCTCCAAACAATTAATGCAGTAATTAATACTAAAGGAGGTCCAACTTAGTATTGGATGCATAGAAATTAAGGTATTCAATATATTTTGTTGCCTAATTATTATTATTTTTTAATTCTGTGGCCGTAACTATTGAACTTACAGGAGGTAAAGCCTTGAAATATAAAATATTTTCACTTTTTTTTCTTCTAATCTAAATGTACTTGTATTTGATGAAAGTTGTGAGTTGCTGCTGCAGAATCTAGCATTGTTGCCCAATGATATATGGAGATCATACCTGTGAAAAGTCATTTTACAGTGTGACAACAAATACTTTTTTAAATTTATTCTGTCCTCTCCTTTTCTGTTCTCTCCTTTTGCCATTTGTTAGAATGTTTCCGTCAGTAGTCCTGGGTCATCTGCAGTTCTTTCGCATTTTAAACGGATGATGCCCGATAGGTTTACGGTTATTCAAAAGGAAGTTGCACAATAATTCAGATGACTTTTAGGGGAAAAAACCTTCTTTTGTTAAAACTCTAGTTTGCCTCGAAGGCTTCTATCATGTGACTGTGGTTGTGCACTTCTCTTGCCTTCATGAGTGTGCATTTCTTTACTTGTGCATGTGACCCGCTTCATCTCTGGTTTGTTTAAAAATATTGATGCTGAAGTCCTGCAATTTTGTAATTTTTTACAAGCAGTTTAAAAGCCAGATTTCATAAGACTCGATCATTTTTAATTTTGAAAAGTGTTCACTGATGTGGTCATTATCACACTTTATCATTGGTTTACAGAATTGTTGCAAAGAACAGAGAAGTGTCGATGAGCAATATACAAGTTTAAAATAAGGATTAATATTATTTATGGCTGGCTTTGGGTTTTTGTTGGGAAACTTAGCCAATCATTAAGTCATTCAAGCTTTTGAAATGTCATTAAATGGTTATGCACATGCTTATTTCTCAACCTAACCAGTAATGTTTTTAGTGCATGTTTACATGCATTATTATTGACAATTTCCTTCCCCTTTTTGTTCTTTTGCGTCTAGATTGCAGCTTCCTATGGAAGCACTGTATGTGTCTTTGAGCCTGTACAACCCCCAGATTGGAAAGATGCAGCTCTGTCTGTAAGTAGTTCAATTTTTTTGAAGTCTTTGTCTCTGATTACAGAAAATACATGTTTTGATGAGGCTGCCTATGTTTTCATGATGGATTTTAGATTTTTTCCCCCTTAATTCAGCTCTAGGGTAAGTTTCTGTTAGAGAAGTAGTCGTAAAAATGTTAGGAATTTACTATGTGAGCTCTGTCTGCGGTCCTTCGCAGAAGTCTCTATTCATATGACTTGCATTAAGCTCTTTTAGTTCTTCAGTTGTTGCCACCTGAGTTCAACTTTTTACAAAAGGAAATGTCATTTTATAGTCAGTTCCAAGGCATATTTAATTGCTTTATATTTGTAAAAAAATATATATATTTTTTTCTTTCTTTTTTTTTACACAGAAGGGGAACTGCCAATGGCAGAAGACTGGTCAGTTTGTGTTGGAGACCATGGTACGAAACCTGGCTTGGCACCCCACAGGTACTTAAACTGACTGATTTGTCGCAATAAACATGTCAAGGTGCTTAACAACTGTATGTTGGTAGTACCATTATTTTATGTAAAATTTCTTCACCAGTTTACTAAGATCTTTATGCAAATACTTAGTGATGACTGTCTTTAAAAAGACGCATCAAAACCCCAACAACTTTTAAATACTGATGAACTTTTAAATACTGATACTGAACTACTGATGTTTTCCTTTTTTTAAAGGTAAAACCCTCTTGACGGGTTCTAGCAGCCTCCAGCTGTGGTCTAATGTGGAAGGTGTTAAAGATGAAGGTGAAAATGGGAAAATGAAGCATCAAATGACCATACAAAGCTCTTCCTCCGCTTGGAAATGTATTTGGCAGAACAGGTAAGAACTAAAAAGTACTAAATGATTTCAGTATGATGCTTTTAGGTCACGTTTTATACTAAAACTATGCTATAATTGGAAAACTCGGCATTTGCAAATATGTTAAATATGAATTAACATTAAGTTTTTTTCTGTGTGAATGTTCCTTCTAAAATAATTAATTTTTACTTTAATTCGCATGCAATTTTAGGTAACAAATTCACACTAGAGCATATGTAAGATAATAAATGTCATCATTTTCTTTGAAGGACGGCCTCACCTATAAGTTTTATGAAGTTCTCTCCAGATGGGGAATTTTTTGCCACTGCAGGGCAGGTAAGTGACTGTGCTGCAACCCTTTCTGGATCAACATGTGTTTCTCAATGTGAATATTAACAGTAATCTGCCATTGCAACTATTTAAAAGAAGGGATCTATCATGACACCAACTGTGTTTTTCTTTCTTTCTGCCTCCTCTCCTCAGGATGATTGTTTGGTGAAGGTTTGGTACAGCACCAATAAGTGGAAGTCTGGTGTTCCCAGACTCTTCACGCCCCCAGATGCCAGTGTGAGTGTGCAGGGAGATTTGGCTTTCTCCTTCGTGTACCTGGCCCATCCTCGCTCTGTCACTGGTTTCTCTTGGAGGAAAACCAGCAAATACATGCCACGGTATGAACTCTGTCATATTGATTTCACAGCCCTCAAAAAAAAAAGCAGTGTTCATTTTTCTTTTCTCTATTTTTACACTGAAATGTAAATCTTTGCCTTTGTAACAAAACCCCCTCATAGGTAAAGCTTTACTCCAACATAACCCTTTTTCATAACATCTTTTAGTGTTATTTTAGCTGTAAAACCATGTTATTTTGGTCAAATGCTGTGTTGTGCAAAACTATTGTAACATGTAAATAGCCCTCAGGTGTGCTTTCCTACTTTTCATTTTACTAATTAATTTACAGCAGTTTTCTAACACTATTATTAATTAGAGGAGAAACAATATATTTTTTAGACATAATTATAACTTACTAAATTTTCTTGTGTGATCTGTATTTTAGTTTTGTCAGCAAACAAAAATGATTACAGTCTGTTTACACGACATTCTTGATTATTGTTTTTCCCTTTTCATCAAAAGCCAACTTGGCTTAGGGTTAAATAAGTTTTGCTTAGAATGCTTTTATCTCTAAGTACTACATTTTTTTTTCTTTTGTTGATTTCATACTTGGAGCAATAATCATTTATAATTATTGAAAAGTCCATCTCTCCCCTGCAGCCCTCGGCCTAACCTTTGCTGTTTTCTTTCTTCTTAAAGAGCTGCAGTGTGTAATGTTCTGCTCACCTGCTGCAAAGACAACGTGTGTCGGCTCTGGGCAGAAACGATGTTACCCGGCGATAGCTTCCTCTCTGGTCACTTTAGCAACCCCGTTTCTGGTCCCAATGGGGAAACGGTCAGATGTGCTGACCGCTCTGAAAAAAACACCCAGAATGGGAAGACACAAGGAATCACCTCACAAGAAGTAAGTGACTCTAATCTTGCATTTGTAGAAAAGAGGAAATCTTATCGGTTATCTCACACTTGTGCTTTTTATAGTTTTTCAATTGAGTTTACCCCCTGGAAGTGTTTTTTTTTTTTTTTTTTTTTTTTTTTTTTTTTTTATCTTTTTTTTTATTGCAGTTTTACATATAAAACATAAAGTTAAGAAAGTGAACAAACAAACAGCACGGGATATCCAACAAAACCAGATCCTTGCAGTTAAAACACAGCACTTAGGTCAAAAAGAACATGAAAGGCATACAGATATTAAAATTGCTAGTCCAACCTGTAATATTTCACAATTATCATTAAGTTTTCAAACAATCCCACATTTTTTCATTTTTTGAAAGCATCAATTTTTCCGCTTAAGTAATATCTTAATCTTTCTAATGTAATTGTTTCGGAAATCAAAGTTTTCCACATTCGAACTGTAGGAGCTTCGTTTCCAACCCACTTACACATTATAGCCTTCCTGGCCAGCATCAAAAGACATTGTATGACTTCTTTGTGGACTTTCAAGGGATCTGGTACGAGTCCTAGAAGGCAAAGCTCTGGACTGGGATGGAGTGTCTGTTTTATGACTAAACTAATTTCTCTGCAGATTTCTTCCCAAAACAAATGAATGATTTTACATTTCCATAAGCAGTGAAATCTGGTTCCCAGTTCTGATTGACATTTAGGGCAGTTTGGTGAAGATCCTGGATTGTATTTACTATATATATAAGGAGGGATATAAACATTGTGTAAAATGTTATATTGCATTTCTTTATATTTGTTACAAACAGATATCTTTGAAGGCAAAGTCAGAATTTCTTCCCATTCTTCAAGACTAATAGTTGATTTAATTACCCGGCTCCAGTACGATCTTAAAAACTTGAGCTTATCTTTATTCAGTGTTTGCAGCTCCGAGTAGAATCTTGATATAAATCACCTGCGTTTTTGACAATCCAAAATAATTCGTTCAAGTCGGTGTTTTTTTTTTTTTAATCTCGCCATCACAGAAATAAGTCATTTTTTTACCCTTTGGCTTAGATTTCTTTTAAAGTGTCTGAAGAGGGAGTTCAGAAGAATTCAATAGAGCTGAGACTTTGAACTGCAGTGAGATTTTGTCATAAGTTGTAGATGTCTAGACAGGTTTTAAAGACCCACTCTGAGGAAATAGGGTTTTTCATTTAAAAATATCCTAAAATATTTTTAAATCTAGCAAAAAATGTGTTTTTAGTATGTTTTTGGGACATTTTTCTACAGGTGAAACTTATTTATTTATTTTTTTTTAGCATTTCTTTTACTTGATCCATTGATGTCTTTACTTTCCTCATCTGAGCTGCAATCTGGCTCAAAACTGTCGGGCTGGATACCTCCAATACTCCTTACGATTTTTGTTGCACCATCAATGTTGTGAGAGGCTGTGAGCTAGCAGGAGAATGTATAAACAGACAATCTCTTTTTATGGATGACAAGAGGGGAGGAGGAAGGTTGCTCTGTGACAGCAATCCTACAACTTAGATGTCAATTTCTAATGAAAAACTGCTGCCCTGCAAAACCTGTGTACTAGAAAACTACAGTTTTTTTTTTTTAATTTTATTTTAGCTAAATCGTCACAATAAAAGGACCACTGGAAACATTTTGAACTCATCTAAAGATGATCAGAGTGTGTCTTTATTACACAGTCATGAAGAAATTAGGACAGTCGCATTAAATAATCAGCTCTGTCTTAAAAAGGTTTATATATCAATTTCTAATCTTATTTTGAAAAAAATCAAACAAAGAAAGTGAGTTGAAGAGAATTGAACTAAAAAAATTTATATTATTCTACTTGGGGAAAAAAAAAGATCTGTACAAAAATAATATTTTAATGGCGGTCAGAGTTCGGATCACCTGCCTCTTAGCTATTTTTGCTCCTTTGACTGAAACCTTGTCATTAAGTCACTTTTTGTGGCATCTATCAGTCCTTTAAATCTGAAGTGTCTGAACTTAAACAAAAGCAGAAATTACATTTCATAGAAAGTTTTAAATATGTTTAAACATGTTTTATTGTAATAGATCAGTCAGTGGTGTTCAAATTGATAATAAATGCGTATGTATCAAAATATACAGACTTCTTATAGGGTGTTCTAATTTTTTCACATGACCGTATGGATAGTTAAAGTATTTGACCAAGTACAGTTGACCTAGTTACATACGTTTAAATCACAGTATGTAGAGATTGAATAAAATAAGGGCAAATGGTCTAAAGAACAACCACAATAAATATTTTAATATTTTAAGCATCGCTAGAACATATTACAATTCAAAACTGCTGCTGCTGAAACTTTGCAATTTTGGATCATTTTAAAAACTCATTGTATTTTGTTTTTGAGATTTTAAAATATATTTTGTTCTTACATTTCTGCTTCCCTGTGTACTTTTTTGTTTTGTTCTCATTCTTTTAAAATGCAACTTTTCTAGACATTCCTCTACTGCCCTCCATATCCTCTCTGGGTGCTGTGAATGATGAAGAGCCGGGAGGCCCCTTTACTGTCCACTGGCTCAATAACAAGGAGCTTCATTTCACTCTATCCATGGAGGTCTTCCTGCAGCAGCTCAGAAGCACTTTGGACGAGCAAAACGAATGCTCAAATGAAGGTCCAGGAGAAACTCTTCAGTCATTTAATATTTTTCAAGCATTTGAGATGTGGTTTATAATAATAATATATAAGCTAAATGTACAAATTAAACATGTCTCTATGCTTGCATCATTTTCCAGAACCTGAAGACGAAGACACATACGATGAAGAAGATAACTGTAGCAGTCCAAATGACCCCAAAGGGCATGAAGGGGCGGAGCTTCCTGTAGCAGCTTTGGAGCACCAGGTCAACGTTTTGTTGGAGGAGTGGAATAAAGGGGCTGACATGCTGTTCAGTATACATCCCATGGATGGCTCGCTGTTGGTCTGGCACGTGGATTGGTTAGATGAATACCAACCAGGCATGTTCAGGCAAACTCAGGTACGCCACCTATAAATGACAATTTAGAGATGGGATCTTAGTGATCTAATTTGCAGAGAGTTTGTTGATTGTTACTCCTTTTAACCCTTTGGAACCGACGACGTCCTGCCGTGCAGCTGTGAGATCAAACCATGTCTTAAATAAACTTATTTGAGTTTCCTTTAATTAAATAAAATGTAATTTAAAGAAAGAATATGACAATTATTTGTAGCTTTTGGACAAAATCGATCTTTTAGTTTAATAAATAAGGCAGAGGATGACCGTCAATCTTATGGCTGCAATGGAGAGCAGAGGAGTGGGCGTAGCATAACAGAGCTGTCTGCTTTTAGAAATCCAACAACAAGGAAACCAATCTTTTTTTTTTTTTGCAACGGGGACAGACATAGATTTTCTAGAACAACGTGTACTGGCATTGTCTAAAAATGACAGAAACTCAGCAGTTCACAGCTAAAGTAATCAGTTTACAGCAGACAGACTTGCCTCCACCTGTGAGCAGATCCCAGCTGAGCAGAACACCTGAAGTCCAGACGGATCAAACTTCTCCAAAAAAACGTCTCTTTTATTATTTTCAACAAACACAATAAGGAACATTTATGAAAGAACAAAAAAGAATGGACAGCAGTGCTCTTAGGAGAGAAATTCTTATTTTTTGGGCTTCCTGGTAGCTGAAGCCACACAGGCAGACTGACGACTACAGACACTGACTCTATAACAGCACATGAAAGGTCACTTCATGGAGCTGTGAGGTCAGTGATGTACCTCTAGCAACACAAACTGTTTGTATATGTGGCTTAAAGAAATCTCGGAAATTCGCCTGAAATTATTTTGTATTTTAATACAAAATTTTGTTTTAGTTTGTTGACAAAATTTGTTCTTGTTGTTTTTAAGAAATTACACCTAAAACTTTTATTCTATGTTATAAAAACGGTTCATTAAACATTTTTGTGGTTTCCACAGAAAATTGAATCCCTTTTTTCCAGATGGAATTTTTCTGTTTTTCCAAGATTTATAAATTAAAAAGTAGAAAAAAACAGAATTTCAGGCCCTAGGTTCCAAAGGGTTAATATAAATAGGACAATTTACTGTTGTTATAAAATAATTTTATTTAAGATTTATCTCAGTTTTTAATGTAGTCAGATAGATGTGAATTATTTAAAGACCCATTCCAATGAAAATTCTGTGTTTTTAACCTGTATTTGTGGCATTTTTCTGATTATGGAGGACTTGTATTACAAAAATTATGATTTCAAATTGGATTCCTGAGTATTTCTTTATTTATATTGTTGGGATTCAGGAGCAGACAATTTCAAAATGTGATGTAGAAAATATAATAGGCATGTAACAAGCTCCTTGCTCTTCTCCATTTTTATGGGTCAACTTGTTGACGACTGGACCCGTGTGCATCTTTGTTTTCCTCGTCCGAGCTGACCTCTTGCTGAAATTGCTCAATATTTTTGTTGCACTGCTAATGCTAGGTTGGGGGTTTGAGGGTTTGCAAGCTAGTAGGAGAGCATATAACAAGGAGGATAATGAAGGTGGGCTTTTCATGAATTACTGCTTCTCTGCAGAAACTATGTCCTAGAAAACAACAGTTTTTCTTTTAAATGTTGGCTAAAGCTCCACAATCATAATTAGAAGACCACAAGGACTGCTTTTACAATAGAAAAAAATATAGTTGGACTGGATCTTTAAATATTAGCACATCAATTGTAACTTTGAACATATTTCCTCTTGAATATAAAGTAAACTAACTGAAAACCTTTTTATTGTTATAATTCTGGAGGATATTGACATCTCTGTTTTCTTCTTAGGTGTCATTTGTGTCCCGTATCCCTGTAGCATTTCCTACAGGTGATGCCATCTCCTTGAGTCACAGCGTGGTTATGTATGCTTGCAACAAAAACGTGGATCTGGCGATCCAGCATGGAAGACAGCGACCTCCGGGAGCCTCATTATCCCAAACAAAGTCTACTCTGATAAGCTATGGATGCCAAGTAAAAGCTGCGAGCAGCAACAGTCTTCGATTGAGCATTTTTACTCCCAATGTCCTCATGATCTCCAAACACGACGACGGCTCTCTGAATCAGTGGGCTGTCAGCTTTGCAGAAGACTCTGCTTTCTCCACTGTGCTCAGCGTCTCCCACAAATCACGCTACTGTGGTCACCGTTTCCACCTCAATGAGCTGGCCTGTCACTCCTTACTCCCACTCCTCCTCACCACTTCACACCACAATGCCTTGAGGACACCAGAGGCAGAGAGCATCCTGACTCCTGCAGAGGAGAACCGAATTAGTGTTTCCCATTCCACGTCTCTGAATTGTGGGTCACGGCCCAGCCGAGTGTCCCTGGGTGGGGTTTCTCAGGATCCTAACGCAATCTACAGCGAACTGATTTTATGGAGAGTGGACCCCGTCGGCCCACTGTCTCTGTCAGGCGGGGTGTCAGAGCTCGCTAGAATAAATTCTCTTCATGCATCAGCGTTTGCTAATGTAGCCTGGCTGCCCACACTCATTCCCAGCAGCTGCCTGGGTGAGGAATATTAATATTGTTGTTTTTGTTGTTGTTGAAATGTCTGCCCTTCATAAATCCCAGCTTTATTTTATTTTGCTTAACAGCACTTTTTCTGAACATAAAAATTGTCTGAGTCTATTTTATCCTGATTGATATCTGTTAGAAAAAGCCACTAAATTCTAATCTTAAGTTTTTCTTCACTTCTCAAGCACAAGTGTTTCACATTTGCTGAATGTATCAGAACTTATTCTTTTTTATTCTTCTCTCTGCAGGTGTGTATTGTAACTCACCCAGTGCCTGCTTCGTGGCGAGTGACGGTCAGTCTCTACGGCTGTATCAGGCCGTCATTGAAGCGAAGAAACTCTTGAGCGAGCTCTCCAACCCGGAGATTTCTGTGAGTCAGTTTACTAACCAGACACATAAGGAGAAGTTGAGGGAATAGTTGTTTTTTAAATATATTTTTTACATTTTTTTTCTGAAAGTGTACGACCTAGTTTCCCATCTTATCATGTTTTGTCTGTAAGCAATGATCACTTTTGTTATACAGTGTCACAAAAAATCATGGTTCACCTTTCACAGTCTCTGGAATTTTTATTAAATGCATTCTTCATGTTTTTGCACACATGTAATGCAATGTAACCAGAATTCATACTTGCAGTGGTCCAGACTGTTTATAAAAAATTATTCTAGGATTTTTAGGTACTGTCCAAAAAATCTGGAAAAGGTCACTTAATGATCTCTGAATTAATTTCATAGTTACATGTATACATTTCTGGCTGAGATGAGCCACAAACTGTAAAACAAACTTTGTACAATTATTTTTTGTATCACTGCTGACATAAGACTGTGTGCTACTATATGTGCTACAGCAGGATGATCCTGTGCAGTTCAGGGTGTCTTTTATTTTCAAAGGAAGTCATAAAAAGTTATAAACCATTTAGTATTTCAAAAAAGGTTTTTCTCTTTGTATTTCTGTTTTATTTATGCAAAAAAACTATCAAAAATCATCTACATTTTTCCTAATAGTAACAATAACATGAATACTAAGCAGTACCTTATTTTTCTATAGGGTGATATTAGAATTTGTGGCTCCAGTGTAAAAATCCACTCGAATGGCTCCTTAAGCTCCAACCATTGTAAACCATTGTATATCAATCTCTGTGCTTTATCTTTATTTTAATTTTATCATACTGGACTTTTTTTTCTTCAAAGGTTTGTACTGTGAGTGTTTTAAGCAAAAGAGAAATGTGAAAATGTCAATGTCAGTCTAAGAAAACTGCATAAAGTAAGTAATGACTACACTAAGGGGTTTCCTAAAACACCTCTAATCCTACTTCACGGTTTTCTATTATTGCAGGTTATTTTTAGAACTTCATTTCAGTAATAAACGAGGGACCACTGTACTTTTAAATACATTTTTAAATAGTTTAAGATTTGCAGATCATTTGGTAATTCCAATATTTTTTAATTGTAAATGTATTATTCTACTTTAAATATTAAAATCTTTCTTTTTGTCTCCACTCCTGTAGAGATATGTCGGAGAGGTTTTCAACATCATCAGTCAGCAGTCCACAGCTAAACCAGGCTGCATCATAGAGCTGGATGCTATCACGGACTTTGTAAGTATACCAAAAGAAAGACCTAAAATGGATTTTATTCATTATTTTTTTGCCCTTCAAATTCAACTCACTCTTTCCCCTTCTCCTCCTTGCCTAATTAACACATCATAAAGCATGTTACACAGGGCAAAATGGATTCAAAGGGAGTTCTTCTACATCCCCTGGAGTATTTTATGTGTTTATTTTACTTTACTACAGTCTGTGAATCATGTCACAAGATAAGACATGCTCAGCACAGCAGTATGTTATGATGCATCCCATTTCTCATTACAACACTTGCTTACTTTTGTTCTTTACAGCAGGGGAAGGAGACCCAACTACTTCACGTCTTTGAAGAGAACCTGATCCTTGGCAGTTTGAGGACAGAAGGCATACAAGAAACTCCTGATTCCATCTGTAATTGTCAATTTTATTTTTCATGAAGTAAAAATATATATATATATTGCACAATTTTTACTTCCTACATAAGGAATGATTTCATTGACTTGTTATTTTTTTGCAGTTTTCAGTGAGCCAGCATTCTCTGCGCGCTTTTTTCTGGTGGTGGTGGAATTGACCCAAACAGGACGCTCACTGCTGCACATGTGGCAACTGCATCTGGCGCTCTACCTGTCACATTAGGTAGTTCCCTCTGGCAAAAGATCCCTCACTCCTCTGTTTTAAAAATTTATCAAGATTGAATCAAATGTAGTATTTAGCTCTAACATTTTAAAGAGCTGTCCATTTTTTTCTATTATTGTTACTCTTGTTTTACAGTAAACACATTTTACAGGCTTTCACAAAGCTGCATGAGCTTTTGTTTCGAGTTTATACATTTTTTCTTCACATGATTGTTAAAAAGGCTTTAAATAATGTTTCCCAGCAGATTTTTACATATCAATATAAAAACACGGAAGGATTTTGCATATTAAATGTTCATAAAGCACAGAAACAGATGCTCCATCCTCGCTCGTTTATAACGTAAAGCTGCACCATTACTAGTAGATTATGATCTACTTATAAGAAATATATTAAAATTAATTTTGTGGATGTGAACTTTAAAATGTGGTAACTAAAAACTCCCGGAAATGTTATGATGACTATAAAAAGCCACTTCAAGTTACTTTGACAAAAATGTATAAAACTTCTCTGTTTTTTCATTGTATTTATTTCCCACAGAAGAAACGCCAACTCCAAAGAATCTTACCACAACTTCTCCAATGTACAACTCCCAGTTCCTCTTTGACGTCCCCAGTTCTCCAGTAATTCCCAGGCGTAAACCCTCCACCTCCAACCTTCAGACTGCCTGTCGTCTCAGTCTCACAACACGAAAGCTGTTCAGCCAAGAACTGCCACTTCCTGCTGGAGTCGAAGCCATTAGTTTTACTCCCTCTGCAGGTATGAAACTGTTCAACTAATAAAAAACGCAATAACTTTTTTGAACGCGGGCCACATTTGGTCCACAGTCTGGACTTTGCAGGCCCACGCTGAACAAAACATCTGATAAAAGAAAATCTGAAAATACTTCACTTCAGGTGTTTGCTGTTAATTTGAATCACCTCTCTTCTCAGGTCATTTGAGTGCGTCGTGTTCTTTGCCAGCTGGCCGTGTGCCGTATCTTCTGGCTTCTTCCTGTTCGGATGGAAGAGTGCGCTTCTGGAAGTGCAGTGTTTCCGCACCAGAGCCCACCAGTGCAGAAGACTTTATATACCAGTGGGAGGAGTGGACTCTCCTGGTGGATGAAAGGCTTCCTAACTGCAGTGCAGTGAGCGTGCCTGGGCGCCCCATCAACGTGAGCTGCTGCCACACCGGACGAATCGCTGTTGCCTACCGCCAGACGCCAAACCCGCCTCTGAACTCGACACCTCATTCAGGCTCGAATGGGCTACCGTCTTCTCCTCCCACCTTGGCATCTTCACCATATGGATTCAGCAACAACACACGCACAAACCAAACTCCCAACACACAGCCAGTTCCAAGTCTTAGCGTCAGCCCTAACCCAGCAAAAGCAAGAGAACCTCTGGTCTACATCAGCATCTTCCAATGTGACTCCACCGGTGGTTCGCAGTGGATTCTAGAGCAGACTATAGTTTTGGACGGCGCTGATCCCACAGCTAGCAGTCCTGCGGTTAAAGGTGCCAATCTTTCCAGTAATATCAACCTATCTGTGCCTAATGACAACTGTCTTGGCTCTGCAAATAGGACAATGGTTCATTTGGACTGGGTTTCCCAAGAAGACGGGTCACACATCCTGACGGTTGGCATTGGGACAAAGATCTACATGTACGGCCGCCTGTCCGGGAAGCCTCCAGAACTGGTTCTGTCTTCTGATGCTAAAAGAGAGCACAGTTTGGCTCGTCTAGTTTTGCTTCGCTCCGTCAGTCTGGTCTCCTCTGTTGACGGTTCATTACCAATCCCGGTTTCCCTCTCCTGGGTCCGAGATGGGATTCTGGTCGTGGGTATGGACTGTGAGATGCATGTGTACTCCCAGTGGCAGCCACCAGTACCTCCAAAACCGGCATTCACAACTTTCCAAGACACCGACATGAGCAGCAGCGTCTCCTCCATAGTTTCCGCCGTCAGACAGTTCCAGGAAGAGGGCGTCACTTCCGCAGCACCTACACCTCTCCTGGCCCCTCCCAAAAAGGCCTTGACAAGATCAATGATGAGTCTGGCGCAGAAGCTCAGTGGGAAGAAGACGGTTTATGACCTGCCTGTAGAGATGGAGGATTCTGGCCTTTTTGAAGCAGCTCACCAGCTTTTTCCCACTTTACCTCAGTACCATCCTGTACAGTTACTGGAACTCATGGATCTAGGGAAGGTAAACGACAGGAAATATTTGCCCTCATTTTACCCTACAAAAAAAACACAGACATAGCAGGACACAGTTTCCCCAAAGGATTCCCTTTATTTTCTAAACAACTGTTCCCACTATGTGTAGATCTATCAGATCTATCCATCAAAACATCTATTCAGTTAAATTATGAGAACGTGATTTTTCAGTATCTCCAATTTAAGTAATTTTTTTTTCAGAACTCTGCAGCTTCTTGAAAAAAAATTGCTTTTTTATTTCAAGTTTAAAAAAGTCATTTATGACCCTTAGTTGTCTGTTGGCAGCCTTAAGTGTTGCTAAAATACCGGCTTCTTTGGCTTTAAAAGACATTGTTCTGAAGAAACATTTTTTTACATTTAAATTAATTATTGCAGACATAGATAATCATTTGAATATTAGATTTTTTTTCCATTATCAGATGTCAGAAAGTTTAAAATCTGTATAGTTTAAATGAATAAATTCACATTTGTTTCCGGTAAATTATAATAAAATTCGTTTTTAAACAGGTCCACCGGGCCAAAGCGATCCTCTCTCACCTGGTGAAATGCATTGCTGGTGAAATTGTCACGCTGAAAGAGAGCACCACCAGCCAAGAGAAACGCATTCGCTCTCGAACGATCAGCGTCGGAGGTAGCACGGCCAGAGATGAGAAGATCTTCAGCAAATCTGAAAGCTCCAGCCCTGACTATACAGAAATAAGCTCTGTGCCCCCCCTGCCCTTGTACGCTCTCCTGGCAGCTGATGAAGACACGCCACAACTAGGTGAGTGTGCAGTTAATTAATTCAAGTGTAATTCTGTTAGTAGTTTTGAAACTACTGAAGAACTGAGGTGAATCTTCTGTTTTTTTTAACCTTTTTTGAGCCAAGATACACCTTTTCCTTGACAAAAATCACAACACTAAAAGAAGAAAAACAAGAGAAACTCTGTAGTCCGTATTAATGAACAGTCCCTCTTCAATCTCGTGTACATATTTTGTAATAATTGAGACTCAGAAAACTTGAATTTGCAGATGTTTTTACCGAAAGCTGTGATAAAATTAGCAAGAGTTTTCAATATTAATTTTTAATTAAATTTAGTTTGTGGTGTTAACACGCATCAACACGCTTCTCCCAAAGTGTGTTTAGAAACCTGACGTTCCTGCTGCGTGTGGGAGGAGCTACCGACAAAAGTTTTTATTGCCCTCCTTATGAAAAACACGGATGAAATTGAGAAATCCCATGCTTTTATTTTGAAGAGTTCCACATAGGCATCAGGCAAACTACTATATATGAAACCAGGGCCTTTTTTGATAAACAGGTCTGATATTCTGGTGATGGTAAATTGTCAAGTCAAATTGTCAGTCAAAATTTATAATTTCTTGCAGCACAACTGATCATCTCTCATGGCACACTGGTTGAAAAACACTATCTTTAAGACCCACTGCGATGAAAATATTTTTTTTACTTGTTCTTGTAGCAATTTTTTGATGATGGAGGACATGTATAAAAAGTATTTCAAAATTATATTTCTAAGTATTTCTTTATTCTCACCAAGAGGGACAGGAAGGGGGCCAACGGTCCCACCCACAACTCACAGGTGAATTTCAAGTGACACCCTGCAGAAACTACCTTCTAGTAAACTACACAGGTTTTGGTTAAAAGCTACATATTTATAATTAGAAGACAACTGGGGACTCTTTTAAAATGGATCAAAAGATGGTTGGAGTGAGACTTTAGTAAAAAAAAAAGGATTAAATACGATTTACTGCATTGTTACTAAATAGTAAGAAGAAGAAAGTTACTATTATTGATGAGCTTTTTCCCTGTTGCAGCACTCACTTTCAACTTTTCCCTTTTCTCGCACTAGTAAAAGCATTTATCTACTTGATTAGAAGTTGGAACAAACTTTTTGATGAAAATGCATGGCTAAACACTAATCTTCCATTTACTTTACTAATAACTTTGTTCATCAATTCTTGATTATTTCAAACAGATTTCAGCTTTGCTCCAGAGAACACATTTCCATCGAGTAAAATGAGCCAGCTCTGAAAAGATGTCGAATGACATTCGTGTAATTACTGACTCAAAGAAAAACCTAATTCCAGGTGCTCTTTGATCTCAGATCTTTTGTTGACTCCACAGAACATAAAATCCCTTTGAAGAAAGAGAAAATGGGTCTATCTTTTCGGTTTTCGGTTCAGATCACATCTTGAAGGGAGGGACCGTTCTGGTTCTGGGAAGCCATTATTCCTAGAAGATCACAAATCAGTTTTCAGGGGTTTTTGTGTTTACAGCTAAACTCATCTTGTTGTCTTTGCTGATTAACTTATTTACTTTTTTAGGCAATTTTAGTTTTAATGATTGTGTAATGTGTCAAAAGCATAATGTATGAAATATTTAGTGATATCATTATTTATGTTGTCTTTCTTTTCATTTCCTGACAGAAAAAGGCGGCAGTGTGAGTGGGGATAGTGGGCATGGGTCCAGTCAGACTGATGCTTACGATGAACTCTTTCATACGCCTAATATTGTGGATCTGAACCCACTGAATGAGGAGCAGGAAGAAACTGGGAATAAGGTATGTGATTAGATTTATGATTGTTTACGTGGTCGGTTCACAGCCAGTTTCTCATCTTGTGAGAAGTGTGAGGGAAATATGTGTCTGCTGTGGATACGAAATAATATTGGGTTGGACAAAATAATTATTTTATGAAATGGGTCACTATTTTTGAACTTAAGATACTTTACAGCTAGAACAAAAATATTCATATTTGCAAAAAACAGCAGCAGATTGTCTTTAAAAAGTAACTTTCTTTACCCAGTATCCTAACAAAAGTGATTTTTATTGATTTTCCTGAAAATCTTCCCTTCCTGTAGGTCATCGATCTGTCAAAGTACAGTCCTACATATTTTGGACCGGAACATGCTCAGGTTCTCTCCAGCCATCTCCTCCACTCCAGTTTACCTGGACTAACTCGGATGGAGCAGATGTCGCTCATGGCGCTCGCTGACACCATTGCCACCACAAGCACAGACCTCAAGGATAATCAGGCAAAGAGCAAAGGTAAAAACCCACTTTTTCATGCAGGCTCTTTAAAAAGAAAAAGAAAAAAAAAGTTAAGTAGTCATTGTTAGTTGTAAGTAGTCAAGAGTTGGTTGTAATTCAACAGGAGGGGAGACTCTGGATGAGTGTGGCCTTAAGTTCCTGCTGGCTGTCAGACTCCACACCTTCCTTTCAACATCCCTGCCTCCAGCACACCGTGCACAGCTGCTTTGTCAAGGTATATGAATGTTTTTTATATTAGTTTTTGCTGTTGATCTTAATATTTTTGTTCTAGTGAGTAATGCACAAAAGCTACTCAATTCACAGAGATTTTATTTAGAAATAATCATTTTTGGACCACGTTGCATATTCCTGCACTTCTTAAATGTGTTTCTACTGAAGTGTTAATTAAAGTGTAAAGCTATTATGATTTATGGTCCCAGTTGTGAATACTTGCCTGTATATTTATAATTATGTGTATTTAATAGTCTTAATTGCTGCAGTTAGGTAAAATCTTTTTGCCCTTTTAGTTGTGAGATGTAGTCTTAATCTCTATTTTAACCTTATCCAACTGACTAATTGTTTTTCATACCATTTTCTTAGTCTGATTTTCATTCATTTAATGCCTCACTCACTCTTTTCGCAGGCTTGTCAACATGTCATTACGCCTGGGCCTTCCACTCCGAAGCTGAGGAGGAATTACTGAACATGCTGCCTGCTATGCAGAAAGGAGAACCCACCTGGCCCGAGCTGCGCTCCATGGGTCTGGGCTGGTGGCTGCGCAGCACTGACAAGCTGCGCAGATGTATTGAAAAGGCAAGACAGTTCATGACATAACCAAAAAAAACTGACTGTTAAAATACAGAATCCAATTTTATTTGTATTCGCATCTTTGAGCTTCAACTTGATTTATTTTTCTAATTTTCATTTAAAATGTGTTTTCTTTTTTTGTTTTTTCAATGCAAAAGGAGTTTTCACATAAGTTTCAATAGATCTTTCATTAAATGTACAATTTCTTACAATGAAATCAACTTAAAGCAATTTTTTTCTGTAAGAAATTACTCTAAAGGAATATAAATGAATTGATTAATGTATATCAATATTAAGATAGAGATTTATACAATATTGATAATTTTTTTTAATTATTCCAACCTTACCTTAAAGTAATTTTCAGGGTTTTTTAAAATCTGCTATTTGGTATATTTTTAGGTTTGTTTTTAACAAATCAATTCATTTTAAAATTATTTGCAGCACACTGAACTGTTTCTAGTCCAAATGTTCAAACTTCACTGTAACAGAGCTGCAGTATAATGTTTAACCGCAACCTCACAGCTGATTGGTTGGTTTGTGAAACGCTTTATACTTAAAATGATTACTCCTTTTAGAAAATATGTGCTCATGATCAGGTGTTTCAAATATACTTGTATGAGGTTGCTTTAAAAAGCATTAGCATCAGAGGTCGTGATGTTTACGTATCATTTCTGCTTTCTTCTGTCAGGTTGCCAAAGCTGCTTTTCAGAAAAGCAATGATCCTCTGGATGCAGCTATTTTTTATCTGGCTCTGAAAAAGAAGGCAGTGGTTTGGGGACTCTATAGGTGGGCATAAATGACAAACATTGTTCTGTCAGATTTCTGAACACCGGAGACATTATTTGCCGTTTGATTATCATTCTTCGCAGGTCTCAGAAGAATGTGAAAATGACAGAGTTTTTCCGAAACAACTTCAGTGAGGACAGGTGGAGGAAAGCAGCACTAAAAAACGCTTTCTCTCTGCTGGGGAAACAGCGGTTCCAGCATTCTGCAGCCTTTTTTCTATTGGCCGGCTCCCTGAAGGATGCTGTGGAGGCAAGTACAAACAGTGGGAAAAAGTCCTGTTAGAGAGAAATATTCTTTCATCTGCACTGCTACTTTTCCACCTGTTCAATTTTCCTGATCTTTTGTAGAAGTGAGGAAAATACCATTAGTGAATTATGAGATTGTAATCAGGATTTTTTATTATAATGTTATGCTTGTGTTTTTAGAGAAAAGTAGGTTAATCTAAAATCCCAAAATCTTGAGAAACATTTCTATTGGGTTCTCTTTCCTAAACTAAACCACTTTATTTATTCTCCAGATGCTACCTTATCCTAGAGTTTTATGAAAAGTATCTCAAATATGACTTACTGTTTGGTGGTTTGTCTTTTACTTAATCTGTTGCTGTAAAGTGTATAGATTATCCTCTCTTCTCTACCTTTAAAGTTCCACTCCAACCATTGTTTTTTCTTTTGTAAAATCTTTTTTTTATTTATGATTATGGCCAAATCAAAACATTTTTTTTAAATCAAATTGTCTGCAGCGCAGCAGCTTATTAGAAATTTGCCTCTTGAGTTGTGGGTGGGATTGTTTGCACAGAAGTTAGCTCCACTAAATTCCCATCAGCTCTTTGTTTCCACTTTCTTCAACTTGCTGATAGCTCAAGCCCAAGCTAACCTTAGTATCGCAAAAATGCTGAGCAAAATCAGAGCTATCCAGCTGTACAGTTTTGAGCCAAATAGCAGTTCAGGCAAGGAATATGAAGACGTTAATGGATCTATTTGTCTTCAAGAAGATGCATCAGAATTGGAGTGGAGAAGGGAAAACTCGGTCCTCCCATGGCAGTTGGTGCGTCACAAACTAAAACTTTTTCAAACAACAGATTTGATAAAGTAGCCATTAGGATTTGGATAAAAAAATTACACTCAAAAAGGAAGTTTTAATAATATATTATTTATATACCCTATGTCCTTCTTAATGAAAAAAATAGAATGTTTTGTCTTTGACAGTACATGTTAAAAATACCAAAAAAGAAATTATCAACACTCATTTTGATCATCTTTTAAGTGAAGAACATAGACGTACATGGATTTAGTTGTTTGCAAGTGGATGTATCAGAATGAAGTAGATCATTGAGCTTGTTACCCTCCCGCAATATTTTTATATCACAAATACGTTTTTTCAAACAGTATTTTTTTTTTCATCTGCGCCAGACTACAATGATTTCACTAAAGAACTACCTAGAAAAGCTGTTTTAAACATACTTTCCTTAATATCAGTCCTGTGTCTTCTGAAAAAAAAAAGCCACAAGACCATGTTAAAAACTCCAAAATAGGATTTTCATCGTAATGGGCTTTTCAGTGAAAAAAAATAGGGATCACTATAATTTTTCAGGTTATTTTTTTTAGATTAAAATAACTGCCATCTATTCGAGTTATATTAGGCAAATAAAGTAAAACTCAATATTCAATGGGGACTAACACTAATCCCCTGATTAATAATTTCTTTATAAAGGTTATTTCTGCTTGGATAATCCCCTTGGCATAGAGTCTCATTATTAATCTGCATGAGTAACTCAAATTTCTGTTAGCATTTTATGGAAATGAGCATTGCCCGGCCATAAGGCTATCATTGACTTTGCTCAGTCTCTTTTGGCTGGAAGGTTTGCTCATTAAAATGCGTCTCACACCTTATCCGCTCGGAGCCTTCTCAGCAAGTTGAGTTTCCTGCGCTTTTGTTCAAATTCAGTTATGTTAATAGTTTTTGGAATTTAGTTTTGTGCCCTTTCGGCAAAGCAAGAATGCTTTATTGTACTGTGGACAGATGATGCTCAAACTTGCTCTGTGTGTATCAGAAGTAAATGTATTCCTTTTTCAGGTGTGCTTGGAGAAAATGCAGGATCTCCAACTGGCCCTGGTGATCTCGAGGTTGTACGAGTCCGAGTTTGAAACTTCATCCACCTACAAAAAGATCCTTCAGAGGCATGTTTTGGGCCAAGACAAACAGGTAAGCACTTGATTGTATTTGTAAAGATTTATGTTGCTGACTTGAGGAGCTATCGATTTTGTTTTTAGAAAAAAATTGTTTTCATTTAACTGACTGATGTTCTGTCAATACTTCATTTAGGAATGAAGAAATGAAAAAAAGCCGTTGATTATATGCTTTATTTTCCAGATTCCTACCCATCCAGATCCTTTCTTGCGAAGCATAGCCTACTGGGTGTTAGAGGACTACAGCAGAGCCTTGGACACTCTGATTGAGCAGCCGTCAAACCTGAAAAGCTTTGGATCCTCTCAGATCAAATGTGACACTGGTACGAGTGCTGCTTCTCCTTCTTTTATCTTGTTTGCTGTCTGCTTTCTTAGTGTAGACATGATCACGTCTTTCTTAAAATTTTGGAAAATCTTACGACTTTACAACTGCTGCTCTGTAGTTTTGCGTTCCTTTTGTTTTGTTTTTTTGTACTTTAGCGGTTACACCAATCTATTCACATTCAGTAAAGATAGGTCGCTGTATTTCTTATTTTTACGGTTGCTTTCACAGTAAATCAGACTACAAAAGCAGACGATGGGACATATGAAACACAGCATAACAATATTTCCTATCAAACTGTATATTTCTTATTGTATTGGAATTTTTTGTAAGGTTTTTCTGTCACACTGTGACTTCTGTGAAAAAATAAAATCATTACTTTGTGTTACACGTATTAAACAGCAGACCCGTGAAAGGCTTTTTTTTAGCTCAAGGAATGCAGTTTGTAAGCCCACTTGTTTATTTGTTCACTTTTTTATTGATTTAGTAAACTTTCTTTTTTAATCTGTTTTATTTTTCTGTTTCTCAGTTGATCTTTTTTTCAATCTTTGTCTTTTAATTTAGTTTTTATTTCTTTTCTTTTTCTTTCTGTTGCTTTTCTTTTGTCTGACTGTCTTGTTTAGCTTCACATCTTTCTTTAGATTTTTTTTATCTAATTTTCTCTTTCATTCACTTTTTCATTTAGATATTTTATTTTTGTCTAGTTTATGTATCTTTCAAGTTTTTGTTCCTATTCGTTTCTCTTTCCTTGTTACTGGTAAGTTCCTCCCAGCTAACAAACATTATCAAGCTGAAGAAAATATTCGTCCAAAAATGTTTAAAAACATTCATAGATACAGAGGCTCTGAAAGGCTTCATTTGGAAGAGTAAATATAGAAAAATCCAGCATAAAAAGACTGTCCTGTTGACAGCAGTTCAGACTGGAGCGGCTGCATATTCACTTCTGCAGTTTCTCCATGTTCTAAATGTAAACCAGTGATAATGAATTATCCTGTTGGTAAAGCGTTGCTTTAGAAACTGGAAAATGCACACATAAATGCAAACTCAATTTGTACTCGAGTTTACTTAAAGCTTCACTGGTTCCAGATAAACATCCCTTTGCCACATGTTTCATAAATTATGTTGTCAAATCACACTTGCTTGCAGAGGAAATAACATTAACTTCAAGAAGACTTAAAAAACTCCTCTACTTCAGAGAAAAATGTGCTCTTCTTCTCCCAGATTTTCAGTTCAAAGTTTTATATTGACATTGACATAATTAGATAATAAAAAGATCTTGTTGTTTTCCTTCTAGACTTTGTGCTCTTAAGCTTTTTAGCTCATAGCTTCACTCTAAATTTCCATTTGAGACATTTTATATTTAGACCAGTTTTTGATCCATTAGTTCAAATTTGTGCTTTTACTTGCTCCAGTCAAAGCCTGAAATAAGATATATGTATATTTATCTCTTACAGATTCATCTTCAAAGCCTTTGTGTAACCCAGAGGTTTTCAACTTTTACATCTACCTCCGTACACATCCCCTTCTCCTTCGCCGCCACTTTGCCTCTTCTGACAGGGCTAAAGTCGGCCTGACCACTGAAGGTCGCAGGGCTGACTCCATCAGTCTGGATGAGAGGAGGCTGTTTTTCACCACTGCCTACGCCCACCTCCAAACTGGATGTCCCATGCTGGCTCTTGAAGTCCTCTCGAAGATGCCCAAAGTCCACAAACATTCCAAACTCCCCAACCAAGAAGACACAAGTATTTCAGGCGAGCTCAGTAAGAATGGACCGGCGTCTGACCCGGACTGGTCCCAGTCGGCTCTGAACGGCTTCGATTCGGCCGGGAACAGCCTATCCAACAGCCAGTCCGACTCCTTGTTGAGTTTCGATTGGAGCCAGCCATCGCTGAACCTTCCAGATGAGCCGCTGGAACTCAAGTGGGACAGTGACAAAGACGACGAGGAGGAAGACGAAGAGCCACAAGCGGCAAAAGAAGGGAAAGACTGCAAAACTACTGACAACAGTGTTTTCCAAGACATTCACAGCACTTTTGCAGCGGGTATAGAAACCTCGAGGCAGAGCGACCTGAAAGACGAGGATGATTGCATTGTTCCATCTGATGACATTTTAGTGTGTCAGCTTAAGTTCACCGCCTGCTTGAAGATAATGACCAATGAGCTGCGCACCCTGTCAACGGGGTATGAACTGGAAGGAGGGAAGCTACGTTACCAGCTGTGCCAGTGGTTGGAAAGAGAGGTACAAAAGTGAAATTTGGTTATTAATTTTTTAATCAATATTATTTCAATTTGTATAGGAAAAATATGACATGTTTGGTTAAGTTTTAAAAATTTTAGGCTTTTTTTCCTTCAGTGTTTGTCTCGTTGTTTCCAGTGCAGGAATGATAGATTATTCACACATGAGGTGAAATCTGTGTTTTTCTCAGGTGCTGGCTCTACAGCGTTGCTGCAGCTACAAGCCTTGCCTGCCGAAAGCGTCTTTCCAGGATGATCAATCTGTTTCTGGATTAGTGGAGGAGGATCAGGTGGGTGTTGATACCTGGCTTGTTGCTGTTAAAAAAAAAAAAAAAAAAGGAAGAGCAAAACAACATTTTGCAGATCAGAAAAACTTAAAGTTTTTGTCCCCAACATTCTTTTTTTTATTGTTGTTCTAAAAACCCTCCTTCATTCCATTTTCATTTATATATCTTTTTTTTTTTTTTTGCAGAGCAGATTATTGTCCTTTGGCTTTAAAACAATTATTTTCACACCACTCTGGGGCTTTTCTTGAATACCAACCAGCTGGACAACCATGCCATGATTATAGAAAAGCATAGTTTATTTCCACAAGAGTAATGAAGCCTGTAATGTTTTTCAGCCCCAGAGCCCCCATGCTGATAGCCACAGGAGCAGAAGACAGTGGCTGCAGAGTAACCAGCCTTTATTAAGGATGTTTCTGAGCTACTGCAGCCTGCACGGCTCCCACGGTGGAGGACTGGCTTCGGTACGCATGGAGCTCATATTACTGCTTCAGGAGTCCCACCAGGTAAATAAACCATGTGCAGATACTCACCGCAGGCAGCTAAGAATAAGGGGGAAAAATTTATTTTAGCAAGTATTTTGGAAATGCTATATTAACTTGCTGGTTATTAAAAATGTCTGGTTGTTTTTAATGCCACTGAGCTGCAGTATCAGTGCTGTTTTCAGTTGCTTCTATACACCTGGGCTCATAGCAGCCAGCTTTAAGCCTCTGCTGCACCTATTTTTAAACTGGTGTTACGATTCTGCGTTGCAGACTTCAAAGAAAGGAAAGCAAATGTAGCACCATTTAAAACTGTTGGTGGAATTTTCTGATTTATTTAGCAGCAAACACAACTCCATGTTAAGTTTGGAAGTTGATGGCTTCAGCAGTTTCCAAAAAAAAACCAAAATGTTTTTGTTATTCATATTCTTTTTTTCAGACAAGTCTACATTTGTCATGGGGATATAGACAAATGTAATATTGGTGACTTCCAATAATAAAGTGAGTCAAAAGTCTAATATTTAAAGACTTACTACAATTAAAATTGGGGTTTTAACATGTTCTTGGAGCATTTTTGATAATGGAGAACATAGATGAAAGAATTTAAATTGTGTTTCTTACTAGTTCTTTATTAAATCATGACGGATCGGGAGCCGATGAAATCCTGCTGTTTGAAAAGCTCATGTTTGTGACGCAGAAAATGCGATGGGTCACTCCAATTCTGACGCATGCACTTGCAGACAGATCCATTAATGTCTATATTTTCCTAATCTTCCTGGCTCAAAATTGCACAATTTTTAGCTTTTTTTTTTGCTACGCTAATGTTAGCTTGGGGGTGTTGAGGGTTTGTAAGTTAGCAGGAGAGAGGGTAAACAAAGGAATGCTGGGATATCATTGTAGACTTATTTCTGTGTCAACTCTTTATATAATGTTCTCATAGGCTTTTGATTTTGGCTAAAAATGGCACAATCATAATTAAAAGACCACTGGTAACAATTTTACAATATAAATAAATATAGTTGGAGTTGGACTTTTAAGAAGAGTAATTAAATAAGCAGAATGTGCATGGATAGTTATGAGCAATATGATGTCAGTCAGCACTGCTTTAGTTGGGCAACTTTTTTGCCCATGTGGAAATAGATCCTCCAAATAATTAAATGTAATATTCTCTTTGAAAGTGAGCGGATGAGCAGCAAAGCATACATGAAAGACAAAAGTTAGGCCAACCGAGTGTCACAGTTTCCCAAGATGGACAGAGAGACTCTCAGGCATGGTGACTGTACTCTGGTGATTGTTTGTGCACCTACAGCAGAAAGCTGGCAGCTTGTGCTGAAGCTTGCAGCTCTAGCAGGAGGTTTAGCCTTAGGCTGAAAAAAAAAGAATCGTTCTGAGAGGTAAACAACTCCAATGTCCAACAGGGGAATTTGCTCAAAGTTGGCAGTAAGTGGACCCTGGTGGTCTATCCTGCTCTCCTCCTTTTTGTTAAAAAGTTCACAGTTGTGAAATGTTTTGATGGTTGTCAAGTATTTTTGTGTGTCTGTTTCTTTTATCCTCACTTTAAAAGGTGTAAAAAGTTTCTGTTAGGTAGGTTAGCGACAACATTTTTTATTCAGGAGTAAGTTACAGACACACTTTCCTTCCACTGCTGCTGCTTCTCTTTTTCCCCCTCTTCATTTGTCAGTCAAATCATTGATGATATTTCTGCCAGTTGCCTCATTTCTGTTCCGTTCATTCTGTTCACTTAAAGACAGCGATGCGCCTCCTTCAAAGGTTCAACACACTTCCTTACTAGCTTTTTATTTTTTTTTAATAAGTTCACTACCTACTATGATTAGACATAACAATCTACTAGAGTGACATTTGTTAGTTTACATTTTTATTTCTAAAAGTTTGCATGTGATTTTTACATGATAAAGCTTTTTCTCTTCTATTTCCCTCCGCAGGACGACTCTGTCAAGTCATTGAAGCCTCTGGGTTCTCAGCAAACATCCATCCCTCTTCTAATGGCTTGTACTGCCAATGTAAAGACAGTGGTGGCTAATCCTATAGTATACTTGACCAACCTGGCACATGACATCTTGCAGACCATCAATGCGCTCGACTCCCCTCCACATCCTGACGTTGTTAACAATGAGGTCAGAAAAATGTGAAATGATAAAATTCAAATCTGAGCAAACAAAAACAGCAT
Source organism: Oryzias javanicus (assembly GCA_003999625.1). Lineage (NCBI taxonomy): Eukaryota > Metazoa > Chordata > Actinopteri > Beloniformes > Adrianichthyidae > Oryzias > Oryzias javanicus. The sequence goes on from CM012445.1 coordinate 8,912,171, forward strand.
TTTACATTTAATGGAATGGAATATTTCATATACTAAATGCAATATTTTCTTCATTTATTTCAGATCTATGTGATGCACACTCTGGCTGCTTCCTTGTCTGCCTGCATATATCAGTGTCTTTGTGATGGACATACATACAGGTAAATACCTCTGCAGTAAATGCAATACTGTCGCCTGTTGGGCTGCATTTTGCATCCTAAAACTCTAATATTTAAGAACATTTAAACAATTGTAACACGTATAAAAAAAGAATTAAGAGTAATGCGAAAGGAAAAAAGTGCAATAACTACATTTGCAATCACTGGCAATGCTTCATGTTTAAATAACTTGTAGTGATCTTAAATGAGTGAACTTTCAAATGTAAACCTTTACTTTCCTCTAACCTGTTTTTTAGTTGAGGAAATGTTCTTATTGGAAAAAAAAGTATCTGTATAGCAGTCAGTTTCTATTACACATATATATATATAGATGTTGAGCAACAACGTTCATTTCCATCAAACAAGCAGTGGAAATGTAATCTAGCATCAGCAAAATGTCTCAAAACTGAAAGATGATGGGATGACTGCAGTTAAGAATAGATGGGATTTTCCTATTGTCGCTGAGTGTGATAAAATCCTTTTATTACAGGGCATTAAAAGAGCATTTGATGCAAATCTATCATAGTTAAATATAAAATAGAATTATGTGGTTCATAAAACTGCACTTATTGGTGCAGTTTATAGAGAAATGTAACCAAAGGGGCATAAAAAGATTTATGAAACCAGGCTGTGAACATTTTTATTCATGGTATAATGCTGGACTGCTTAATATGGGGGAGTGAAAGGGGTCCTAAACTGCACCTGGCTGTATAGTTTTGTTTTTCAAACCTGCTTCATTCTGGAAGTCAAAGGGTGTCCCTTGTATAAATTATGGCTCTGATTTTATTTTTTGTTTTTTTTCTTAATTCAGGCTGAATTTTCTTTTTATGAAAAAGCTTAGTCAATTATAGGAGTCCCTCGCTATATTATGATCTTGCTATTTTGCAGATTTTTTTTTCCCTTTTCAGTGCATTTGTGCATGATTTTTATTTATCTATTGCCTCTGACATGTCTCCTGTACACAGTGGCAAACTTGGCAGGTTTGGTGCCCCAGCCTAACAATAACATGGGGCCCTCGTCGTGGTTGTATTAATAATTGATTTAAATAAAAAAAAAAGTCCATCAAATAACTTAATTGGTCCACTTTGAGACATCGTCTATGTCAAGAATTCAGATGTTTTGTTCTAAAAAGTTCAAATGTTAAAGAATTTGTATACCTATTACAAATTATCATGTCATTTCGGGGATTTGGTTTTTTTTTATGGCACAGTTAAATAATATTAGAAATTATTTTAGACATTTTTTTTAGCGTTCAGCTCACCTATCTTTGCCTAAATAGTAAGTCCGCCCCTCTCTTTACCAAATTAGCATAAATGTTCCATTGCAAACAAATCTTTTTTTTTCATTCTACAATACTGGACTTATTTTTGTCTACAAAGGTTGAAACTTTAAGAGTTTAAACAAGAAAGAAAAGTGTGAAAATGTTGTCGTCTCTCTGAGAAAAATGTATCATGTGTAGTGATGGGTTTTAATGACTTAAAATATCTGTAATCCGACTGTAATCCGTCTAAATAAATGAGGGACTACTTTATATGTGGGGTGTGTTTGTAATTTGTTACTAATTCACATTTTACTTTAGTTTATAATATTTATTGTAATTTTTCTGCTCTTTATGTTAAATCTAAGTCAGTGTACAGGAAAACATAAGAACTTCTAAATGGAATAATTTAAATGTTGTTATGCTATTGTCTTTGGGATCATTACAACCTTTACCACATATATTATTTTAGTGAATCTTAAGTGCACAAACTTGGTTTAAGGTGTAGATAAAGAAGTATGGATTAATAAGAAAGAATCAAATTGACAGCCGTGTTTTGCTTATGTAGAATATGAATTATGAAAGCTGCAAAGATGCAGTTTGTCTTTCTGATTGTACATGCTTAATTAGACTGTTGGTTCCTGCAGATTTTTTTTTTTTTGCATTGTTTATTTAAGACTCCAATGTTTTATAAGTTCCAATCAGTTTGACAACAGCACAGAAGGATTCAGACTTCAGAGAAGAGATTGTGCACGCTTACTTATTTATATTTCGGAGCTTCTGGTGTACAGCTGTGCTGCTCGGAGTTGGTGTCATGCCTCTGCCACGTTGCCTCTTGATGGGTTGTTTGAACTCTTGCTTTACCAAACTGGGACATTAGGACACCAGGGTGTAGCTTCAAAGACAAAGTCAAGTCTATTAACAGATTGTGTTATTTTCTTTTTAAATCAAGAAGATTCCTTCCTTAGTTTCTCAAATGTGAAAAGAGGACGTCTTTTACGTTCAAATGCCCCTCACATGAAGAGCAAAGGGATAAAACAGCCATCTGTCACCTGCTGTTGAGAGTTTAATGGTTAAGAATTCGCTTTCCTATTTCATTTGTTTAACTTTGGCAATTATGATATGAAATGTTATAATTTTTTCGTCATTTCATCCTTTTCTAAAACCCAAAAGCCTTTCTTCTCTCAGTCTTTCAAGTCTACTCTTTAGGGACCCGCATTAATCTTGGCTGCATTCTAAGCCCTGTTAAATGACTTAGATATACAGTGTCTATGCTTAATATTTAGAAGAATCAATTTATAAGTACTCAATCCCAAAATTCAGAATAAATATCTACATATATATATCTTAGTTTTACTTTGTCAGATTGTTGTTTTTAAGTTTTTAGAAACTTCCTAATTGCATCTCAATGTATAATATATAAGAATGCAGCACATTTGACCAAATAACTAAACTTATTATAGTAATATTTCTTATTGGTCGGTCTTTTAGCTGTTTTGTTATAGTTTATGGGCCTCTTGATGCATTTAGATGGTTATATTGGCTTTAAAGATGTTTTGTATGACAAAAGAAAAATAGACAAATATTTTCTTTTTTGCAAAGTCAGTTGTTCATACAGAAACAAAATTGAGTAACATCTGAGTTGTTTTTCCTAAATGTTTCTTGTCTAATTGTTTAATCATGCCTGATTCAAAGAATTACACAAAACAAAAAATCCATATTTGGCTTAAATTCTGTAACTGCAGTCAAACTGCTATCTATTTACATGCACGCCGGTACATATTATTGCTGAAATCATGTTACTATCAAAACTGTTGGTACATAAAAGTGTGAATCTCTGTGGGAGGTGGATTAAAGATGGCCCGAAGAACAGTGACTGCAGCTTCGTTTGAGCGCCATTTCCTTTTAACTTTAGGAATCGTTTCAAGAAAAAGCAATTAAGGATTTTCCACAGGAATTGAAAGGAGAACTAGAGACCTAATAGACTCCCTGGTGGCTAAAGCAACGCATAATGTTCCCATCCAACATTACGTTTTATTTTTTACATTCAGGGGTTTAAAAGCAGCTTGATGTGACAGCTTGTCTACTGATGTTTCCTTCATGATTAGGTGCTTCTTCTCTGTCTCTGAGCAGCACAACGGGCAGCAATTCTAAAGTGCTCTATTGTTTTGGCTGATCGCAGCATGACAACATGTCTAAGAAAACCCATAATTTATAATAAAAGTGAAAGTAAAGGAAGGATTTCTAGATAACTATCAAAATGACATAAGTCAGGTGTTTTATGTAATTTTTTCTTATGTAATTTTTTTCATTTCAAACAAATGTAAGCTTAATTGTAACTGGGTTCTTTTTCCTGTTTTTTTCCAAAGCCATGTGAACCACTTCACCGGGACTGTTTATCAGAGCGTTTTGCTGTCTCAGAAGCAGCTGCTCAGAGCTGTCAGCACGGATGAGTCCGCTCAACCTAACACTTCTCCTGCTCAGTGGCCAGGTAAGTCAAGACGCATCTTTTGCTTGATTGAAGAGAACAAATCAAGGAACACAGACCTTCTTTCTACCCTGCTGCTGATGGATTTCCTGTCTGTGTTTGCCTCAATCAAAGTCATCACATGTATATAGTTTGTCACTTTGTTCATAAATGTAGGTAGTATTTATTAGTATTACCTCTCTTGCTCCAGCTTTTTTTTTTGCGAATGGTTCTTCATTTCAGATGTTAATTCATTCAGGTTTATGATTATTGATATATTAAGTTTAAAGGCATTAAAGCATTAAAATGTTAGCAATATATATATATATATATATATATATATATATAATATATATTCTTTCTTTCTTATTTTTCAAAAATATAAAAAAAAAAACACACACAAGCAAAATGTATAGAAAAAAGCAGGAGGTATTTTTATCAATTCGTAATTACAGGAAGTAATTATTAATTTACTCATAACTTTAAATTGAGGGAGGAAATTGAACTAAAAAAAGTCATTTTTATGGCTTAGTAAAGTATCAATAGAAATTTAGAGCCAGGTTGCTTTGAAGTTCCACTCTAACACAATTTTGTATCTATTGTAAATTATTTCAAAGTCTTTTTTTTATAATGATGATGCAGTTTTTAGCCTAAATCAAATGGCTTTTGGTGATTTTTAAAGATGCTGCAGAGCAGCAGGAGTTCAGAAACTGGATTATTGCTTATGAATGTGAATGTTGGCGTGTAGGGTAATTTTCCACCATTCCTTTATTTACACTCTCCTGCCAGCTTATAGCACCTCACAAGCCCAAGCTAACCCTAACATAGCAAAAAAAAAAAAAGGTGAGCAATATCAGAGCTACCCAGTTTTGATTAAGATGGCAATTCAGGCAAGGAGAATACAAGTGTTAAGGGATCTGTTGTCTGTAAGTGGAAGCTTCAGGATTTAAATGAAGAAAGAAGACTTTAGTTCGCTCATGGCAGTTGTTTCATCATAAACTCAAGCTTTTTCAAACAGTGGATTTTCATGTGTTCCTGATCCAACACAATTTGAATCGAGAAACTCAAAAATGCTATTTTAATCTTAAATAATTTTGTGTCCTCCGTTAACAAGATCATTTTAAAAACACCAAAGAGCTGTTGCTTATGCTGAGTTGATGTGCAACTATGAATTTAAAAACAACAATGTTCCTGTCTATAAAAAAAAAAAAATCAGTGTTCAGTGAAAAATCTTTGGCTGTACATTGTTTGCAGCACTGTTGCATATTTTCTTTAAATCGGTGTTGAGAGGACATTGTTCTATGCAGTCATCTGTTGGGACAGCAGCATCAAAGTCGGTGACTCAGAAACTTAACAAGCCGATAAAGAAGGATGACTCTGTCCTCGGGGTCGCACTGAGGGCCCCTGGAGCTGATTGTAGAATAGAGAATTCTGCATGATAAAAAATTCAGTTGAGGGCACAGAGCACCATCTGCACAAATGTACTCTTCAAACAGCATTGGATTGCTGCTACAGATGTGCATCAGATCAATTCTGTACACAGAAATACTGATCCGGACAATTCTTAATGTGACATTTTTCACTGCAAACTAAGTTTCCCATAGGCAATTTCAGACAATAATTTGATCTATTTCATCATAAGTGTTTTTTTATTATGTTTTGATTTTAACGTAATTCGGACACATGCTCCTTTTTTACTGCAAATTTGACATTGTTCGTAAATATGAACATTTTTACGGAGACTATTTATAAATCCACTGTGTTGTGGTGATAAAATTTGAACAATTTATTGGAAGAATAAACTTGCATACATTTTTTCAATTTACAAGTCATTCAAATTCAATGCATTCTGGTCTATATTCACTAATTTTTCAGATACAAGCTAAGTTTTTGCAGTGACTTCTAGGAAATTTTCTAGGACACTAGATTTTGGAATTGTAGATCTGGACACCCTGGGAAAAAAGTGCACTATAGTGAGGGATTTTGTAGTTTTTTTCCCCTTCCTAATAAAATATTTATTGATTTAAAATCTTTAAACTGTTTGTGTGAGCCAATGAAATCAGAAGTGCTTTTATTTTTGAAACACTTCCTGTTTTGACGTTACTCTCCCTTCTTCTTGCTTTCAGGTATTGCGTCTCTCATTCGTCTACTGAACTCAGCAGGTGAGGACAGCCAGCCGGGCTTGGCTGTGCTGCTCTGTGAGATTCTGACTGCAGTCTACCTGAGTCTGTTCGTTCACGGCATGGCGACTCACTCGAGCAACGAGCTGTTTCGCATCGTGACCCATCCGCTCCACAGCAAGCTGTGGGTGAGCGTTTTTGGGGGAGGAGCCCGAATTCCAGTCATAGGAAAACCCAGCAGTCCAGCAAGAACACCTCCACCAGGTATGGACATGTTTGTCATAAAAATGGCGGAATAGCTTAACAGAATCTGAGTGAGTGAAACTCTTTAACCCGCTTCTTTTACTCTACAGCCTCTCCAAGTGGCTCAGAGAAGAAGACCAGGCGTTTCCGGCTTCTCTCATCACGCACTGGATCAAAGGAAGAGTCTGGGATTGAGCGAGAAGGCCCATCCAGTCCCAAATTTGGTTCTGTTGTGGAACACGGAGTCACTTCTGTCTTTAAGGACCAGTTTGTTCCTCCAGATCTCAGCATTTGGGATTACTTTATTGCTAAGGTCATACATCAAAAGAAAAACTTTCTAGTAGAAACTTATTTTGTATTTTTACCACATTAACATTTCTATCAGGTTAATTCTTGATTAAATAATGCCATAATCTAAACATAATTTATTTTTCTATGTTTTTCTTTTCAGCCTGTGCTGTCACCATTAGAAAACAGGGCTGAATATGACTCAGAGGAAAGCCTGAGCAGCCAAGAAGAGGACGATGATGACGACGAATGTGATGATGTGTTTGAGCCCAGCTCTCCACAGAAAGAGCATGCAAATAACAATTCATACAGGTAAGTGAATATTAGGGATGTCCCGATCCTGTCGTATTGTTTCAGACTCAACTCAAATCGGATGTTGCGTCCCGATCAGGGATCGGATATTTGTTTTTTTCTGAGTAATTATGATCAAGGCTTATTATTTCTGACAGATACTCTACTTGAAGCCTGCAAATCCTTAACGGTTTAAGACATTTTATTCCTGTAAACAACAGCAGAATATGGCACTATTTGGAGCAGGAGGCGCACAAAAAGAGTTCTGTAAAGCTTACAAAATATTCTCAAATTCAGACTTTTGGGCTCAATAATTCTTTTAATAAACATTTAAACTTGACAAGTGTCTATTATTTCCGTACCTCAAACAATGACCTACAAAGGCATTTCAACAGAAAAAAGATGGGATTTTTGTTTCTTTTTAATGAAAATGGCGCTCTCCTCCTGCTGGCATTGAGACATCGTTCGGACGGCTGCCAAGTGACCATCTACAAAGTCCAATTTCCTGACAAACTTGATTAATAAAATCTATATTGTCACAAAAATTACCATAGCAAAGAAATGGCTGCATTGATATGAGCTAGTCATTAATACTTATCATAATTCATGCTACGATAACGATATTAGAAGAAAGTCATTTTCAGTTTTTAATGGAGATATAAATGACATATGATCAAAAATGTTCAGTAGTTCTGAAGATACTAAAACTATGGTCACCAAACTTTCTCAAATAATTAATTATCCCCCATTTTTAATAGTTAACTATCTTGTTTAGTGGATAGTAACATTATTTTTACTTTGTTTTTCAAACTGCTTTATAGAAGTGTTCTGTTTTAAGTGCTAAATGGTAAAATAAAGTTAGTTGTCATGTACCTAGGTGTGTTTGACCCATCCTCTGGGGGAGCGGTGAGCTGCAGACACTGTCGCACTCATAAACCCTTTGGTGAAATAACCCACCAATCCAACCCCTTAATGCTGAGTGTCAAGCAGGGAGACACTGGTTTCCATTTTTTGAGTCTTTGGTATGACTCGGCCTGGATTTGACCTTCCAGCTTCAGGGCAGACACTCTACCACGAGGCCACTGAGCTGGTCTAATAGGGGAAAAAACCCTGGATCTGGGTCTAATTTCATATTTGGTTAATTTTTAAATGTGTTACAAAAATATAAGTTTGGGACTTAATATTGCCAGATTCTCAAAATTAAAGGAATCTGAAACAGATCAGAGTCTATGAAACTTAATCGGGACAACCTTAGTGATTATTTTGCTTAATGCTTAGGTTCAGACTCTATGTATTTGTGTCTCTTTGTGTTTAACTCTTTAATGTCAGCTGTCACCGGCGACAGCAGTTTATCACATTCTCTTTGAACTTTTCTCCACATCAAAATGATCTGGTTTACGTTACTTGAGTAAACGCTTGAAGACTTACCGTACCTGAAAGAAGATCAATACTGAAGTTAAAGCTCTGGTATTAAAGAGTTATATAAAATGTGTTTAATTTGTGTTTCTAAAAATCTAATTACTTTTTTGCTTCCTGTATCTTTCTCTTGAAGAAGCTTAATTAATAATCTGTTTCCCTCCAAGCTGGTGTTTGATGCGACTGGCCATGGTTCAGCTGGTTTGGTCAACCTCAAGTCCTTTTACCCAATGGCAGGATACGATCTGTTGGGTAAACAATAAAAATACACCACCCATCACGCTAACATCTTTAATGCAGATGAGCGCTGCCCTACTTTTCCTCACCATTGCTGTCTCCTCGTTTCTGTGTATTGCTTTTTTCCTGACACAGATTTGCCCGTGGCCTCCCCTCTGTGTCACGCTGTGCTGAAGACTCTGCAGCGCTGGGAGCAGGTGCTGCAGAAGAGACTGGAGATCTTCGGGGGCCCCCCACCCAAATACATCTCCACCCATCTTCAAGATGAGAACATCACACCAGGCCCGGCGTTGCTGAGACACAAAGCCCTCTTTGAACCATGCAACACCCCGTTCAGGTATCGTCATACTCTTCCTTTAGAACCTGTTGACCTCCTTTTATTCTTGTGTCTGTCTCTATTCTCCTCCAAGCAGCCTGTGCCATTCACAGCTGCACACCCTTCAGCCCCCTGCTTATTTATCTCCATCTGAAGCCCAGAAGCTTTGTGACGCCACACTGCAATATCACAATAAACTTTACATTACATAAAGGCTTTATCTCTGAGTCACCGTGGCGCCCCGTTTGAGGTGACATGAACAAAGGTGATGGTGCCATTGTTACCCCAAATTTGCGTCTCTTTCCTCTTGATGCTCCCAGAAACCCACAGGCAAACATTGACATTGGATAGAACTTTGAATTGCATGGTAATTTCTGTTTATTTTTGAAATGGTTGCAAAAATGTTTTTGTTAGAGATGTGAAAGATTTGAAACAACCGAAGCATCAGTCGAATACTACACATACAACCATGAATATGTTGATTAAAAGGTATAAAAATGATCAGGAAGTAAATAACTTTTTCAGTTTATTTTTCCATTCTCTCTACTGTTATTGCTTTTTTATGTAAATCACAAACTTCTATTAAGTTGTGTCAATTACAATTGGCTGGAAGTGAACTGCAGTGAGGGATGTGGGCACTAAACATATCATTACCTTTATTTTCACAGCACCGCAAGCCATGTAAAAATAAAATATAAACATTCATATAAAAAATATGATTTTTCTCTATTGTGAGACTTTTTTTTGTAACAGTTTTTGGCAACAATATTACTTATTAAAAATTGTAATCTGTTCATTTTTCACAGAGCTAGTCACTCTTCGGCTCTGCCAGTGAAACGTTTGTGGCAGTATTTGGTGAAACAAGAAGAACTGCAGGAGACCTTCATTAGAAACATCTTCACCAAAAAACACGGCACTAATCAGGTAAGTAAAAGTTACCGTGTGGCATCCAACTGCATGACACCCTTGTGTTAACCAACACTAATAGATAACACAATAGTTTGTCCTGATAATAAGGATGTTAAGGATTGTTTAGATATCCTGAATGGAAATTGTGATGTTTTATTGGTGTTTGTGGGTTGGGGAAGAGATCTGCATGACAACTGCATTTGCATGATGCTAATTTCATTTGTGTTGTTAAATGATTACACCCTGTGTGATTAACACCACAGTAATTGAACTGTGTGTATCTGCATGTCATTGTTGTGTGTTTCTTGTGTCGGTCTACCTTGTGCTGCTTCCCAAATCACTAAAGTCGGACCAGGCTGACAATGTGAAATGTTCAGGAATGGACGAGACAGGAAACAACCAGGTACCACTGCTTCAGATCAGTTATTGCTTTCGGTAGATCAATCTAGGTATCATCTTTTTGTTGTTTTTGAAATGTCTACCTGAGTTTAATATTGGAGTAAAAAGTATTTGTCAGTATTTTAAAGTTTTCTAACCTGAAAATGTAAGAGGTCTGTAATGTTGAAAATAAAAACATTTCAACTGTGAGACAGAATGGAACACAAATAATCCAGGAAATTATTTATTTTTTGACATGAAGGCATGCCATATAAGGCATGATTTTAGCTCACACACCAACTTACATTTTTTTAAATACAATTTTGCATTAGTAGTTTGATGACAACTGTGTCCCCAAATCAAATTTGACCTTAAACTTTAGGTTGAAACCACATCCAACTTCCTTGAAAAAGCAAGATAAATTTAACTTTTTTGTATGTTTAAATTTAAATAACTTTGTAAGAAAAGAAAAGAAAAACAAAATTATTAACGCAAATCATGACATCCTAATAGATTTAGATGTGTAAGGATTCATAGTTATCAATGTAATCCATCTTTTGCTGTACCGAACCTACTTTAAGGTTGGTTTATACTTCAAAGTGATCACTCATGGCATCACCTCGGGCTTACACCGCTAGCGTTACCGCTCAGATGCGTGCGCTGCAGTCTTTACGTAACTTTAAAAGTGCGAGTGGGACTTCCACTGCAGGCGTTCATGTCTTGCGTCTGCGGACCGGCCTCTGCGGCCCTGCGAATCCGTTTTGTTTGATTCACATTTTGACGGACGCTGCAGCTGATCTGCAGCAATTTTGTGAAGTTGGGGCTATTCACGACTTAAACCGAAAACCACGCGAGTGAGTGGAAAGTTCATCCGGTATGTTTTCAAAATAAAACTAAATTTCTGCTGAACTTGCCGGTTTCAGCGCGTATTTAAACAGTACGAAAAAATTCTGTGCTTTACCTATTAAATGTTGATGAGTCACACGCGGACAGAGAAGTGTTCTGAAATGACTGGAGAACGAGGGTTTGGTTTCCTGTATCAACAGAGCGAGTGGCTGGAGTCAGCACGGGGAACATCGGCTTAGCTATCCCCTCCCGCAAAACGCAACAGAGCGGTTTAAGCCCGGGGTCAGTCGTATCAAGAATCCTGAAGAACATCTTGCTCACACACTTGCTGAGTCTGTGAATGCGCAGGCACATTAAAGCAAAGAAGGAAGTGGTGTGTTCCTCCACTAAACAGAGGCGGGCAATACAAAGGCGAGAAAAATAAAGTTAAAATAAAAAATGGGCGTAGTGCTCCTGCCTCAGGTAAATTAAATATCTCGGGTCTTGTTCACGAGTGAGGGAAGATTGGAGTGTGAGATTGACAGGCAGATAGTTGCGTACTCTAATTGCTGAAATAAATTCAAGTTAAATGATCTGAATTGGACACTCAAGGCGTAAAAGCAGATGTCACATTCTCCAGCGACTGGGCCAGCATGAGCTATTACAACTCACTTTAAAGTATAAACCAGCCCTTACTTACAGGAAATGGATGCAAAAGTATTTTATGGGTGTTTGGAAACGTTCTAATTAAATATTTTATAAGAATCCTCTTCCTGCACCTAAAACTACGATTAAATAATTTGACCTCTTAAAATAAAAAATCGTACTATTGTGGCATTGGGTTAGAGAATTTATTTTAATAAATTTTTTTTACATTCTATCTCACAGTTGAAGTGTTTCTATAATGAAGATTACAGACCTCATCTTTTTATTGGGACAATTTTTAAAATCAGTGACTGACAAATGTTTTTCCCCCGCTATATTTAACAGAATATATCATTGTTTAATTTTAAACAGTCTCTGATTGGCAGATACTGGTAGATTAAACCAGTAAAACATTTACAGAGTAACTGTTCTCTAACGACCTGTCTCATAAAATGTTATGGATTTGGCAACGTACCAACACATTTAAAACTCTGTTAAATATCAAAGTTTTAAAAGCTTTCATCTAAAAAAAAGTGTTTCTATTAGCAGAATAATCAGTTTAGTGCGAGTAATCTTTAATGGAACCAGACCATATTTTATGTGACATAAATCACGCTGCAGTTTGCATGGCTCTAATTATACCTTGCTACAGACACAGGCATGCACACAGTGTGTCGCGTACTCTTCCTGTTCCACTTGCAAAGAAGATGTGACAGCAGATTTAATAATAAATGATGAACGTGTGATCTTGTCAGAAATACAGAACATTTATTTTTAGGGCCACAAACTCCAAATGTTAACGTCAGGTTTTGATCCTAATCTTAGATCCCACTGTCTAAATATTCATGGAAATGTGAGGCATTAATCTTAAGTTATACTGTACGCCGACGGTTTCTATTCTTCTGCCTTAAGTGTGCGAGCTGCCACATCAGAGGTACTCCATTTGGTTCAGTTGTAATTAACCCGCACTCTCAGAGGAACGACTATGAAGCTAAACAGCTTCACATTAATGAGCCTAAAGCTGTCGCTGTGAATCTGGATCCTACAGGGATTATGTTCTCTGTGAAAATGGCAAAACACCATTTTTAGATTTCTGCAAGTCAGGTTGTTTCGCATCAGCAGTAAATGCTTTCGACCCTTTTCCTCTCGACTAAATGTAAAGATTTGATCTAATCTCAAATAGCACTGGCATCAAAACCTTCAAACTTCTCTGCAGGAGATGCAAAATTACAGTTCAGCCTGCACTGCTGCACGGAGAATCTGTTTGATTCAGCTTTTACATTCACTCTTTTTTCTGAAGTTTTTGAGGTTATTCAGTAAGCTTGTGGACGGCCCAGTGTATTTTCTAAGTAACAAATAAACTATTTTTCAAAGGATTTTGTTTAATAAGGAAAAATAAAATAGAAAAAAGTAGTTTTCTAGGACATAGTTTCATGAGTTCATCAGAAATTCATCTCCGAATTGTGAGGGATTGTTGGCGTGGAGTAAACCCTCCCTCATCCCTTTGTTTACACCCTTGCTTGCTGGCTTACAGCCCCTCACATCCCTAACCTAACATTACTGGTGGAACAAAAATGGCGAGCAATGTTGGAGCAATCCAGCTGCACAGTTATCAACCGCTGCCAGGTCAGCTGAGGAAAAGAGCGACATCGACGGATCCATTTGCTTGTGACCCGCCGACTGCAGCGACTACGTCACTGCTACAACCTTTTTCAAATGCCATTTTTTCATCTGCTCCTGATTCAAGTCTATTACTCAGAAAAGTAATTTTGAGCTCTTATATTCTTTATATATGTCCTCCATTATCAGAAAATGCCACAAGAACATGTTATAAAGGCTAAAAACACAATTTTCATTAGAGTGCGTCTTTAATTTATTTACTGAAGCTGCTAAGTTAACATCAGTTAAGGCACCTTTCCTTAATAACTTTTAAATTCCACACAAACCAGTTAGGAGTTAATGCAGAACATTCCTTTTAGCACAAAACAATTATTCAGCCCAGCTCTCCATTTGTGGATTCTTTAGTTAGAAAGGCTGTTCGTTTGCCTGAAAGTGTTTGTCAACCTTTTAGAGAAATGCCTAAATGTTTGTGGTTTTCATGGGTTTTCGTTTGTTTTTCTGCCACAGGCAGAGTCCGATCAGAACAGTGGTGGAGGTAAAGCTCGCATCATTCACAAGGAATCGGACATTATCACCGCTTTTGCAATCAATAAGGTAAAATAATTCAAATTTCCTAGAAAAAGAAAAATGCTGACAAGATGGTCTTTTGTATAAACTTTTTTCAGTTTTGATAAATCTGTATTTTTACCTATTATTAAGGAGATTTTTTTGAAAGTCTCTAAATTGACTTATCTTATTTAAATAATGTAAAAGGGGCAGAAAAGCAAGTTTTCTTCATTCTTTTCCCTTTCATTTCCCTTATTTAACAACTTTTTCAGGATCTTTTGTTTTTATTGTTATGGAAATTTAAAAAAATGAAATGAAAAATAAAGATTGAAATTGAAATTTGTGGGTCTGATAAACTAAATTCCTTATTTTTAAGAGTTGAACCATATTTTGTTTATCAACGACATTGTGTACTTTAAATCTTTTCACTTGCTAAAATGTATTCAAGTTCTCTTCTGTATATTTTCAATTAGAAAATAAAACAGGAATGACCGCTCTGAGCCAGCTATGTATTTATAAGCTTCGCAAAGTCTAGTGAGTTTTTTTTTTCTCATAGAATAAAACCTTAAAGTAACATGGAGTCCTAAAATCCATCACTGTAAGTGACAGCTTCATTATGACACACTAGGAGATGTAACATTAATGCAGGCACTAGCCAGCAGGGGAGTTGGAGGGGGGGGTCAGTCCTGCTTGAGCACAGTTCAGATTAATCATGTCTGATGGGGAGAAGCCCTGAGACTCGACCTTTTCCGTGCTCCACCGTGCCCCCTGTCCTCCGCCTCTCCCATTCCTCACTTCCTGTCTTTGTTTGTTTCCCAGGCGAACCGTAATTGCTTAGTCATGGCCTCGACCCACGACATTCAGGAGCTGGACGTGTCTTCCATCTTGGCCACACAGATCCTGACGTGGATCGATGATGAGGAGCCCGAAGCCAAAGGGTACGAAGGCAACCTGTGGCTTTGCATTCCCTCACTGAGCTTTCCCACCCTCAAACCAAAGCTCCGAATATTGTGGAATTAGTGGTTGACATGAAGTGCTCATGGTTATTCCAGAGTTTACTGCTTTGATTATCAATCGATTGATACATTTCCAACATGCTGAGTCAGCAATGTGTGATTTCTGTTGTAGTGTTGGAGGTGATGACTTCCTGGTGGTGCACGCACGCGATGACTTTGCTGCACTTCATGGCACAACACCGTACACCCACAGCAGCCCCGGGACACCTATCAACGTGCCCTGGCTGGGGGGCATGCAGACGGGCAGGGGTGCAGCTATGGTAAGCTGGCGGTGCTGTTTGACTGTTTTTTGGGTTTTTTAATTAAAGGAAAAAAAATCTTGATAAATAAAAGTAATGCAGAACTTGACTGAAGACATTTTAGCTAAAATACCAAACAATTTCTAATATTTTCTCTTTATCTTTGCACAGTTTTCCAGAAATATCTTGGCTGATAAATGGAGCTCCTTATTCTGACTTCCAGAAGAGATTTGCTGCCTGATCTATAAAAACACTGAGCTCTTCTCTTTGTAGTTGTTATTTAGGGATCTGTGTTTTCTGGTTTGCCTTTTACATAGAGGAGACATCAAGTTCCAGGTTTTATCAAAAAACAGTCAAACAGATCTGAAGGAGAAATCGTTTTAAAATGATAAAGTAGAGGTAGACATTACTATTAGTGTTTCTTGTGAAAAATGGGAAATATTTGGGAAATAACACTTGATCAACGTTTTTTAAAGACAGCAGTTTATTTTTTCCCTTTTTTTTTTCTTTAGATGATCAAAAGAAACATCAACAATGTGAGAAGAATGACCTCTCATCCCACTCTACCCTACTGTAAGTACTGACCTCATGGCAGCTATTCTGTAAATTCAGCAAATGAAAATGTGCACTCACTTTTTGGGAGAAATGTTTATATGTATATATACAAACACACACACAAATCGAAACAAACTTCTACTACATAAAATGCTTTTATTTTGAAAAATCAGTACAGAGATCCAGCTGCCTCACATGTTTAGAATAAAAAAAACAATTGTACTATGTAAAAATAGCTTTTCTGTATTTAAATGTTCTATTAAAATACTTTATGCTAAATCCTGATGAATCACTTGAGGGGCATAAGAATATAAGCCGCATGTTGTTGGTCACAGTCTGTGTTTCGTGTGTGTCAGACCTGACAGGAGCTCAGGATGGCAGCGTGAGGATGTTTGAGTGGGGACACTCCCAGCAGATCACCTGCTTCAGGAGTCCAGGCAACTCCAGAGTCACCAGGATCCGTTTCAATCACCAAGGAAACAAGGTAGAGTCCGTCACACAGCAGATTTTACATTTACACAACCAGCTCCAGATCTTAGGCTGTATAACTGCACTCCACCGTGATCTGTGCTGGTTTTAGAAGCATTTTTTAAAAGCATGGATCCCAGTTTGGAGTTGGTCTTTACCCCTTTGGTTCTTTGGCTTAATATAGACTGTATTTTTAATTTAAGCATCTGCTTCAAGCCAATCGTTGCTTCTGCCAGTACGAGTTTATCTACTTAATAAAAGCCAAAAATTCTGTGGAAACAGAAACTTCTCACACCCACTTATTTAGACCGTGAATGGGCTTGTAAATTAACCTAGGCAAAAGTAAAATATACATGAGCAAATGCGTTAAACTGCAATGGGTTGCATTCAAATCAGCAGTTAAAGGCAATAAGTCACTTTCAAAACTAACAAGTAACACATTTAAATTAAATCAGTTTTATTTATTTATTTGTTTGTTTGTTTGTTTATTTACCAGGAAAAAATCCCATTGAGATCCACTCATCTCCTTTTACACGGGAGTCCTGGTCAAGAAGCAAAAGTTACATTTCAAAGAATTAAAATGTATTTAAAAAATTAATAAAAAATAAAATCAAGCAAACGAATTAATTAATTGAAAAACAGCCACAGATTAGTGATTCCCTCACTAATCCCTCACTGAATCCCTCATAATATCATCAAACTTATGAGCTTTGGAATTTTTTTTTTTTTTGCAGAAAGAAATGAGTTTTTGTTCAAAATGCTGCCATGGCGTTCAAAACTAACCACCAATGCATGGAAATGCAATGAGTTTTGCTTCAAAACACGCAGCAGCTGAATTTAAATACAGCGTATTCAATACTGAAAAGTAACCACAGATTTAATGTATTTAAATGTGATGAGTTTTGGTTGAAAACATGCTGCTGATGGAGTTAAAAGCATTGCAGCAATATTCAAAACATACTACAACCAGATTAAAATGGCATCAGTTACATTCAAAATACTAACCACAAATGCATTTAAAAGCAACGAGTTTTAGTTCAGAAACACTTCAGATACATTTAGATTCAATGCAATCTAGTTAAATTCATGCAGAAGATCCATGTAAACACGATACAGTCATGTATGAAAATTCATTTGGATGGAAAAAAGTGACGTTTTAAAAATGTTTCGGTCAGTCCTGACAGCTTTGTGTTGTTCCTCAGTTTGGTATTGTAGATGCTGATGGAGTGTTGAGTCTCTGGCAGACCAACACAAGTGGAAATACACCCAAACCATACCTGGTAAAAAATATATTTATAATAATCTTTGTCCTACTTTAAATCTTTCCCTTCCTCACGTTTACTCTTCATATTTCTCTGTGCTAGACTTTGCAGTGCCACAACAAGACAGCTCACGACTTTGTCTTTGTGGGCTCCTCCTCCCTCATCGCCACTGCAGGTCTTTCAACAGACAACAGGTATCAACACCCCCCCACCGTGTCTGTGTTTCTCAGCCCAGCAGCTACGTGCTGGTTCTGTTCCATTCAGCTTCACATAAACACTGACCACCGATATGTGTTGGAAAGGCTGGACAATGATGTGTTTTGTTTTTCTTGGCCACAGAAATGTGTGTCTTTGGGACACTCTGGTGACTCCTGCCAGCAGCCTCGTACACGGTGAGACGCCTCACGGAGAGTTTTGTTCCTCTGATTAGAGTTATCTCTCTTTGATTTATTAGTGAACCAGAAAAGCCGTTTGGTTTCCAGCTGAAATGAATTCTGATCGTTCCTCTCGTGTGTTCTGTAGCGTTCTGCTGCCACGACTCCGGTGCCACGGTGCTCTCGGTGGCCCCTAAGCGGCAGCTGCTCATCACCGGCGGGCGCAAAGGCTGGATCAGCGTCTTGGAGCTCCCCAACAGGCACCAGCGGCAGAGCTTCCAGGCCCACGACTCCCCAGTCAAAGCGCTGGCCGTGGATTCGGTGGAAGACTGCTTCATCAGTGGATCGGCCGAGGGCAACATTAAGGTATATTGATCGGCTGTGCTCCAGAGGAGGAGGGTTAATCACGTTTAATGTGAGCGTTTATGAGCATTTGTTGATGTTTTCATTGCTCACTGAAAAACGGAGAGCCGACAGTTTGATCTATTAGAGGATTTATTGCAATAAAGGGTCGTGGAGAACCTCTTAAAACATGATTAATTTTGTATGATGGCTTTGAGAATGAAGCAGTGGATATTCAAAGTGTTTTAAATCATTTCTACTTCATAAAACAGCATCACACCTGACCAAAACCATCCTGCGGGGTGTTTGGCACCCAGGTGTTAATGTCTCTGGCTCTCCTCCACCATCAGACTGTAGTGTTTATCCACGGGGGCAGTGAGCCCCATCCAAGTCAATACAAATCAATGGCTCTTGATGATCAAGCACCTGCTGGTGACAGCAGAGACGGATGGAGTCCAGGAGGAGAGGCGGGACGAACCAAAAGCTGCTCTGATGGTGTTCAGGTTGCACGTTTCCAGAGGGAGCAGGTCTCTCATCTCTTTGACATGACTGTCACTCAAAGAGGAAGTCTCCGTATCGTATAAATGTAGAGGTATTCAAACTTTTAGGAACATGCACCCTTACGGGGTAGTTGATCCATTCGGGTGGTGCAGGTTTTTGGATTGTCAAAGTCATAGACAGGGATTAACCCTTGTGCCATCCTAGCCATGTTTACATTAAAAGTGGGGTCATCTGGAGCCCATAAGAGAGTATGAGGGTCAAGGGGAGAGCAGGTGTGTCTCGCAGTTCCCTTGAGGCTCCTTAAGAAGAAAAAAAAAATATGAACGTACCATCTTCATGCATGTGTAGTAGTTGTAAGGTTAATGTAAGTTTGCACTCACTTATGACGTACATGATGCTGTCGTATGGTAAGTATAGTGTCCTTAAGGAAAGGGATGTATCTCCACACTATAAGGCGCTTTAAACGAGACAAAAGAGTCAGAAATAAATCCGTCAGACTTCATGAACTGCGTTCACAGAAACTCTCAAACTTGCTTGTATCTAAGTTTTTACAATACCTGGAACTCCCAACCTTGTTTGCAACACATGAAAAACAAACCACTCAAACAAACGTCACTATGCTAACTCCTAACCTTTTCAATTACCTTTATAAAAATGTATAAAGTGAATGAATGAATTAATTAATGGATGAATGAAAATTGCTTCGACATAAATGAGCACAACCTGAAATAATCGATACATAAAGCTCTCCAGATTGCATTATGCATATAACTGCATCATCAGGCTCTTAAGTGTGCCTTATAATGCAAAAATAGGGTAACAGCCCATAAAATGCCCCAAACAAACTACCCCCTGATTGTCTAACTTTCTAATTTCTAACATTATTACATGAATACCACAAACGGATCCCTTGTGCAGGGTTAGAAAAAAAAAATCTATACCATTATACTTACTTCACCCTTACTAACCTCACGTGTTGTCCTCTGGAGCACTTGTGACCAAATCAAGGCCCGGGGGCCAGATCCGGCCCTCCAGGTAATTCTATCCATCCCGCCAGATCATTTTATTGTTATTAATTGTCCGATGTTATCTTGCGCTTATTTCTAACTTGTATAATTTTGACAAACTATATTTTTATGGAGGGTAAACTATTTAAAGTTATTTAAGGTTTAAGTTGATTTATTCTGGAAGAATATTTCTGCCGTTTTTATTATTCATAGTTATGTTAAAAAGTGATGTTTTTAAAGTTTCCACACTTCATATTGTAAGTTATTTTCTGTGTTCCTCCCAGGTGTGGAGTTTGGCGTCGCAGAGTCTCCTCTACACCTTCCCCAACGAACACGCCCGCCAGTCGCTGTTCAGGAACCTGGGGACGGGGGTGATGCAGATCGAGGTGGGACCAGCGAATCACATCTTCTCCTGCGGCGCCGACGGGACCATGAAGATGAGGAGCCTTCCCAACCGCTTCAGCGCGGCGAACAGCAGCCACGGCAGCGTCGGAACCGTCAAGTTCTTCATTTAGATAGCGGTCGCACAGGAGCTTCTCAAAGTGTAGCTACAGCAAGTACAGGGTAGAAACTGAGAACGTTCAAGATGAATAAACTCAAAAAACGCACCACCTCGTCTGACATCGATGCGCAGCAGCACATGGAGCCTTTTTTTGCACAGATGAAAGCGAGGTCCAAGAGCTCCAGCAGCCGTCTTTCACACAAACTCACCTTTCCTTTAGTTCATGTTAGATGAAGTGAAAGTTGAAGACATCAGAGCACATCGTCCCGCCAGAGGACCTCCTCCTCTCTGGGAGGCAGAAGACGAGGAGCAGACGGGTGTCACCGTCAGGACGCTCCCCCAGCAGGTCATCTTCGTATCAAACCTTTGGACTGTTGAAGCTTTTCCCTCTTCAGTTCCAACAAATGTTTCTATACTTGTAAATAAACTAAATCTGTTAGGGTAAAATGTTTCAGGTGTTGCATCAAGCGGCACGCTCGTGTCTGCTGAGCGTGACGCAGCTCGCGGACTGGAAAACGGCCAGCCCGGCAGAAGCAGCCTGCCAACGCCGCTCGACTTCATAAATTAACACGTCTTTGTTTGTTTAATTAAACAAACTAAACGATAACTCCGCTGCTGCCAGCCCAGACCCACCGGGGGGGAATAGCTTTATGGTCGAGGATAAACTCGCAAATGAATTTTTACACTGACGGGATTGGACTAATCTGAGAGCTGCAGAGCTGGAGCGCCGTTTTTATTTGTCTCAAATTAAAACCAGCTCCCGTCTGTCAGACACGAGCGTGGCGGCTCCGCCCATCCTAAACGGGGTAGCTCCCTGCAGAGTCGTTGGAGTTGATCTTCCATTTGCACATTAGTCGAGCTCAATCACGTGTGGTTAAAGTCATAACTATAGGAGGCAGACGAGGTAACGCGTGCAATGTTTTTTGTCTCAGCTTAGATAGAAGCAGCTCTTAAAGTGTCCTTAATCTTAACTTCAGCCAACCTGGCACACGAGCGCTAATATTGATTAGTATTGGTACTGCTTTGCACAAAGTAGCTTTAATTAAACGAGGCTCTCATTAAAGAGCAGTAATATCTTCTCTGGCTACATTTTTTTTTGTATTTTTGTGTGTGGCGAGGTGGGGGTCAACCGTCATGCAGATGACCTTGTAGCTTTGACAATGAAAACGTTTGCAGGTGCAGACATTTTAAATTTTCTGTTTTATTTTGGTACCGATGCTCCTCCGTCTCATCGTCCAACACCTGCCTTACACGCAGTATTCGTGAGCTAGCAACCTTTACTCAATTAGCCGGTTATGATCACTAATATCTTTTTTTTTTTGTGTGTAATTAAGCTTCTGCACATGTTTGGATTACATAATCTGAGTGATACCGAATGGTCCCGTGCTGCTGGAGCAGTCACACATTTGTTCTTGAATTTAGAGCAGGTTTAATGCAATTATGTAAATACATCAGACAGTTACTGCGTAATCACAGCTAGTCATAGCCGAATAGTGAGTAATAAAAGCCACTTTAAGACTTATTACTCTGTACAGACAAGTATATTTATGAAACATGTTCATATATTTAGTGTAGGCAGAAATGATTCAAATATTTTTCCTTTTTCTTGACAAAGTGGTTGGAGAGCCCTGTACTCCAGCAAAATCTGTTTTACCAGATTTATGTACTCAGTCACTGGAGGATACTTTTTTTTTTTTTTAAATATCTATATATATATATAAATATATCAGAGTATTTCTTGATAGTCCGGCCTCAATGATGTGTAGGATTGCAGCTGTTGCACAAGAAGAAACATTTCAGCTTTATTAAAGGAATTCTCTTTTACCCTCATCAATCAGCAAATGTGAATTTAATCAGATGGTTCTAATTTTCTAATGTAAATTGTTGCAACAAACACAAATGTGCTGAAATCCATTAAAGATTTATGTAAAACCAGCAGCTGTGTGGGAATTTGCAGCTTGTGATTCAAACTTTTTTCTTCCTTTCAAAGTGAAAATCGGTTTACCTTTTCAATCTCACTGGTTACAAAATCAGTTTTCAGAGCATTTTATGTCCTGAACTGATTGTTTTCGCTTTTCTTCTTTCTTAAATCTTTAAGCAAAAATTTTGCCCCTACCATACACTCGAAGTCTGAGTCCCAATTCCTTCCCCTTCCTTCTCCCTATCCCTCCAATTGTAGAGGCGTTTTGGAGTGGCAGTGGTATCCGAACTTGTTTTTTTAAGGGATAGCCAAAGGGCACATGTGCCAAAGTTGAGGCCCGGGGGCCGGATCTGGCCCTCCGGGTAATTCTATCCAGCCTTCCAGAGATAATTTTATTATATTGTCTTAAGATAAAAATTATTAAAATTGAGCGCCTATAGGACATGACTAAATGTAATAGGGGGAGAATAAATATTTTATTGAAAAGTCATTTAGAGTTGATTTATTCTGCAATAGTAACCTGTTTGTTATTCATAATTATGTTAAGTTACGGTTTTAGAGTTTTAAAAATTGGCATTCAGCTAGCTTTTTGGACTGTTTTGGCATTAAGATTGTTTAGAGTTTAGCTAATATTTCAGCTACATGCTAGCTATTTTGGCTAATTTAGTCTTTTTAAAAAGTTTTTTAAGGCTATTTTGGAGTTGGAATAGTATTAACACGCTAGCTGTTTTGGCTAATTCAGGCTTTATTTTTGATTTAAGCTATTTTTAAAGTTTAGCTATTTTTCAGTAAAAAAAAAAGAAAAGGAATGGGGGTTGAGGGGCTCAAATGTAAAAATTCACTAATCAAACCAAAATAGGCGTCTGGATATACAAAAGAAGCTTTGAAATTATTATGGGATGTCCACAGGACCTACAGCTTGGCAGCCAATTAGTTGAAAAGTGTAATTTTTTTTTACAATTTCCCACAATATGGAAAAAAAAAAACTCCCCACAAAAATTCACACATATACTAAGGCTCAGGGTCTGCAACCTTTGCCAGTCAAAGAGCCATTTGGGCCTGTCTGGTGCTGATCAAAACCTAATAGGAGCTGAAAAACTTTTTTTTTCGCCTTTTTAGGAAAATTTGATACTACGTTGCATTATTACATTGTTGTTTTTGTATAAATATGAATTATATTTATTTTTAGGTGCAAATAAATGCATAAATATTAAGATAAATGGGAATTTTCTCAAAGTTGTTTTTTACTTTTGACAGAAGCTCAAATGACTTATTTTTCAAAATAGACTTCCTGTCCCAGGAACATTCAAGTGAAACATTCAGCTCAAGGCAAAAAGTGACATTTTCTCTTGTTATACTTTTGATTTACTTTGATGAGCTGTCATCCTTTTTCCTACTACTTACTATTAACTCGAGGATAAAATAAAACATGATTGGTTAATGATCTAGTAGAAAAAGTATATGAAGAACACACAAAAGTTAGCAACGCTTACTTTTAAAAATGTTGCCTATTGTATTTTTCTTTAGTCAGAGAGCCACTCTGGCTCCGGAGCCGCTGGTTGCAGACCCCTGCTACTGTATCTGAAATAGTTTTTTTTTTTTTTTTTGGGCCAACTCTTCAAGAGAAGATGTACAGAGCTCTCCGTTGCAAGTGAGAAACACATTTCTTCATGTGGTTGTTCTCTGAACCACAGAAGTTTACATTTAATGCAAGTGATTACTTTCTTTTAGTATGACCTTTTTAAAGTTATGAAACTGCTGTTATGTATATTCAAGTGCTTGAAGCTCTGCACTAACGTAGGTGGCCGGCGACTAGTGCTGACATTGAGTGTTAGTAACGTCAGACATCATTTTCCATACCGCTCTGTTTAGAGGCCTAAGTGTAGAGAAGGGAAGACTTTGGATTGGGCCTATTAGTCAGGTTAAGATTACAACTCCCACTGATGTTTAGTTGACCTTACAAAGAGGCTGCCATCTTGAAATAAAAACAAAAAAACTTTAGCACCGTTCACAAATTTGAACTCCTCAGGATTTCAATATTTTAACCACTCAAACATCATTGTTAAGCTTGTGGTAAAAAAAAATGTTGAAAATAAAGTTTGTAGATTTTTAATAGCAATGGCATAACAAGCTTATAAAAGTGGGATTCTCCCATCGCTCGCTCATTTTATTATTTTTTTTTTTTTTACTGGAATATTGTGAGCATTTAATACATGAATCCTTGGCTCAAGCTGGACAAAAAGATGTGACATAGGATATAAACATGTTAAGATGTGCGTGTGGTTCACAAAAAATCTGTTGCCGAGAAGGAAATTCAAAAATTTACTTTTTGTGATTCATCTGAAAAATACACAGACCTGTTCGTCACCCTAAAGTGAACAAAAAACAATATGGTTGCTATGGAGATAAAACCATCAAAAAGCCAACATTTGGAATGTGCAGCTCTAAACAGGAGGGGTAGGATACAAGAATGGGTTATTTTATTGTGCAGAAATGTTGAACCAAAGCTCAAAAAACCTGTCAAAATGAGTTCAAGCATTTAAGAAACGGCAACTTTTATTCTAAATAAATGACTTTATTCAATAGCAAATGTTATTTCCATTCTAGCTGCACATTAAAGGTTACAATTTATTTCATAATTTGCATAAGTTCTTAATAAACTGATCAGAAAACTGGGTTTAGTGGATCAGGTACGGCTCCACTGGGTGAACTGTTGACCTGACAGAAATGCAGACACCAATTAAAAGTGGTTATTTCTTGAGTACATCTGTTTTGACGAGGAGCTCAAAGTTTGGCGTAATCCTTCAGGATGACCTCCAGCTTCTGACTCAGCATGATGTTCCCGCTCATTTTGAGCTTCCCAGAGAAAAAAGCCTGAAAACAGAAAAGATAAACTTCAGTAATTACATTTTTCCCAAAGACACAAAGTGTCCTCGGCTCTCCGGCTGCCTCTACTCATTACGCACAAACGGACTCGGACATCCTTGGAAACAAGAGGAGGCATGAAATAAACTCTCTTTAGCTACAGTCGGTCACATGACCGGGTTAGGATGACCCTGGATGACAGGCAGCATCACTTTCAACTCCACCTGCAATCTCTCCTCATTTTCTCCCTCATCATCCCAGAGTCCAGCTGAGGGACCCCTGACTCCTAGTAAAATGCATGCACACACCCGTCCGATCAATAGCAAACTCCCCAGGAGGCAAATGAAATGGACACGGATCCCCCACCCCCCCGCTGACGGATGTGAAGCCACAGACAACAAGTGCGGCTCATTGATCGTCTTTGCAGAGCCGTTCTGAAGTGGCTCGGCCTCCATCTTTTATCCTGGACGATGAAATCAAAGTGGACTTCATTACAGACGGGAAGGCACCTTCGCTTTGATCACTCCGTATAGAAGGGACTTCGTAATGTCAGGGAATGACATTAGCTCTTTTTTTTTCTCCCATACTTTGTCAAAAAAGGATGAAAGAAAGCACAAGCGTCACCTTCTGAGGCATTAGGTTCCCCTTCACCACTTCCATGAAGTCCTCATCCGATATGGTGATGGTCACGTCCGCCTTTTCATTGTGCGGGCCTTTGTGAAGGGAGCCGCTGCCGTTCTTCAGATCAATGGCTGCAGAAAGACAATAAGCTTCCATTTGTCACTAAAGAAACAGCGGTTACCGTCAAGTAGAAAGCAAAGGAGATCCCTTCAAATGTACATTTTAACTTTTGTTTTAAACACTTATTTTGACTAGAGTAGGAGGTGAAGTGCAGATGATGCTTTGCTCACTTCAGTAGACATGTACATGTGCTTAAAGCATAAGCAGGGGAGCCTCAATAACACTTAAATTGTCATGAAACAGCCAGACAAATAACAAGTTATTGTACTAGACTTCTATAACTACAGGTAACAATTAAATAACAAATTCACTCCAGTCACCATTAAAAGCTTTTTTCTTAAGTGTTCCCAGTGGCATTTTAATTATGATTATGCCATTTTTAGCCTAATTTAGCCTTCATATTTTTTTTAAATTCACCTTTGAGTTGTGGGCAGGACCATTGGTGTTGAGCAACGCCGCCCCTCTTCCCCTACCTGTTGCTGAGAGCTCAGAGAAGGAAGCTTGCCCCCCCCTTTGGATTGAGGTACTACGGTTGAATTGATTTGATTGGTCAAACTATGTAAGTTTCAGAAGTCTGACATGATCTGCAGCTCCAGTAATGATAACAGTTCTGCCCCCACCCCTCTGACTGGATTTTCAAATTTAGAGTGGTGGAGTCAGCCTCCAACTCCCCTGTTTGGTAACCCTTTAAGCTTTTTTCCCAGACTGAAAATTTGTCATATGCTCCTGATTCACAACAATTTGAATTAGAAATTCCAAGAAAAGTAATTTTTGGCTCAATTTCCTTCCTTTATGTCCTCTATCAAAAAAATGTTTTTCAAAAAACATTTGAAAAAATACAAATTTTCATCAGAGAGGGGAAATTTTGTTTTTAAACAGACATGCGACTTATGGGTTAATGGGATGTTTTTTGTGTATTTATTACAACTTTGTTTTGTTTAAATTGTACGCTTTAAAAAAAAAAACTTTTACTTTTATTCATATTTATTTTATTAAATATGTTGAAGAAACAAAAGTGGATTCAATCTTACATTAAAAGGTAAAATCTGTATACTTATACAGAACTTTTCTACCTTTCTTTAAGGCCCAAAACGTTGAATGAGGGCTTCAGTGCCCAAGGACACTTCGACATATGGACTATAAGTATGAATCGGACTTCTTTGCCACTGTCATCTCATTTCTGCTCAGAATCTCCTGAATTTTTATTTTAGTTTTCGCAGTATGGACTCGGCTGCAGCTTCTTTGATTGATGCTACTTGGCTGCCAGACTCTCCAGAAGGAGGACCTTCTTTCTCTCAAGAAGCAGACTGACAGCATGTTGACCAGACTTGAGTTCTGCTCCATGCTCTGATTCCAACATGATAATAAGAAGACTGCACGAGACGGCCTCATGTATGTTTCAAGTGCTTCAGCACGCATTCTTTACTATTTTACAGAGCTCTGCATTTTTCCAAATGATCTGAACTGAGCTGACAAGTTGTCCATGATGCAGCAGTGCATATTTATTTATTTTTTTGCTGAACACTCACTCCACTGCGCGGCTTTCTTCCCATCCTTCGTGATCTCCCAGCCGAACACGGCGTTCACCTTCTTGACCAACTCCGAGCCCAAGTCTTTGATGCGACGGCCGATCTCTGCGAACACCAGTTCGCTCTGGAGACCTCCTCCCTGCGGAGACGGAGAAATGAACACTTGATCTGAACCTTAGATTTAGATTAACTTCCAATAATAATTTTCTCTCAGTAAGTAATTAGACTAAGTCATTTACAAAGATCAGAACAAGATTGGGATGTTTAGATCGAACAGCAGTTGGATGAAAAAGCATTAAAAAAAAAAAGTTTTGTCAAGCAGACAGCAGTATTTTCTGGATGATCCACCTGAGGAGACTTTCAGGAGAACCGCCTGAAGTGCCGTGTAAATCCACGTAAGCCCCGGTCAGCACAACGTCCCCGGTTTCCTTCACCTGAGTAAGAGGAAATCAGAAGAGCAAATGTAAGAAAAATTGGTTCATTTATCCTGCAAACCTGTTAAATGGGTGTAATCCATAGTTAGACAACACTCACTTTACACTGGATGTGGATTCTGTTGCCCTCCTTCCACATCTCTGTCTGCAGGGACTGACCGGGAGAGACCGGCTTTGCAAAACGAACCTGGAAAGAGATGATTGAAGCAGGAAAGAACATTACAGACTGGATTGAAATTATGTTAGTTACAAAAAACTAATCAATGCAGCTAAAACTGTATAAATGATCTCAATTCTGAGGCGGCTCATTATACAAAAGCGCGCATCTAATCGATAGAGATATTGCATGAACTCAAGAGTCGGTTCATTTTTATGCCAAACATGCATTTATGTACATAATTAAGCTTCTAAATGAATTCAAATCTCAGCAAATACAGTTTTCACCTCAGGAGACGGGCGGAGCAAGGACAGACCAGACTCTTTACCGTGGTAAAATCAATAAATATACGCCATGTTCAGTGGCTCATTAGGGATGAAGTCGCTCACCTTGATCGCCTTGAATCTGGAGGGGTCGTTGTCGGCAAACTGCTTTAGGACGTGTCTCCCGGCGAAGCCGAAGGAGCACAAGCCGTGCAGGATGGGTTTCTTAAAACCTGACCAAAGAGCATTTTTGAAATCAACAAAATCGTCTGATCAAAAAAAGGTTGTTTGAATCGCACAGACTGACCTCCCATGGCTGCAAAGCTGGGGTCTATGTGAAGAGGGTTCCAATCCCCGCTCAGACGGTACAAGGCAGCCTGAAACCGCATTGTTTAGATCCATATCTAATTCATAAATCCCTGAATTTCTCCAACACAGAGAAATTAAATCATCACGGCGATGCCTAAATTTGGAAACATCTTTGAAGTCAGACAGTGGTTTGAAAAGCTTCAGGGATTTTAATTTCCTTTTTTGATTTTATGTCGCATCCCAAAATCAGAAATCTTGAATGTTCAAGACTTCTGTCCCACGCTCACATTTTGTCTCAAACTTCATGATTATTTCAGAGGAAAACAACTATGTTCTATTTTCACCCACATATAATCAGTTTAGCTGATTTATTCTGCACCAAAACCCACACAGTCGCACTCACTTGGTCTCTGGTGGTTGAATCAATCACCACAGCATCTGGTGCACGATTAGGAGGAGGCAGAGGAGGCTGCAAGGAGGTAACACAGAAAACAAAGCTAAATTAATAGCGCGGAAGCCTGTTTTTAAAAGGCAGATGCATTAAAAAATAAAAGGATATTTCTTTATATTTTTATTTCTTTCATCTATTTTAAACGAGTTTAAGTTCTGAAAGGTGTGCAGTTTTAAGTTTTCTTTCATTTTAAAATTTCATCTGTAAAGCGGTGATATTCTAAATTAAAAGTATTTACCAATGATCATTCTTAAACGTGTTCCTGAGCAAATTCTGACTTTCTCAAAGTCAATATCCACTTCTTCAGACTAGCACATCCAAAATAATGTATAATTTTAAGAATTTAACTTCTACTTTATTCTTGTAACTGTGTTTTATGATGTGATTTTTTTTTACCTGTAAAGTTCACTATAGATACAATTTATTATAATTTACCAAAAAAATGTCTACCTTTAATGTCGGTCATTAAAAATTTTTAATAATAGAAAGAAAATGTCCCTCCTGATTTAGTTATGAAAGACTAGTTCACTAAAGAGAATGCTTGTTTCTTTAAGAAAAAAAACACCCACTTCAATCATCTTTTGACTCATTTTAAAATTGTTCCTTGAGCTCTTTTAATCCTAGAGAACTATCGCTGGGTGATTTTTTTACCCAAGCTAATGTTTTTGTATAATTTGCAATATGTTAAATTTTTTCTGAGTATCATGGGTAAAGTCTGGGTAAAGTCACATGTCCCAGGGATGGGTGGACCGAACACCAATTCTCCAGTATTCTTTTTTTTAATTAATTTTTTGTTTTCAAATTTCAAAATTTTCAGTAATTTTTGAGAAATGTTTTTAGGATCTTCCCATGTTTTTTTTCCATTTTGTTACATATACCACAGTTGAAAGAAAAAAAAAAACTACTCCAATTTATCACGTTTTGTTATATTTTGATCTATTTTTTATGACAAATATTTTTATTAGGTATATCAAGCAAAAATTACCAGACGAAAGTAACTTTTTAGTGTTCTAGTGTTAAGCGTGGTTTTGCTGTTTTTAGCAAAAAATTTAAGATTCATGAACATTTGTGTTTTCTAGGACATAGTTACTGCAGAGCGGCAGGAGTTCATTAGAATTTCTTGTCCGAGCTGTGGGTGGGCTATTGGTGTGGAGCAACTCCATCCCCTCTTCCCGACGACCATAACTGAGAGCCATGTTTGTGCTAAAACGCTCTCCAACTATCTTACAGCCCTTTAAAACCCCAACCTAACATTACCGGAGCAACATAAATGGTGAGTAACTGGAGCTATCCAGCCGTACGGTTCTGATCCGGATGCCAGCTCAGACGAGGAAAACAAAGACATACATAAGTGGATGTATCAGAATGGAGCAAAGCCGAGACAATTGTTTTTTTTTCATCTGCTCCTGATTTTATTTCAAAAATTTGAAGAAACACTCAGAAATGAATTTTAAGCTTAATATTCTTTAAATATTCTATCTATCATCAAAATAATGCTACACGAACATGTTAAAAACACCAACATTTTCATCAGTGTGTGTCTTTAATTGAACTGCAGTACTTTTCAATTCTTCTTATATTTGTCTGAATGTAAAAAACAAAATAGAAAAACTAGAAACGTACTTTAGCTTTGTCCGAGTTTCGCTTTACTCCAAAGCCTCCGGCTCCGACTACAAACAAAGAGAACTGGTTGTAGCACACCAGCTCCTTCCCGCTGTAGGTGTTCACTGGAAGACAGAGCCAACGCTGCATTTTTATGCCCAGTTTTACAGATTTATCATTCAAATGGTTCATCTACAAAGACACAAATGTCTATTGTGTCTCTAATTTACTTTGTAGGGTTCATGCAACAAGAAGTGATTTTATAAGTCTCTGCTGGTCAAAGGGGGAAAAAGCGACTATTGAAGCTCGTAAACTCAGAATAGTTTGGAGTTAGTCAGATTATTTAAACATGTAATTTAGTAAATAAACTGTGAGAAAAGAGTGACAAAGTCTGTGCATCCTAAAACAAGGGGCACATTTTTAGAATTCAAAAGTAATCAGATTCACTTAACAGTCTCAGAATTGTCATTTACAATCAATTCTGCTTTTAGGAGAGGTTGGTGTGACAACTGAGCTTCCTTTTTTTATAACTTTATTACAACAGAAGATGATTAAAATCAATTGTAATTTCATGCAAAGCTCCTTTAGCAGAGAACATGAGCTCCCACAGAGCATCCCCTCGTTGTTTGAGGGGAAACAAATATAGATCAGATTCTCATAACATCCATCTCTGAGGGATTGTCGAACAAAACCGTGAGCTGTTCCAAGTCCATAATTCCAGACTTTTAATTACCTTTTTGATTCAGCCCGTATGGTAGATAATTGGAAATGGCACAAAAACAATAAATACTGTGAATGACGGCAGTTATGGAAACTCACCATCCAATAGAATGACAGCTCCAGAGCCTTTGTCCAACACATCTGCCACAGTGGCTTCAGAGATCAGCTCTCCTGCAGAGTTCACGTTTAATTTGATCAAACTGGTTAAAATGTGAAAGGCGAATTAGTACAATCTTTCAATAAAGAGATTAAATATTTAAATTCTATTCAACATTGACAAGAAGCACCACAAAAATCCTTATTTCTGCTCTAGTGACGCATGTCGCCAACACTTATACTCCCTGCTTGGAATATAAAAGCAAAGTTAAAGCAGGTTCTGTGTGTGCAGCAGGAGCCACAGCTTCAGAGGGTTCCAGAAATAACATCCAAAGAAGCACCAAGTGCTGCTAAACGCCCCAGTGGGAGCAGGCAGACCGTCGGGGATTCATCTAAACAAAACCGGAGCTGTGTGGCTTCAATGTCATGCTAATGCAGGAGGCACAAACTGAGATCACACTGATTAATTTATCACCCCGGTACGAACATGTTTTTTTCCTCAGTATGCATTTATGCAGTGATGTTAGACTCGGACATCAGACCTTTATTTTTTTCATATTTATCATAATGAGATAAATCATCATTCATTCTTGTTTTGTGTCAAGAGGGCCACATTGAGATCTGTCGAGACTTAATTGGGTAAAGTACGTGACTGAAGTTGGACTCGTAAGGACTTTCTGTTAAGTATCCTCCATTCAATACCATCAAGGTTTCTATCATTTTGGGGGGAAAAGTTTAATTTTGAAAGTTTTTTACATTTAACAATTTTTCAAAATTAAAAAAATATCCACAGCAGTTGACCCCAAAAAAAATATTATTTAAAATTATTTAAAGGACAGAAAACAGTTTGATACAGATGAGACATAAAAATCCACATGAAGTACCATAGCATTCGGGGTACCCCAAGGGTTAGTACTGGGTCCAAAACAGTTCAACATTTATATTAATGATATTAAAAGTGTATCCAAATTATTAACATGCAACTTTACCATGTGGGCGATGAGATAAAATAAATGAGAGAGTTAATCCCAATGGAGTTTAAATAAATGAAACAATAATTTGATTCAAATAAACTGTGAAAAAACATATTTCACAATATTTAGTAATCACAATAGAAATACAAATATTTCATTTGAGATTTAGCTATTCAAATTAAGGAAACCAAGTTTTTAGGAGTTATTATATCTGAAAAAAATTCATGGTAAATCACATATCAAGTGTATTTAAACAAAGATAGCAAAAACTATAACTTTGTTGTATAAGGTCAAAAGGTCATGACATGACTCATTGATGATTTCATATCTGATTTGAGAAATCTGGGGAAAAGCAAATTGAAAATATTACAATTTAAAAACTTAGTAGATGATTCAATTTTAAAATTAATCCAGGGAGGACACCACCAAAGTCTGCTGAATAACATATAAAAAGCTTGAAAATAGAGTAATTATAAAGTAAAGGGACTATTTTAAAACTAACAAATTCAGAAGGAAAATGAAGGAAAAAATTGTGTTTTTGTACAGGGCAGCAGATTATAGAATAATCATGAAAAATCAATGAAAGAGTCAAATTCTATTATTCCATTTAAAACAACTTCACAGTTGTTTTAAATGGAATAACAAATAACAGACAATATGAACAACAAAGATGTTGGGTATGGATTATATAAAACAAATCTGAGGGCATCAACCCATTGATCTATTTCGTGTTGTTTTTTGTTTGTTTGTCAGCTTTTGTTGCTTTTGCCAGACATTTCATGTATTTATTCATCAGTACAAAGAGATATTTTTGGTTAAAATAGTTTAATGGTTTAGTTAAATGGGGCAGAAATAATAATAAGTTTTCTTCTTTTTGTCCCTTTTCATTTTCACCAAAGACAAGAATAGTGTGTAATTTATTGTTGTGTGCTGTGAAAATGACTGACTTTTAATCACGTCTGTCATAGAAACAGCTTGTTTACAACCACATCAGACTGTGTTACATTTATTTTCAATTCCTAACATTTCCATAGAATAAAAAAAGCATTTTTAGAGTGAGATACCTGATGTTGGCAGAGGTTTGTAAAGCTCCAAGTACTGCTCTCCATGCAAAACCTGACAAAACACAACCGCAGGGACACATATTTACAAAGAAGCCTCACAAGTGTGTGCTACTACTCTTCTCGTGTGCGAAATATCCCATATGCATGAAAATCTGCAGAAACATACATTAAATATAAAAGAAAAAAAACGAGGTGGAGACACTTGTGCGGTGGAGAAACAGCTGTCTTACCCGTGTGAAGTCGATGTCGAGTCCAGGGACTGAGCTCAGACCGCCATCCATTATGGAGGACTGCGACGGAATGACCCCGAAGGTGGGGAGGCAGCTAAAGTCAGGATGCCCTTCATACAGGAACCTACATCAACATGCAAGCGTTACTGAAGTGTGAACAAACACGCACAGCTGAAGCGAGACGCAGGCAAAAATAACAGCACAGATGGCCACAGGCGTGTGACTCAGTCCGCTCTGCTTGCAGGTCACTGTAAGAGTAATAATTATCTTTTTTTTTTTTTTTTTTTTTTTAATTCAAACAAACTGGTTTTCCAAAATCCTTGAGGAGATGGCAGGCACTAAAACACAGATCCATACCTAAGGTGGTCGGGGTCTTTGGTGGACATGCCCACTCCCAGAGCATACAGGATACACTGAGTGTGAGTGTAGCTGAAGGAGGATGTGGGGAGTTTTTGTCCAACAGCCATTGTCTGAGATGGAACAAAATGAGACAAAAGAAAAAGACAATTCAGATCTTAAGAAACTTCAATAATGAGAACTCATTTTTTCAAAAATACGGTCAGAATCTTCTTTACTTAAAATAAAAAAATCATCTCGTTTGTCAGCAGCGGTCACTTCCTCTGATGAGGAGGTACAAAAGATGGGATGGGTACGTTAGTGTTCAGGACAGGAGGGCAGAAGAACAGTTGGTGGTGGATTTCATGAAAAAGGATAGAAATTTCACTGGTGATGGCATTTAAAAAAAGCCTAATGAAGTGACATAAAAGACAGACAAGTTGATTACATCTTGTGTGGATGTAGTATCGACCAGAGATAAGTAATTATAAAATTGTGCCTGGAAAATGTACCAAAATATGATGGTGGTGTGTAGAATTACTCTGGTGGTGAGGAAGATGAGTCTTTGTTCGTAACCAATTATAGTCCCACGACAATCATCTATTGATCTATTTTCAAAGTGTTTCCAGTAGAATTTTGATTATGAAATTTGATATTTTTAGCCCAAAAAAAAAAAACCAGTGCCGTTTTCCTTAGACAGTTTTTGCAGAGCAGCAGTGGTTCATTAGAAATTCACCCCCCCCGAGTTGTGGGTATTGACTGCATGTGAAAACTGGACTGCATGACCACTCCCCCCTCAGATTTCAAACAGGAAGTACCTAAAAGCCAAAATCCCATAGACACCTATTGAGAAATAAACAGCTAGCACCAAGTCATTAGATTTGTCAGAATAACTATTCTTCCTCTGTTACGTCTTTTTAACATGTTTTTACCAATTCTTAAGTTTTTTCATGTTTTTTTTTTTTCTCAAAAGTTATGCAAGTAATAAACTGACCAATCAGATGCCTCAATAAAAGTAGGTTGTCTCGCGTCAAGTCTGAAATGTTTGACAGATTCTCCTGGACACGGTGTGGCCTTCTACAATGCTCACTACTGATTTGAGAGGGTGGTTGTCATGGAAATGAAGACTGACACAGATCAATCACAGCTTACCGAGGACATCTAGCAGCGGACATATAGCGAAAAACCAATTGACTTATTTTTTTATTTGCACATTTAAACTAAGATAGGAGGATAAGCCTCTTGAGATGCACCATCTAGTTTTCAAGAGGGTCTTCCATTTAAAAAAGAAAAACATTAGAAACACAGATAACAGAATAAAGTATAATTTAATTTAGTTGGAACTGGTACCAAGTCATTTCTAAGGGTGACGTCTCACTTGCCCCGTCCAGTTATTTATATACAGTCAATGGTTGTGGGCTAACTGTTTGTGCAGACCAACCCAACCCCTCCCTGTTGCTGAGAGCTCTCAGTTTACAGGCTCTCTTGCTTGCTTACAGCACTTCACTCCCCCAGCCTAACATTACCAATACAACAAAAATGGTGAACAATATTGGCGCAATGTCAGGATTCTGTGATTTGGTTTTGTCAGGTTCTGTTTTCCCGTCAGTCTCAACATATTCAGGTCAAATCATCCACAGATGTCTTCATTTAGTAAATCAACCTCAGTGCATGCAAGTGTCTGGTTTTCAGTTTGTCTTTGTCAGATCACCTGCTCTCCTCTCCTCTGTTCTCCCATGGTTTTTGTCCAATCCATCCGTAAGGTTTTTAGCCAGATACCAGTTCAGACGAGGATAACAAAGACATTCATGATTTAGTTTTCTACAAGTGGATGCATCGGAACAGAGCAGAGCAGGGAACTTTTGGCTTTCCAGCGCATTTTCTTCGCAACATACACAAACATTTTGCGCATCTGCTCCCAGTTCACAACTATTTGAGTAAAGAAATACTCAGAAATGCAAATTTAAACCTAATTTTCCTAAAATGTTATCCATCATCAGAAAAAAACCACAAGAACCAGTTAAAAACACGATTTTCACTGGAGTAGGTCTATAAAAAGCACACTAGGTGAAGATCTGAAAACACCTTATCTTCCAACTTTTCATTAATAGTTATTAAGCAAATATTTGCTCTGTAAAGACAATAAGAGAAAAGCGTAAAGTTTAAAGGCCATTAAATTAGGTGGGTCTAGTAAAGGCATAAAACCTGTTGAAGCGTAACTTTTGTTGCTCAAGGTTTTTTATGATTTAGTCAAGGCCAAAAGTGTTATAAAAAAGAAAAAAAAAGAAAAGTGGAGCACTCCAAAATTTGATGAAATGCATCTTTAGAAGAGTCAAGAAGATCACATCTAATCTGTGATTATCAGCAGTCCTCACAGTTTAAGGACCTGAGGGGGAGTCAGGGTTGGAACAAAATCAGCAATTCAGAAAAGAGCTGGAGGAGACGAGGCAGAGGTTTGTGAGCGATCAGCACAACTTGAAAACAGGGCCTGATTTTGACGAGTGGTCAAGAACTGCGGAGGGGAGCGGCATCCAAAAATTAGCAAGCAGCCTGAAAACAGGCCAGAGCTTTTTCTGAGGCAAACAAGCGAAGGTTATACCACAACAATATTGTTACGATAGAAAGTCACAACACTCTGTTAGCTAAAGAAAAAAAAAACAAGCAGTGAAAAACTACAATCAACAAATGTATATTTAGTTTTCTTTTTCTGCTCTCAGATGGTCCTTGTAATTTTATTGTACAAACATATTTATAAACACAAGATGCTATGTTTTGTTTTGCCTTTTTCGGGAAATTAAAAAAAAACAATTAAAAACTCCCAATGAAAACTGTTTTTGATATGTTTTGTGGATTTTTTTCCAATAATGGATGACATATAGAAAGAAAGTTAAGATATAAATTACCTTTGAATTTTTCTTTATTTAAATCGTGGTGAATCTGGGCCAGATTTTGAAAAGCTACAAGCTTCCTGCTCTGCTCCATTCTGATGCATCCACTTTTACACAAACAGATCCACTTACGTCTTTGTTTGCCTCATTTAAACTAATATCTAGCTCAAAAAAGTACATCTGCATATTACTCACCATTTTTGTTGCACCGCTAATGTTAGCTTAGGGTTGTGAGAGGCTGTAAGCTAGTGGGAGAAAGTGTGAGAATTTAAATGAAAATGTTTACAACCTCATAAAAAATGTAAATATCAGCTAATTTAAGTCAAATTTGACCTGACAAAGTGTAGATTTATTGAATGAGATAGTCAAAAGTCAAACCACAAAAGCTTTTTCCTCATCCATGAGCGTTATTAACTAACATGAACATAAACATTCGAGTCACAGTCATCCTGCAGCTGCCGGTGAGTTCCTGCGCAGCAGAAGTGGTATGAATCCCACTCTGGATGATATTACCTCTTAGAAATCATCTTAAAGCGGGACCTCCGGAGACATTCGTTAATTAAAACTGCATTAAAATGCAGATGTGGGAAATGCTGTGGCTTCAGAACAATTTCAACATTCCTTTTGATTTCACGTTATATGTTCCCATATGTTCACACAGAGATTACCGACACACCCTCTTGGGGGTTTGAGAAAAAAGATCCCATTATCAAAACGGAAATGAGTCTTAAAGCAAAAAAAAAAAATGAGCTGCTTTTTAAAGGGAGACAAGGAGACAACTTTACTCATTAACAACTTTAGCCTCTTTAAATTAAAAAGTAAAAAAAACCTGTAATAATCACTTTAGTTACAAATCTGAAATAATCCCAAAGCAAACCGACATTTCTAATCTCTTAAATCTCGTATTAAAAATTTTTCATAGCATCACTTTTTGCATTTTCCAAAGAGCTCTTTATTTAAAAGCTTTGAGAGGATCCTGTCTAAAAGCTAAACATTACAGCAGAAAAGCTTCCTTTTTAATAAAGGGAGTTCAGTCTAAAGCAAAGATGTGTACGGAGGGGTGCAACATACCCTGCTCTGACACGTTCTAATCCACTGGGCACTCCTGATCTACCAACGGGGCAAAAACATCTAGAAAACAGGCAAACACCAACTATTGAAGCCTGGGGGTTTCTGCACCTCTGATCTAAAGCTTTGGTCAATTATCTAAAGAAAGCACAAGTCAAATTATTATCTCACATTGACTGCGATGCACATTATGGTTCTTTTGGATGTAAAAAAAAAAAAAAAAACACAAGTTAAGAAGAAAAATGTGGCACTTGCACAGCAAACCAGACAAAATTTGTGTGATTTTCTACCTGCAGCCCTGCACCCGAGAGCTCATTTCTCTTTTCTCATGGTATAAGAACCAAACAAAAGGACGCTGCACTGCAGAGCACAAAGGTAACAACTACAACCTGTGAGAGAGGTGGGCGGCTTTTCTGCAGAACAACAGGAAAGAAAAGCTGCACAACATCCCTTTTTTTTTTTTTTACTGGAAGTCATGCTGTGTTATTTGAATATTACACAGATTTCTGGCATTTTGTACCATCCTGTGCCAAATATTCCAGCTTTCTGTTAAGGGTCTTAAGGAATTAGAGCCCACAATTTAGTACTTTCAATATAGACTTGGATGTTTTTTCTGTTTTTTCAAAACATCTTTGACCTTTTGTAAAAGAAAATCATGTTTAGTTTTTTTTTTTTTTTTTTTTTCACAAAATACAGCCTCTGATTATCATGGGGAGATTCAAAAATTGTGTGATATGTTGTTCCTGGCAAGCTATCTTTTCCTTTCAAAAGGTACATAATAAGTAGTACCAGATATATTTCACATATTTGCATATATTTTAAAATTTAAACAATGTGCTGATGCAAAATCCCATAAACGGAAACATAAGAAAACGTCCAGCAAGGACAACAGGGTGATGCCGGTCTTAACGCTGCAAACATCAACACTCAAACAGTAAAGAGTGTAGAAATGTATTTTGGTATTTTGGTCATCTCCTCTGAGCGACCCTCAAAAATGAACAAACATTTCAAAATAAAAGAAGTCGCCTGAGTAATAATACCCTTAAACGTGAATGAACTATTGCATCCTACCAGAAGCTTCTCGAGAATCTGAGCGTCCAAGTGAATAATTTCATGTAGTGTGATTTCACTGGTAGCTCAATGTTTTATTGAAGCTGCTCAGCCTTATGCGAGCTGTCAGCAGTTCACTGCAACGGCAAACAGAGCAACGTGAAGGAGCTCCTACCAAGGGAGTCTGCACTGAGCTCCAACGGCTTTTTTTAGTTTGGATTTCAAAAGCTAAATCAGAGCAGATGCTTGTTTGGGGTGCCAACTTTCAACATTTACAGGAGATATATCAAAGTGTGTGACAGGAACTTTGCTAAGAAGGTTATTGTTGTCCCCGGCTTTACACTGAGTGGAGTCATGAAAAAATCATGAGGCGTCAAGTTTGAAAAAGCCAGAGTTTGTAGCGGTGTACTTTCAGAAGTCATTACAGTAGATCGTCTGCTTTAAGATCCAAAAAAAAACAAACTTATAAACTGAGGATTTTAAAAATAAATAAATGAATAAAAAAAAAAGCCATATGTATTCAATCACTGAAAAGGCCCAAATTTAGAAGAACAATATTGTAAAAAAACCAAAATTGGGGTTTACATTTTATGTTTGCAACAACTGCACACAAGTGAACTTAATGTACCATATTAATGTGTTATAAATATTCTCTAAAATTGTACAAAAAAAACAGGAACCAAGGTAAGTTTTTTTGTTTTAGTTTAAGTCTTTTTTGCTCCCAGGTTAATCTGTTCCCCTGATCTGTCAGGGTTCAGTCAGTAAAATCCAGCTAAGGTGTCAAAACCCAGAGAACTAAAATCAAAATCAGCTACTGGCTACAGCCGTAGAAATGTTTAGATTGGATACAATATCTCTGATGTTGGCTAACAGAGCCTGCACCAAAGAAAACACAGCCTGAAGTGGAATATAAACATCTGGTGGGACAAAGGAAAGCTTGAAGCTTTTTTTGGTTCACTCAATGGGGAATCCAGAAATCTAAATCAACTCTAAACACAAACAATTTCATGAATCTATTTTTCTACAAATGGGTGATATAGAATTGGAGCAGAGAAAGGAGACTTTGGCCCACCATACAGTAGCCGCGTAACAAAGCCGGGCTTTTTCAAGCTGTTGGTTTTCATCGATTTCTGATCCAACACAATTTGAATGAAGAAATACTCAGAAATGCAGTTTTAATCTTAAAATAAGAAAAATGCCATTAGAACATGTTAAAAATATAAAAAACACCATTTTAATTTGACTGGCTCTTTAAAATAAAGTAACCAATATCAAAGAAGCTTCAGAAATGATCATTCATTTCAAGATTTTTTTTTTTCATGTGTAAGTTTTTACTTCTCAACAAGTCAATGAATGGAGTATAGATTTATTTTAAGTTAAAAAATAAAAAAGTGGGACTTAGTAAATCTAGGTTTAAATTTTAGTGCACATTGTGCCCATTGAAAAAAAAAAAAAACCCGTACATACATGAACGAAAATGAACAAAATCCAAAGATAAATCTTAAGGATAAGAAAACAGGAAGACCTAAAATGTGTAGGAAGCAAGATACATGTTTGTCCATTTTATCCAATATAAAGTAGCAAAATTTAATTTTCAAGGCTTATCATCTACTTTATTAATTACAGTTGAAACACAAGAAAAGAAAGATGCTAAAAGTGAAATGATCAAAACAAAAACACATCTATAATAATGTATTACAGAGACATGAAAATAAAATACTTCTGGAAAATATAATTTTGGGATATTGTTGTGGTGATGTTCAGAAGAAGCACTTCAAGTTGTTTCTTCTTTTAAATATTTTCAATCTTATTCTGTAAAAAAATAAAATCCCCTAAAGCTTATGGACCAGGAGTTCCTGAGTTTCAAACAGTTTTCTTTATTTTCAGGTAGTTAAAAACTTAAATAAAAGCTTTGATGATAAAGGTACCATAAGTTCAACCATTAACTGAGAGGTTGAACATGAAAAATAAACTATAATTATGAGAAATTTTTATTTGCCAGAGAAATGGTCTAAGAAGTTTTCTTCATGTGGAGAGCCTTTGATCTCAGAACAAATTAATTTGATTAAAAAAAAACACTAAAATATGACTCTTATTATGCAAATCAACACAGATTAAGTTTTTAAATTGAGTGATGATGCAGGATGAAACTGAATCCGAGATGACAAAAAAATTCTACGGGAAAAGTTTCTTTTTAAATACTTTTGGATTTGTGGCATAAAGCGCATTTTTTTCCATCAAGTGAATAAAAATACAAAATATCAAGATAAGAAGAGAACAGAAACAAAGAAAAAAAATAAAACAGAGGGGCAGAATCAGAGGAAGACTGAAAAAAAAATCACAATCACTCTTTACCATCTCTCAGCAACAGGCAGTCGCCAAACAAATGCAGCAACAGGTCTCCATAATGAGCAACAAATGAGGAGGCATGACAAAACCATGCTAATGAGAGCAGCCACCACGCTGTGGGACTGCCACCCCCATCCAGCAAGCATGTGCACTGCCACCCTCCTTTGTGGGAGGGTGAAGAGGGCTGAAGGAAGCCGTGATTACCATTCACCGCCCTCTTATTAGCATCCCACCGGCGGGAACGCTGCACCGTACTCACCGCAGATTTCCCGCTCCGCCCCGTTCTCTTGATCTGTAACATCATTTGGTTTGTTACCAAACTGACAGATGCAATAATTACACACCACAACAGAGAAACTGGCTTTTGTGAGAAACTACTGCTATTCAAATGTTTTGTGCAACAAACAGCGAGGACGAGAGGCTCTGAATGGATCATCACATGAATAACAGACACGTTTACAGTGAAATTCCAGCAACAGGTATTTAGAAAAAATATATAAAAATAAAAAATCCCACTCAAGTTTATGGTCTCAGAGTATCAAATAAAACCACTTAAAGACTTAAATCAGAGACACCAAGTCTGTAGAAATCTACAAACTGACAAAAGAGGGACCTTTTCAAAAATGTAGTAATTTAGTTTTTCAATCTATTCTCTAGCTTTTATCTTAAAAAGGCTGGATGCAAAAATGTAATCTGATATGGACTCTAAACTGAGCATCGGGCCAGAGATGACCTTCAGATCATGAGTGAATATAACAACAAATTCACCAGGGGGTGGATGCTAATAAAAGCTGCTGCATGGCTCCCATTTCTTTCTGTAACATTTGATCCATATGATGCAAAAAAGTAACAGCTTTTTTTAATGAAGAAGCAATAAGATTGAAATTAGTATAAAGATTATAATTCTTATATTTTTCTATTTTATCAAAACTTAAAGAACCACTCCAATGAAAATAGTCTTTTTTTTGTTTTTTTTTTTTTACATGTTCTTGTAGCATTTTTCCTTATAGAAAATGACCTATATAAAACAATTTACAATTAGTAAATATTTCTTAATATTATCTCTTAAGTAATTTAAATTCTGTTGAATCAGAAAACCGGATCTTAGAAAACTCAAAACTGTTCGACTGGATCGATCCTTTATTGCTTGTTGTTATTTTTGCTCTGCAAATGTTAGCCTGAAGCAATAAGCTCATTCCTGAGCTCACAA
Organism: Oryzias javanicus; assembly: GCA_003999625.1. Lineage (NCBI taxonomy): Eukaryota > Metazoa > Chordata > Actinopteri > Beloniformes > Adrianichthyidae > Oryzias > Oryzias javanicus. Next base: position 8,954,390 of record CM012445.1, read on the forward strand.
AAAGAGCTCTCAGCGACGAGGAGGGGTCCCTTCCATAAGTCCGAATTATAATGAGCTACTGCCACTGTGCATATAACACGTCTACAAAGGCTATAAACTTCATAATCCTAATTAAAAGGTCACTGGGAACAATCTTACAATAGAAAAAATTATTGTTGGAGTGGGACTTCAAAAACCCACTCAAATTTAAATTGTGTTTTTGGTGTTTTTAACATGTTCTTGTAGCATTTTCTCATAATGAAGGACATGTATAAAATAATAGATATAAAATAATTAAAATTAAAACTGCATTTCTGAGTATTTCTTTATTCAATTTGTGATAAATCAGGAGCAGATAAAAATTGCCATTTGAAAAAGCTCTCTGTTGTCATGTGATGGATGGGCGAGCTTAAGTCTCCTTGCTCTGCTCCATTCTGAGGCATCCACTTGGACACAAATAGATGCATTAATGTCTTCATTGAACAAAGGGATGATGGGATATCAGTGAAGGCTTACTTCCACACCAAAAGTCCTGTCCGCAATTAAGACGAGTTTCTGATGAACCACTCCGCTGAAACTATGTTCTAGAAAACAACAATTTTGGCATAATTATATTTAAAAGACCACTAAAAAAATAAAACTTGGAGGGGCTTTAAATGCATATTTCAAGAAAAACTATTCATGTTGAAAACTTGCCATCTATTAACTGATAACAATAAAAGAAGGCTTAACTTTTTTTTTTTTTTTTTTTTTTACAAACCTATTATTCTATATTACAAATTAACCAACTTCATTACAGTTGCAAGAAAAAAAAGCAATTAAAGTTAGATGGTTGCCATGGATACCATCATATGAGGGGAGCTTTAGATTCAGAATAGCCAACCATGCAGGATAAAGCTGAGACATGCCTACAACATTACAGTAAAGTTTCCTTTTTCTCTTTTTCTTGGGTTGAAAAAGAAGCAACTTAAATGTAATGAAAACAGTTTGATATTAATCAGAAGGTGATGTTTTAAAAAAAAAAAAAAAAAAAAGTAAGAGCAACTTAAATAAAAAAAAGACACATTTAATCTTTTTATTATTGAAAGTGTTTTATCATTGGTGAATTGTTAAGAGGAATATCAGGAAATATCCCATTCTAAAAGTATTTGAGCTTGTTATTGTGGGGCTTGTAGATTTAGAAAAGACTAATAAGAAATGGGATATGTGGATTTAAATTAATTTAAAGTTTTGCCAAAACATATTCCACAAAAAAAATGCAAGTCACCAGCAGGCAACTGGATACAAATACATTTTCTATAATTAATGACTATAGCAACCAAGACAGCAACCAGGGGGGAACAAAATAATGACTTTCAACACTTGTGAAGATGTGCAAACAGAAGATATTTTACTTTCAGAGAGAAAGATGCATCAATAGCCGTCTTTACTCACTGGATTAATCCCTGTGTCTGACGCCGCCGAGGCTGCAGCCGCCACTGGGTTCGCACCGACTTCTCCTCCTGACTCCACTTGAGACAGCACATTCACAAATGATGCCAGGGACTCTGTGCAGAAGGGAGAGGAGCTTTCAAATATTGCAAATGATGTGCACTGTGACTAGATATTAAAAATAAAACCAACATATATATATATAAATAAAAACACTTCTTAAAACTTAACACAGCAAGACACTCTGCTATGTTGGTGTGTTTAACTTCATTTTTGCTTATATGTAGTGTTCTCATTTTATTATTGTACTTATTTATTCTATTATACTTTGAATTGTTTCAAACTTTTAGATGTTATTTTCAATTGCTTGAGCTACTTATTTACGACACCTTGTTTGACTAAGATCATGTTAAGGCACCATTTAAAAGAAACTTTGCAGTAACGCAGAAATACTTGAAATGTAATATTTATAGAAAAAAATGTACTTCAATGAGCTTTATCTTTAAATTGTAGCTTAGAGATTAAAGTTAAAAAGAAAGAAAGAAAATATTTTGTTTGACATTTCAATCAAAAAACTGTTTTGAAGTTTTAATGATTTTTGCGTAATATTACAGCGTGTTCCGAATAATAACAAAATTATAATAATTATATATATTTTTCTATGAGTTTTCTAAATGCAAATGACAGCAAAATTTAAGTCACTAGCCATTAGAGTAACTATTAAATGTTTTTGAACTATATTTTTTCAAAAATAAAAACCTTAAAATGCACTCCTTCACATTATAACACACAAGTTCCACAACATTTGATAGATTTTAAATAACTGAAAATGGTCATTTGTTGAATTTGCTGCATCAGGAGGTCATGTTGACTAAAATCAAAAGCTATTCTAATCAAAAACATCTTCATAAGTCAAGTTACATTTGAACATAGGAGCCCTTATTTTGTAGCAGCTTCACATTTTTGCATCCTTTGAACTTTTTGGAGAGTTTCTGCTTGAATTTTTTTTGCAGAATGTCAAAACAGTCTCCCGGAGCTGCTGTTGGGATGTGAACTGCCTCCCACTCTCATATCTATGCTGCTAGAGGATGCTCCAAAGGTTGTCAAAGGGTTAAGGTCAGGGGAGGATGGGGGTCACACCATCAGTTTCTCTTTTTATGCCCATAGCAACTAAAAATGCAGAAGTATTCCTGCAGAATGAGGTGGTGCATTGTCATGGATGAATTTGTTTTTGTCACAAAAAGCACATTTTTCTATTTGTACCACAGACAGTGGTCGGTCATAAACTCCACATCCTTTTCAGAGTTCTTTTTCACACCGTCATGGACGGACCAGCTCTCTCCACACGATTCCGGCCCAAACCATGACTCCCCCACCTCCTTGCTGACATTGCACCCTTGTTGGGACATGGTGGCCATCCACCAACCACCCACTACTCCATCCATCTGGACCATCCAGGGTTGCAGAGCACTCATCAGTGAATCAGACCATTTGAAAAGGAGTCTGCTCCCACTGCAGCTGTTTCTGCTAGCGAGTGTTGTTTAGTGGGGGTCCAATAGAAGGTTTAACTGGAAGCCTCTAGAGAGAAGATCACACACCTTGATGTTGGTGGGACTCTAAAGACACCAGCAACTTCAAATATGCACTTGCTGCTTTGTAATGGTATTTTAGCAGCTGCTCTCTAAATTCAATGCATTTGTCTGGCAGAAACTTTCCTCAAATCCATGTGTGCTCTGAATCAGCCACAAATCTCTTAAGAGTTTCATGAAATATCAAAGGTTTTCATACCTTGTGCAAGGCATTCATATATTTCAGCAGCAGAGATTGTTTTTCTCTCCCTTGTTGTTTGAAAATGTTGTTCTGCTTAATAATGTGGAACTTCGTTCTTTAGTAACTGTTGCTTTAATTGAACTTACCTGGTAAACTAATTATCACAGGTGTCTGAGATGGATTTCAGTGATCCATGAAACACAATATTAACCATGAGTTTAATAAAAAAAAAAAAAAAAAAAAATTGTTTTTGACACTTACATATAATTTGCATAATAATGTGGAACACACTGTAAAAATAAAAAAGAACAAAATCTAAATTATTTTAAACTGCTTCAAGATGAGGTTTTATTGGAAACATCTTTTACTTTATGAACTCAATACTTTTTAAATCCTAATTGCCTTATTTTGGAACGCATAATTCCACTTTAGAGTCAGAGTATATGAATACTAATTCAAATGTTGACACTATTACATAAAAAATCAAAATGTTTCAACACAAGATTACACCGACCGCAGTCATTACCATCACTCAGCAACAGGCAGTCACCAGACGCACGTGGTAACACGTCTCCATAATGAGCAACAAATGAAAAGGTGCACAAAAACCAGAACAGCTAGCACCCTGTGGGACCGTCACCTTCCAATCTTACATCTGAGCGCGTTCAGAATAGTAAAAGGGCAGAACAATAATTAACATGAACCACTGTCTTGTCTGCATCAGACCTTTAGGGAACACTGCGCTGATTCGTGCTCAACATCCTACCTTTTTTACATCATCTGTAACATCATCTGCTGCTCATTCCTTTTTTTGTTACCAAACTCACTGCGATTTATGAAACCTGATTATAGAAGGATAGAATGAATCATTTGGCTTCAATCGGTCCAGTCTAGATGGCACCTCTTTACATAAATTCTTGGACGGCTGCACGGGTGGATTAACTCCAGAAACACTGGGTCAAACATCACTCTGTCTTTAGGTGTTAATGCATAAACAAACCCCAGAGTCCATTTATAAAACATGTTTTAATAACACGTCTATCTCAATAACACCTGCAGGTCCAAGGTTTGTTTACAACTTATTAGAGTTAAAAGTAGAGAAACCCAGTCTGAGTTTTAACACCCATCCTCTAGAATCCAGTAATCACTACATAATATGGAATTAAAATTGTCTAAGGGTACTCAGGACTCAGCTCTTTGTCCCTAAGTATGAATCTATTTGGGGGTATATTCAGACTGCCTGTCAACTGGACATGTCTTTTTCAAAACAAAAATCTCTTCAGTTATTGGCAGGAATTATGAAGGTGCGGCAAAGCAACAAGAGGCAGAAACCCTCAGCTTTGCACTTCTTATCGGGTTAGTTCACCAACTCAAACTTTATATTTCCCTGATTCATTTTGAATGTCCTTATCAAGGTCTGGTACAACCCTTTTACTGCTACTTTGGTAAGGTGGAGGCATGCTGCAAGGCAAGAAAGAAGGTACGCTGATAACATAACTGTTTATGACTTATAGATTGTAGTGTGAGAAGAAATGTGTATCATATTAAAAGTGATTTTCATGAGCCTGCATTCATCTGAGCACATTTCAATGAGTTGCTGCTCCATGTTTATTCGTGCCTCTTTGGTTGCTTCATTTCTACTGTTTACATACCATAATGCCCGGCTATGGTGGCCGTTTGGTTCAATTGTACCACTCCGAGCACAGAGCCTATTCAGACTGAAAGAAAAAAAGCGAATCAAGCTCAGTTTGACTGGAAACAAACCAAGAGACCACCTCAAAAGATGGTTTGAAGAGCAGTCCTGGACCATGGTCCACCTGGGTGTAATTCAGATTGAAATTTGTTCCAGATTATCAGGAGAAGTTAGCCATGGTTCACTTTTAACAAACTAAATGTGTCTGGCTGAATACACCCAATATGTAAAATGAGAAAGTAATATAAAAAATTAATGTAGTTTAAAAAAAAATTTGACAGAATTTTCTGGCTTTATCATCAAGTATTGAGATCTTGTTGATTTATTTAAATATGGCGATGTTTTCTAAAAACCATGGGTTTGTACAAGCGACTTCCAAAGTTGTTTCCCACTATAATGTTTTTTCCCTTCTCGCTGATTTTTGCTAAATGTTTATAAACGACAATTCCGCAGACTTTAATTTTATGTTGTAAAAAAAATGCTGGTCTTTGCTTTAAACAGGAACATGCAGCATGTTAAAGTCGAATCCTTATTTTTAAATTGATATTTACAGCGCTACGATTTGGTTTTTATCATTTAAAAGTTTTTTTTTTTTTTATTTTTTGTTATAATAATAAAATAACATAATAACATTTTTGAATATAGATGTAAGTAGGCAAACATGCCATTTAGACAACAAAAAATTCATATTTAGTAATTGTCTTAACTTATTGTGCGGTAGTAATTTAGTTCCCACTTAAAGAAAAAAAAAGATAAAAAGTAATACTTGACATTGCTAAATTATTATATTCTCATATTTGCTGAAATAATCATTTATTAGTCCGAATAAAGACATGAAAAGACCTTTTTGGTCTTAACTTATTGTGTGGTAGTAATTTAGTTCCCACTTAAAGTGAAAAAAAATATAAAAAGTAATACTTGACATTGCTAAATTATTATATTCTAAAAATAAAAAACACAAATAATAAGACTGATAATCTTGCAGCAAAAAAAAGTAAATAAAAAAAACACATCGGCCTTGAAATAATAAAGTTTCTAGCCCCACAATTCACTGCTGCTATTGTCCTTGAAAATGTTGCATCACACCAACATAAGCCATGCTCTTTGTCTTTATTCCTGACCTTGTATGGTGGTGGGCTTGGTGGCATTTGTGAAATCACAAATTTCATCCCACTGGTCCCTCACAGCCTCGGGAGTCATGGGTTTGCTTTTTTGTCTCAAAATCTGACCCTGTGAACGTTCCCAGCGCACTGCGTGAACAGACAGACACACACACAGATAGAAAGAGGGTCACTGCACAGAACAGTCTCACACATGCAGGAAAACGGGGGCTTATAAATATCACAAACACATCCAGACATTCCCTCTGAAAAACTACTCACATTTACCAATCCAGCCAGCACCAACCTGAAAGCAGATGAAATGTGAGAAGATGAACAAACATCAAAGAGATGTTCTCTTCCTATGAAACCCAAAGTATTACTGTTCTCCGACAGACTGGAGAAAAATGACAAAAAGCTGCAGGCCACACCATGGCAAGAGTAAGGTTTTATTTTCCCACGCACCTCAAACAGGCCTCCATTTTCTTGGCACTGTTCATGACAGAGCCAGAGGACCAAAGGAGCAACGTACTCCGGCTTCAGGGAGGCCACAAGATCTAAATAAAACATAGACCAAAAATCAAAACGACAATCTGCTTTTTAAAGCTCCAACTGTTTGTTTGCCCTGTAAGTTCATGCTTAGTCACGCACTTGCCCTCCTGCCATAACAACAAACAAAAATGTGCTATAAATAATTGGATGTTTTTGAAATATTTATACAAGAAAATATGAACAAAACACACCTTAAACAAGTTTAAAAAAAAATCATAAAAAAAATGTCTATTTTAGCTCCTTCAGTAGAGTTTAAATCAAACTAAATATTTGAAGATTTTTATGAATCAATGAAAAAGCATGAGCGTTTTAAATCAAAACAAGTCATTTTAAACAATTATTAATTTTTTTAGGACTAATATTTTCTATAAAAATCTATTTCAGTAAAACTAATTATCACAATTAAAAATAAAACATGAGTCATCACAGATAAAATATTTACGTTTATAGGTAAGAGATCAGCTGTGATGCGTTCGCTTTGTTCTTTTTTTGTCTTTCACTGAAGTCAAAGATAGCCAGCATATGGAAACAAGTCATTTAGCAACATGAGGCCATCCTGTGACAGTTGGCACGGTCCGCAGTGACAGATGCTCGTGCAGACCAGCACAGAGCAGAAAACAAACATTCCTCTGGTCTGTCATTTAATAAACCATTAGCAGAGCTGGAACCACAGTGTGTACAGGAGCTTCAAACTGATTTTAAACAAATGTTGACTGGGTTATTTTTGACTAAATAAACACTTTTTTAGCAATCTCTGTAAATAAATGGCAGTAACTTACTTTAAGGCCGTGTCACACTGCCACTACATTCATTTTTCACATTGTTTATGCGTGTAATTTCGTTCTTTTGTGATACATGCGTGATATACGTAATTCATAATTCATAATTCTTGTGTTTGTCAATGTGCACAGATGTCAGTTGAGGGTTTCGGTCGACATGAATTTGGTTTTAAAATGTTTTTGTTGGTTGAGAATTACGCAGTTTATGTATATTTTACTTTGTTTGTACAAAATTATTGTGCAAATCACAATTTTGCACATGTTTTGTGAGATACAAACGCAAATTTGTGACTTTCCACAACGGTTGCATGTATGTCTAACAGACTTTTCACTTGTTTATCACCAATGTATAACTTTCATATCACCTATAGGGCACATATCAGGTGAAAATGATCTAATTGATGCATGAATCTCTAATGAATTGGACACAAACAGCACAATAATCACACATGGCTCAAGCATGATTTGTGTATCGTGTAAAGGGCTGAGTCCGGCTGGCGCAGAAGCAAATCTGGACGCACGCCTTCTTCTCATGGATCTTTCTAGCTGCAGCCTCCACTGACAGGATGCTTCGGATGGCACCAAACATCTGACTTAAAACTGGCGCAGACCAGGGGAATCCGACTGCTTAATTAAAAGGAAGCATCGCGAGGGCTTATGGTGGGTTCTGTCCATGGTGCTGATGCAATGTGATTTCTGCCCAGGGCTCTGAATGTCAAAATAATGAATGAAGCAGGGGGTTTATGTGTTCTTTGTGTGGCTTATTCATATTTCTTCAGCGGTTTTAACTTAGTTCATCCATGATACATCTGTGAAAATTTCATGTAAAAGACCAAAAATTGTTCTCACTTTTTTCACATGTATTCGTGTATGACTAATTTTCATCTGTGTCACCATCATCTCTCCAATCTTCTTTTGATCTACTTTCAAAGCGTTTCTTGTGGGGTTTTTTATTATAATTATGAGGTTTTTAGCCAAAATCTAAAAACATGTCATTGTCTCGGTTATATTCTCTGCAAAGTGTCAGTAGTGGATTGGAAATTTGCCTCCAATTTTTAGGTAGGACCGCTGTCATGGACAACACCGCTCCCTTTCCTGTCCCTATTGTTGAGAGTTTGGACCTGATGGCCCTCGATGTAATTTTTATGTCACAAATACACTCCTAAAAGGAATTAGAAGTCAACTCTGGAAGGAGTTTGACTTGAAAACAAAAATAAATTCTTTAGAACCCGCCTGAGATCCTATCTGTGCCTTCTGGAGGTAGTGTTGAGCAAACAAGATGTCTTCAGGTCAACAGGGATGTAAAAACCTACATAGTTTATCATCTATGTGCACATCAGCCATCAATTGATACATTTAAATCCTCTAAACTGAATAAGTAATTCTTACTTTGGAAAAAGGCTGTTTTATTTTATTTTTGTGTTCTTTTTCCCCTCTGTCCTCAGCAGTCTTACACTGCTGGGTTTTGTTATTTTAGTTTGGGATTGGAATTTGGTAGTCTTAGTTTGCAGGCTTTGTTTATTTGCTTTCTTCAGGTAGTTTTGGTTAGGCAGCCATTAGAAGGGAGCTGCTGACTCAGACGGTCCGACGTCAGTCCAGCAGTCTCCCTGACTTATTTTATGTTTGGCCAAGGAGCCACCATGGAGAGATGAAAGAGCCGGCTCTCAAGCTGCAGGCTGCGGTTAGTGACCACACACGTCTTTTGGGATTGCACAAAATAAGATCTCTCTGGAAGAAAATCCAAAGAAGATAGAAGGACCAATCTCCCCATGGATCCTATGATATTACTTGTGGGTTTATATGCTGAATGTTCACTTAATGTCATATTGTTGGTAAGAAGAAAGATCATCACCCTTAACTGGTTTAAGCCCTTCTCACAAGTGTCACCCCTTCTGGACTTATTTTGGTTTGATCCCTGAAAAAACAGGGTTATATTCTCAACTTTCTAAATCTGTACCCATTTTCTTTTGAACTTGCTAGGATAACCCAAATTTACATATTACTGTTTGTTTAATATAACGTTATTTACCTGTAATATTGCATCTTAAGGTAATAAATACAATACATTAATTTTCAGCTTTTTTTGTCTGATCCTGATTCAAAACAATCAGGATCAAATACTCAGAAATGCTATTTTAAGCTTAGTTTCCTTAATACATCATAATTTTAAAAAATACTACAAGAACATGTTAGAAATGCCAAAAACAGGATTTTCATTACAGTAGGTCTTTGAAAGTTTTTTTCAGATGGTAAATAATAGTAAAATATTCTATAAAAGAAATGTGGGGCATATTTCTTAGATCTTTCATTAATGTTTAAAGATGTAGCTATAGCTTGCATGAAAAGACCAGTTTTTCATTCATAATCTTACAAATGAAAACTGACAAAGTACTCAGTGTCTGTGATCCTTTTATGGTTGCATGAAAAAAAGAAAGATTACATCCTGTTTTTGAATATTAGATGGATAATTTGCATGTCTAACACCAGAGCTGTTGCCTCACATTCTGTAAACAAACCGTTTTCAGGGCATTTCAAAGAAAAAAAAAAGTGTTCTAATGGAAATGAGACTGTTGATGTGATAAAAAACAAAGTGGTAGATTTTTCTAAAAAAAAAAAGTGACGAGCACCCACAAAAAAAAAAAAAAAAGACTAAATAAATACAATGTTTGATCTGTGTGTACCTGGCGGCATGACAGTCTCAGTGAGGCGTGAGCCTGCGATGGGAGCGATGGTGTTGCAGTGGATGTTGTACTTGCGTCCCTCAATAGCTAAGGTGTTAGCCAGCCCCAGCATGCCCAGCTTGGCAGCGCTGTAGTTTGCCTGGCCAAAGTTACCGTAGATGCCTGCAGCCGAGGCCGTCATGATGATTCTGGACACAGACAACCCGGAGAAAACCGGTCGGTGTTAATGCAAAGTGACAAGAAGCGCTGTGGAGTAATGGGAAACTGTGACAGCCCACACAAAACCTTACAGAGACGTTTCATAAACACACAGTCGAGCATCCAACACATAAAAACCAAACACCTACACCTGCTTTCTTTTTTTTTTTTTTTAAGAGGTTTTAAAGAGAAACATTTGAAGCATATAATGTGTCATTGTAAGAATAAAAGGCATGTTTGAATAAAGGTTAACATTTAAGGACACAATTTCCTGCTGACACTGCACTTCACTTGAGCAGAAGTAATGAGGTTAAGCAGCAAAGCCACAGTAACTGCAGGAAACATCTGTAATAAGCCATCTCACTGGTCATAAGGAGGCAGTGATCCATATCACAGCCCACTCACACACCGCACAGGGGAACAGAAATTCCTCCATCATGAAGAAAAGAACATGTTAAAAACGCCAAAAACACTATTTATTGGATAGATCTTTAAAAAAATTGTTCTTTTTTAAAGGAAATGTTTTAGAAATGTTGATTTGGAAGCAACAAACAACGGAATTGGTTAAATTCACAAATTTGCAATTCAACTTGATTTCCAAATGAAAACAACTCCAAATTATTTAGTTTTTAAACTTCCAGTCTAAAAATACTTTTGTTCATCTTTGAACATAATTTTTCTCTAAACTAGTGATTTAAACAAAGTAAAGAGGTCATTTTAATCACTGAGAATACTTCCGTTTTTCTGGAGTTAAGAGAGTAGAAGTTTTGAATGAATTAATCTTTATTTAAATAGCACTTTACAACTCTTTAGTGTACCAAAGTGCTTCACAAAAAAAGAAGAAAGTTTAAAAATAGGCAAGTTCAGAAAAGAAAAAAAAAGCATAAACAGTTTTGTAAGAAGCTATAACTTTTCTGCTGTGTATGCTTCTTACCGGCCAAAATTTTGATTTTTCATGTGGTTCCAGGCGGCTCGGGAAACCAAGAAAGATCCTCTTAAGTGAACTCTCTGAATGAGGTCTGGGGAGAGAAAAAAGAAGAAATGTAAAACAACTAAATTTGAAAATAAAATAATGTAATTAGACTTTTTTTTAAAGACAGGAAGATAAATGTAAGAAAAAAGGGATCCTTTTCTTACCCCAGTCCAAATCACTGGTCCTAACAAATGATCGATCACGAAGTATTCTAAGGAAAAAAAAAAATTAGTCAAAGTTTAAGTTAAAACTTGAAGTCTTCGTTTAAAAAATCATAACCACCCAACTTACATTACAATGATTACACCAGAAAGACTATTTGATCAGTAAAAGATAAACGTAAATTCAATAAAAGACTCACCCTGCATTGTTCACAACAATATCTAGAAGAGTAGGATAGTTTGTATTTAAATTAATGTTATAACCAACGATAATAATACAATTTTTCATATAATAAAATTAAAAATGTACCTATTCTTCCAAATGCATCCAGGGCCGACTGAATCAGCTTCTCCCCATCTTCAACAGAATCTGTGAGCACATAAAAAAGTGTTTTTTCCCCAACTTAATTTAGCTTATTTTAACTGAACAACTTAGTTTTTGTTTGTTGAGACCTGATTAATGGCTACTTAGTTCTCCTAATACGATTAAATCAGTGGAAATAGCTTTTGTTACCAAAATAAAATACACAAGCAGGAAGAACACTGGAAACTTTTATTGGGGGAAAAAAGTAAACTCTGTTCAAAGTGATGATAGGCAAGTTAACACTTTTATTGATCTTTGGCCATTGTTGTTCATGAGAATATGTCTGACTTAAAATTACCAATGAATCACGCATCAAAGACCTTTTACATTCTCAAAAACTGCATTTTTTTCCATGAAACCAAGAAGATGGTGGAAACAAAAGCTGACGCATTCATCTTCAATGCTCACCGTTTCATCCTTGGGCAACAGACTGACAGAAATCAATAGTGTTTTTAGTCTGTCATTACTTAAACTATCCAACTTGTGGAAAACAAGGTGGGAAAATAACAGTGGAGAGAATAAAGATGGAGAGAGCAGGGAAGGGTAATCTATACTTCTCACCATAGTTTGCAACAGCTTTGCCTCCTTTTGCTCTTATCTCCTCCACCACCTTATCAGCCGCTGCAGAACTTTTCCCGCCGCCTTTTGTGTCAGCCCCAAGGTCATTCACTTCATTACAACAAAGATAAAACAGAAATAATAGCATGAATTCTGTCATTTTTTTGTAAGTGATAAGCTTGCATTAAGGTTTGAGCTGATTACTTGTCAGAGTTGATGCTGACTTTGCTTCCACAGCAACTCACAAACTTGAGCACAACTTAAAATGCTTTATAGAATAACAGAATATTGAAATGTGCAACAGTAAAACAATATAACCACTCAGTAGAACCTGAAACCTCAGTAGTTCTACTATAGCAGAATATAACAAAGGTCTGCAACCTAAGGTGCTGCATTATTTACATAAATGGAAAAAAAAAGTTTCATCTACTGTCAGAGAGGTTTATTATTTGAATCTCAAAGCACATTTTCTTATCTTCTGCTGCAAAACCGTGTCTAGCTGGTCTTCAATAGCAACGCTCTTATAGAAAATGAATGCATTTACATGTGTAGGTTTTTCTTTTTTATTGGATTCTACACTAATGTTTTTTTTATCCGATTGTCAACAAAGAAAAAAATGAAGGGCATCAAAACTCAAAATGATAGAAAAATCCCTATTTACTACAACTTTCATGCATTTTTAAATTCAGCTGCAGCAGGAGGATGCTATTAGACACAGGATGTATTTTATTTTGAAAGGAACTTGAATGTGCTCCTTGGAAAAGAGTAAAGTTGGGCACACAAATAAAGTTTTCTACATTCTGCTCCCTTTCATTTCCACTGCATATGATGTTTGTATTGTTTTAATGTAAAAAAAAGTGGAAAAAAGGTTATGTTTTCTTTAACGAAACATGTCGCACTGTTATGGTTTAATAATTGTAAAAGTTTAAAAGCTACATTTAAAAAAAATAAGGGGGGGGCGGTCTTTTTCTAGAGGTGAAAAAAATTGTTTAAGTTTTTGCATTCAAGTAGATACTAAATTAGGATCATTTTGTAGTTGTAGCGGTTTGACACATATTTGAGTACATAGATGTCAGGGGGTTAAACTTCATGGCTCTCAATGGATTAAAGAAGGAGATAAAAATTGACCTAATGACTCCTCTTGTTTTTGTTGCAACACTTTTCTAGACCAAAGTAGAAAAAAAATACTTCATTTTTTTTCTTTTTAAGTGACATATGATGGTTTTGATGGATGGATTGAAATTGCTGGTTATCTAATCTAACAATCTATTGTGTTTTACGGTTTCTAAAGACTATTTATTAGTATCAGGCTTCATCAAATGGAATGAGCTGCAAAGGAGTGTAAATAACAAACTATTGTGAATTTGAATTAAAAAAAAAATGAACCTTAATTCAGAACCTTGTGGAACACCAGATCTAACTCTGGTCTATGATAAGAACATTGTAACAACCTATACGAAAATTTCAAGATTTAAACAAAATATTGTATCATTTTTGTGTGTAAAAAGTCTTTATTGAATCCAAAACCCATAAATTAAACTATTAATATGAATGACTGTGATGTAATTACAAAATAATTTTTGACTTCCAATTCATTCAGATGTTATTTACTCTAAATCCATACTTAAATGCTTTTAACTGTTGGCTATATGATCCCAGTGACCCTGCACAAGACTCAGCAGGTTCATGAATTACTGAGTGAATTAATAAATGTGGATCTTTAATCAAAAGATTAGTATTTTAAGGATTATAACGTTAAATAATGTTAGATTTTGATCTGTGATTGGGTGGCACAGAAGGATCAAAGGTGGGCTTGTTTGGCAACAATAATTTATTACAGTTTAAAGTTTAAAAGATAGTGGATCCATTCAGGTGATAAAAGGAGACGGATATGGTCATTTGAAGGAGAGAGGATACGAGGCTGAGCATCTTTTGACAAAACCGAATAAAACAAGGATTTAGCATTTTTCTCAGACAATGCAACTGAACAAAATATCATTTTAAAACAGAAATATTTTTTTTTAAATCTGTTAAAATAGATCTGCAAGAGATGTGAGGCAATATATTTATTTTTTCTGGCTTCGCACCGCACTATTTTATTCATATAACCCACAAGTATTTTGTGTACAATGCAAAACTAAGCTACTAGGTTATCTTTGTGAGATTCTGCAATCATCCACTTAACAGTTACAAGCTATTCCTTATATGTTGAAGTATTTGGTTTTTCCGCTCTTTTTTTAAAAGCAATAAAGCTTACTGTAAAAAAAAAAAAAAAAAAAAAAAAGTTTGCTTGAGCCAAAAGGTAAAACAATTAAGTACAACTTAACACAACCGTCATATCATTCTGCCTTGGTAAACAAAAGGCCACTCAGTGGTGGCCACGTGCCCAGTCACTTGAAAGAATATTACTGCTACAAAAATTTGTCCACGTTCTGAAACACTGTGACTATTACAAAAATAAAATAAAATCAATATATGCATCCAGCGTCTGTCAAAAAAAGACACAAAACAGAGGCCAACAGCATGTTCCACACATGCAACAATCTACAGTATGTCCATGAAGACCACTGCCTTTTTCTGCATGTGTTGCCATTAATGACAGGGTCACATGATTTAATTCCCAAAGATTTACTCCAAATGGTGAACAACTAACCAATTTTTTGTCCAAAAATATACATATCATTACAAAGCATGATTAAGTCGTTTTTCATTTATATTTATGTTTACTCACCGACTACTGAGGCTCCTCTTGCAGCAAAAGCCAAAGCATATTCTCTGCCAAGTCCTGAGAAGAAACACTTAATTCATGAGAATAAAGCTGCCATGGACACTCGGTCAGTCACTTGTTGTGCCCTTTCACACACTTTCTTCACACTTGCACATTGCTCCCTCGTCCGGATTAGATTGTCAAAAGTAAAGAACCATTTATAATCTGTATTTTTGCCCCAACTTGTTATTTCACTGACTGGATGCACATGTAACAGCTTTTGTAACACTATTTATACTGATTCGCCCCTAAAAACACCAACTAGCATAGTAGCAATATAAGCTAAAGCGAAAAACAAGCGTTTGACAGACGCGGAAAAAGCGAGGATTACCTCCTCCAGCTCCAGTGACAAGCACGACTCGTCCGTCAAATGACAGAGACATTCCTCTAAGTTGCTAAATCAATGTGGGTTTGAAGGCAATACCAACTCAGAGGCTGCACGGTCTGAGTAAGCAGAGGTGAACTCTTCCAGAATCCACTTCCGTGTTTACAGAGGGGTCGTTCCCAGCTGTGGCCAATCAGAAATCAGCATTCTGTGACGTACGTTCAAAGTGTTGAAAGTGACTCCACCTACTCAGATCAGGTTTTTATTGTAATTCCAAAACAACACATTTTTAAAAGAGAATTTTTTAAGCATTGTAAGAGTTTTCTTTTCTTCTTCTACTTTTTTTAAGGTGTATTGTTCAATTTTAAAACGTAAATAGACTATATTTAGTAAGTTTAAGTCCTGGAATTCATTAGTTGCAAATAATTTATTATTTTTTATATCAAAGCAATCAATGTTTGCTTTAAAAAATCCACTCAACTGAACTTTTTCACTTTAAATGACAACTGTTTTTTAAAAAGTCTATTATTTTTATTTTTTTCTGAAATTTTATTTTGACAAATTATTCCCTTTAAGTTTATCAAATAACAATTTTTTAAAAAATCCTTCCTTATTATCAGATAATTAAGATAATCTTGCAGCAATAATACACAACAGGACATTTGGCTATATTTGATAATATTTACTTTTGGTGTGCATAATCAATAAAAAATTGCTATATCTGCAATATTATGTGTAAAATTTAAAGGTAAAGCATTTTTAAAACACAGTTCTGCAATTTGAGGCTCCAGAGCAACATGAGGCCAACTTTTTTTCCTCAATATGGCTCTTGGCTTTGAAAAAAAAGTGTTAATAATTTGAATTTAAAAATAGGTTCATAGTTTTCATTTCTTTTTAGAAGTTGTGTGAGATGTGTTTGTTTTTGTAACATGTCAAATAACTGAGAAAAGGAAGGATAAAAGTTTTAATCTACTGTCCATGCATCTATGCATT
The DNA here is from genome assembly GCA_003999625.1 of Oryzias javanicus. Taxonomy (NCBI): domain Eukaryota; kingdom Metazoa; phylum Chordata; class Actinopteri; order Beloniformes; family Adrianichthyidae; genus Oryzias; species Oryzias javanicus. Next base: position 8,970,714 of record CM012445.1, read on the forward strand.
CATAACAATAGAAAATTATGTTTGAAGATTTGAGTTTTTAAAATTTTAATTCCAAGTAAATCTGTTGAAGAATGAGGATCTTATTTGATACAAGGTGGATTTTATTTTGAAAGAAACATGGATGCGCTGTTGCAGTAAAAGAAGTAAAATGTCACCTTGTTATAACATGTTTTTTATAAAGATGTTAAAGCTATTTTATAAACAAATGGCTTAATGGCCACAGAAACATAAATAAAGTGTATTTTTATAACCTATAGGTAGGTTCATAACCTATTTTGTTGCTTTTACCGGGTTTTGGTCGGTTAGAAATTGGACCAAATGGCTCTTTTGTAGGAGTGTAAATATTTTTTTTAACAGCGACTTAATTAATATCCTAATTTTTGGTTGACAATACAACACATAGTCAATTTAAGTTCATTTTGTATGAACCGATTCACTAACCTAAAATAAATCTGGGACATCTTTAGCCAAAACTCCAGTGTGACTCAAATATAAATACCTGGCATTTAACAGTACTGGTGAAGTTTTCCAGATTTCTTGTAATTCTTCCAAGATAATCAAGTGTAAATAAAATATGTGTACAAACAAAAAAGTAAGTAAGAGTTAATGGCTTATCCATTTACTTTTAGTTTTATAAAGTTCAGCTCACATTGCTTTTCCACATCAAAATAATAAAAACTAAACATTATTGCAAGTTCTAGGGGCGGATTTATCATTTGGCAAAGGTAGGCGATTGCCCCATATACTGTCAATGTGATTGGCCAAACTGAACACCTCAAAATATATCTAAAATTATTTCCATGCCAAAAATTATTTAACTCTGTCATAAAAAGAAGCAAAATCACTGAAATGATATAAGACTGCTCATATGAAAGTGTTTCGTCTTCCCCCCCCCATCAACAGCAAGCATATTTATAAACATTTGAATATAATTTCACTTTTTCAATTTTTATCAAAACAATCTATGGTATTGACAATGTTTAAAAGTGGAACAGTGAAGAAGTTATTTGATAGACAATCTTTTAAGGAATAATTAATACAACCCATGCAGAGGGCCCCATGTTATTGTTTGCCTGGGGCCCCAAAACTGCTAAGTCTGCCACTGCAGGTCACACGTCTTTGCAAAATTCAAAAGGTTTTACCACACATTGAAGGCTCATTTTTAAGTGTTTGTCCACTTTGATGCTCATTTTTATGTTTTTATTTTAGTTTTTATTTCAAAAATTAATTTTAAAATAAACAAACCCTTCAAGCAATGGGAAATTGAGAACTGTTAAAGCTTATAGTCACATCACTTGGGTTGCTAGATTTGACTGTAATAAGGAGGAAGGATTTTTATGAACTTTTTTCCATCATCCTAACAGTGACAGTGGAAGAAAAGCGGTGAGCATCAGTCGGAGTGATAATCCGAGGGAGGGAGGAGAGGCAGAGCGCACCAGGATGCTCTGCTCTGCGCCCGGACGCTGCCTGCTCTCCTCAGACTCTCCAAGGAGGCTGTGATGGAGACAAGATGAACCGTGCGAGGTGTTTTTCCGCGGGAAGTCGGGCGTCATCACCACAAACGGCTCTCTCGGGGAAAGTGGAGGAATACGTCCCTTTTTGCTTGATTTTTGTGGATTATGGACCGCAGCAGCGACGTACCCCCAAAGAGATGCTACTTGTTCCTCTCTGCTAATATTCTTCAACACCAAATCGACTATTTTCATTCCTCTAAAAAATGTTCAACCTCACGTGAAATCTTGCGTTTGTCATTTTTTTTCTCTGCGACGTAGACGCGCGTGCGAAGGCGCCGCTTGTCAGACAGCATGATCCAATATTTTGATATAGCGTTATTTTTGTGGTATGTGTTCCGCTCCAGTGCGCATGCCTAGCGGTGGATGTAGAATGCCGCCCGACGCCACTTCTTCGCCTCGTCCTGACCACGATGTGGGAGCAGGAGTGGAAGGAGCGCAGGACTGAAGGAGCATGCGTTGGCAGCGGCGTGAACACCAAAAGCATTTTTATTTTTTGTCTTGCTGTGCTCCTTCACGAAATAACCCAGATTGTGCCATAAACTGAAGAATGTCAGGACCACCAAATGCGGAGGCTGAAGGAGTAGTCTCCAAAGTACAAGTTAAAAAGGAGATTAAGACAATCGTGGAGAATTTGGAAACTATCCTGGGAGACCTGAAGGATGTGGCCAAAGAGCTAAAAGAGGTGAGTTGAATGTCTGTCTTTCAGGTGGTCCAAAGCCCCCTCTGATGGGAGGCTGACATCCACCTCTGTGTGGCCTGGAAATGGCACACAATCATGCCTTCCTTCACACATGCACAGACAGGGCTGCACTCCTCCTCGTAATGTGATCATCATCTCCAACATGAAAGACATTTGGCAGGGAGGACGTGGGGAGTGAAATGACAGGACAAATTCTTCGCTCTGACTCACTCCCAACTATGATGAAAGTGAGAAAAATGTAATCACAATTAATATTTAATGGACAAGTTGATTCAACCATGAAGGCGCCTTTGCATTGCATTTCATCATCTAAATGCTGTTGCTGTTGTTTGCTGCAAATTATCTTCTGGTATATAAGTATGTGTTTTGGCCTGTAATTTCAATCTATGCTTGAAATAAACCAATCAATCAATCAATCAATCAATCAATCAATATAAGAGGGATGCATTCTGTCCTTCCTTGTGCTGTTTTTTTAATTTTATTTTTTTTTTTTGTTACATTATTTTCCACTTTTTTTATCCATCTTGTGATCTTTTTGTTAGTCATTCATGGAAAAAATAACTGTGGAAACACTATCCCCTTCTGGGACACTTTCTTGCTCATTTCTAATATTTCCACTGTAAATAATAAAAGAAAAATTGACAAGTGAGGGCCTCCGCTTACAGAACATAGTGTCTGCCTAATATGACAAGGGTCTGGCTATTTTTAAAGAGTTCAATTCCAGACTAAATGTGCGACAAGCTAACCAAAAAAAAGACAAATTGAATGGAATTTTGGTTTAAAAAATCTATTTATAGGTTTTCTGTGTGACAAAATGAAAAATATTGTAATAAATGGTTGAAATATTCAAAAAATGTCAAGCCGAGTGGTTGACTCTCAATTATTTTCCCCTCCTCAAATCTGGCCTTTTTTGTAAATCATATAGACTTTCCTGCTTTAAGGTACGAAAAGTTTTAAGAGAAGTTATTTAAATGGAGTTACAGAGTTAGCCTCAAATCAGAGCAGCCTCTATGAATAGATACTGCTTCCTCACAGCACAGCCAACCCATAAGTTTGTTTTATAATTACAGTCATGTTTTCATGCCTGTATTCATTGTGGGGTGTACAGTATGTGTCGAAGCCGAGGACAGGGAGGGCAAAGGGGTGGGTTGGTTGACATTTAGATTGTTTATTCTTTAAAGTTTTTTGAGCTGTGTAGCATGAAAAGCACTTTTTAAAATATATAAATAAAGCTTGATTTGATTCTAAACCAAGAGTTGGACAAATTGCAGCCCATTAAACTACTTAATCTGGCCCCCAAAGTGAATTACACTGATGATCCTTATTGATGTTTTCTTTTTCTCACCATCGTCTTCCCATAGATCACGGATGTCAAATCAATCCCATAGAGGGCGAAATCCAAAACAACATCTAAGGTTGCAAGTCGGGTGGATAAACATTTATTTAACTCACTAAAACTAAAACTTGTTAACATAAATAATTTAAAAAGGAATATTGTTCAAGAATAAATCAATACCTTAAATAGCTTTCAATATTTTGCTCTCCATAAAAATATATTTTGTCAAATTTACACAAGTTAGACATAAGCACAAGAAAGTATCAGGCCATTACGATAAAATAAAATGACCAGGAGGGCCAGATCCGGCCCCTGGGCCTTGACTTTCACACGTGTGCCATGGATGATACACTACAAACACAATGACTTTTGTTTAGGTGTAGAATTTGAAAAAATTGGTTGTTTTTTGATGTTCATGTGTGTATTCCTAGTCAGACAGGTATTTTTCCTGCACCACATGAACGCAACATTTCTCTACGTTTTGCATTTTCCCTGAGGAACATCAACATATTGGTGCAATTGGCACTAGAATGAGAACAAAATTCACAGTTTTGAAATGAAAAACTACAAAATGCTTTGTTTTTATCTAATTTAAATTAAGTTAAAGCATGTTTTCATCCAGATTCCATGGTTGTTGTTTTCTTTTTATGAGGTGAATTAGCAATAAACTCCTCGTTCAGCCCTTTTGTCAAACTCTAGAACTGTTTGTGGCCCTCAGGTTTAAAATTTTGTCTACTTCAGTTCTAAACCGAATCTATAAATCTCAATTAAAAAAAAAAAACAAAAACACTATTTTGTTCTCAGGCTAACATAAATTTGCAAACCATGCATTCAGCTGTCATTATAATAAAGCCTTTTTACTTTTACATTAGAGACGTGTCTCCTTCTGCTCCCACTTTTCTTTTTGCATCTGGAGATTAATAAGACTCCTTTAATATTTTCCACATGTTTAACATTTACATCAGCAACCATCACAGTTAATAAAGAAGACATTGTTATCTGTCTATTGTGATCTTTTTCTAATGCGCCCTGTTTCTTTTGCTCCCTTTTTTTCCTTGCAGGAAATTGTGTAGAAGATCAGTTATTCTGACACTGCACACACATTGAATACATACCTCAAGGGGGTGTTTCAATCAAAGCCAGTGTTTGGGGCATAATCCATCTGAAATGCAGTTATCTGTTAAAACTCACAGACGGGGCTGGAGCTCAGCCTGCCTCTGAAAAGGGACCCTGCCCAGATGCTTGGCACAGGCGCTCGGGCTGCCTGGCCTACAGCAGGGGCTGCGCGCTGGGATACTGGTGTTACCTCTTGTGTGTGTCCCAACAAATTATCCATTTAAAGACTGCATAGAGAGTTTTTCTCTTTGCCTGATCTGCACTGACGGACTTTCTCTTTTTTTCGGTTGCATCCTCTCTTTTTCTTTCAGTCCTCTCTAGAATGTTTTGCTTCCACTCCCGGCCTCTTATCAAGCCGCTATTTGGACATGCATTTCAAAGCCTTACATACAATCGTCTTTTAAAGGAGGCTAATGTTGTTTTTCAAGCTATACTTCAAAAAGTGAATATAAGTTTTGTCATGGGCTCCAGAGTGGTGAAGAAGGCCCTGGTTCAAATCCCGACTGGATCCTTTCTGTGTGGAGTTTGTATGTTATCCTTGTGCATGTGTGGGTTATTTACAGCCTCCTACTATAGTACAAACGCATTTTTTGGAAGGTAGTGTGCTTTTCTACCTTCCTTGAAGGCCTAAAGCGTAAAAAGCTTTACAGTCACATTTCACATTCACACACTGATTCTTTGTTTTCCTCGTCTGAGCTGGCATCTGGTTCAAAGCTCCGATATTTCTCCTTGTTTTTGTTGCACCCATACGGTTAGGGGGGCTGTAAGCTAGCGGTTGAGAGAGTAAACAAAGAGATGATGGGAAATGAAGGAAGGCTTACTCCTAGCCAACAGTCCTGCTCACAAATTAGAGGCGAATTTCTGATGATTTCTGCCGCTCTGCAGAAACTATGTCCCAAAACTACACAGGTTTTTGGATTTTTGCTAAAAACTGCATATTCATAATTAAAAAAAAACTACTGGGAATGCTTTTGAAATAAAAAAAAAAGGATTGGAGTGGAACTTTAAACTGTACTTTGTTGAAAACTGAACATACATATTCACTGCATCAAAAGAACTCCCATCCAAACCAACCACCTTCTATTCCAGCTTTGTCAAGGGGTTGCTGGAGTCTATCCCAGCTACTTCGGGACAAAAGTGGGGTACACTCAGTGTTTGGCAGTCCATTTTTTATCCACTTTGCGTGTGTTGGTTAAAGGGTTGGCACCAGTTTTTGGGAGCCAAATGTATGTGACTGGTGTCATTTTCTAGGACACAGTTTCTGCAGAGCGGTAGAAATCATCAGAAATTTGCCTCTGAGTTCTGTTGGTGTGGAGTGAGCCTTCCTTTATTTCCCATCATCCCTTTGTTAACACTTCCTCCAGCTAGCTTACAGCCCCTCATGGCCAAAACCTTACATTACTGGTGCAACAAAATGGTGAGTAATAGTGGAGCTTTGAACCAAATGCCAGCTCAGACAAGGAAAACAAAGATCTATTTGTCTGTACATGGATGCATCAGAATGAAGCAGAGCAGGGAGATTTTGGCTCACGGATTGCAGATTTTACTTATCTACAACAAGCTTTTCTCAACATGATTTGAATAAAGAAATACTCAGAAGAGTCTCAAGTTTAATCTTAAATTTCTTTATTTAAGTCCTCCATCATGAGAAAAATGCTGCAAGAAGATATTAAGAACAGAATTGTGCAACTTTAAAGGGCTTGAATTATCATTCAGTGTTAGACTTTCCAAATTCTTAGTCGTTTAATTAAGCAGATTTCATCAAAAAGAACAAATGTTTAACAGAAATAAAAGCCCTGAAAATATGAATATTTCACATCTTTACCAATTAAAACCCTTTATCTCAAAGTCATTGCAAGTAAAAGTGACTTGATTTGAAAAGTTAATCTTTCAGTCAATCCATTTTTGGCCTTGAATGCCTTTAGTCGGTGTAGGAACTGGAGGGTAGTTGTGTACCAACCTCATGTCCACTTTCTGGTGAGGATAGGCTCCAGTCCCCCCATAGGCTCTAACTAAGTGATGCAGAAACTGAAATCATGGGTGGATGGTAGGATAGATGGACAGGATGAAGGAAGTTTAATCAAGCATCATGTCTCAAAGGATTTTTCACAGTGTAAGACTTTGTTCGTTTTTTGTATGCACACACAATTCCCTAAAAAAGTACTCTTGAGAATATAAATTTCTGATTTTTATTGCAAGTCAGGAGAGGAATGACAGAACATCACACAGTTCTACTCATCAAATATATTGGTTTGATCTAACTTGTTTACTGTTAATTAGATTGAACAATTTTTTTCAGAGCATTTAAGGAACTTTTCCCTCACCAAAGAGAAAAAATTACTTTTTAAAAAGGATAAATCATTTATTTAATTAACATTTTCTCTCATGTGTGATCATACTTGTGTCTTTCCTTTCTGGTAATAAAAAATACCATGTTTTATTAATTTAGTTGCTCTTAGTAGGAGGTTGTTTTTGCATTATTTAAAGTTATAAACTAATCGATTTTGAAAGCAATAGTTTTGAAATTCTAGATTAAATTAAGAGGGAAGATCAAGTTGTTTTCTCCCTCAACCTTTTTTTTCTTTTCACTTGCAGCTGAGATTGTTATTGGTGATATTTCCCAGTCTCATGCCAGGTTGTCACATACGTTTATTAACCCTGACCTGAGCTGTCACAGTGACATTTCTCCTGCTTGTCACCAGGTTGTTCATGAGATTGACACCCTGACTTGTGACCTGCAACTGGAGGAGGAAGGACTAACCGACAGCTCAAAGACTGACACTCTCAACTCCAGCTCCAGCTCCACCACCACCACTACAACTGCTTCTAGTCTGGAGAAGATGAAGCTCCTTCCAGAGGAATACTTTTTTAAAACCCAGGTGCCCTTCAATCCGGTTCCTGCCAACCCCTCGGCGGTCTTGACTGTCCTGAAGAAGCCACACCCGCCCCTGCCACCGCCAAGACTCACCTCTCAGAGGGCTGAGGATCACAACGTCAAAAGTCTGCCTCATCCGACATTAGTTTTATCAGGGAATATATCAAAAGCTAACGGGTCTTTATTTAGGAACGGCGGGCTCTTCCCACTGAAACCAAACAAGGATTTATTCTCCTCCACTCCGTGCTTCATTTCCAATGACGGCGGGATTCCTGAATCAGGTCTTGTTCCTACGTTGCCGAAACCCATGCCGCTTCTGCGGCATGACAAGAACAAATGCCCAAAGGCCCCCGGCAGGGAGCCCCGCGAGAGAGAGCGTGTCCGTTTCAGTGAGAAGGTCCAGTATCACGGCTACTGCCCAGACTGTGACCTCCAATATGATGTAGACGAGACAGAACTCCACTTACAGGCTGAGCTGAGCGACCTGCGGCTCAGCCCTGTGCACTGCTGCTCCTCGTCGCCCCCCCCTTCCCATCCTCTTTCTCACGAACTATTGTTGGAAAATGGAGGGCTCCCCGTCAGCCACAGCTTTCCACCGACAACAAACACTCTTCCACCTTGTGTGCCTCCTCACTCGACTTCCCTAAAGCCCCATAAAACAATCCTACGCAAATCAACCACCACAACGGTTTGACACCAAGCCCCCCTGTTATGTCGTATCCCAAACAGTCTTGAATAGTTGCGTGTTTTTTAACCTCGTGAGCGCCTTCTACTCCAATTGAACTTTGGATTATCCTGACAACAATAGGAAAGGTCGGGAAACAGGAAAAGAGGGATAGAGTGCATGGAAAAGGGAAGAAAGGCAGCACCATGCGGTCGACGACGACGACAGTGAAATCCAAATGAGACGGTAAGTGTTTGTGCTTGTATGACTGTGTTTTTCCTGAGTAAAAAGGGAACAAGAAAATCTGCACAAGTGTGTGTGAACTGATGCATGACCAAGTGTCTCCATCCATGTTCGTTGTGTTCTCCATGTGTGATGTTCACGGTTAGAGTTTGAAAATCTCCAAGATGCAACAGCATTAAAGCTAAAATGTATTCCTGAATGTTCTTTTTAATAACAACTCTGAAAGCCAGGATGTTGTTTCTTTGAGAGGATGTTTAATAATTGAAATCTTTTTGGATAAAACAAGAGAAGCAGCTTCCTAGAGATTTCATCTCAGGCATAAAAATGCTCCCATAAGTGGACACGCATAAATCTGCAAGAGGTAATTGTGTCTTAATTCACAATTTATACTGATAAAAGGATAAAACAATATAGAATCAGGAGTCAAAAAAAGGGAAATTGAAAATAACATTCTTAATGGACATGACAGGTTTCCAATAGACCATCTGCTTTATGTAAAAAGAGTCAGCTCTGGATCAAAGGTTTTGTATGTCATACCCTCAGATTAAGACGACATAAAGGGAATGTATTAGGAGCTATTTAGATCTATTTCTTTACTTAAATCATCAGTTTACTTACATGATAATTAACAGACGGTTGCAAAATGCAGATATTTACCACACAGAAGCTGAAACCTCTCATGGCCTGCCAACTTTAAAAAGCACATTTACCTATTAGACACTACCAAAAGCTCGCATATTTTAACGGAACATTTTCATTTAGATTAAATAAAAAGAAATTTAAAAATAATAAAAGCAAAATTAGGTTTTTACCTAAGTCCTTTACTTTATTTAGCTTTAAAAGACCCACTCTGATAATCTTTTGATCTATTTTAAAACAGTTCCTAGTGGTTTTTTCATCATGATTATGCAGTTTTTAGCCAAAATGAAAAAACTTGTCATTTTCTAGGACGTAGTGTCTGCAGAGTGGTAGTAGTTCATTTGAATATCATGTCTGAGTTGTGGGTGAGACCACTGCCATGGAGCGAACCTCACCCCATCTTCCCCTTCCTGTTACTGAGAGCTTTCTTTTTACATCCTCTTCCACTTGCTTACAGCCACTCACACCCTAAACCTAACATTACTGTTGAAACAAAATTTGCAAACATTATTTGAGCTATTCAACCGTACAGTTTTGAGCCAGATGCCAGTTCGGATGATTAAAAATTGATGATTAAAACGATTACATATTTTTATGCAAGTGGATGTATCAGAATCTAGAATGGTCCATCAATTGTATTTTTACGTCATAATTCCACAATTCTGTCAACTGCATTTTATTATCCGCTCCTTATTCTCAATTATTGAAATAAAAAAATCCTAAAAAATCCCAATTTAATCTTTATTTTTTTTAGATATATATCCTCCTTCATCAGAAAAATGCCACAAAAACATGTTAAAAACACAATTTTCATCAGGGTGGGCACTGCAGTTCAACCTGGTAAGCTCCATTTATTTTGAATGTATGTTGCTATCCAGTATTTTCTTTATTTTTCAATGATGTTTCAATCTTAAAGAATCCCCCAAAAGATGTTAGAATGAAGCAAAGTAGAGCTGCAAATGCATCGAATAGTGAAGTTGGGCAAAAGACAGCAAAAGTCTACAGCTGGTACAACAAATATTCCAAATTAATAATTGAAACAGTAAAAGAGATTTTCAAATTTCTGCTTCAACATTAGAAACTGTAATATTGATTCATCCAATTCGCATATATATTTTAAAGCATTTTTTTGTGTTGTTTTCAGGCAAAAACCAGATTGCTGTAAGCTTTTAATGGAAACATTCCTCATTTTAACATTGAAAATTCTACCTTTGTTCAGTTGAAAACACTATTTGAAAACAAAGTAAGGTTTACCTTAAAAGTCTTAACAAAGATATCAGTATTTCTAAAATTCTGTTGAATTAGAGATCCTATTAAACTGGTGATGAGTAAATTAAATTGACTCGGTGTTTTTGGCAACAGTATCTCTATTAGCCACTTAAGGAATCTATAAATCAGCCCAAAGGCAGAACACAAGCCATATTCTCTAGACAGGTAATATGTTCAGGACTGTTTATTATTTGGATAATTCAACAGATAAGGAGCAATTTTGGGAAAATCTTTTTTATTTTCATTTTGAGCACTAGAAAACGGTTACATTTACAAATGCAATTGAAAGAAAAAGCACAAAAGAAAAAACTACTGCAACAAACTAAAACCACACATTGCATTTGAATGAGTCACAATTTCAGGTCTTCCTCTTCTGAAACATGTTGATGCTCTCTGAACTGAACTGAACTGAAAATGTAAAAGACTGCTCAGAATATTATTAGCAACAAGTTCAAAATGCCAGGCTCTTTGATAGTATGAGGTTGTCAAATCCCTCAGTAAAGGCAGCTTACAGTCATTGCAAATTATGCAGGCAAACAGTACTTTGTCTTGTAAAGTACAAAAAAAAAATCTACCTTAAGACAATTTATTTTCTTAGAAGATTCAAGCATTTTGAAGAATCCCAAACCATTTTTTGTATGCATTATGCATGAGTGCGGCAGGACAGAAGTACAGAAGAGTCCTGCAGCCCCGATTTCCTGCCGTCTTAGAAGAAAATGCATGAAAATCCCAACTGTAGAGTACAGTATGATGCATTCGCAGGAAATAACACTCAAAAAACAAGAAAGTAGCTTTATTTTAAGCAAACATTATCGGTAAATCAAAGGGATTTATAAAAAAAGACAAAGAAAAAACCAAAAAACAAATCATTTAAAAACCAGAATGTAAAGTTGTTTGTTGTTTAATGTGAAAATATTTTAACGTGGTCAATTCTTTACCGTTACAACCTTTTCCTTTTTGGTAATGTATAAATATCTGTTTTTTGGGTAGACACCCACGCTTTATAAATCAGTTATATGATATCTTTCAGGCTAAATGGACGCTAAGCTAATCAGTTCTGCTCTTGAACAGAGATAAAGCAGCAGGATAAATGGAGCACTTTATTTCCTCAAAGGAATATAAATCAGCAGTAATATCACATCCTCCCAGTCAATATTGAGCAGTTGGTAGTCTCCACTTTATCAGCCTCTATTAAAGGGTAATAAAGCCTATAAAACCGGTGTTTGATGTGTGCGCGACTACAGATAATTATTTCTAAAAGGGGGGTTGCTGGAATTCCTGTGTTGGTGTGTGGGTTTCTGCTCGTCTTTAAATGTGTGCGGTTGAATGTAAAACTGCATGTCGACATGTAAGACTCGGGGAGACAACATCCCCTGCGGTCAGATGAGAATAGTGCTCTTTCCTCCCAGCAATGCCCTTAATTAGCTGGATTAGACCACAGAAGACACTAGCGTTGCTTCGGACAGATTTTGCAAAATCGCTCCTGACAAAACTTATAACCCAGACTGCAAATATTTATGATAAATAGACGTAGACAGCAAAAAGGGAGAAGTAAATAAGGAAATGTACATAAAGGGCAAAACAGAAGCAGTGTGTATTTTAAAGCTTGTGTCCCTGTGTTTGTGCAGGGATTTTTGGTGTTTGAAGGTTAAGGTTGGGAAATCATGGTATGATATAGTACCCATTGATGAGTAAATCTAATACTCCGACTGACCCTGCAATCTCAAATTGGCTTTTTTATTAGGGGTCAGTGAGTATAAAGCAATGAGAAAATGAGATTGCGTAAGAGAGTGGGGAAGAGGGATGATGAAAGGAGAAAAATGTGGGGCTTAGAGAAATGAGAAAAAGAATGAAACTGGCATCGGGTGGAGGCTGGTGGTGCTCCGACTGCACAGCGTTCGCTGCTACGAGGCTGGGACTTGATGGTGTAAAACTTTCACGCTATTCACCTCGTGAGAGTGGATCCTGATGAGTCTGGAGACAGTGTGTGGTGCTGAACACAATAGAAAATTTGAAGAATGTGGGCTTCTGTCACTGAGGAACATGTAATGTAGAACTTACTAAACCAAGAAAAGTAACTAAAAACTATTGTTTAGTGAATGCATTTAAAAAACCTATTCCAATGAAAATGTTTTTTCTTGTGTTTTTAATGTAATCCTGTAGAATGTTTCAAATTAGTAATAATTTAAGATTAAAACTGCATTTCTTGAGTATTTTTTTAATTCAAATAGTGATGGATTGTGATGGCAGTTTGAAAAATCTCAACTGCATCACAAATTCTGCTCTAATTCTAAATCATCCACTTTCAGATAAATGTATCAGATACCGTCTTCATTTTCCTCAACTGAACTGCCATCTGGCTCAAAACTGTACAGCTTCACAGCTCTTCCGTTTTTATTGCTACACTAATGCTAGCTTGAGTTTGTGAGGTGCAATGAGCTAGCTGGAGAGAGTGTAAACAAAAGCAAAGTCCGAATTGCTTCACCATCCCTCCGGTTTCTACCGATCTCCTCAATTATCTCTCCAAGCACAACGATGTAGGAAATTTGTGTTTTCAAATTTGGACATTACTACCACTCAATGGCATCATCAATAGTCGCTGGTTTTTCAAATTAACAAGCGCTCTGAGGGTACTAGCATTATAACTCAATAATACAACTATTATGACATCAGTCCGCTATAGCTCCTCCTTAAAAAAAAAACAAAAAAACACTTTTGGACACCTCTACGGCTCCAAAAGCCCCTACAACTGGAGCAATAGGGAGGAGTCAGGAGGATGGGGTAATTTGTTAATAAAGTAAAGCTTCATGGGAGTTTGCCACTTAAGGCTAACATCTGTGCAAACAGTTCCGCCTACAACCTAGAGGCAAAACTCCTGCCGTGCTGCAGAAAACACGTCTTTGAATTATTTAGTTGTTTTGGCTAAAAACTGCATAACCATAATTAAAAGACGATTTTACAATAGAAAAAAAATATTGTTGGAGTAGATAAAAAGAAATCTTTCCCTTTATTTAATTCTATTTTTTTAATTACTTATGTTGTGTCTAAAAATTGAAAGGAGAATAAACTGTAAAATTTTTTGAAAGCTTGGAAATTTTTACCAAAAGTAAAAGTGGTCAAAAAAGGAGGGAGGGTATAAGGGCAGGGATAACCAGTTTTATGTAGTCTGTTTAGTCTTTAGCTGTTGTTCATATTTTATGACTAATTTTCTGCATTTGTAAAAATTACCGGCATGAAGCCTAATGAGGCAAATTTTCTTTGTGATATTGGGCTATATAAATAAAATTGAATTGAATTGAAAAAAGTCACCAATAGTCCACCTTCCTGCATTTGAATGTGGTTTTTACAGCCTTTGAGTGTTAACATTGGTGAACACTGCACTCACGAAGCTTGTGTGTATGCTAAATATGTTGATGCTAATGTCACAGACGAGATTCCATTTGTTAAATATTGTATTAAGGTAAGAAGGTGGACGTTCTTTGCATGGACAAGAGGGAAAATTACAAATATTAACAAAGAAAAAGCTTTCAGGCCAGTAGCTCCTTTTTGAGACTAAATCGATTAACCTGCGTGTGTTCTGTGTACTCTCTGCCACAGATAAAAAAAGCTGCAGTGCTGAACTTTAGTTGAGGACTAATCTGTGAGCTCCAACCTTTTTTCATTCTCTGAAAGTTTGTTGACCTGCAGTTTGAAAGCTCTTGGCTTTGCTGAATAGCAGACACATGCTTCCATTTGAGCAAACTATATGCTATTCAGCATAATTCAACACTCATTTCCAAAATAACATATGCTGTCAGGGATTGAGGTTTGCGGAGGAGCAAAGTACAAGAGACATGGCTGGGTGGAAGGAACTTAATTGAATGTAACGCTGATTCGTAGCTAGACGAAAACAAAACTCAAACTAAAACACGATGAACCAAAAAACAGGAACATAATGTGAAAACAGAATGGAGAACAAGGAAATATCTGTCAGTGACAAACAGAATACTTCAGACTCTCTTGAGGTAATTAAGAGAAACAGTGCATTTTGAAACTGAAGCCTGCTGGGTTGTGACTGAGGTAAAACAGCACAACTCAAAACATGACTACAAAAATAAAAATAAATAAATGGTAAAGATCACTAATGCTGACACAGGCAAGCTCTATCAATCAACAGTGTATTTTACTGAAGGCACATTTTTAAAAACCCACTCTTCTGAAAATATTATTTACCATGTTCTTGTGGTATTTCTCTAAGGATAGAGGACATCTATTAAATAAATTAACCTCAAAATTTCAATTCTGAGTATCACATTATTTAAATCATAGATAATCAGGAGAAGACAAAAATTGGTAAAAGCGCTTAAGACCTCTGCTCTCTGCTCCATTCTGATGCATCCACTTTAGGGCTGCCACAAGTGAAAATTTTAATAGTCGATTATTCATTGATCATTTTTTGATTAGTCGACTAATTGGGTCGAACGTGAACTGGATGTAAAACACATATCATTAGGTTTTACACTTGAGGTGTTTAAGCTATATGCTAACTAAAAATAAAGACAATTAGGATAATAGTTTATTAAACCTTTATTGAATCATGCAGCTTCTTTCCTTAATTTTTTCTGGCATTAAAACAAGACTTAAATCAAATGCATCTGGGACAAAGAGAATATTTTTCACAAAAGATAAAGTTTTAGTCTCACTCACTCAAATATAACAAAAGTGCATTTCATGGTACTGAACGCCCACAATTGTATTCACTACGCTCTGACTCTATAGAATTCCAAACAGTATAGATGCTCTTGCTCGTAGCCAGAAAAGTTAGCATTTCTACATGTCTTGCAGCAAGACTTGATCTCTTTTGAGAGCAGATGTTCCCTTCAGTAAGAAATTTATCTCAAATGGAGCAAAACATTTAGCTAATAAGTTTGCTTTCTGTTTGCACTAATGATATCTTATCTTAGCGTACCTAGATGTTGATCTCTCTGCAGTGTTCCGCTTCCGCTTTAGGTGCTGATGCATCGTAGTGCTGCCATGGAACACAAGCTCTACCTTGCTGATATCGCATTTTATTTATTTTTATTTGTTTATTTGTTATGTTTCCTACTTTCGTGCTTATTTTTTTTTACTGTATTATTTGTTTATTTCTTCTTGTGCTCTTTAGTTGTTGTTATTATTTCTTTATTTGTTTTTGTCAAACTCAATGGTAGACGCGACATTAGATGCGCACCGTAGTACAATTGACTATTGAATTAGTTGTCAACTATTTCAATTGTCGACAATTTTGTGACTGATCAACTAATCATGGCAGCCCTAATCCACTTTCAGACAGATAGATCAATGTAGGTCTATGTAATCCTTGTCTGAGCTGGCAAAATTGTATGAATGATAACTCTATTTTGGTAATGTTACATTGGGAAGGGGGGCGGGCTTGCACTTACCAATGATCCCACCAACGACTCAAAGAAATTCTTTTGAAATTCTGCCGCTCTGCAGAAACTATGCTCTAGAAAATAATACAGGTTTTATTTTAGCTAAAAACTTTAAAACTATATTTAAAAGATCACTGTGAACACTTGTAGAATAGATCAAAAGCTAATTGGAGTGGGTTGATTTTTCCTATATTGTAAAAACTGTCCTCCAAAAGCCTCAAAGACTATTATATAAAGATAAATGAAAAATGTGATGAAGGATAAATCACTTTGACATCTTCAGGAGGTTGATCAATTGCATCAACGTTTTTATATTTGTCAGACCTTTCCGACATGGATCAATAACTGTCAATCCCACTCGTTCCAGTATAATGGAAACCACTGACCATTAGTGTGGGAGTCTTGCTTTGTTTTTGCCATTTGAGCTCCGTTGCTTTAGGCTGAAGGATAAAGTTGTATGGGCAGGGAGGAGGTGGATCTTCACCGCCTCCAACGTGAGTCAGGACTGACTCAACGGCACTGACCTACTCCTCACAGCTCAGCGCTCCAGTTCATAGCCCAGCGCTCTGCCTCCCTCCCCCTCTCACGGTCTTGCTCTCTCATTATTTCTTTATTTCTTTCTTCCTTTCCCCTTGGCTGATGCATTTACTCCTACTCAGCAGCATCTGTATGCAGAATAATATCTTTGAGCTTCTGCATGTGCTCATAAATGAAGGTGGGGTAGCTATTATTAAAAAAAAAAAAAAGTTTGGATCATTTCTGAGTTCAAGTTACATCAACAAATTTGGCTATTTCTCTTCATAAAGCTTTATGTCAGGGGTCAGCAACGTTTATGACATGAAGCCAATTAGAAATTTTCTCCTTAACAACTGTGCCATCACCAAGTATAATGCGAAATCTGTTGTCGTTCCTTCAGTCTGTCTAGCCAGGGTTTGTGACAGTGAATCAGCTTTCACCGATTCGCACAGGTGGTTTGGCAGAGAGTGTTTATGCCGAATGCCATTCCAGACACAACACTGTAAATCAACTTGGGTAGCAGCATGAAGGGTCTTGTTTCCTCTCACTGGATTTTAGCTCATTGCTGCCCCGGGAAGTGAACCCACACCTGCACCAGCCAACTGAGCTATCCAAACTCTTCCAACTATAATGTGAACTTCGATATCTACAGTGGTGTGAAAAACTATTTGCCCCCTTCCTAACTTTTTATTCTTTTGCATGTTTGTCACACAAAATGTTTCTGATCATCAAACACATTTTAATATTAGTCAAAGATAACACAGGTAAACACAAAATGTAGTTTTTAAATGAATGTTTTTATTATTTAGGGAGAAAATAAATCCAAACCCACATAGCCCTGTGTGAAAAAGTAATTGCCCCTGCACCTAATAACTGGTTAGGCCACCCTTAGCAGCAATAACTGCAATCAAACGTTTGTGATAAGTTGCAACAAGTCTTTCATGGCGCTCTGGAGGAATTTTGGCCCACTCATCTTTGCAGAATTGTTGCAATTCAGCTTTATTTGAGGGTTTTCTAGCATGAACCGCCTTCTTAAGGTCATGCCACAGCATCTCAATGGGATTCAGGTCAAGACTTTGACAAGGCCACTCCAAAGTCTTCTTTTTGTTTTTCTTCAGCCATTCAGAGGTGGATTTGCTGGTGTGTTTTGGGTCATTGTCCTGCTGCAGCACCCAAGACCGCTTTAGCTTGAATTGACGAACAGATGGCCGGACATTCTCCTTCAGGATATTTTGGTAGACAGTAGAATTCATGCTGCCTTCTAGGTCCTGAAGCACCAAAACAACCCCAGACCATCACACTACCACCACCATATTTTACTGTGTTGTTCTTTTTATGAAATGCTGTGTTACTTTTACGCCAGATGTAACAGGACACGCACCTTCCAAAAAGTTCAACTTTTGTCTCGTCAGTCCACAAGATATTTTCCCAAGAGTCTTGGCAGTCATAAAGTTGTTTTTTAGCAAAATTAAGATCATGAGCAGAAATATTTAAGTGTGACAAACATGCAAAAGAATAAAGAGTCAGGAAGGGGGTAAATAGTTTTTCACACCACTGTATATATAAAAAAATAATTTCCCATATGCCTCAATTGTTACTTAATTCACAAACAGCAGGTCAAATAACTTTTTTTAAACATATGTTGGCATTAACTCAAAAACGTGCTTTCATAAAAAAATAGATGAAATAGTATTGTTACTCTGTTTGTTTAACACCAAAAGTACTGCATTTGTGGTTTGTAATACCAACAGCAATAGGATTGGATACATCAGAGCAAAATACCGTCAATATTACAAAACCATGAAAAAAACAAACAAGTGTATGCTGTTGTATTATTCATCTTTGGTTACATTATGAGACAATCTGAGTAACTGAATGGAAGTTTGTTCTATGATGGTACTTTTATTGCATGCAGATTTAAATGTTTTTACTTTTTTGTAAGTTTGATCATTATAGTAATATAAATTTTCTGCAACTGGACAGCATAGTTCTTCATTTTCTCCCCCAGTAAATCAGGTTTAGCGTTATTTTTTGTTTTTTCCTACGGTTGCGCATTAATTTAAATCGCCCGTCATGAAGGCTGAGGCAGACAGTAACGGACATTGTGTGAAACCACAAAGTTTTGTGACAAAAAGAAAATGGGGTGGGCGGGGTCACAGGCACAGTGCTGCGTGATTGGACCCTTTCCATGTGACGCCATGGAGGGGTCAAAGATCATTACAAGAAGAAAGTATCACTCTATTCAGATCCGAAAAATACAAACAGACGACAAAAGTGTTTTTGTTGTCACACCCCGGCGTGCCACTGTCTTTGTCTCACGCTGGCACGCGTGCCCTAGGTTGCCGACCCCTGCTTTATATCCTCTGCAGTTTTAGGGGCCTTTGAATAATAAATAATCTTTCATGAATGAAAATAAGTGTTTTTGGCCATTATACCTCCACAGATGTCTTTCCATGCACAACAGATGCTCCATTTATTTCAAATCATCTAATTTATACGGCGTCAAATCACAGACAAAATCATCTGAAACTGCTATCATATGGACAGAAAACGAACTTAATCCAGTTGTTATAGTTTTATAGAATAGATTAAGCAAGGGATAATGCCCATTGAGGTGTACATGATCAGAAATTAAAGCACGATATGAAGGTATGAACCAGAGGATGGTTGCTTCTGCAATGTGCATTTGCTTCTGATAATGCACACTATGAAAGGGAATTATCCTATTAATACAAAATAAACAAATATTCAATTGATTTTGAGTACTTTATTGTTATTTTTTTCAGTTTAGATCGCTTCTACATAAAAAAGTGGACTACTTGATACGCGGTATGTGAGGCGAGTTGTCACAGTAACATGACGACACGCCGGTGAGCTGAGCTGAGATCGACCTCGACTGCAGTGGCAAAGAACAGCAATATATATACTATGCTGCTAGCCGTAATAGGTTAAAGAAGGTATCAGTTCAGAAAGAAAGTTCAGCTCTTTCTGCTTGTTTTTTTCTCGGTCATGAAGAAAAGTTTGTTTTAAAGAAGCCAGCGCAGTGATATTGAACATTTGGGGATATTTGACGAGAACTTCTTTTTAGGTGTGCACTATTAATGATCAATGTTTTAATCCACACCAGCAGCCAATCAGAATTGAGTATTCAAACCAAGTATAAATTGGTTTAAATTATATCACCTAAAACTATTTGAGTTAGATTGAATAAGATTAAATGTAACTGGAATGAGCTACATTAGATTAGATTAGATTAGATTAGATTAGATTAGATTAGATTAGATTAGATTAGATTAGATTAGATTAGATTAGATTAGATTAGATTAGATTAGATTAGATTAGATTAGATTAGATTAGATTCGATTTGATTCGATTTGATTCGATTTGATTCGATTTGATTCGATTTGATTTGATTGCAATCAATTAGACGAGATTAGATTAGACTTGACTACACCATACAATTTTAATCTAGTCTAGTTTAGTGTGCTCAATTCTAATCTAATCTTGTCATTAGATTAGATTCGACTCGACTAAACTAGACTGGACTACACTAAACTAAACAAGATTAGACAATTTCAGATTAGAATTGATTTGATTGGACTCGATTAACTAGATTAGATTAGATTCTAATCTAATCAAATCAACTATAATCTAGTCTAGTTTAGTGTGGTCTAATCTAATCTCATCTCATCCAATCTAATTTAATCTAATCTAAATTTATCATTAGATTTGATTCTATTAGACTAGATTACACTAAACTAGACAAGATTATATTTGATTAGATTTTACTTTTTTATCACTAAAAATGGACAAGTACATGACAAAACTGAGTTTAGCAACGATATTTAGTGCAAAGCGGCATCAAATCACAACCAATTCCAAGTTATGAGGGTGCTGTGATAAGACCAGAAAAAAAGGTCAAGTTGGTGAATAGCTATAGAAGAGATTAGCTTGAAATAGATCCGATCAGATTTGTTTGCATATATATTGAAGATATAGATAGAATTACACAGAACTAGATTAAATTAGAGTGAATTTATTATTTTAAAAAATCCACAAACAGGTGAAATAATGGAGTTTTCCATGAGATCATACTGTAAGTGCAAAACCAGCAAGTACAAAAATGTTAGTGGGAATTGTGTGTGGATATTCAGTTTATGGAATTATTACATTAACTATGTTGTGTTTAAAAATAATCAGAGGTAAGGTGCCTATAGCACTGAACACATTTTCAGACAATTTCTTATTCTGTGTATTAATTTATAGTATGTCAATTTTAAATTATAATTTTGCCCTAAAATAAACGATAAAAAAATAAATGAGTGATTGCTCAGTATCTATAACCTGTTTCAGTAACTGTGTTGTGTTTGCATTATATTTAAACCTCAGAAATGCATAGTATTCACTGATACTCAGTAAATGTGTCCAAATGAGACACTCATCAAAATCATTTAACTGTTGTTTTCCAGTCTGTTTGTTGGTTGTGATAGTCTGTTAACAGACATGTTGTCTGTCTGCTTATCTTTTTTTTCCATGCCTCATTTACTTTTATTTTTTTCCTTTTATTAAGATGCACGTCATTATGATTACTGGAAATGAAAAGAATATGAGGCTAAATTAAATTAAGTGAAACAAATAAAGATGGTGTTACATGCCGGTGGCATTATATATCTAATTGAGATACAGTATGCAAGCTTCACTGGAACACACACAAAAAAAGGCATGACCCACTTTAGCAAACACCAGAACCTGGAAGCAAATCCAGAGCATATTTGAAACGAATACTGGCTGGTCTTTGTGCCTTTATCCATGACTCAGACAAAGTCATGATATGGGAAAGCAAGTGTGTCAGCTGTTGAGGCATATTCATTTACATTAAATATAATGTTAAATGGTTACGTGTGTTTGATGAGTACAACAGACATCAATGCGCGCTCATGCAGACGTATATCTGTGAGAGTCAAAGGCCAGCTGACGGTTCAGTGCAGTTTAAAAAAGCTTTGGTTATGAAGCAAACTTAATGTGAGGATTTCACGCCCTTTTGGAGATTGTTAAAATTTAGAGGCATCAGCTGCACTCGACACTCTGGGGAAGTACACAATATCTCCACCACTGAACCAGGTTTGGAGGAGCCAAGGTAGCCCAGATGGTGCCCACTGCTTTCTGGACTACTCCAGGTTGATTAAGAAACACTGAAAAGAAGCGACAGCTGCTCATAAAATGACCCCAGGTGAGGTCACTGATGTTTCTCCAAATGAAAAACCCATTTTTGGTAACCAAGGGGAAATTAAGACTACTGTTACAGATTCCAAAATACCACAGCGCTGCAACCTAAATGCAGGTTTTTCAGCAAATTTGGCAGGTGGACTAGATTGAATTTGCAATCAGGAGGTGACAGTTGCATTTTCACGCAACGGTATAAGGAAATGTTAAAATTTTGCGGCAACCAGACAATTCTTTGACATCAGTTAGTGCCATCCAGGTACATTTGTGACAGGCAGGTGGCAGGAAGGCAGCGGTGTGTTTATTGACCAATGGAGTATCCAAAATCCCCAAAATTGTTTAATGGTCTGAATTCAGACTGACCCACTGCCACTGTCTGATTGTTAGCAATTGCACTGTAGCAGTGCGTGCACTGTAGAAATGGGCCCGGTGATGACCAGATGTCAATCTAGTGATCCTTCCAACCTGGTCCACAAAGCTCTTCCCTTCCTTGTCCACCTGGCCACTCCAAATGGGGACATGATATTGATGCTGCACAAAACTCATTATGATGTTGATAGTATGGATGGGCTGATATAATTTTTTCCGGCTGAAACAGTAACCGATATTTCCCCAGCAACTGTGGCCGATATTTGTCAATATTGATATTTGAAGTCCCCCTCCGATGAAAATGAAATAATGTCTTTTGAATTTTAACATGTATGCGAGGCATTTTTCCTATAAATGAGAACAAATATAACAAGAAATCCTTTCGTTTTTGCATTTCCGAGTATTTTTAATTTTAAATGGCTGTCAATCAAACTGTCGCAGACAGACTCTGTTTGAATTAATGAGGCGTTTCTATGTCTGCTGCACATGCGTTAGACCCCTCATCTGAGCCGGCTAGCGTGCCTAGCTCAGGTGCAGAAGAGAAGATGGTATCTTCCCATTGAATCAAATGAACCAGCATTCACATCAATTCAGCCGTCACTGGATTTTTTTGTGTCAGTTTCATACAATACTTATGGTAACAGTCATAAGGTATGGTAACAGATTGTGGTATATTTCCATTAAGAGAGATCTTAGGAATGCGATAAGATCTATTTGTGAAACAAAATGAGTATGAATAGTCTTTTGGCAGCTAAGCTCTAGGCAGAGGACGTCTTTATCCTGTTGGGATAAGCTTGGACCATAGATGTAAAACTCTCAGAGCCTGGACGCTGATGATGGTAGAGACCAGTCCACGACATAGCATGGTCCAGGTGGAGAATGGGGCAGAGGAGGGCCGTCAATACCGTCTGGAACATAGAGAGATAAATGTTAATGAATTTAAAAGCAGATATGAGATTGTGATTGGCTGAGAAAAGGAGGCGTGAAATTTAGCTATTTTTTGGGGGGTGAAGGCTTAATTAATGAGTGGTGTGTAGAACCCAGCTTACCCAGAGGTGAAGGTAGATCTTTCTTATTGAAATTGCGCCAAAACTTCACTTGTGACTGTAGCATAAAGCCAGACGCTTAACTTTGATGAGTTCAACATGTGCCATTGGGTGCTTGTTTCTGGGTGATGAGACCTTTCATTTTGCTTTACAAAAAAGCAAACGTTGCTGCTGTGCCTGTCAAGTAGTTCTCCTCCTTGCAGACAGATATTCACACTAATGTGTTTCCTCTTTTTTTTTTCTTCTATCTGCAGGGCCCATTGAGATACTTGAGTTACAAGAAAATGGGATGATTGCCTGAGACAACTGATCGGCCATGGCTGATCAGACCTGGAGGAGCGGGAGCTAAAAATCAAACATCCTTTCTGAGATGAATAAAGTGCTATCTGCTCTCAACAGACAGGAGTCTAAGAAATTCATATTTTAATTTTGAAAGCTGGCATAAGATTACTGTCAACCAAGCAAAAAAAAGGCAAACAAAAAGGACAGCCACTGTATTTCAGAGCAGACAGATGAATTTAGAGCTGTGATAATACGTTTGCTCAGACAGATGGCTGAACCCAAAAGGTTAAAACACTGCGAGACCTTATCATCAAAAGTTATGGGGCGAGTTTAAATGAAGCTGTGCAAGACGGGGTGAAATGATGTAAGCCACAATTTGATTGATGCTTGCACATACTTTTGCACCGCGCATACTTAGATGGAAATCAATAGCTCCACTCGACCGATGATATTTTCCTTTTAAGCATTGTAATTGTTTGTGTTTGAAGAGACCAATAGGTCTGACTGTGAGAAAAAATACTGCTCTGCTGGACTGCAGAAAGGGATATGATGAAGTATGTGCCATATCACAGTCACAGAAGACCAATGTTTTTAAAAATCAGTGACAATGTGGTTATTGGTCCATGATCAGATGTTCAATCCACTGGCTCCATGCGTCCACGGTTTCACAGTTATATATAAAAAAAAAGGTGTGCCGTGTCCTGTAGTTACAGCTTTAAAGGGTTATTGACAAAGTAATAATTTGCATCAAATTTTATTTGTATACAAATATACATGTACATGTTTGATATCAATGTATTTCAGGCATTTTTCTACAGAGACTTTAACATTTAAAGAAGCAGTATTTTTGATATGTTGGTGGATGCGTGAGAGTTTTCTTTTTTGGTTGGTTTGTTCTATTTTTCTTTACTGGTGAAAGCTGACATTCCCTCACAGTTTGTGAAAGTCATTTACATATTCTGGATAGAGTTGCTTGGATGAAAAACGTTAGTGTTGACACTTCAAGACACTTTACAGAATGAGCTCCTTTGTGATTGAAAGAGCTAAGAAAGTGGAAAGAAGTGACATAAACCAAACATTTCACCATGCTTTGTTTTTTTTTTTTTTTTAAAGAGGAGGTTTAGGTCTTGATGAATGCATGGCTTATTGTTTAGCCATGTTTTTCTATGCATTTATGTGAAGAGGTTGTCTGTTGATGGGTCCAAAATGCAAGGTGCTTTGCTCTCTGTGGAAGAGTGATTTTTTTTTTTATTTGTTTAGATAATATCCAACAAATTATTCATGCAATTACTGTAAATCTGAAGGTGTTTACAGTTCTAAGTATTAGTAAACAGAAAAAAAAATTACTGTTTGAGGCTATGAAGTCAAGATAAAAAACAAATTATAAGATTAAAAAAATGAGCAATTCTGGAAAATATAGAGTTGGATAATTGTTCAGTATCATTATTTAACACTCATAGTCCCACGTAATGTCAATTAGAGGTGCCCCTCTTGAAAAGTCATCCCTGTTGCTCTCGTTTGGAGTAAAGTTTGGACACATGACCTCTGTCTGGAACCACAAAGAGTCGGTTCAAAAGACAATCAGAATGTCTTGAAAACTGTCTGTGATGTTTTGTTGTGTTCACAAACTCCTAACTTGTGAGAAGTAAAAACTTTGCACTTCATTGCTGGTGTATGTGCATAATTTTTAAAAAGTTGTTTCTGTTAGAAACTGTGGTCACAAGTTTTGTTTTTCTTGAGTCTACTAGAAAGCAACTTGAGGACAGCATTACTTAAACATGGCATCATCAGCTGTATCTGTTAGCTAAAAACGAGTGTGATGAGATTGCAGGCGGCCTGTACTTAGGGTCATGAACTGCTGGCGAAATGTGTTTTAATGAGGTCATTGCGATCTGTCGTGGTCATACAGACTCCGGCTTTGACGGCAGCAAGCCCCATAATTAAAGGAGAGGGTCAGGGCAGGGCAGTAGTGGCCTACAAAAAGGAAAAAAAAAAGAAAGATCTGAAATATTTTTAGCTCTAAAGATGAGGACTGGAGTTTATCCTTGTAGTAATGTGAGCCAAGTCACTAACAGAAATTTAAAAAGAAAAAGAAGGATTGGATGAAGTTAAGCATATTTATCAGCCCCATTTACATTTAAACCTGCTCAATGTTTACTATAATGCTGGAACCTAATCAGCAAATGACATTAGTTTAATGATTTTGGACATGGTCAAGGTGACTTGCTAGAGTTCAATGTGAGTATCAGAAAGGAAATGAAAGATGATTTAAACGAATTGAGATTGTTTTTGATTTCAGCCCAGAAAGGTCCATGTTTTTATGTATCATTCTGACCCAATAGACCAGGCAACATTTTCTAATCTTCTCCTGTCCAATCTTAGCGAGTCCTTAGAAAGTGGCAGCTCAGTTTCCTCTTCTTATCTCTGACAGGCCTGACACTCAGCATTATCCTCTGCTGCTGTAGTCCACCTGCCTTAAGGTTAGACGTGCTGCACATTCACAAGTGGATTGCTGCATGCTTTGGTTGTGAAGGCTAATTATTTCATGCCTCTTTCTGTCATCAAGAGCCAGTTTGACCCTTTTCCTCTAATCTCTAACATCAAGAAATCACCTTTAAACTCAATTCTAATACCCATCTTAATCTTCAGTTAGTCTTCTTGACTAATATTTTAGTTTTAAAAAACGCCCTGAGCAGCCTTCTTGTAAGTGGTTCCTAACGTTTAAATCCTTTACCTCAGGAGTGTTGAACTCAAGGGCAGGTTGTTTATCAGATATTCCAGTCCTGCCTGCTACTGATTACCTGCTTCAGGTGTCCTTTTTTTTTTTCTTTTTAAAGAAGGTTGGATTCGTTGAAAAAACAAGCAGGATTCTCACCCTTGAGGACAGCAGTTTGGCATCTGTGCATTAGCATAAACTATTCTAACTGCTGTCTTAAAATAAATCCTGAAATGTAAAAGAATACCAAGAATCATTGTTTGAAATAACTTCCTGAAACTCCTTATTTTTTTATTTCTGTGTTCTTTTTACACGAAGGAATGTATTTTAATATTTTAAAAAGCAGAGAAAAAGTAGACAGAATACAGTTCCTAATGCATTTTAGAAGCGCTCACCATCATTCCAGACAGATTCATATTTATGATTTCACATCAATATATTAATTACGTTAAGCTAAATAAAACATATAGGATTAAGTACAAGGCACTTGACTGAGCTTGGCTGGTTAACAGCGTGCAAATGACCTTGTTTTGTCTTTACTTGACTGCAAATTACAAAATAATGTAAATCTTTATAAACTCACTGTTAACACAGAACCACAATGAAGCTATTAACTGTCTAAAAGACACAATCTATGCTGTAATATTAATAGAAAATCTGTTTAGAATTTCTTTCCTCAATTGGGATGAATTTAAAACATGTGTTTACTTTCTCATGTTATTAATTTATACTATTTTACATTTTTACCAAAAGAAATACTTCAAATTCCAAGAATTATTAACCGTGGCTTATAAAGCACACATATATTGATTTTTATTTTGTTGAATGCAGGAAAATGTTGACTGAACATAATCTGATTGCCTTTTTAAAAAGCAGGCCCTAATATTAGATAAAAATCTTTAAACTAATAAAATTTGTAGGGATAATCATCATGCATTTACCTGAACTTGGTTGGAATCATTTAAATGTACAGATGATTTGTGAATTTATTTATTTTTTTGGGGATAACTTGTGGGATTTCAGTTCTTAATTCCCCTGTTGACTGCAACAAAAATATAAAGTCAGACTTATAAACTAAACTAAAGTATTTTTTAAAAGCAAAGCGTATTTCTGGTTTGTTAATCAGCCAAGTTAGCTGCTTAAAATTCCAACTTCCCAAGGACAGAGATGGGGTTTGCATGTTCACTCTAACCGTCCGTCCCGCTTTGGCCTCCTCACCGTGCGTCAACGGAGTTATATGACAAAATGGATAACACCGCCCACATCAGATGAGCAGGTGAACAAATACATGTCCCAACTTAAAATTGATCACGTGACAATGGGGCAAGGAAAGAAGGGGAAAAAAAGGAACACGTACATGATAAACAACAAGAATATTCTAACTTTTACAGTAGGTAACATTGTTTTTTTTATGAGACAGTGTAGACCTATACTTAGCGTTGTCGGACGCTTTTGTCACAACTTGTAGACGAGGAAGGTTTAACGGTAGCTCCACCAAAGGAGCTGAAAACGTAGCAGCTAGTTGGCACACAATAGGACGTGTGTGTTATTTTGCTTACACAGGCGTTTCTAAAACGTACGTCTAAAAGAACATTTCCTCCTTTTTTCGGTCAAACATTTGTGAGTGACTTGTTCCCATTGACTCTGAATCATCCGTCCAGTCACAGTTAACACGACATAGTGAGCAGGGTGGGGAGAAAAAGGAATAACTGATGTGGAAAATTTTTGTAATTTAGTTCTAAAACCGGGCAGTATTGTCGTATGATTAACGCATGGATAACCAGGAACGTTTGAGTGTGATATAAGCTGTTCTGATGTTGTCTATTCGTAAAGGCAGACAGAGGATGCGCTGAGATTCCAGGTGGGATGAGAGGACTCCTCTGTGATAAGCACGTGAGTAGCATAAAATCTTACCGCATTTGCTATGTGAGGAGCATGTATAAAAACCAAATTGTACATTAGTAACACTAAACAGATGGATAACATGTTATATTGTTGTATTAACTGTTATTTAACTTTAAACCAGATGCTTTCCTGTTTTATTTTTGTTTCCAGTAACTCCTCTTTATGCTTTAACACATCTAATTTAGGTAATCAGCAGTGAAAAGTAAGGATACAACAACTAAATTTCCCCACAAATCAGTTTAAACTTTAATTTTTGAGTCACAATTTTGTTTTGGTTCGATCTACACTTGCTGACCACTCTATTAGGTACACCTTGCTAGGACCGGTGTTGTGCCAAGGTAGTTATCCCGAACAGAATTTGTGTCCCCTACCAAAAAATTGGTAGCCCTAAGACTCCTGGCTTGTTCAAATATTATTGACATAATTATTAATTATCCTTTGGTAAATCCTTCCACTCCGACACCAGTTTTATTTATTGTTTTTCTTATCCTAAATTTGCCTAACATAGCTCCCTTTTTTGTCACTGAATGTTGTTTAATGTTGAAGATGTGAAAAACTACAAACAACCATCATACATGTGGAAATTAAAACCCTCAGTAGCCCTATACTGAAACACATCATGAACATCTACTTTCTGTTTATGCTTTTAGAGACAAAATATTATCGCTACAACAGGGGGATTCAAATTCTGGCAGGGACAACTACCTTGGCATGACACCGGGTTGTGTTGGACTCCCTTTTGCCTTCAAAACTGTCTTAATCCTTGGTGGCATCGATTCAACAAAGTACTGGAAACACTCCTCAGAGAGTTTGGTCCATATTGACATGACAGCATCACACAGTTGCTGCAGATTTGTCAGCTGCACATCCATGATGCCAATTTCCTGTTCCACCACACCCCATGGCTGCTCTATTGGGTTAAGATCTGGTGACTGGGGAGAACATTTGTCACTGTCATGTTCAAAAATTCCGTCTGATTCCAGCTTTATGGCGTGGTTTTTATGTTGCTGGATCTGGTTTTAAGGGGCTCAAAGTGTGCCAAGAAAATACCCCCACACCATTACACCATCACCAGCCTGAACTATTGATACGAGACAGGATGGATCCATGCTTTCACATTGTGGACGCCAAATTCTGACCCTACCATCTGAATGTGGCAGCATAATTAGAGACTTCTTAGATCAGGCGACGCTTTTCCAATCCTCTGTTGTCCAGTTTTGGTGATCCTGTGGAATTGTAGCCTCAGTTTCCTGTTCTTAGCTGACAGAAGTGGTACCCGGTGTGATCTTCTGCTGCTGTAGCCCATCTGCATCAAGGTTGTTGTGGGTTCTGAGATGCAGATGTCTGTTGTAACCAGTGGTTATTTGAGTTACTGTTGTCTTTCTATCATCTGGATCCAGTCTGGCCATTTCCTCTGACCTCTGGCATCAATACGGCATTTCCGTCTACAGAACTACCACTCACTGGATATTTTCTCTGAACCGTTCTCTGTAAACCCTAGAGATGGATATGAGGAAAATCCCAGTAGATTAGCAGTTTCTGAAATAATCAGAGCAGCCCATCTGGCACCAACAACCTTATTCAAAGTCATTTAATTCACATTTCTTCCTCCTTCTGTTTCTCAATTTAAACTGCAACAGATCGTCATGAACATGTTGACATTCCTAAATGCATTGAGTTGCTACCATGTGATGGAGTGATAAGAAATTTCCATGAAAATGCGTGTCTAATAAAGTGGTCAGTGAGTGTAAAATGGACATACTACAAAACAACAAAAGAAAAACTAATACTTCAATTAATGATCCAACAATCAAATAATATAATGGAGAAAAACTTTTCAGTGGGCTGACACTAAGCCTAGGTGTGATAAATAAAACTAACTCCTTAAATGTAGCACAATATGTGTTTGACACTTTCAGCATAAACATACTGGAACGCAGTAGGGATACGACAATTCATTTCACCCGTGATTCAGTTCGGTGGTGTAAAATATGGTTCAGTTTTTAACTGGAGTCCCGAGTAAGTACAGCAATGACATTTGTGGCTCTCAAGGACCAGTTTCAAACTTTTTTGTTCAGTTTGAAAAGGAAATGATTCACAATGCTAAATCTTTGCAAAATAACCTTCAAATTTTTTATTTATTTGTCTTTTTAGGTGAATACAGCTTTTGTGATTTGTTTTACTAGTGAAACTCTAACTCTTCTAGAATAGACGTGAAATGAATAGAATAGGAAATAAATTCATAGAATAGACTAGAAGTTCATGACAGACTCCAAATGTCAACACAATAAAAACACAAGATATACGGATGAAATAAAATACAAGTAAAACACCAATTATAAACCTCCAACTAAGTTATTAGTTAAGTTAATTTGATTGTTTTTAAACAGTCAAAACTGGTTATGGAAAAGAAATCTGGAAAATGAATTCATTAATGAATCAATCTGAAATGTCATGTTGTAAAACAAATTTGAATCGGTTTGTATTTTGACAGTTTTAAATAATCTTAGTCGATATCAATGATCTCTTACCCTGGTCCTCTAGAACTACTGCGCTGTTTGTTTTCTTGCTATTTCGGCCTGAGATGTTGGGGATTATCTGGATTAGGTGCGTTCAGTCAATAAGAATCTGGATTTACCTGATCCAGCTAATCAGCAGCAATTTGAGGCAGGGCTCGTTGGAAAATAAGTAGGTGGTATCTGTTGAGGACTCTGATTGGTCCCTGCCTCTGGATAAAAAAAACATCTTCCAGATTAACGTGGCTCAAAATCACATTGACTTTGAAATTCATTCAAACTGTACCACAAATTCAGTCTAAATTGTATTCTGTACTTCATAAAATTAAAGTGAAACCAGTTTTCAAGATAGAAAAGATTCTAAGGAATGGAGTATTTTTGATCAATTGCCAGTCTTACACCTGTTGAATTTCAAACCAAAAAAAAAAAAAAATATTGTCATAAAAGCTTATAGAACTGGGTCCCTTAAAAGGCAGCATACTATTGTGACACCCATGGTTATTTTTATGTTATTAAACTGTGACTTTTGTTTTTCTAGGTGAACAAATAAAGGAAAAGATGAAGCTGAATGAACGCAGTGTGGCACACTATGCCACCTGTGACTCACCGCCAGACAAAACAGGCTTTCTCTTCAAAAAGGGAGAACGAAACACCGCTTATCACCGCCGCTGGTTTGTCCTTAAAGGGAACATGCTTTTCTACTTCGAGGACCGTGACAGTCGAGAGCCCATCGGGGTCATCGTTCTGGAGGGATGTACGGTGGAGCTGTGCGACTCCGTGGAGGAGTTTGCTTTCGCCATCAAGTTTGATTGTGCCAAATCTAGGGTGTACAAGTTGGTTGCTGAGAGCCAGGCATCCATGGAGTCTTGGGTGAAGGCGCTGTCAAGAGCCAGCTTTGACTACATGAGACTGGTTGTGAAGGAGCTTGAAAGGCAGCTGGAGGAGATCCAAGAAGCTGCAGGGGGGCGCTGGCGATGGGCAGCAGGGAAGGCTCAAACCATCCCCGCTTAATCAAATGGTACAATCCAGGTCTGCATCATCCTTTTTATCATCCTCTGCATCTTCCTTATCATCGTCTTCAAGTACCCCATCCATGACGACCCCTCAAATGGCTCAGAAAAGCCAGCAGGAAGAAGTGCAGCTAATCTCTAGGGGCTCCAGGGAGAATGGAGTCATATGGACTAAACCTCTTTCCTCCTGTGCCAACGGCTCTGGTGAGGGAACAGCCTCCTGTGCAGTCTGGGAAGGCTCTGCAGATTCTGGAGTTCCACCAGTGCCACCTCGGAGGAGAGGAGCATCACTGGAGAGTCCAGTCTCCCCTGGCACTGGCTGCTTTTCCAAACTTCATGACTGGTATGGTAAAGAGGTAATGGAACTGAGAGAGCTGTGGCTCCAGAGTCAGTGAAATCACACAGGAGGATCATCATTTCTTTTTTTTTTTTTTTTTGCCTCAGTTTACCACTTATTTCAAGTCTCCAAGCCACACAAAATCGTCACAATGTTCTCATTAGACGGCTTAAACTTTATACTAACATTCATAAACACGTTTTAGAACTTATTCCAACTCTTGTCTGGAACAAGATAATAAGTGCAAGTAATATAAGTCCCACTTAGATCATGGAATAATTTTTAATGCAGTTTTTAGCCAAAATCAGAAAAAACCTTTATAGTTTTCTAGGACATAATTTCTTCAGAGCAGCAGCTGTTCATTAAAAATTCACCTCTGAGTTGTGGGTTGGACTGTTGGTGTGAAGCAACCCCACCCCCCTTCCCATCACTCATCTGTTTACATGCTCACTCGCTATCTTACAGCCCCAAACTAACATTAGCGGTGCAATAAAAAAGGCGAGCAATATCTGAGCCATTCAGTACAATTATGATTTAGCTCGAACGATTGCAGCTTCTACGTCACAAATATGATCTTCAAACCACATTTTTTCATCTGCTCCTGATTCAAAGTGATTTGAGTAAAGAAATTCTCAGAGATGCAGTTTTAGAATTGGTTTTCACCAGAAAAATGCCACAAGAACATGTTAAAAACACGATTTTCATTGGAGAGAATCTTTAAAGTTTAAGCCTTTAATGTTACCTAATACTTCATCTCTCGGCTTGATTACGACAATGACCTTATAACGAGGTAACCTGCAGAACTCAAAGCTCTACATGACATGCTGCTGCTACTGCTGCACGACTGATTTTTAATTGCCAAAAAAAGGACACATCACACCACTGTGCAGATGTCTGGACCGGTGACATACGGCTCCCCGCATCAGATTCAAAGCCCTTTGGCATTTTCTGCAGCGTACCTGAACACTTTTATCCAGGTCTGCAAGCCTTCACGCTCTCTGAATGAAAACTGGTGGTGCCTGCAGGTTTATTATCGTTCTGCTTTTTGTAATTCACCTGGGATAAAAGCTTCTGCTAACATGCTGCTAACTGACTAAAAAAATGTACCGGTATGTACGAAAAATATTTACACAAGCCTGCATATGATTAATATAGTCCATTGTAATTGTTGGAAAAGCATGTTCCCACCTTTTGAACGCATTTAACCTCCTCATTCTAGCTCATGGGAACATCTTAAAAAGAGAATACTTGCTTGCAAAAAAAAAATAGAAAAAGTTGTTGCACAAAACAAGTCTGTGTGGCCCAGGTGGCCAAACTTTTTTCCTCTTATTTTGGTGCTGCTGAAGACGTTCCTTCTTGGTAATAAAATGTTTTAAAGCTGAACTCGATGCATAAATAAGGAGGTCAAATGTTTTCAACTCCGATCAAAAGCCAGAGCTCTGGCTTTTACATATTTGCTGTAATGTTTTGAGAACCTTAAGTTCACCTTTCTCCAACCACTAATGTTGGAACATCCTCTCTACAGTCCCCAGAGATCATGGTGGAAGCTAGATGTCAAGCTCTGAGCAACACACTTTTTATTTTTAGCTGTGTTAGCGGCTATGATGTCGGGTCGTTATTTCCCCCCGTGACCAACATCTCCCTCTGTTCATAGCTTTGTCCTTGAATTCACAGACAAACCACTGCAAAATAGATATTTGCAATTAAAAAGGCCTGTTACTTTTGTGTCACTTTAACCTGAAAGTTATTGGGATGGAACTCTGTCTATCACTGTGAACATCTTAACTCATGTTTGACTTTCTTTCTTTTGCTTTTCTAATACCAGATTATGCTTTGTTTTTTAAAATATTTTTATATTAAGTTTGAATAATTATAGGTGTATTCGTGCCTTCCGTTACTTTTTCCCAGCTAATCTCGGTACAATCTTATTTTGATAATAGCCTTGGTGCACAGTGCAACCATTTCTGCCAAACTGTACTTGTGCACAAAACAAAAACTTGAAAAAAAAGGCTAAAAGGGAGGCTTTTATTATGGCAATCCTTGTACTTTTGACATGTATTCTCGAAAACTGTTGTATTACTTTTCAAGACAGACATCAATAGTTATTGAATTACAGAAAAAAAATGACCGTCTATTGTGTATAAATAATGTTTGTTCCCTTGAAGTACATATAAAAGATGACTTTACATCAGATATTTGAATGTGTTAATGTGCTAAATTGTCAAAATCTCTTTTGTACTGAAAGACATTTGCAAACCAATCAATAAACCTTGTTGGAATATTAAGTAAAAAAAAGTGATTGTTTTTAATTATTTTAATTGTTTTCTTGATTTGTTATACAATAAGATCTAGAATAAGTTTGTTTTGGTCATATGTTCTTCCTCAATTGAGGACTGCTCTGCAGTCTAACTCTCACCAGGGGGCGCTGGATGACACATTTTGTCTTTTAACAACTCATTTTACAGGAGACTTGATTTGAATTATTTAAAATATGTTCATAAGATGTATTATTACCTTTATCCTTATTATCATATTTAATAAAGTTACAATTGCTTTTACATAATCAACATTTTAAAAGTAATTCATACATAAACAATGCTTAAATGTGTTTGTTTTTTTAAGAATAATTTTTTTTTCTATCCCTTTAAATGATTCCACACTGTAGTGAAATGGCATCCTAATTTCTAACCAGCATATATATATATATATATATATATATATATATATATATAATATATATATATATATATATATATATATATATATATATATATATATATATATATAAACATAAGTCTGCTACATGTGTTGGCCTCTACTTCACATATAAGATGATTCCACAAGTGTTCAATGAGGTCAGAATTCTGGAGGTAACTTTCTATAACTTGAGTCTTTTTTAAGCATAGGTCATGACAGCCCCCTGGCTAATTTTTAGACTGATTCGCTTTGTGGTGTCTGTTTGTGGTTTTTCTAAGCTGTTTTATTAACAGCATGAATAGGCAACTCCAGACCTCAAGGGCCACAGTGTCTGCATGATTTTCAGATATCAAAGCCCTACTCATGACTGATTACCTGGTTCAGGTATGTCCAGCCAATTAGAAATTGTCAGAGCAGGGTATGTTATAAAGCATGCAGGAATGTGCAACCTCGAGGCCTGTTTTACAGCAAACAGTGACTAAACAGTCTTCCTGAGACATTGTCTTTTCAGGACCCTCATTTTATAGCCTACAACATCAATAGATGTGTGAAACTTGGCCTTCAATTTGTTTTTTTTTTTTTTGCCTCATTTGATTATGTGGAACACCAGCCTAAAATCTCCATATTACATAAGGCCATACATAATAATTTTTGCTCAGGTATCTAATATGTTTAATTTTTTTGCATAAATTATTTAAACTACATTATTTCTTTATAATAAATAGGGGTAAAAGAGTTGCACGGAGTTCTAAAGACACAGGTAGCACCCCTGGCAAAAACAAAACTTACATTCAGATTAACTGAACATGGCACACCTTAAGCAGCAGATTCAGAGCTTACAGGTGCAGCAATCGGACTCCTGAATGGCTACATTTGGATAATTCAAAGTTCATATGAAGAGTCAAAAGCAAAATTAGTT
The DNA here is from genome assembly GCA_003999625.1 of Oryzias javanicus. Taxonomy (NCBI): domain Eukaryota; kingdom Metazoa; phylum Chordata; class Actinopteri; order Beloniformes; family Adrianichthyidae; genus Oryzias; species Oryzias javanicus. Next base: position 9,006,017 of record CM012445.1, read on the forward strand.
GTTTACAAAACTTTTTGTCAATGAATGCAGCTCATCCTTCAAATGCATGTTCCTTGCAATGTTAATACAATTTAAAAGATAAATAAAGTGTCATATTTATTGCCAATAAGTATTTCAACAACAAAGAAACCACTAACACAAGATTCCATACTAAAATCAAAGAAAGTGTAGGTCTTGTGGGTTGATGGCTTAGTTTAGGGTTGTTTTAAAAGTTTAAATCGTGTTTAAAAACGTTAACAAAGATTAATTTGATGCAATATGAATACTACCATAATATCTAGTCAATATAATTTCACTTTTTGCTCGAAAAGTTTCTTTCAGCAAGACTTGGCACTAGAAGATGGGACGCTTTCTTCATCTTTCACATTCCGTTCTTGTCCGGGAGGCTTCCAACAGTAGTTTAATGCACTTCCTGTTCTTCAGTTTCAAAATAAAATAAATGTTTACGTTTTGACTGAAAATAAGTTTTTAACTTGTAAAGATTATTTTAATTAAAATCATGGTCTCTTTTAACTGTAATACACTTCAATGTGCTGTTGTTTGCTTTTGCAAATTGTAGTTTTAAAAGCTGGGGTAAATACTTCAAGTTAGGTAGTTTAACTAGGATTTAAAGATCATAGTATTCACTAAAATGCATTTTACATAACAGTGCACAACTTTTCTATATACAAAAAATATATATTTTTGAGAAATGTTAGAAGGGGCATTTAATAAGGTTTGTGCTGTTAATATTTCATTTTAATTTCTAGTTAAACAATCTTTGGTTCAGCCACTGAATCTGGCTGCTAAAGTTTTGACTACATACCAGCCAAAACTGCACGTCTCTTATTTTGAAGAAAACAATCTTACCGGAAATGGTGTTTACTACTCCCACCATCTTTACGAAGCTACCACAGACTTGCTTGGACCGCGGCAGTTTTTTTTTCTTTTGACAGCGGAAATGAGCAGTAGCCTCTTTTTTTCCGCGTCAAGTTCATGGCTGAAAGTTTCTTTTCCTATTTTTTCGCCGAGGACCAGTCGCATGCGGTCAACATGAGCGAGAAAACAGCGACCTTTTCGGCGTGCTGTTCTTGCTCGGATGTCCACTTATATCTGCTCTTCACCGACGTCGCCTAGACTTACTTTTGATGCTTCTCAACACATTTCCGTTATGCGAAGTCCAACTTGGTGGTTAGTCGACGTGCTGCGGTGGGTGCCCGTCCGAGATAACGGAGAACGTGAGTATCCTGTGCAACACAAGTCTCTCCCTGTTTAAAAAAAGCTTGTGCATTAGCTAATTGTTAGTGTATGCGGATTAATCCCTTAAATTGATCGTAGTATAAGGCAGTCATCTTATCAAGCTTTAGCTAAAATGGAAACTGTGGTTATCCAGAACAAAAAAACCGTGCCTGTCTGAAGTTTAAAGGGTCCTCCTCCTCTTTTAGAATACTTATTGCGCAGAATTTTGAACTTTCATCCCCCCATTCCTTTGAAAACGTTCAGTGGCGCTACTTCTCTGCCTGGTCTAAATATAGTTTAGAGAGCACGTGCACGGTGGAGCTAAACGGTGGTCTGAATACAAGTGAACTTATGGAAGAAGGTAACAAGTTTTAGGTGCAGAATTATCGGCGGTCACCATGGTGATGACGCAACCCTAAAACTCAGGGTTACAATTTTGGAAGTTATCCTAACACCTGAACCTCGTGGGGATCACTTACCTATCCACACATTTATATATATTTTAAGAGCAATTGCAAAACTGAATGTGTTGTTGTTATTGTATACAAGGCCGCCATTAGGACTGAGAACAGCAACATGTGGGAAGCAGGTACTTTGTTTCGATGTGAAGTGTTGTGTGTCAGGAAATCAAAGGTGTTGTGGAGTAGTATATCAAGTTGTGTCTTCTTGCTGCTGTGTATGTTCAAAAACCTGCTTGTAGTTTAAAGTTTGGCCTTTTGTTGTGGTGGTTTTGTTTACATTGTAAAAGCATCAAACTACTTTAAATACAATTCAGTTCGTATTGTTTTTAAACGTCCAGATTATTATAAATGCATAATAACAGCGTAGAGATTACATTGAGGGATTTTTGTTGTAACTCCATACGCAAAAATCTCAAAATGAAACATTTAGATAGAAATTGAACATCTATTTAGTTACAAACATATTCATTTTTGTATAAATCACTTTATAATAATGGCTAATTTGAAATGTGTTATAACTGTTCTGTTATAACATGTAGGAGAGTTACTTATGCATCTCAGATTGGTTCAGATTTGAGATTTTCTGCGTGACTTCCATTATTTCAATATATTTTTAAAGGGAGTTTCTTGCATATCTTTCCAATCTTGTGCTTCTTCCAGCCATTTTATGCAAAACAAACTTTGAATCCCACCTAAATTAGTAATAAAAATGTGGAAGTATGTTCCAGATTTGCTGTTTGGCACGCTTTTTATATTGTCAAAGCGTAGAAAGTAGCTATATTTGTTTTATGCATTCCTAGTTTTATTTGTTTATTTTCTAGCAGTTGGTGAGTAATTATTCATCTTAAATCTCATCTTTAGACATCTTTTTTTAAGGCCAGGTAATGTTGACTAAGCTCAAACTTTAGAAACAAAGGAATAAGGAATTGTGTTTATTTGCCTATTAGATCACTAATGTAAATGCTTTATTATTTTTAACTATTTATTTGGTTCGCAAACCCTAATTTCCCATGTAAAGTAATTAGATGTGATCTTAGTGTCAATCATGGATACAACTCAATAAATAATACGTCTAGCATGTTAAACTTTTCACACATCCCTTTTCTGCTAAAACCAGTGGATTAAGTTTATTTTCTGCACCCGGCCGAGATTACCATTTTATTATCTAGAAACACTTGTTGTCACACCTCAAGGCACTTTAAATGTGATAAAAAGCACACATCTTCGAGTTGTGGAACTAACTGATTGTGCAATTAAGGATTTGTTGCAGACGGTTGTGTCACTACTATCGCCTTTCAATGGCCTTTCATTGCTGACCGATTACCAGTTGATTTATTCAATAACAAGAAAATCTGAGAATTTTCTCTAAAGTGTTCTTTCCTGTGAATCTCCTTACTGGCGAGATTGGGTTATCTCTTTAGTCAAGTTACACTCCGGCCAAAAGAAACAAAGAACACACTGTTCATAACTGTGTAAATCACACATGATGCAGTTATACTCTAATAATTTAACAACCCTTTTTATTTTAATGCATTACCCCATTAGAGGAGTATTTCTTATGACAAAAACTTCTCTGTAAAGCTTCAGAGTTTCTCCCCTGGTAACAGCATGACACTTCTTTAGTGAGATCAAGATCTTCTCCATTTGATATGAATATATGCTTGGTTAGTTTAATCTTTACCTTTTATCTCAAAAGGTTTCCTTGAAAGCAGCGATTGCGACTTTTTTTAGTAGAACTGCTGTGCATGCATGCATGCATGCATGATATCAGTCGCACAAAAAAGCAAGAAGTCGCCAACTTTGCAGCCTTTACTATCAGTTGAGTATCGGACAATGTCATGGCTTCACGTCCTTTTACCAGAGATGTTATCAGACGTCAGCTTTTCCGTTTCCTCCAGGGGTTCTAAGAAATCAACTGATGAGACCACGAGAGAGGTCTGACCCTTCAGTGCTCCCTGAGGAGGACAGGGGAGGGTGAAGGAGGCGAAGGGATAGAGGAGCCGTGGGAGATAACAGATGGGGGTCAAATTCTTGAGAGTAAGAAAGAAAAAAAGACAGAAAGAGCAAGCAGATCAGTGCAAAGCGTGGACGGAAACCAAACCTCCATTTGTTGATGGTTGAGGCCTCCTTTAGCTTTATACGCACTTTTGAGCAGCTGATGTTTATTTGTAGGACCTGGACTGAAGGACATGTGGCTCAAATGTACTAAAATTTCAGCTTTAAGCCTGGATTGTCACCAAAGATGAACAGATTTGATATCAGCTCTTACCTGTACAATGTTTGTGCTTATGTTCAGGGGGAATCAACATGTTTCTCCTGGGACTATTAATTAGAGCCTTAAGAAGATCTGTGTGTGTGTTTGCCCAAATGCACCCCTGTTGTTAAGTTCAAAGAATGTTGATTATAGGCCTAGTATGGTTACAGTATTACAAGTATGTCACAGATAATGTGAGCATGCGTGTAGGCTCTACTTTTTCCCCCAAATTATGGTCATACTTTAAAAATACCCCTTTTTTTTTTTTTTTTTTACATGTTTTTGTAGGATCCACAAATACAGAGCAAAGCAGGAACATCTACATGATAAAGTTAAATATTTTATATAAAGTAGACTAGAAGTATTTGTCAACTTATATAGTATTGGAGGTGTTTTTCCCAGCTGAAAGGAAACTGAGGTCCCATTCCCTCACAAAACACCCTGTTTGCATCAGACTGAAAATATGTGTTGTGAACACTAAAAGAGAACTTTCTGCCGCAGAAGAACAAGTTTACGGGGTGAAATCTGTTCATTCGAAAGGGGTGTTTTGTAGAAACTCCTCGCGAGTTCCAATGTGAAAAAAATGGATCGCTGGGGTAGCCTTCCGGGAAGTCAGATGGCTGTGGATGATTCACAGCAGAGCAGTGACTGAAGAGGTCCGTTCTCTCGCAGCCCTGGAACAGTCTCTGACAGTTGTTCACACACACTGTAGTATTATTGCACATCATAAACATTACCATCCGACTTCTCAGTTCACAGTGAATCAGAGACGCATCTGAAGAAGGAATGAGTCATTCATGAAGGGTTTGTGGATTTCAGACAAAGATGTCTGTTACACTTTTTTTTGTCACGCTTGAATGCTTGAATTGCTGAATAGTATTGATTTGACTCAGCCTAGCTGCAAATTACGGAATATTGTTTGACGTTTAGAAACTGCAGCGCTGGTTAAGGGTTCCTTTCAGCTTTTTGTAGTTGTGATGCTAAAAATATCTTTTTACAGTTTGCATTTTATTTTTTACCTGATGCTCTGCAGAATACATTTTTCCCAGCTAAAATTTGAGTAATCTTTTCTTTTTTTTACTGATCAAAATTAACTTTTTTTTTGTTTTTCTCATTATTGTCATTGTACGAGTCATTCATACTGATGGGCAAATTGCAGAGCTATTGGTATTTGTTTTATATATACGGTCAAAATTATGTGTTGGGGGAAGCAAATATCAAAAGTTTACGTTCCTTTCATTTTTATGACATTCAAACTGCAATTGGAGCATAAACTGTTGTTTTTCCAAGTCCTGGTTGACTTGCAGTGTGCTTGCTCTAGGTTGTAACAACAGATTTGAATTTCTTTGTCTTTGCTTCTGTATAAATCAAAACGTTTGTAGTTTTGTTTGTGATTATACATCCTAATCCAACCTCGTTTAGTTTAAATACCTCTTGTTAGGGAATCAGATTCATTAAACTAAATGAAGATTGTGTCTTTAACGTGTTTTTGCGGCATTTTTCTGATAATGGAGGACATATATTAGGGAAATTAAGTATGAAATTGTGTTTCGGAGTATTTCTCATTGTGAATCAGAAGCAGACAAAAATGCTGTTTAACAAAGAGCGTATTTGTTCTGGTCGGGCTGAAAGCTCTCTGCTTGTTCCATTCTGATGCATCCGCTTGTAGACGACTAGACCCGTGTACATCTTTGTTTTCCTCGTCCAAACTGGAATATGGCAAAAAATATAAAGCTGGATAACTCTGATGTTGTTAGGTTGGGGTTGTGAGTGGCTGTACGCTAGCGGGAGAGAGTGTAAAAAAAATGGGGGGGTTGCTCAGCGCCAACAATCCCGTCCACAACTCTTATGATATGCTGCCGCCCTGCAGAAATTTGAAAACTACACAGGTATTTTTAAATTTTGCTTAGAATGCAATAATCATAAAAACCAATGGGAAAGCTTTGGAAATGATCAAAGTGTTTCCTTAAAAGGCTAGAGTCACCTTCCTGATAGAAACACTTCTAGAGATTAAAATACTTTCAGTTTTTGCTCAAATTAAGGTAAATAATCCCACAAACTAACCTTTTTTTCTTTTAGCGCAGTGGGATTATTGTGTTATCACAGACTTTCCTTTGCCCTGTCCGTTCCCAGGCTGCAGAAAACGACCACAGAGTAGTTTTTTGTGCCTCTCAAAAAAAAGCTGCATTGTGTTATTGTTGTGGAAACATGAGACTCAGCTAAAATATTTTCTAGCCAAAACAAAAACCCCATGTATTTGTGTGTAAATGCAACAAAGAACATGTGTGACACAATGAGAGGTATTTACTAATTTTTTCTGCCTCATTTTGGCTCTTCAGAAACAACCAAAAATGTTAGGATTAATATAAAAAGCGTTATTTTACCAAACTGTGAGTTTCTCTCCAAGCTTGTTATTCATTCTTTAAAAAAATAGGTAAGAACGATTTTTAACAAATTCAATACCGTTAAAATGTAAAGTAAAAGAAAAGTATTTTAACAGTTTTTCTATATAACTAGAATTAAATTAACTGTTACATTGACACTTAAAAGTCTTTCCATGCTACTTCATTAATTTCAAGATGCCTCGTTGCCCCTTCTCTTCTTTCCTGGGATTAAATGATGGCATCCTCAGGACGCAGGATTAAATGGCAAAGTTATCTCAGGTTTCCGGGTTTATTTCACCCTGTCTATGTGCATCTCCCTTTCTGGTCTGTTTGTTATGTGTTTTTTTTTCCAACTTGTTTTTACGCTATATCAACCAGTTACAGTTCAGATTTCCTTTGGACCTCATTATTTTTATGTATTTTATGCCGTACTCTGCTTTAAAAGGTGAAGTCAAAGGATAGATGAGTTCATGTATATGGTTAGTTCTGTTGGACCTGACTAACTTCACAAGCCTGCTGATGAGTTTGCTGAACATTGTTTAAAAAAAAAAAAAGAGTGATGGATTTGGATTCTAAAAAATGTACTTTCATATTTCTTACTTGTATTTTTCTTAATACACTTTCAAGAATAAAATCTTGAAGTTTAAGATTATTTTGTTAGAGAAAGTCAGGCACGCTGCCACCGTTTCTTTTGTTTGTTTTAATTTTGGGTTTTAATTTAGAAGAAGTGACAAATGTGCACAAGTTTGTTAAGTCATCATCTTGGAATCAAGGGAAATTCAGAACGACTTGCTTCTGTAAATGATGCAGTTTTCACAATTCCCAGGAACCCACAGTTTCACAATTCAGCGGTTTTTGATCAAAAGTTTTCTAAGTTTAGTTGTCAGAATTATTTTTCCTCACCTAGAAAATTTTTTAAACTCTTTTCCAAGTGGTTAGGAAACAGTCTGTTTATGTCTCCAGACCTCCTGCTCCACAGCCATGCTTTCCAGCTCCTTCAGGGGAAGTCGGAGGCATTCTCTGTCCAGCTGCGAGATGTAATCTCTCCAACACGTCTTTAGGTCATTCACAGGTCAATAGTGAGAAAATTCTGGAAACACCTTCTCTGGAAGGCGTCTTTACCAAATGGCCAAATCACTGATGCATGAAAACACATGAACATTTTAGCTGAAATGCTGTAACTCCTTTAGCATTTTAATCCCAGCTGTGGACAAGGTCAGCAGCGCCCAGCAAACAGCAAACGCCATCTGTTGAGCATTTCATTCGTTTGTTGTTGTTAAATTTTAAACGGGTTCAAAAACTTGACGAAATAAAAAAAACACATGGGAGTGTCATAACCCATTTGATTTGGTTTCTACAAGTTAGAGATAAAGAAAAGCTGTTCAGTTTTTCTAAAAATGTTGGTACAAAACTCAAGTGTACTGCCCAACACCCTGTTGTAGTGCTGGGCGATATGACGAGATATATCGTGTGGGCGATAGAACTGTGTCTATCGTGGCATTTCTCCTCTATTGTTTATTTCGTTGCTCAACTAATTTGATCAATTATTACGCCAAATATTAATCAGACCCTCCAGGATTTCTCGCGATTTGTTGCGCACCCTGCAACTTTTTATTTTCACCGTAACTTTACCAATCGACCATGACAACAGTCAAGGATGACGACTCTACTTCGTGACTGTTTCCCTTCTGACTCCTTACAGAGAGTCGTGCTCTCTTTTATTCCCTCTGAGTATTTTTCTTTTCAAGACACACGTCAACGGTCACCCCATGGGTTGGTGCCGTGCGCAAACATGCACGCTCACGCGCGGCGGTGTGAAAGTGTGCTGAGCGCAAACGTGCACACGGCGGAGTGAAGGTGAGCTGAGAGCGAGCGCTTGCGGCGGGGTGAAGGAGCCCTGAGCGCATGCATGCCCGCGGCATGGTGGGGTGCAGGTACGGCGCGGTCTGTCATATTGCGTGGCGCACAGCTGCTGCACAACATGAGTATGAGAGAAAGACACAGGTCCACTCCACTTTCTGTGGAGAACATGGAAATCTGAGAGTTAATCTAATTATGCTGTTTTTTAAAGTTTATAATTTTTCACTGGGAAATGGAATTTATTCTAAAAAGTATGTTTAAATCAATACACAAAAATTTGTGTAATTATGAGCAGTGATGACCAAAAGTTCATTTTGTGTTTCACAGTTCTAATCAAGTTAAAAGACAGCACAACAACATAGTATATAGTGATGATGAAGTATTTTTCTAATGCACGTGTCACAATAAAAAGAGTTGGAATGTGAGTTTGAGAATGTGAAGTTTATTTCATAACATTTTTAGGCACTTTTTGCAACTTTTGTCCCGACTTTTTACAAAATTTTCCTGCAACATTAGAGAATATCTGAAAATATACTTTATTGTAGTATATCGTGATATATATCATATTGTGATGAAAAATCTTTAGATCGTAATATACATTATTTTACATATCACCCAGCACTACTTTGTTGTACGCTTTACTTTGGGAACAGGAAACTTTTTGTCCCACTAGTGGGAACATTTAGTCTTGTCTCTTCTTTTGTCTTCCACCTGGACCACACGTGTTGTTCTGTAGTCCAGACTTTACTCTTAAAACTGTGTTTGATATTCTACTGAAAGCTCAGAACAGGTCATAAATAAGCTCATTTTCAAACATTTTTTTGTTTGCTAGCTAAATTTTCTTAATATATTTCCTCCATCATCAAAAAAATGCCACAAGAGCATGCTAAGCATGTTTACATTGGAAGTGGGGTCATCTGGAACCCACATGACTTACGCTGAGCTTTATTTTCTTCAAAGATTTTTTTATCTTCACTGGTGTCTGTGGCAGACATGAAATCCTGTCCACCTTTTTCACGGGAGGGATCACACATGAATATGAGTGTGGGGTCATCTGGACCCCATAACATAGCACAAGGGTTAAAAACACAATTTTCATCAGAGTGGGTCTTGAACACAATCTCAGAATTTCAGTCCAATGACAGCAGTCGATACTGGTGCACTTTGTATGTATGGATTAGTGTCTTTGGTTTTGTGTGCTTGTCGCTGCTTGCCAGGGCAGGGCTTCCTGTTGCTGTGATTGCTTCCCAGCCAGAGCAACCTTTGGTTTCTCTTGCTTTGCCACCTGGACTTTCAACCTGCAAACCTGGCACCATCTCCTCTCCTTTTACCTGACCCATCCCACATCCCGTCTGGTCCGACACTATCTCGTTCTCTTTATCTCGGTGATCCTTGTTTTTCTGCCTCCTCCCCTTGTTCCTTTCTGAAGTTATTGACCCTTATTCTTCTTTTTTTCCCGTCAGCCCCATTCATTTGTTTAACCCCATCAGACTGGAACATTCACCAACTCTATGCATGATAAAATGATCCATTCCGATTTCATTCAGTGATTCAGAGGATTAAAATTCAAGCGTAGTAATAAAAAGAGTTTTTAAGATAGGTTCTTTGTTGCACATGTTTCTGCATTTTTATTTTATAATCATTACTTTTTTCCACTCAAGTTATTACAGGAAAAGCTGGTGCGTTTGATGTCTCAGTGAGCCTTGATCCCGTGCAAATTAATTGAGTCATATGCAGTGGATTGAATTCGACTGATGTCTGCAACAAGGCCGAGGCTATAAAAAGCCCAGATGGATGTAGCTTGTTGTAAATTGTATTTTACCTAATGAGTAATCTCAATTAGGAGCATGTCCTGTTTTGGCAGCAGTGAACCACCAAAGTGCATGGGGGTGTAATGTGTGTAGAATCTCAGCTACAGAAGAGGAAATGGGAATAGTTACAATATACACCTTTTGTAATGTCAATACAGGGAGGTAACTTGTAAAGATAAAGAAAAAAAGTACGGTGGAGTGTAGATTTCAAATTGAACAGTATTAGATTTTCAAAATTTATCCAGAATGATTTTTGAAATAGTCATTAAATTTAATTTTAAAAAATGCATTTTCTTTGGAGGCAATTTGTAGACAGTGCAATAATGGGCTAATAAAGTAAAATATCTTGTAGGTGTTTTCTAAAAAAATATAATTCCATCAAAAATATGAGTTTGATTACTTTTTTGTGGCAGAATTTGCTTTGTCCTGGACTGGGTGACCCCTCCCCAGTTGCGTTCCAAACAGGAAGTACCCGCTGGTTCAGAGAAGCCAAAATCTTGTAGACTTCTATTGAGAAGTAAACAGCTGTTACTCAGTCATATTTTTCAGAATAGCCATTCTTGTTCGGATACCTTTTCTAACATGTTCTTGTTCATTTTTCTTTTTTTTTTTTTTTCTGTAGTGCAAGGTATTCAAGTAATAACCTGACCAGTAAGATACCTCAAAGTATGTGGTCTCACTTCGAATGTTCAAAATGTTTGTTTGACAGATTCTCCTGAGCCCACTTTCAAGTGTTGGGGGCGTGGCTTTCCAATATGCTCACTCCTGATTGGCAAGAATGGTTGTCATAAAAACAGACAGACTGATCAATCACTGCTTGCTGACTATTTCTGGTTTCCGCATGACGTCAATCGTATCGGGAAAAAAGGGAGACTCGATTGACTTAAGTTTGACTATGGGTGACATCACACTCAGTCAGTCTAGTTTTAATATACAGTCGATGGTTTGGACAAGTGGTCAATCGGTCACAATCTTTTTGAAAGCTCTCCAATGAGAACCATACTATTAGTTATTTCTAGTGTGTATGCAGTTAATAAGCACTAAAACATTCCCATTTTGACCAGGATGAGTTAAGTACCAAAAAAACAAAAACCCCCAAACACAGACACTGGTAGCTGAATGAAACATGAGTCACACACACAGAAAAAAAATGTAAATTCAATTACCACCAAGACAAACTTGCATAATGTCTAATTAGCCGAGTAAATGGGTTTTAATGCTAAGCACCACTCCACTGTTTGGCAGTGCTACAAAAAATTTGTCTTTAGTTTGGCCCATTGCATATGCGCCTTGTATGGATAAACACACAAATGTTAATTTCAGACCATACAGTTTTATATTAGATAAAAGAACCACACTATTCTCCTCCTTGATGTAAATATACCAAATAGCTTTGTGCCAACACAGTCTTGCTAATTGAATCCTAAATAAGCCCTTATAACAATACTGAAACCAAGGCCGAATCCAAATTCTTCCCCTACGGCTTCTCCCTACCCCCACATTTATGCATCCAAATGGAAAGTTATTGGAAAATAGTGTTTTCAAATTCAGACGTTACTAACCCTGAATCTGTTTAGCTACGTTACCGCATAGCTGCCAGCGCTTGGAATATACATAACATCAGTTTCATAATTTTGAAAAGTCACGCCAAAACAAAAAGTCATTACTTGCATTTCCGTGTAAACTTCTGTGCTCCAGAGCGCACCCACATTAAGAAATGGGTTTTTCTGCTGCGGCACGGCTTGACACGGAAAACCCTCCGGCCAGTGGGACACGTAGTCTTAAGTCTCTACCTCTTGAGCTCCAAATGCCCCAAATGTAGGGGTAGGGAGAATCCATAGGGATGAGGGAAGAATTCGGATTCAGCCTACTATTACATTTTTACCGGCATTTTGAAATCGGTGAATAAAAATTTTACTACAAGTTGAAAAACTGGTGGTGGTTGGATGGAAGGCCCGCCTCTTCTCAAGATGCCATTGTTTGTGTCAAGATAATAGTTCATGCTCTGTGTCAAGAAGTATCAATCAGTCCACATGAGTACAGACCTCTGCAGCATTTTACTTTGGGGAATTTGAACAAGATATTGGGTTCAAACAACTCGTCTGCAGTTAACTTTAGACACCACAGGAAGTCACCTTTGGATTAGACTCATCACGCAGTGTGACAGTTGCTGCCTGCTATGAATACTTGACTTGAAAGCTTAAAGACCACATGCCGGTGTGTGTGTCCAATGCACCAAACAAGATTTCCCAACTGGGGACAACAGGGAGCACATGCTGGTGTGTGAGAGCTGATACTGGGCTTTGGAGATATAAATAGGACCACCCTGCAGTTGGGCTTCCACCAGTTGCAGTGATAAGCATCTAAGGGTTGTGTAAGACCCCCTAGTCTGTAGATTTTAATTTATTGGTTTGTACTAAAATACATTTTTTCTCACTTCCTCTTTTTTTAATGTAATCCTTTTTTCTTAACAGTGACATGTTGGCAGTGCTGGTTACGATGAAACTACATTTGGCTCTGCTCCCAGTAGGCTTTAGCCAGGACGCTACTTTCGATCTGCAAGCTGTCCCATTTCTGTGTCTCGACATTCAGTGGGAATGGCATACCACAGCATTCCCTAAGGTTAAATTAAGGTTGTGTTACAAACAGACTAAGCGAGTAGACATTTGTCACGAGGTTTTTCAAACCCGCAATATAAATTCCCTTGAAATTCACAGATTGCAACTTTTTTCTCTTCTTGATTTAGATAAGTTTACAGTTCACAGTAGAAAAAAAATATGTTTTTAAAAAGGATTTATTCTTTCTCAGTGTTTTTGATTATGGAGTTGGCCTGTAAAATCCACAATAAATGAGATTCAGGCTTTTTTTTTGTTTTCGGATATCATTTGTATATAATATCCCTAGGGATCAATAAAGTATTTACTAATCTATCTTTTTTACTGTAAAATGCTACTAGAGTCCAAAGTGGTATGTTCTGATTGGTTGTTGTGCATTATAAACAAACCATAAAAATAAACGTAGAAAGTATTCAAATATGTTTTTTAATTTAATTTTAGCAAACATATTAAATATATACATATCATATACATGATTCACATTCTCAAGAAGTGTTTGTCGTTTGACTCATGAAAATAGTTGTAAGTTAATGTAAATGTGTGTTCTGGACACCAATGTTGCATCCAAAAGTGTGGATGGTGTTGCAGAAGTGATGCTAAATTTCATTAGGGTGGGGGAAATAAGCAAAGAAAGCAATCAGTGTGCAGGGTAAATGTTTCTCAGAGAAGAATGTTGGCACTGGAGATAAAGAGAAGAGAGGAAGTAATGAGTGAGGAGAAGGAAATAGAGAGGCACGAGTGTTTGCTCTTTTCAGCGCAGAAGAATTCTCCATTTTCAGCATGGCCCATTTAGGTTTTCCTATGTCATCTCTTCCTAAAAGCAGCAAAACAATAGTTGATAATAGTTATAATATTATTGTTTCACTACCATAATAGTGAAACAATAATATTGTCACAAAAGCGGCCAGTTCAGGGTAGAGTTCCTGGACAAGAACAGAAACAACATTGTGTTAGAGCTTTTGTGTTTCCCTTCGGGCTTCAATTGAGGTAAAAGAGAAGGAAGTGTGAATCCACATACATCTGGAGATCCTCACAGCCGAGGAGGGAGACGCTAGATGCTAAAAAGAACCCTGGGAACAGAGATGACCAAAACCCCAGAGGGATCTGGCAGGAGGAAGCGTCTGTATGTGCGCGTATGCGTATGTGAATGTTCTGTAGTCAGTCAATGCTGAGTCATTGCTGTGCTGGTCAGGCAGATAGAAACATCTTTCAGGGGGGGCCATATGTGGGGGGGTGCACAAGGTGCGTGCACTGAGCATGCTCTGAAAAGTACAGGAAGGGAATTAGTTGTTGTGACAGGACACATGCAGGAACTGTGGTGACGCAATGTTTAGTGAAGCCAAGTTTCATGGCTTTTCTGATGTTTGTGTTTCCTGCATGCGTGGTGGTCTTCCCCATGAAGAGGTGGTCTTGTTGCAAGACATGCTCCCAAATTGAACAACTTCTTTTTTTTTTTGTAAATCTTTAAGAGTTGTAGCTCAAATCACAAAAAAGTGTTAGATAGGAAAACATATTGGTCCATGTTTGGACAGACAACAACTCCCGCCCCCATTTTTGTGGCTTACTTTGTTCTGTTGGACCACAATCTTAGACTCCCCCTCCCTACTGAAGTACACACGCCAGTATGCACACACATTTAAGCTTCTTGCATTTAGAATAGACCTTTGGACTCCAATGGATGAAGATGATATGAACTTACAGCACATAAGGAACATCAACAACAATCAGTCTTTGCTAATCCTTAAGTAGCTCATATAAGACATAAAAAACTACAGTAGTTCCACTATGTGTATGAATTTGCAGGAGTATTGAGAAAAAAAAATGTTTTAACATTGTTAAAAAAATGTTTTAACATTTTTATCAAGTCTTTGGAGACTCGCTTCAATGAGAATTGTGTTTCAGGTGTTTTTAACATGTTCTTGAAAGACATACATAAAGGATTGTACAGCTGGTTAGCTCCAATATTGCTCATTATTTTTGTTGCACCAGTAATGTTAGCATGGGGTTGTGAGGGGCTGTAAGTTAGCGGGAGAGAGTGTAAACTAAGGGAGAATGGGAAGTTAGAGCAGGCTTACTCCATACCAACAGCCCCATCCATAATAATAAGACTTGTGTTTTTATCTAGAACATAGTTACTGCAGAATAACAACAGTTCATTTGAAATTCACCTCGGAGTTGTGGGCAGGACTGTTGGTGCAAAGTAAGCCTGCCCCTACTTCCTGTTCATCATCCATCTGTTTATACTCTCCCGCTAGCTTACAGCCCCTCACAGCTTCAACCTAACAGTACTATTGGAAAAAAAATGACAAGCAGTATAGGAGCTATCCAGCCGTTCAGTTTTGAACCAGATGCCAGCGCAGACGAGGAAAATAACCATGTACATGGATCTAATAGTCTACAAGTGGATGCATCAGAATGGAGCTGAGCAGGGGGCTTGTGACTTGCTGTTGTAGCTTCTATATCCCAAAGTTTTTTTCCATTGTCTTTGTTTTACTGCTCCTGATTCACAAAGATTTAAATACAAAAATTCAGAAATGCAATTTTAAGCTTAATTTACAAATGTCCTCCATCCTGAGAAAAATGTCTCAAGAACATAACAGCCATATTTTCTTCCAAGTGGTTCTAAAGGTAACAAGTGGGTTTTTAGCTCAAGATAAGAACTGTCCTGTCCCATGGCGTGGAGGTAAATCTACTTGAAAAGCTGTAGAATAACAAAGTCATCTCTTTTTCATTCAGAAGATTAAGTAGTGTGTTTAAGAATGAGGTCACAAGCACACTCGACCAGGCATGCTATATGTCTGACTGAGAAATTTACTAACCAAAGTTTCTTTAGTGCGTCATTGTGGTTTATATGGCCCCAGAGTTACTTTAAAGCCCTTATTAAGACATCATTATAATGTAATTTCCTAAATGTAAATAAATAAAATGGAAAAATTTGGCAGCGATCAACATTTAACATTAAAAATGTTATATTAATGATAAACAAGCACAAAAATTTTTCTAATTAATTGTGGTTGGAGAAAATGGAAGTTTCCCGAAAGCAAGTAGACATTGTAAATATCAGCAAAGTAAATACAAGTGTTTGTTTCATTTTTATATTGATTTTTTTTCTTTAAAATCATAGCTTGATTAAATCCACAATAAATGCTGTTGGGGGGGGGGGGGATAACGTTGATGTTCTTATCCATTGAGATTATCTAGAAGGCATTGACTTCCAATTATTTTCTGTCAGCTGTAATCTATACCTGCAATTTCAAGGCCCGCTCTAATGAAAAGTATGTTTTTTGTGTGCTTTGTGACATGTTCTTCTTGTTTTTTCTGATGATGGGGGGCATATATTTGGAAAATAAAGCAGAAATTGCATTTCTGAGTATTTCCTTATTTACATTTTTGCAAAGCAAGAGTAGACAAAAAAATGCAGTTTAAAAAAAGAGCTATAAATAGATTTATATACGTGTTCGTTTTCCTTGTCTGAGCTGGCATCTGGCTCAACTCTGTATGGCTGGGTAGTTTCAATATTGCTCCCCATTTTTGTTAATAGTAGGTTTGGGGTGTTAGAGGGTTTTAGCTAGTAGGACAGCTTGTAAATAGAGAGCTTTCAGCACTAGAGAGAGGAATGGGGGTGGAGTTGCCCTACGTCAACAGTCCTGCCTAAAACTCTGAGGCAAATTTCTAATGAACTACTGTTGCTCTGCAGAAGCTATGTCTTATAAAACGAACAAAAGACAATTAGGAACACTTTAAAAAGAGCTCAAAAGAGTGGGTCAATTAAAATTTAACTTATGACTGTATTATCTCTGTGATTGAACTTTGACTCCATCTATATAGTCATCTTGCTTCACAGTTATCTTGTTGTTGCACAACACTGAGTTGCTTTAGTTATAGAAACACTCAGAACTTCTCCGAAACTAATTTATCCCATTTTATTTCTCTTTTGTGTTTCAGAAGTGACTCTCATCCAATTTGGTTACTGCAATGAATGGTAACACTATCCATCCAGTCAACACCACTTTAGCGGAAGGTCCAAGTGTAGCAGCGCCCCCAAGAGGCTGGAGGGAGTTCTGCGAGCTTCATGCCTTTGCCACGGCCCGGCAACTGGCCGGACATTACCGGAGCTTCGCCAGAGAGCATCCGCAACATGACGTGGTCCCACCAGAGGCTTTTTCCAAGCAGTTCACACACCTTTTTCAGCAGCACTTCTGCTGCGAAGTTGACAAAGATAGCCTTCCATTTATCCCGAATACACAATGCTCTGCCAGTGCTACTTCCTCGTCTTCTCTGGGCTCCGCTCTTCCATCACACACTGTGATCAGCCGATTTCGGATCACAAATTTACCGGAAACGCAGGACTATCGAGAGGCAGGCCGTCCGAGTGGAGGAACCGCTTTGCTATCTCTCGCACCAAAAGTGGAGTCAGTGGTGCGGAGCCGGGAGCAAGAACAGCCGCTGAGATGTGCTGCAGGAAGCACCTTCACCGGATCACGAAGTATCAGCAGTACAACGCCACTGATTCGTAGCCATAGCAACGAAGAGATCTCCAGTACTGATAGGCATCAGGTGTCTGAGCATTACTCCTCTGACTCATTGGCGTCAAGCGTAGGACGCGCCAGCGTCACTCATTTCTCTTTCACCCAAATCCAGCAGACTGTAAGACATTTTTTTAAGAAAAGACCCATTCCCAGCCCCCGCTCTTCTCAGGACCTGTCTCCAAGCAACCCCAACAACAACAATTCCACAATCCTTAGTGAAAGAGTGAGTGGAATTTCCTCTGCTACCGAGGGAGTGTCATCTTCATCCTCCTCTTCCCTCTCGTCCTCCCAGAACTTTGAGGTCACACCCCAGGCCAACTCACAACGGCCTGGAGTGTTCTGTCAGTTTCTAGACCGATTGAGCTGGTTACGCAGCAGGAGCATCAGGCAAAGGAGGTCAGAAGTAAGGGGCTGCTGTAAGGAGGGCCAGCTCAAGTACTTGGTGGTGGATGACACTATCTCAGACTGTCAGCCCCACTGGCAACGCTGCCGCCTGCTGGTCAGGAGGATCAGGGACTCTCCAAGTGGAAGCGTAAGAGGAGGAGGCGAGAGATATCAGTTGGAGCTCTACGATCCTCCAAAGGTAAAAGCAAATTGTATCAGAATCATAAAAAGACATTGTTGATTTTATTTTTATGTACGATTTTATTTGCACTTCATGTTATTGTTTACCACTTTGGCATATCCTTTCAGAGGTCGCCACTGTGATGCAGCTTTCACTGATTTTCACAGGTGGTTTGGCAGAGAGTTTTTATGCTGGATGCCCTTCCTGACACTACCTTGTATTTTATCCAGGCTGGGGACCGGCACAGGGAGACCCAGTCCTACAGGCAGAAAACTGATTGCCCCTCTTTTCAAAAATATTTAAAGGGCTAATACCATGATTTTCTTGAGCCGATTAGAGTAAACTATATCCATATATATGATCATATATTACCTTTGGGATACAAAAGAACAAATTATGTATGAAATATTAATTATTTCTGTGAACTCTTCTCCTACCCGGAAGTAAGACAGCTTGATCTCAGAGGCTCCACCTTTCGCGCTTTGTGCCGCCTTTTTCATGATGCCATCCTAGAGGTGGCCTCAGCAGCATCTCTGCATTTCTACCATAAAAACAAAAATCTAAATTTTGCAAAGATGGATGTGCATTTTGTGTATCTGATTGAAGTAATAGCAGCTCGTGAGAACTCACTCGTTTTCGTGGGTTGGGAGGGGCTGGTGCTCAGAGTGCAGGTTTTTAGAGGATTACTCAGAAATACATGAATTATAGTGAGTAATAAAAATTATAATACACTTAAAAGCTAAAAAGTTGATTTTTGCATGGTATAGGCCCTTTAAAAGACACAATTTTAGAGTTTTCTGGTTCACTTGGATTTGACAGATTGATTGCTTCAAAGTATTTTGTTTTTTTTTTTTCCACTGTTTTCAGGTTTGCTAAAGTTGTCGCTAAACACAAGGGTGTAAAAATATTTGTTATGTGTGATGGTGATATTGGGGAAAATCAAAGCCAAGCTGAATGCATGCATTTGCTTTGCAGATTAGCAGATAATTCAGATTTAAAGTTATTACTATATTTTTTTAGAGAAAGTCAGATAACTGATGTGTAAATTTGGCTTTTTTTAGGGAAACTGTTTTTTAATCAAATTAATTTGTTTGCAAAGTGTTCATAGGATTTGGTTGAAAAAAAGGTTGATTTTAGTTAAAAGATTTCGACATGGCAAGCATGATATTTAAAAAAAAATCTCTCTTTGGTGTGACGGAGGTAGATTTGTTTCTTCTTTGAGGTGATCATTTTTTGTGCCGGTTCTCCTCTCAGTGTAGGTGTAGCTTGGTTTCACAGGGGTGTTCTTCGGATTGGGTATCTGCAGTTCTCAAAAGGCTCTTTTACTTCTCAGAACTGTGCACTTCGCAGAGCCATTTAACATCTGGCAGGTTCCTCTTCTTGTGTTTCATATCTGTGTGAGATAAGTCTGCAGATCTGTTGGTGTCACTGAGACTGGCAGCCCACAGAAGCCTTTGAAGGATTTTGTCAGTTTGCCAAGCATCGCTACAAACTCTGAATTCAAGCAAACACGAGTATAAAAGCTCGAAGTTTCTACCTTTTTTGTAGCTGCGAAATTGATTGGGGGTTTCCCCCACTTCCTTTTTAGATCGTCTTTATCCTGTATGGCAACAACATTAATGGTATTTTGCTGTTTTGAGGGCTCTATGGGTACACGATGCTGCACAATAGCACAAAAGCAGTTTTTTTTGGGTGGTTTGCTTTTGATTTAAAGTAGCATTTCAAGAGCTATCTGATACTTTATTTGTTCAGTTTAATGCATTAAAGCAGCTTATTAAAAAAAACAAACAAAAAAAACAAACGTAATGTGCTGTTTTGTAAGAGATTTAATCATTTACACACAGAAGAAATGTTTGAATCACTGGCTTCTTAACTCAGATGCTTCAGTACATTGCAGTTTTTGTTTTATAAGAACAAGTTGAACTTTTTATGTGGATGTTTTGAAAATTGATTTATATTCTTTTGTTCTTCCTGTTCAGCATCTTTCTACAATGATGCATCGCAGAATCAGTTGCCTTCATGCCTTCTTTTACAGTTTGGTGTCTAGATATACCTCCCACACAATTTCCTGTTTGTTTGGGGTTTTCTTTAGCCAGGCTCTACATCTCTACATTTACTTCTTAATTAGAACATCCACTCCAGGAAAAAAAACACAAAAATGTAGCAACATTTTTACATTATCAGTTCAAAATATAATTTAAACAATAAAATCATAGAACAAATGTCATTTTGTGTTTGCATTTACTAGCAGGATTTGCTAGAATACGGAAGAAGAAAATAATTATTTTCCTGTTTGCATTTTGATAAATTTCTCAAACATCTGCATCTTATAGTGCAGCTCGATGCACTATATTGTGGATAGAGTTTGGATTCACCTGGTTATATTGTGCTTCTGTTAGCCAACCTCATTGTTGTTCTGGATGGTTTCCCTCTCTTTGGTGTGTGTGTTTAATCTTGCTTGGACAAGGCTCCTGGGAATGGCCTTAAAAGGAAGGAAAGTGCTAGAGCTGTATGCTTATGGTTAAACATAGACATAGAAAAAGCATTCACATCCTAAAAGAAGACATTCACACATCGTTCCTGTAATTTACAAAAAAGTTGTTCTTTTTTTTGCTAATTTAAAGCTTGTTTTAAAACATGGCTTTTGCGTGTCAGTGAATAAACATATGTTTGCACTCTACCCATATCTTAAAATAAGAATGGATGTGTAGCGCTCCAGTGTGTGCTTTCTATTTATAAATATTATTGGGGGTTTTTCTGCATGTGTGGGAAATATAAGTAATATCAGTTAGTACAAAGGAGCACGCTGCATGGAAACTGATAAAGCTTTTGTGTCAAGACACAGCTGCAAGTTCCTGAGTGTACGTGTTAGAAACGCAATACAAGCTCTGAAGCACCACACAGTATCATTTACTATTTTTAAATCCTTGTGACTCCTGATTTAATGAGAGGTTTTGTAGCAACACACTCACATGGTCACCTCAGTGAAAGATGCCTTTTTTTTATATTTTTCTGTGGAAAAATCTTGTCATGTGCAGGTTTTGTTCTGCAATAGGTAACCATGGGCCACTGAAGGGGGGGTTTCACTTCTGCATAATCTGAACATGTGAACAGCTTCACATCTCCAATATTACTGCTTATAAAGGAACAAGGAAACATCTAACATTACCGATTGAAGGATTTTCAGTATTTTACTTAAATATGATGATGCTCATGCTGTCATTCAGTCTACTTTTTTGTTGATTTTCCAAAGACATTTAAAGAAGTAAAGCCAAATCTAATTTCTTAATAGTGTTTATTAATGTTGAAAACAGTTCTGGAGTTGGATTTCTTTTTTTTACTCACCCCTTTTCAAAGGTCTGATGCATTATTATTTTTCATTGGTACATTTTATGAGGAGTTTTCCTTCTGTTTGATGGCTTATTGGTGTAACCTAAAGTGGTGAGCAATGGTGACTGTTGCCTTATTGCAGAAGTGAATCTTGTCCCGTCAGCTCAACAGAGCAGAAGTCTGCCCCGTTCCCTTTAACTTATCCAAGACCTGCTCTTGTCATTCTCATTTTGTTTTTTCATATTAGCTTTGATGTGGACTCGCATTATTCCTGCTGGTTAGTCAAGTTACTTTTGCAGCTTTTAGTGGAACGTCAAAAGCGGTTTCTGACGCGTTTTTATTTCCTCTGGTGTCCAATACTTTTTATAGACAAGCTCATCTTGTTGCCGGGAAAATTGTCTTTTAGAGTGACTTCCAACAGGCTGTAAAAGTCGACATACCTCTGAAGACATCCCAGAGCCTCCGTCTTAATCATAGCCTTCTCATTGTATTTTGGCTTCGTGTGTGTGGGTGTTTGTGAGTTTGCATGTGCTCGTGCTTGTTCCAGCTCTTTCAGCCTTAATCTTTCCCACATGGTTTCATTTCATGCCTGTGTGTGCATGCATCTGTGCTGTGTCATCTTCCTCTTGGAGTCTCATTAAACTTCTTGTTTGTGTTCCTGCTTTTGCTTTTCACACTTTATGCAAAAAAGGAAGTTTGGATTTGTCAAACTCAAACACCAGACCAAGACGTAAAAGGAAGCAACTTAAAATACTTTTAATAGAACTCAAATATCTACACTTTAGACAGAAAATAGTGGTTTATTATGACAGTACTTCTCAGTGTTCTATTGAGTTCAATTAAACAAATCTTAATTAAAATAATTTAATTTTTTTCAAGTTTACGTTGAAAAAGATTGCGTTTTCTTGTTTTTCTCTCTCGTGTGGGCTCTCCTCTCTCTGACAGTAAGATGCATTTGCAACATCAGTGGAAAATACTTTTCAAACAGCTAAACCTCTGTGTCCATCTGTTCTCTGTTACTCAGACTCTTATATGGCAACACGCAGCATTAATTCGGTTCTCACTGCATGCCGCAACTAAAGCTCCAAACACATGGAGCTCCTTCAGCTGAGCGAGAAGAAGCAGCTGAGAGTAATAGGAAGACTGACAGTACAAAAGTCCAGAAAAATAAGGAGGGACACAAGTGTAAATGTGCCAGATATGTTAACAGGAAAACAGTCTATACATCGAATTTTCCTCAGCTTGCAGGGTTAAATTTAAATATAGTTTGGGACCTTTAACAAACCCAGACGATCATCTTTTGATCTATTGCAAAAGTGTTTTCTAGTTTTTTTTTAATTATGATTGTCATTTTTTGCTAAATCAGAAAACTTGGGATTTTTTTTTTGGACATAGTTTCTGCAGAGTGGCAGTAGTTCTTTAGATTTGTTGACGGGACTGTTGGCACAGACAACCCCGCCCCCCCTTCCCGTCCCTTGTGGTGAGAGCAGTTTACACGCTCTTCCGCCAGCTTGTAACTCCTCAAAACCCCAACCTAGCATTAATGGTGCATCAGGATTACGTACATGGATCTAGTCGTCTACATGTGGATCCATCAGAATGGAGCTGAGCAGGAAACCTGTGTGGTCTGCAGGTTGTCGATTATACATAACTAAAAGCTTTTTCAAACAGAATTTTTTTCTGCTCCTGATTCACAACAATTTAAACAGAGAAAACTTTATATGTCCTCCATCATCAGAAAAATGGCACAAGAACATGTTAAAATGACCAAAAACTTTTTATTTCATCAGAGTAGGTCCTTAAAACTCATCTTTCTTTAACAAATTTAAATTTGCGGGAAAAAATGAAATAACTTAACTCAAAGTTTTGATTAGGTCTGAGTAAGATCAAAATTCTATTTTTGGTAAACATTTTTCCTGCATAATAAAAATACAGATTTGTCACGTTTTCTTCTAAAACTATTAACTGTACAATTCCAATCACAGATAATTCAGTTTCATTTTGCATCACAGCGGTCTCTAAATCTCACCCTCAGTGTTGAGTGTTGATCTCTTTTCAGGGATAAATGTTCTTGAAACTTAGAAATGACTCCTTGTTGTGATCGAGTCATGTACAGTGTGTGGGTGCTGGCGCATTCCTTCGCAGCATATGCGTGCTCTTGTTTGTATATGACTTGAAATATTATATTACGGCTCTTTTTATTGCAATCAGAGCAAAAGAAAAAAGACACTCATGTTTGCCTTCAGCACCTGATTGATCCAGACTCCTTAAAAATAATTTCTAACCATGAAAGTTCTACTTTTTATTTATTTAAATTTTTTAAAACGATCTTGGCTAAGCCACCAAGTTCGGTTTCACAATGTTGTGTAAAGCTCACAGAAGCAACATCATGTTCTTAGTCATGTGAGAATCACTCTTGATTTTAAAACTTATTGGATTTCTATGCCTAAATAAATTGCTCTTTTGATTGTGTATAAGCGTTTCTATAACTTTTAACTAACTTAAATAACTTTTTTAGTGAAACTCAAAAATCAAAGATAAGTCCAGATGACCCCATTTTTAATATAAACAAGCCAAGGAGAGCAGAAGGGTTACACGTGTATCTTTTAAATATTTGCAATAATTGTATTATTGCAATTTTCTTTAAGTGTTACTTATTTTACTTTTAACAGCAGCATAAAAAAGTTCATTCAAAATAAAATACACAAACATGTTATAAGATCCTCCTGCTGCAGCAGATTTACTGGATTTAAAACTGCAAGAAAGCCAAAGGAAACATGGCATTTAACATCATTGTCACTTTGGTGTGCTGTCATCCTTTTTTACTATTTCAGCTGCATGTTAGCTGTTCTGGTTAATTTAACGTTTTTTTTTTTATGACTTTTTAGGCTATTTTGGCTTTTAACTAACATTTTAGCTGGCTATCAGCTTCAGTGTTTTTACTTATGAATTTCAGCATCATCAGTCATCGGCAGTAGGAAAGATGCTGCTGCATCTTTAGCGGCCAAATTCAGCTTACAGCATTCAAACTAGCATTATTGCAATTAATGCTATTAGTTAGTTAAAAGCCAATGATGGTTAAGATGTGTGCTTTACATCCACTTTGCACATGACCCGATTAGTCGACTAATAGGAAAAAATAATCAGTGATTAGTCGACTTTTAAAATAATCGTTTGTGGCAGCCCTACTGTCAACATTTTTCTTCAAAGCTAAAAAACAACCATGGATGGGTGAAGGAGCCACATGTGGCTCTGGAGCATCAGGCTGCAGGTCTTGATCTAAATGAAAGATATGGAAGAGGGATTGAAGCTGAAGAGTGCTATAGTAAATGTTGTAGTTTGTATGATATAAAATAGAGAATCTTCTGACTTAAACTCCTCACTTTTCAAGGAGCTCTAGTAGTATTAAACGTCTTTAAGGAACTAAAGCTGTTCCCAAATCATCAGCTATTGTTAGATCAGTCGATAGCTGACTGTTTTGGAACTTGCCTCAGCTTGCCATTGGTCATGTTGAATCTTTTCTGTAGAGCAGACAAAACAACATCCCTGACTTTTTTTTTTTTTAAATCACATCCTTCATGTCATGTCACAAAGCTCCCACTGTAACCTATGATTCATGAGCAGGCTTAATTTCAAAGCCTAAACTATGAAACAAACTCACAGATTTGCAGACTGAGACCATCTCGGTCATTGCATTGACATGAACCAACTGGCTCAAAGGTTTAGGTGCAAAGATGGACTGGCCTTCTTAAGCGCTGTGGTATTGTAATTTAAACAAAGTTGTCAACAGATACAAATAAAGGTTTAATGTGTATGTTTAAAGATGTGGGGTGACTAATCACAAAAATAAGAGTGTAATACGCATTTAAGAGCTGGTTCATTCAGCTCTGATCCCTTGCTTCCTCTATATATGTGTCCTAAAACTTGTAGGTCTTTAAATGGAGTAAATCAATGGTAATAAATAAAAATAAACATAAATGAGTAAAAATTATTGAAGATAAACCACAATGCAATGAATAATACTTCAAAAACAATATATTTTAGTGCACTTTTTTCCATTTCTTTCTTTTTGCATCAAGCCTGAGAAAACCGAAAAGATTGTCAAACAAGGTGGAGAAGTCACCTCACTTTTTTTGTAGATGCATGCGTTTGCTCATGAGTGCTGTAGTGTGACAAAAATCTAGAGAAACATCTAAAGGAAGTAAAGCGGTTAGAGTCATGTGGTCAAGATGTTTGTCAGATCTCTTGCGCTGTCTCTTTGGAGTTCAGTATTTTCTTCTGCTGAACACGTTTCCGTCCTGCATCTGCCAACAGCTTTTGTAAATCTTGTGTGCTGGCCTTTACACAGCTTCATTTTTGGCCGCTTTATGATGGCTGGTATTTGATTGTTAATGCAATGTACTGCAAGTGCATTTTTATCTCTGATGCAACTGCGTTTTGGGCCTGTATTTTGTCTGCGCGTGCACGTGAGTCTGTGTGCAGCATGTAACCACAGTGCCAGTGCACGACCTTGCTGAATAGCATTCGGAAAGCCCCCAAAGCAACGCGAGAGTTATTGAAGAGTTTTTCTCTTGACCTCTTTTATTCTTAGTCATCAGTACTCATACATACCAATACACTGTCACACCTATTTACCTACATATGCACACACCTGCAGACATTGTCTTGCCGAGCATCATTGTGCTATGATTCGAGTTGGTACAACTGCTGGCGGTGGGTGCATTTAAGACTTTTCATGCTGCATGTTTGACGCATGGTGGATCAGCAAAAACGCTTGTGAAAATCACGATTAAAGTACAGGATTAGTTTAAGTACTACTTGCATTTTTTATTCCAACCCATATTGCTTGTTACATGTAATGAAAAATGGAGCCAGAGTTGGCGGGCCACAAACACCCTGCCATTCTGATGCACTCACTTGCAGACAAATAATGTAGATCCATGATCAATGCTCCATCCTTGTTTTCCTCATCTGAGCTGACATCTGGTTCAAAACTGTATGACTAGACAACCCTAATATTACTTTCCATTTTTGTTGGGGTTGTGAGAGACTGTAAGCTAGTGAGAGATGTGTAAAAAATTGGATGATGGGAAGTGTTAGCACGCTCACACTGTGGCAATGGTCTACTACGACTCAAAGTGGCAGTAACTACTGCAGTTACTTTTCAGTAACTATATGCTAGAAAACGGAAATGCTATAAATTTGATTAAAAGGTGGTTGGAGTGAGACTTTAAAGTGAAAATCTTTACATGTATCCAAAACAGCTAGAAGACTGATTGACATGAAGATAAAGCAAGGAAAGAATTATTTATTTAACATCAGGACCAACCAACAGAGAATAGTGACTTCCCACAATGCACCTTGCCCACTGAATACCCACTAAAACCAATGTCCCTCTTTCTATGAAATTCAGTATATTTTAACTACATTTATGCAGCTGCATCCTTAAAGACTTCATGTATTGTAATGCAACTACAGTTTACAAAGAAACTGTTCCATCCCCTTTGCTTGTCCCTCAACAATAAAAACATTTTTATATCATTATTTTTGGCAAAAATATCTCAAAGTCAAAAAGAAAATGATTAAAATTACTCTTATGCCCAAAGTATCAATGGAAACCCCTTTAAGCTAACAGGACTGGCAACATTATGCCTATGTTTTACACAAAACTGCTGATGACTTTTAATACAGTGGTGGTGAGTTGTTTTTTTTCAGTCTAAATAGGATATTTCCCCATTTATCTTGATCTATGTGATGATTCTCCAATGTCTTACTTCTGATTTCACCGTTGTTTTTGGAACTAACTAGTGGGGAACCGTGCTGGACTGTGCAGACTGTTGCAGACAGGCTTGTTGGCCCCACTAGTGTTTACTTTTCCTTTGCTGTAGTAAATTTTGAGTCTGTTTTTCTCCAGTGGGTTCAGATTAGTGTGCTGTGGTGCATGCATTGCTGTTAAACACAAAGAAACCTAAACAGCCGGGCGTCATTTTATATTAAACATGCCACTTATACAGGCTCAGATGTGTGCACCCCCACTAAACCACCACACACACACACACACACAAAAATGCATGCACAAAAGGTGGAGAAAGATGACATGGCAGTTTGTGAATGTGCAAACATGTTTGCACGAAAGGAGTCGTCCAACTAGTGTTGCAAATTAAACAATGCAAGCAACAGTTTGCAGTGCAACAACTGCTGTTTATCTTCAAAACGAGGAGTGGGTATGTAAAGAAACGGAAGGTTTCCTCAAACAGAGTCGATTCACGTTATGCTCTCGTCAGGTCTAACAAAGGTCAGTAATAAATGAGACGCACCCCCCCATAAAAAAAAACTTTATCTGCACAAACATCTCTGCTAACACTCCATGTGGAGACCAGGCCCCAATCTTCCGATCCCAAGCTTAATCCAAACCAGGAAGTACGAAACGTTGCGGCTTCATAAAAGATCACTAAGGTAGCAGCAGGAGGGAGCAATTTCTCATCGACTTTCTTGTTAACAAGCCAAGTTTTACAGGAAAGTAAACATCTTTACAGTATGGTTTTAGGAATCTTTTCAACATATATTGCTGACAATTGTATGGGTGGGGTTAAATCAATTTAGTTTTATTAGAGGTGAAACGTAAGCATATTTCGGGTTATTATTTATTTATTTGATTTGATTGGTAGTAGGACCACACGATATTAGAAAAAACTTGAGATTTACAATATTAGTGATAAATATTGCAATGACAATATGACTTGCGATACATGACCATGTAGCAAAACGACTAATACGTAATTTCCACTTCACTGGCTCAGTTTTATTTAAATAAATTCAACAGAAATTAAATTATTCTCCAAATGATCCACATCTACATCAGAGACGAGTATCTAACATAAAAGAGGTCAACCCGATTGGTTAAATCGGTTAATCGGCGAAAGGGGCTCTATTTAATTCGTTAAATAATATGTCAAGCTGCCTTATCCTTATATTATGTCATGTTCCTATCCAATTCTTCCTATACCCCAATGGCTTCTCCCTATCCCTACATTTAGAACAGGGTTCTCAAACTCAATTTACTTTGGGGCCACTGGAGGCAGGGTCAACCATATATTGATATGTGATTCCTTCCATGACAAAGCTGAAACAACACAAAGCAAATACAAAGAGATCTTCAAAGAAACGTGGACATGCAGAAGATATTGCTCAGTAGACATTGAACTTTCATATCAAAGTAAAGGCCTCAAAATATAAATTTGGGTTCCCCAATTAGCCTGCGGGCCACCAGTTTGAGACCCCTGAGTTAACCCATTTAAATGGAGAGTTATGGAAAAATAGTGTCCTCAAATTCGGATGACCCTCCCCCTCAATGACGTCATCAATAGTCGCCAGTCAGCCACGTTAGCGCGGGGGTGCTAGTGCTCCGAAATACATTACAACATCGGTTGAATAACTTTAAAAAGATCATACTAAACATGACATGTAAATGTAAACTTCTGCCATGTGAAGAATACGTTTCTCCTCTGCGGCACCGTGCAATGTGGAACATAGTGGGGTAGGGAGAACACAGAGGGGTAGGGGAAGAATTCAGAACCATCCAGCTGCACAGTTTTGAGTCAAATGCCAGCAAGAAAACAAAGACATACATGGATCTAGTAGTGAGCTCGCGGCCCGCCCAGCATGTTTTCTACATCACAAATAAAGTTTTTAAACTGCATTTTCTTTGCTTGTGATCCACAACGATTTGACTGAAGAAATACTCAGAAATGCAATTTTAAGCTTAATTTCTTTATATATATCCTCCATCATCAGAAAAATTCCACAAGAAGATGTTAAAAACAACAAAAACCCAATTTTTCTTTGGAGTTGGTCTTTAAACTTTGTTTAAATTTGTATTTTCAACAATAAAGGAACATAAATCAAAACAGCAGTTTCTATTCACCAAGCCTTCTACGGTTCCCTTTTCATCACTACTTAATTTGAGTTCCTGGAACAATTTCAAAATTAAATCATATTTTTCAAAACCTCTGTCATACCACTCCTCCTAGGAGGTAGTAACTTCTGAGAGACACGCCAACACTTGAAACGACTGTTGCTTATTCCATCCACTCTAGATTGCAGTGTGTAAGTTCAAACTCATAGAGGGCAGAGCTGCTTCCGGCTACCTTGTGAAGTATTTCAATTTAACATCTGTGGTTTAACAGCCACTGAAATAACTACATTTGGACATATAGTTTTAAAGAAGCCTGCATCACGCACATTGCAGGAAAATGAAAACTTTGCAAACAGCTTTATCTTGTTCAACTTGCAAAACAAAAAAGTGACAGATTTTTGGATTTTTGCATCGCATTCTCCTATTTTGCTTTCTGTCATTCTGCATAAAAAAAGAGTTTTGCAATGTCTCGCTTTGCTCCAATTTTTTCTGCTTTGTCAAGTTTTGGTCTGCTCTTTTGTGCAGCAGTTAACTCTTTACAAGGAACTTCTTCCAGTTCTGTGAATCTGTGTCCGCTGCCTTAACTTCCTCATATTTTGGCTCATATATCAGTATTTCTAAGAAGTATGCAAGGAGGGCAGTGCAGTAAGTGACACATTTATTCATAGGCTACATCTCTGACAGTGTCTGACATGTTTCCAAGAACACAGTCATCTCTATCAGTGTCGGTAACCCCACATAGTGCTCGGTGTGTGTGTGTACTCCCACATCCTCCATGATGCCACAGATAAAGCTTATTTTGAATGTAATCAGCTCTATGCTCACAAACCAAAACTAGTGTGAGCAAAAGTCACTATCACGTTTCTATCAGTTTGTGCAAATTTTAAAATTAATTAATAAAGTACTGATCAAATATGAATAAACCAAGCGTACAGTATTTGTAACATTATAATCCTCTTGGCATCTCTTTAATCAAAGAGATTCAATGTTCATGCAGTTTTAATGTTTAATTATTATCATTGTTCCTGAAATCGTCGTCCTGCAGAGACAAACTTCTAGCTGCAGACTGCTTTCCTACCAGTGTTGAGCCAGTCAGTCTGCACCGCACAAACAACAGGTGCTGGGAGCTGCAGCAGAGTGCTGAGGTGAAAACAATGCCAGCTGCTTCAGACCATTGCTCGTAGCTACAACTTGAGATAGATTTTTCAATAAACATATCAGGAACTTGTGCTCAGTCATTCAGAGTTTCATGCAATCTATAGGGACCAACTTTTAACATAAAAATGATTTACAACTCTTCTGGATGCTTCCTCTGCAGCTGATTCATTCAATTTAGTTCCTTCCTGATTGAAACGATAAGACATCTCTACATGCACCCTACTAAAGAAACTTATCAGTTCTGAAAAATTTGTGAATAAATACATGTTACTGCTGGTATCTCGTGAATTGATGGTTTTTCACAATAAAACGGAGCAGAAATGATGAAACGTCATAACAGTCCAGATTGTCTTACACACAGCTGGGAAAGTCGATTTCAACACGGGAAAAGTGCAAACAGCGTCTCATATGTCGGTTTCAGTGATTGAGGTCACGGCCTCTTCTCATGAGTGCCACCTTCTGAATCGTCTGTGTGTGTGTGTTTGTGTGTTTTTGCGCAGGATAAATGCAAACAATATTTTAGACATTAATTTCCGTGCAGCGTGCAACTTAAACCCACCCCCCCGACACACATGCACGCACGCACCCCGGACGGCGCTGGCTTCCGTGACCCTCGGAGGGATAGAGGAATGTTGAGTGTCAGTCAGTTGCCGCGGCAACAGCCTTGAAAGAGGGACCCTGGGAAGATCGCTTTGGACTCCAAACATCCTGTGTGTCACCCGTGTGGGTGTGCGCACTTAAACTGTAGCTGTTTGTGACTCTGTGGGTGAGAGGTTGATGGTTGCATACGAGGACGCTTTTTTCTGTTTGTGTATTTCTGTCAATAAGTGTTTACGCCATCTGCTGCCCTGTGCGTAAACCTGTACAAATAAAGTTATTAGTCACTTTAGTTTTGTCTAAACGCTGCCTGTTGATCTAACATGGTTCACTTGTAAGGAAGAGGATTTTGTTGTGAGTGTATTTCTAAAATTCAAACATATCTCAAAATACCACTCAAAGTTGATTAACTGTGTAGAAAATGATCAGTTTGATGTTCCTTTAAGCAAATTCTGCAAGATACTGTAGTAAAAGAACTTAAACAACCCACAAATTACTAAAAAAAAGAGTTTAAAAATCTGAATTGACTTGAAAGTTCACATTCAAAAGGAAGCGCGGGTTCAGACTGTTATTGTTTCACATTTATGAGATTTGTTTGAAGTTGAAACAAAGTAGTGAAAGTTGAGTCAATTTGAAAAAGATGTGGAGTGAAAACTGAAAAGTCAATATGTGGTCATATTATTACTGTGTGGTTCCGCAATGGATAATCTTAAAAGGATTTTTTATTCACATTGGTCTCAAATTAAAATAAGCATTTTTTTCAAAATATTTTTTCTTTTAAAATAAATGTGTTAAAAATATTGACCACATATTGTTTTAAAACTAAAGAATGAATTAAAAAGGTAATTGTTATTAAAACTCCTGACAATGTTTCTTTATATTGTATCTGAGTTTAAAAAAAGGAAAATATTTACAATCCGTCTTGCCTGTTAGAAACTTAAATAATCCAGAAATATATTTAGTATATCTAGTAATAACTGCTACAAAATCAAAATGGACTATTTCAAAATATATTTTTGGACTTTTGCAATTAAGAATACCACATAATTTTTGTTACATTAGTTTACTTTCAAAGTATAAGTTTGAGATCGTAGTAAGAAAGTTTACAATAATTTAAAAAGTCATTTTAAATTACGCTGGCATTTCAAAATCTGTACTCAGATTTGAATAGCTTTAGGTTCTAGCAAGAAATATCGGCAACATAAACTGGTTTTATCAGGTTTTTTTTCTCCTTTGGGCACATTTATTTTATTTTTTTAAATTAGATTTTTTTGTTTGTTTTATCTTTAGGTTTTTTTTTAACCTTTTTTCTTTACTTTTTTGCACCAATTTGATTAATTAGAATCTTTTTATGGATTTTTTTTTTTTTTTCATGGATGTTTAATAAATTAAAAATCTATACATGATGCTTTATCTTATTCTAAGGTTTTGGAAAAAGTAATGGTTCGAAACAAATCCATGTAGATACAGAACAAAAGGGTGCAGTGGCCTGTTTAGACTGGATGTTCCTGCTTTCTGCTTGAATTGTGACCTCTTGAGGCAGGATTGCAAACTGCACTTCAGGAGCTGTTAAATAATTCACTGAAATAAGGTGCGATGTTCTCTTGCTCAAGAAGTCTGAAATTGGTCTTTTTCTGTATTTCACAAAACAGTTCCTCTTAGAGTGCAGTCTGAAACTCATTCACATTCTTACAACACACTCCTCAATGAATGAGTCAACTCAAGAGCTCACATGCTCTTTGCAATGGTTGAAAATCGGCTGTCGCACATCCTGTGCAGTTATGACACCGATGAGACACCGCAGTACTCACATTTTATAAGCTGGACTCCAGCAGATGTTCATGTGCTGCTTTTTAACCATCTACAATCATTAAATTTTTGAAGAAAAAAAAATTAAAAGCTTACATTTTCCTGTAAAAGCTTTTATATATTTTGAACTCCACTACAGGCTGGGACGAAGTCCTGCATGTATTCAGCAAGAATGCTTCTCCTTTTTGGACCAGTGTAAAGACTGAGATGCATAATACAGACATTATGTGGTGATTTAACAACAGTTCCTCACAGAAACACAATCCTGTGCTCAAAAACGTGTGCAGGACAAACAAAACCTGGAGCAAAGATGATCTTAAAAGACCCACTCCAGTGAAAAAATCATGTTTTTGGTGTTTTTAACATGCTCTTATAGCTTTTCTCTCATGATAGATGACATAAATGTAATAATTTAAGGTTAAAATTGTTTCTGAGTATTTTTTTATACAAAACATGTTGGATTAGGAGCAGATGTAAACTTGGGGTTTGAAAGAGCTCGGGTTTGGGATCCAGCAACTGCAAGAGGTGGGCCAAAGTGTCCGCTACAATACTGATGCATCCACTTGCAGACAAATAAATCTATTGATGTCTTAATTTTCTTCGTCTGAGCTATCATCTGACTCCAAACCAGACGACTGGTTAGCTCTAATAATGTTCATCGTTTATTTATTTTTTGTTTTTGCAAGGCTAATGTGGTTAAAGCTAGCAGGAGAGTGTAAACAAAGGGTTGATGGCAAATTAGCTGAGGTTACCTTCTGCACCAACAGTCCTACCTGACAGGCGAATTTCTGATGAGCTCCTGCCTCATAACAGAAAATATTTCTTAAAAAATGACAAGTTTTTTATTTTGGATAAAAACGCTATAATCATAATTGAAAGACTACTAAGAATGATTTCGAACTAGAATGTATGTATATGTATAATTTGAGTGATACTTTAAATTATATCATTTCTTTGAATATTTTTAATGTTGTAAAGTCAGCATGCTAATAGAAAAACTTTGAAAGTTAAATTCGAATAAAACTTGAATATTAAATTTCAGAACTTTTGGGTCTATTGAGACATAAGCAAAGCTTCCACACTTTTTTTTTCTCTCAGGTTTTTAGGTATTCAGATCATATTTAGTGTTTTTACTTCACATTTGTGACAAAATGAGGAACTAACCTGACCAAATCAATGCGCTTTGTTGTTAATGGACAGGTATGACACATTTCTACAGAAGTCATCGTTTTTTAAGATTATGCAAACAGAGCAGATTACTCTCTTCTGAGATCCATCTCTTCTGGCAAATATTTATGCTTTTTTTTAATCATATTTTTCTCCAGGAGTAACAACATTCTTGCGTCTTCCTTATTGGTTCATGTATTGAATTATGACTTATGTTCTTTATCTGACCACATTTTTTAAGCTAAGCTGAGTTAGGTTCAAGTCTTCAGTTTGAATCTGAGAAAATCAGAAAAACAAGTCAGATTTCTAGGAACTTCACTGACTAAAATTCACGTCTGGCAGCAATTTTTGACCATTTTTTTCTTCTCTCGGTTTCTATTCGGTGACTCACATCGCTATATGAGTCACATCTCCTGCGTTTCTGCATCGGCTTTTCTTATTGACAATATCAGACATCACACTGAGAAGGCAAAGCTTTGCAAATGTTGATCGTGGTTGTAAATCAGTTCTTCTGAAGTGTGGATGTGTATGTGTGTGTTTGCGTGAAGGACTAACATAGACATTCCTGAGGCTCTCACTCTGTCACATAGACTCAAACTCATCCGGTGCTCAAAGGCCTGAAAGCCCTGGAATCTGTCCTCCCTGCTCCTCCTTCTGCCCTCCATCGCTCCCACCCAGCGCTGTCTCGTCTGTTTCCTTCTCTGCTGCTGCTCTGTCATGCTAACTCTTCCTTTTTTTTTTTTTTACTGGTCTGTTCTGCTGTTTGTCTTTAACCCTTTCTGTGTTGCTAATTCCTAACCAACCATTAAATCAAGGACTCGACTTAATTTAACCACTTTGAAAGGAAAAAACACATGAAGCAGAGTTTATTTTCTTTTTATTTTAGTTGCTCTGCTTGTTTATAACCTTGTCTTATAACTGAATATATAGTCAACGTATAGTTTGACAACAGTTTATGATAAAAGAAATGTGCTTTTAATTTTCTTTTTCTCTTATATTCTAACACTTGAACTAAATATTAAGCAGCATTTAACCTTAAAACAGTTCACCTCAAAACTCTCCTTAAGACCATTTTATTATTATTAGTTTTTTTTGTTGAGTAATAATTAAAAAAATGGGTGATCTTCTCATTTTTCTACAAAATTCTAAACTTTGTTGTTTCACACCGCTATCTTCTTTGCTGTTTTATTTATCATTTATAACAGAGCATCAACAAACTGAACATGGGTGTCCAAAGTATGTGTGTTGTTGATTTTAAAGAAGCTGCATGTGTTAAATCAACAGTGTGTTTGTTTGAGTACCAGAGGGCAGAGCTAAGCTCTCATTATCCTAACAGGCGGGTTTGGATCAACACGGCTTGAGCACTCCCTTCTGTCTGCTTCTTGTATGATGGAACAAGAAGTTCAGTTTTCTGCTCAGAAGATCAATGAGGCCCCCTTGTGACAGCTCCTCTTTATGTTTTTAGAGGTCTACTTCCTCTGACACGCAGCTTGTTCAAAAGACCATTTCTTCAAATTTTATGCACATCTGAGTTCTAGTATTAAATTGACAGATCTTAAAAACACTAAAACTACAGAAACTAAGGTGTAAATGCTAGTATTTTGATATTTTGGGGGGAAATTTGTCAGAATGGACTTCCTGTAGAGTCTTTACTCAAAGAGTAGTCAGTCATCCTGAACTCTAAATGAGCATAAAATCTGGGATTTGGTCAAATGTCTTTATTTATTATTGTGTTTTTGTTTTGTGGTTCAAAAGATGAATCTTTATTCTTCAAAGTCCCACTTCGATCATATGTTGATCTATTTTATCCCTCATGCTCTCTTTTGGGGTCCAGATGACCCCATCCTTACAGTGATGTGTGATCCCTCCCATGACTAAGGTGGACAGGATTTAATGTCTGCCACTGACACCAGTGAAGATAAAAAAAAAAGCCTTGGAAAAGAAAAGTTCAGCGCATTGTCATGTGGGGTCCAGATGACCCCACTTTCAATGCAAACATACCTAGAATAGCGCAAGGGTTAGAAGTGTTCCCAGTGGTCTTTTAAGTATGATTAAGCAGTTTTAGCCAAAATTTAAAAATCTGTCATTTTCTTGGACAAAGTCTCTGCAGAGCAGCAGGAATTCATTAGAAATTCCCCTCCGAGTGGTGGGCAAGCCTGCCCCCACTTCCACACGTGAGCGTGTGACCTGCAGCAGGTTAAATGTGCCTTTACTGTGTTTTCAGGCCTCCAGTCCAAAGCTGACGACTCACTGCTCCGATATCCAAGAAGTCCGCCGCTGCAATCGGCTGGAGATGCCCGACAACATCAACACGTTTGTTTTAAAGGTTTGTTGAAAAGTTGAACTATATTTAATTTACAGACAGCTGTTTGTTTCAAACTTTATTTTATACTCTTCATACACTGCAAAATAAGAACCAAAAGTCTTCCTTCAAACTAACTGTAATAAAACCTGTTTTTTTTTTTTTTCACGGAGAGCCGTAGATCAGATTCATCTCAACTCCAAACTAAGATGACCTTAAAATCCCAAACGAAGTGTGATTTAAGCGTCTCTGCTTCTGCAGGTTAATCGAAGTAGTCTGATTTTTGAGACGGACAACGACCAGCAGGTCAGCTCCTGGACCACAGAACTGAAGGAATGTATCAGCAACAGGTGAGAAGCTTCGCATCTCCACACAGACACTTCAGCCACACTCGGTCCTTTATTTACTTTCCTCTGCAGAAAATACATTTTCCTCCTAAAATCAGCATTTCTTTTTAACAACAACAGTTAAAATGTGTAGTTTTTGTTTAGTAAATAAAGCATTTTTTTCCCTCTTAATTCTGGCTTTTATAGTAACACATCTCTGTTTGTGGATGTGGCAGAACCAGAGAGTGTTCTGAGATGAACAAGTCTCTTTTTCGGCTCCATTTCCTGCCAAGAGAATCCTTATCACAGCAAACACATTTATGTGTGAAAAAGTTATGGAGAAAAAAACTGAATGATCCATAAAACAAATAAAATGATCAAATGTAAAGTAGTAAAGTTGGCAGCATGAAAATAGTTTTTGATGAATTTAAGAACCTGACCTAGAAAGAACTTGAACTCAGAGCAGATATTGGTTATGTACTCTAAAAACCTTAAATAGAGACACAGCCATGTTCAACTCTAAATACTATGGAGAGAAAATAGACTTTCAATGTGTGTGTGATTCTTCATTTGTAACTCATACCATATGTTTTCTGCACAACTGTGTGTACTTGCAATTGTGTATAAACATGTACAAAAATTACAAAATGCAATTTAAACACGCACAATCAAAAATTATAGCAGCTAAAAACTAACTACACACACAAATCTTTAAAAATTACACAAGAATCGCCTGATATGCGCACACAAAACCGTATTTATGCACAAATCTGATGTGAGACTCTTTTCATGTCTCTAAAACCCCAGCTGGTCTCTCTGGATCTGTTTTCTTAAACATCACGGCTCCATCAGGGCTGAGTTTAGTTGAACAGAAATCTATGAACTTCATGAATTCAAAGACCCCACACACAGCAGCATCTGAAAAACCACAAAACAACAAAGATCCTTTGATGTTCTGTAAGTTTTAGGAGCTTTGATTCCGTTCTGACCTAAAACATGCAGGAACAGACAACATTTGTAGAAATGTTTCTTCAGCTCGTAGGAACCTGATCCTGTCTCTCACCGCAGCTTCAAGAGCAGAGCTACTGTAAAAGTACTCCGTACCTGGAACCTTTCCGGCCAAAAAAGCCAAAATGTCATCGCTGGTGTGTGTTACTTCAGACTCCACACATGAAACGGTTTTAATGATGAACACTGAGCTCAGTGTGAGGCTGTTTTCTGGCAGGAACACTGCTCCAGATGTGGTCCACTTAGCTTGGAGGATATTGAAGCCTGAACTTTAATCGCAATAGACACAAGATGACAAACACACAGACACAGGAAGGAAAAGCAGAATTCTAGTATGTGTCGCCAAACAAAAGGACAGTGAATCTTAGATCAGATATGAACTGATGAACTGGACTCATTTCCTGTCTGTTTTGAATGCTTTCGTGATTCCTCCATGACTACACACAGACACACACACACATCTTCATTGCGTTATAAACAGTCTGGAGAAGCTTTAACTTCTTGTAAACTAATGAAGCTGCAACAAAACAGAGAGCAGATTTGCTTGAAAACATTTGGCTTCACTAAACAAATTGACTTCAAACCTGAAATGACATCACAACATCTAAGATTTGACGTCGACTCAAACCCGTCCAAAACCTCTTTTTCCTGTTTGTGTCTAAATACGTCACTAGATGGAGAATAGTTCTCTAACACTGTTTTTTTTTTTCAACCAGTGTGCCACAGTGCACTAGTGTGCCACAGTAAGTTATTCAATTTCCTGTAATTGGTCTAAAAAATGACTGAATACGAGCTCTGTGTTCATCCACACAGGACCACTGAGTAGTTAGGAAAATGCTCTTTTTCTTTGTGTTCATTGGATTTTTATTTAAGACAATGTGATAACTGTGATTTAGCTCCAACTTTGGCCCATTGTTCTCATTTTGGACATTTACTTGTCTCCACCAATCATTCTGGGAGGCTTCATCATACATCATCAATCTAACAATCAGACGTGGTTAACATCCTCACTTCCTTGTGCGGACATAGCTAAGAAAGTCTCTCAGTTACAACAAAAATAATGATGGTGTTTGGCGATAAAGCTTCCCATGAGCACAGCATCAGATCGTGAAAAGACCAATCACACAACCACTACGTACATTTTGCGCATGTTGCACGGATGAAAACTGGTCATACATGAATATATGTGGGAAGCATTGCTTCAGCTGTTATGATGTAAAGGAGAGCCTGTCTGCGATAGTTAGCGTTTTAAAAGGAGAAATACTCAGAAATGCAAAAACAAAATGATTTCTTATTACATCTGTTCTCTTTCATAAGAAAATAGCCACGCATACATGTTAAAAACTCAAAAAATAGGATTTTCATCGAAGGGGAACTTTAAGGATCGGACAATTTTGATATCCATCACACAATACACAATTTGTGATGAACTGTTTGTGATTATTGCACTGGTTATATCCAATTCATTAGTGATTCGTAATTACATCATTTTAATGTAATATGTGTGCTGTATACACAATATTAAAGTCATAGATTGGAGATATATGCGTGAAAAATCTGTTAGATATACATGGAACGGTCGTGGAAAGCCACAAATCTGTGGATGCGTCATGCAAAAAGTCACACACTATTGCCTAATAAAATACACATAAACCGTGTAATTCTCAACTGTCCAAATTGTAATCGGCTCAAAACCAAATTCTTGTAAAGAAGTTGAATCAACCAAAACCCTCGATGGACATCTGCACTCATGGACAAATGATGAATCCAAGAAACATTCATAAATTACGCATGTCACGCATGTATCACAAAAAATCTTGGAAAATGCGCAAAATTTAATTAATAGCTATGTGACATGGCCTTAGAAAGTGCATGAAACATTGAAGCTAAAAGACACGAGTCTGTCTAGCATTAGTGCCAAAGCAGCCATTAACAGTCAGAGATCCCAGTGTTTGATCCAGGTCATTTCTAACTGAATCAACTGCTTTCTAATATCTTATCAATAGGAATTTTAATTGATTGTCTGATCATTTCATTTTAACTCTCTATCCTTTTATTATTTATTTTTAATTGTTGTTTTTTTAGCTTTTTATGTAGATGATTCTAACATCTCTCCAGGGATAACTGATGAAAAATAAGCATCACAGCCTTTGCAGCGTTTAACGTGCGCTGTCCCTGAGAAATAAAACACTCAAAAATGTTTAAAAAATTGTTTTTGAAGGAGGAAAAATATGAAGTTAAGTTTAAATATAGGTAATGATGAAATAAAAGAAATGCAGACAGACAGTTTTAACTAAAACTAAATTAAAATAATTTTTATTTCCCCCAATTTTTTGTTAAAGTTACATTTTTTAAGTTAGACAAAAAAAGCTGACATAAATCTATTACATACTAGATCCAGGAGAGACGATATATCATTAATGTATACTTGTTTTTTTTTACATTTTTGGTTGCTCGTGTGATTTTTGTCAAGGAAAAAGTGAACCTTGGCTCAGAAAAGGTTGAAATCATGGATCGTAACGGCTGCTTCCTCATCTCCTCATCAGGAAGCAAACGGGAACAGCTGATGTCTGCGTTCAAGCAGAGCTGAGATGATGGAACCTGACATGTTTTTACCGTGTTTCTGATCTTCAGGCCAGCCAGTGTGAACGTGGAGCCTGCCCTCTGCCAAGCTGAAAGCTCTGTTCCCACAAACCACCGCAGGAGTTCAGAATCAGGAAGTCCAAGTGAGTTCT
Organism: Oryzias javanicus; assembly: GCA_003999625.1. NCBI lineage: Eukaryota > Metazoa > Chordata > Actinopteri > Beloniformes > Adrianichthyidae > Oryzias > Oryzias javanicus. The sequence continues at coordinate 9,046,061 of CM012445.1, forward strand.
AAACCTCTGATGTTTGAGAAATATTCTCTGAGGATGGACCGCTGCATCCTAACATGCTCCTCCTCTCTCCAGGTCCCGTTGTCTTCTCTCTGCCAGAGCAAGCCCTCCAAAAGACAGACCACTTCCTGTTCTCTTACCCCTGGTTCCATGGACCCATCTCCCGCGTCAAGGCCGCCCACCTGGTCCAGAGCTGGGGCCCGCAGGGTCACGGGGTGTTCCTGGTTCGGCAGAGCGAGACTCGACGGGGAGACTACGTCCTAACGTTTAACTACCAGGGAAAAGCGAAGGTACGCCACGACTAGCTCTCATCTATCGCTGGAACTCCCAGTTTTGTGCTCCGCCCACTGAACGTGTCGTGCTCGTGTCCCGCAGCACCTGCGCCTCTCGCTGTCTGAGTGGGGTCAGTGCAGGGTGCAGCACCTGCGCTCCCCTCCGTCATGGACATGCTCAGCCATTTCCGGATCTTCCCGATCCCGCTGGAGTGCGGAGCTGCCTGCGCCGTCACGCTGTCCAGTTTTGTTGTGGCGAGCTCCAGTCCCCCGTCGCAAGGTGAGACGTTTTATTGTTTGGTTTTTTTTTTTTGCTAAGTTTGGGCTACAAACTTTGGAATGCAGGTGGCCGCTTTAAGTCACATGACCAAGGTGAACAGAATCCAGACGTTTTCCAAAATAAAACTCCTTCAGGGATCAGAAAGTAAACTAAAATAAATAATCTCAAGTTGGTTCATTCAGGGGTCCACAGTCTGAGGGTTGGGGACCATTGTCCTTTACAACAACAGTTTTTTTTTACATTTTTGCCTAAAAATGTCATAATCATAATTAAAGTACATCTGAGAACACTTTTAAAATAAATGTAGAGATGATGGGAGTGGATCCTTCAGAGATCGGGTAATGTTAAGAGTTCTCCTGACCGTCCGCTAACTCCAGTGAGATCTGCGTCTGCTGAGTTCCTTCATCATCTCTGCTCTCTGTTCCTCAGGTCAGCTTTCCGGCGCTCTCCTCGTCCCGTTCTCGCTCCATCGTTGGAGCTCGGAGCCCAGCTTGGCTCACTGCAGCCTGACCCGCAGCTCCAGCCAGCCCGCCGCCGCCGCCCGCTCCTCCACACGCACCAGGAGCTCCGCGCCCAGCTCCGCCCACCAGCCGGAGCACCACCAGCTCCCTCACTCCGCTCCTCCCGAACCGGCGCCTCCGCCTCTGAGACGGAGCGAGTCCGTGGGAAGGAGGCCCCTGCTCCGCCACTCCCACACCCCCATCATTCCACAGCGGGACTCGGACTACGAGCTGGAGCCCGACCGGGGGCGCAAGCGGGCGATAGACAACCAATACACCATGATGTGACCCGCCCACTCCAGCAGCCTCCGTCCGAAGCGGCGCAGATGCTGCGCGTGCACGCCAGACCCCCCAACCTCAACAAGAGTGTCCACATGAATGTATTTCTGCAGTTTCCAGCTGTGTTGATGATGTCAAACAACCAGAGAAGCACCCCGTCTTCAGCAGAGCAAATTCTGTCCTGCAGGTTTCCTCTGAGGTGCAAAACAAAAAGTACTCTGGCGCAAAGTGTGCGAGCTTCTACACAACCAGCAGCAACCCCGTTTGAGGTTGATTACCTTTCTCTTCTCGCATTATCACCTCAAGTGCACGTTGCTTTCAGTGCACTTTGAGTACGCCACATCTTTGGTAGAAGAGATGTAGTGAGGTCAGGTGGGAGGGATTTGGAGGTGCAGACGGCGCTCCTTCAAACACTGAAGCTGCGTTTCCATTACACACGTGCGCTAAACTTTAACAATACTCTAGAAATGTCGAAAAATCACAATTTCGTTTCCATTAAATCATAATTATGCAAAGTGACGAGATAATAAGTCATTAAAACATGCCGATGGACGAGAACAAGTTGGTTTTTTTACTTTGTTAACTAAAAGGAGCTTTTGGGTGACATCACTGCAGTCTGGAGCATTAGTCCACTGACAGTCGCAGATGCATGTTAAAAAAAATCACCATCCTAACAAGTAAGCAGCTGGACCCTTTTTTCTGTATGAAAACACGACCAGATCTATTCACGTTTCTGTCCCGGCACCAGCGCTTATCCTCGTCTGTCAAAGGAGACGTCTGCGTCTTATTCAGGCTGCGAAAATGCAGCTACAGGCGAAGCGATGAGGAAATCTTGGTTTGTGATTTTATGGAGCAGCTGAACAATTCCGTATGTCACAAAACTTATTATGAGTTGTGACCTCTCGTGGCGCCCGCTGTGCAGCGCTCAGGGAGCCCCTTCCTACCATTTCAATCAAAAAAGTGTTTCCATTGCAGTTTTGCTGCATGTCCATTCTGACAGGCCCAAAACCATCTCCTCCTTTTCCATAAATGGAAAATTGTGGTGTTTTCATTTATTGAATTTAGTCTAAAAAAAATCCAGTTTGCGCAATGTCAATTCAATTCAATTTTATATATATATAGCCCAAAATCACAAAGAAATTAGCCTCATTGGGCTTCATGTCAGTGAATGGAAACGCAGCTTGTGGCAGAAGCACAGCCTTTTTTTAATCAGCTGCATGTGTGGTGTGTGTTGATGTGTGTGTTGAGGTGGATGTGAGCGGAGGGATGGTGAAGACCAGCAGCTCGTTTGGAAGCAGACCCCTCCACGTGCACAACGTCAGCTGATGAGACGACCAGCAAACACAACCAAAGAATGAGGGTTTTTTTTATTGGATGCTGGTTTTGTGCACAGGAGAACCTGACATGGACTGAAGAGCATCAACCCTCCAAAGGGCTTCTAACAGCAGCTGACATGTGAGAACGTGCGGCTCCTCGCCGCCGGGAGTCGCCTCATCTTTCTAGCTTTACTTTTTACAATCATAGCATTAAATTTTTTTTTTTTTTTGTTCTGACTTCACCACGAGTCCCTTCTGTTTCCAGGGGCTGTGAAGTTGATGTTTTCACACTATATGTATGTTGATCTCATGTATTTGTAATCACATGTTCAGCATGAATCTCAGCGATCACGAAAAGATGCCTTTAACACGTTTGAAGCTGCACTGACAAACTTCACCTCAGGACTGCATTTCCATGCTCTGACCTGAATTGGAGAACAAAAAAAAAAAAAGAGGCCTTTCGTCCAGCTCCTGCTTTGTCTGTTGTGGTTTATCCGACCAGAACCTGAGCTCTGTCAGCAGAGAAAGCTTTACTTTCTTTCAATAGTAGCTTGATGCTTTTGGGTGTGCGAGAAAGATTATCGCCTAACTTTGCTTTAACACTAACTTAAGCAGAAGAAGTCCCATCCACTTAAGTTTTTTTAGAATAATCTGCAACCTGAGTTCCTCTTGAATAGTGAGTAAATTGCTGCCTTATAGTCCTCTTTTTCTACTAAAGTTTTTTTTTTATGACAATGGTTGTTTTGTTTCTGACATTTTTAAAGGGGAACAAAAACAAAAATGTTTTTGGCAAAAGTACGGTTGGTCCTCCATTAAACACGTCTTTCATTTTTTATTTCTGCTAAACGGTAACAAAGCTGTCGTTAGCCTCCGTCTCCTCTCCTGTGCAGGACGCTTTTTTTCTTGTTTTGTTTCGATCTGGGAGAGTGACTGTGCTTTTGCCAGAAAGCTGCTGTTTACTTTCCCCCTTTTCCAAAAATAAAGGCTCAGGGTGTAACTGTGTAGTGCAATAAATGAGACCCCCCTCCCCCTCCCTCGCTTCACGCCTGCTGCAGCTAAACCCAGACCACTAACAGGAGTTAGTGCCGATCCAGAAGCAAGGGCTGCCACCCAACAGATCATCGCTGCATACCTCAGCCGTCATCCCCTCCATCCTTATGTTCTTTTTTTATATATATATTGTCCAGTTGAAGAATGTAAATGTTCTCAATACTGTTCATCCTGTTTGTTACCTTCGCACTGTAAACATTCCAGTTAACCCCGCCCCCCCCTCCCCACAGCCGAACCACAACAGCTTCTGAAATAAACCATTGGGTCTGCATCCCTTCCAGTTAAAAGCATCTAAATTATATTAAATATATCAACTGTATATTTGACTTTTAATAAATAAACTTTACCAAAAAAAAAATTTGTTTTGATTTATTTCAAATGTTTTATTATCCCAATTCAATGGCAAGAAAAGAGAGATTTAACGGGTTTAAGGAGGTTCTGTTCAACATAATTAAAAAAAAAAGTTAGCAACCCCTTCACTAAAAACAGAACATTTTTAATGAAAACAATTGAAATACTATCAAACATTAAAAACTACTGGCTTTACATGTATAAAAACCTTTCTGACACATTCACTGAAGCCAAAGCACAAAAACACAATGAGCCATCCAAGTTTTTAAAACTTTTTTTATTGTTTTTATTTTTTTGCTCATTTTTAAATTATTTATATTATCTACAAAGTAAAAGTTTTAACTTAAAAGTTACATATGGGTCAGATGAGAAGTGGGATCTGATCACCTCGGCTTTTAGAATTTGTCTTTTTTTTTTCATAAATAAAGGTTTCTCTGTTTCCCCTTGGCTGCTAAAGTCTGTTTCATTCACAGGAAGTTTCAGGTCATGTTTAGTTTTTAGTTTTGGTTAGAAACTCGTGGTGTGGTCTGGAAACAAACGCAGCACATAGCAGCAGCAGCAGCAAACAGTAGGATTAATACTGTCTAAAAGTCGGAATCTTTTCTCTCTCTTCAAAACAAGGTGCAGACAAAATACTAATTCCAGTTGAATCCTCTTCACTCTGGATGAACTCCGTCTCTTTTACCTCCTAACTTGGCAAACAGAAAAGCTGCGCTCTGTGGCCCTGACTGTGTGTGTGTGTGTGTGTGTGTAGATGTGAACAGGGTCTCCACAGAAACAGTCTTTCCATTAAAACTATCTTGTTAGAACTTCACTGCATTAACTTGTTAACATTCTCTTATTGCCTAGTCTGGGAGGAGGGGGGGGGTCCTGATGGGAAGCTTATCTGGCAAAGATGATAAAAGAGAGGGGTGGGGGGGGGTCCTCAGTCTCCTCTTCATGGCCTGCTGATGAAGGCTCTGGTTGAGAAGCATGATGCAGAGCAGGTCCCTCGGCTCGCTGGCGCCCTCTATCTACAGCTGCTGCTGATGAGGTTGCACTGCAAGTAGAACAAGAATGATGTCAAATATTTAAAAGGAAAAAAACTTTCAAACCAATTTAAAAAAAAAATAGCTAATTTATTGCAGCAGTTAAATTCCAAAATAACCAAAGAGGACCTGACTGCAGAGAAACTGGCCAGAACCAGAACCATTTGCATTGTAGTTCCCAATGAGGTATGTGTATCGTTAGAGAAGACATGCTAGCTTGTTGCGTATGCAAAGTTGAACGCCATTTTGCTACAATTGCACAAACATAGCTGGAAAAACAAGAATGTGACTCTTCACTAGTAAATAAATGCCGTCAACTGATAAGAGAAAAACTTCTACTTGAGTTTACTCTCAATAGTAAACGGTTAAGCTGATCTTGTAGCCTATTCAAAGTCAATGGCAGCTTTAGACTTTGTATTATTTCCACGTTTTCTGGCACACCCCGCTTCGCAGCACTTCAGCGTCCGGCGTGAACCAGGCATTTTTTTCTACAAAATAAAAATCTTTATTGAACTGGAAATCATAACAGTTATGTTTTTACAGTTTTAAGCTTTAATAAAAGCTTTTTTTCTAATATATAATATTAAACACTTTTTTTTTCAAAATAAAAGTTTTCGCCCCTATTTTAACTGATAAGGTCAACAGCCAATTAGGATGCAGGTGTGCGATCGGAAAAAAAAAGTGCAATAAAAAAGCAAAACATTTATCAGAGAGACTAAGATTGTTCAACCACGACATAGCACATTCATGCAGAAAAAAAGGAAAAAAAAAAAATGTTTTCTTTCTAAAGTTAAGTTTTTTTTCTGCTTCCGGCCGTCATCTTGCAGTCAGGTCCCTCTCAAATTACCTACAATAGATGAAATACTCGCCGTATAAATATAGATGTTTTAAAATGATGAAAACTCCTCTCTGCACACTTTAAATTTACTCAGACAGACATGAAGATTTTCTTTCCAGTTTAAACTCTCAAAGTTCAAAACTTCATAGCAAAGTTAAGTCCAGTTTTTTAGACTACAGAAGATCTTCTGTACAGGAGACACGGCACAGAGGGTCAACCGTTGAAGGGTTAAGGGGTCGGGGTCTAAAACTGGGTGTTGATCAGAAACTCAGCAGCTTTCTAGGATCTGCAGCTAGAACCTTCAACACATTTGTCTGTTACTTTACACACATTCTGAGAATAAATAATTAAAGCTTCCTCTCCAGGATTTGTAATATTTTCCTAACAAATGTATGAAGCCAGCAGAGGAATCCAGAGAAACAGAACTTCTTCGCTGTACCTTGTGGATGTGCCAGGTAAGAGAAATGTGTGGTGGAAGAAACTGGGATTGGGTTCAGAGCAGTCTGGGTCATGGGTCCCTGCGGACCCCCTGGAGGACCCTGGGTGGCCATGAGCATCATGGGGGGGTGGGTAGGCGCCGGGTGGTGTGACGGCACCATCCCGGACTGCATGTGGGCCTGGAGACAAAGAGGAGCAGGGGGACGTGAAGGAGGTGGAGAGCTGAAGCAGGAGACCCCCAACGTTTCTCTGCATCACTTCTCTGACACTGAAATAAGAACTTGAACTTTTTTTATAGGAGGAGGAGATGAACTGAACTTCTGTTTTCACTTTCACATTTTCACATTAAAACTGGCTGTAGTTGATGTTTCTGCTGGCGGCCGAATGTACCTGCTGCACGTGAGCGATGTGGCTGTGGTTGTAGCCGTGCTGCACCTGCTGGGGGTGGATGTACACAGCCTGCTGGGCAGAGGGGAACGACGCCTGGGGGGACTGCGGGTTTGGGCCGGGTGTCATTGAGGGGGGCGTGGGAGCCAAAGCGGAGTACATCTGCTGCTGTGGGGGCTGGGTGGCCATGTGGAGGGCCTGAGCGGCTGCTGCTGCTGCAACACACACACACACACACAGGAACGCTGCTGCAAAGCTGGACCCGACATGTTTAGGAGTAGGGGTTGACCAAAGGAGACCAAAGACTCACCTGCTGCGGCCTGTTGGTGCTGAGGGTGCTGCACGGGGCTGGCAGCGGGGTGGTTGGGAGGACCTCCGTGCTGGGGAGGACCGCCCTGTTGGGCTTGGCCTGTGGGAGTGGCAGAAGGCTGGGGGTGCTGTGGGTGTGGGTGTAAGGTGGCACTGGGGTGAGGGTACTGCTGAGGCATCGGCCCTGCAGACACTGGAAGAAGAGGAGATTCATCACTGCTCATCCAACGATCATCATCATCATCATCATCAGTGTTGGCGGATGACGTACCATACATGGTGTGAGTCTGCTCAGGGTACTGAGTAGTTGAGGAAGATACCAGGCTCGGTTGGCCATGTGTTGGGGGCGCCATCATGCGAGTTCCACCCTGCATCACTGGACTGAAGACATGTTGAGCCTGCAAGACCAACAGCTACACTCACTACAAACAGCAGCTTCACAGGAGAAAGCCGTAGAATCCCCAGCCAGCAACCCAGGAGGTACCCAATACGTTGAAGGAAGTGTGGGTGGATCAAAAGCTATCAGAAAATAAATACAATGTTTATTTTCTTAAATTTCCTGTCAGCAAATCGTCATCCTCACCGTCAAGTACGTCACTTGATTGACATGCAGAGCGGCCAATCGGATATCCTCTAATACATCCGTCTCTGCACGCATTTGTTCGATGTTATGCTACATTCACAAATACAACTGCCACCACGTGATGGGGAGGCATGGGCAGAATCTTCAAGATTTCCTGATGCTGCCGTTTTTTAAGAAACTGTTCATCTGAAATTTACCACGGGCCTGCTTTGTCGCAGTTTGTTGATTGGTGTGATGACAATTACCTGGATTTAAATGTGGAGAAAACAAAGGACATGGAGATTGATTTTAGACGGGCTACAGCACATGGTGTCAGTGTGATCCATGGGGAGAAGGTGGAGACTGTCGAGAGCTACAAATATTTAGGAACTGTATTCGACAACAAACTGAAATTCCACATGAACACAGACGCTATTGTGAAGCGTGGGCAGCAGAGAATTTACCTGCTGAGGAAGTTGAACTCTTTTAATGTAAATCAAACCATTCTTAATAATTTTTATTGTTCTTTTATTGAGAGTATTTTAACATTTTCATTTATTTGCTGGTTTTATGGTCTGTCTCTGAAAGACAAAAACAAACTTCAGAGCATTGTCAAGACCTGCTCCAAAATAATCGGTGTTAGTCTGAGGGACCTTCCCTCTCTGTGGAAGGAACAGGTGCTGAAAAAAGCCAAAAACATCCTGGGACAGCCCCAGCATCCTCTGACTCCTGATTTTGTTTTGATGCCTTCAGGGCGCCGATTTTATGCTCCGGTACGAAAAACTAATCGTTTTTCGCAGTCCTTTGTGCCCTCAGCAATTATGTTGCTGAATTTAGATAAAAGTGTTTTTCTTTGAGGTTATTGCTGAGGTGACATATTACTGTATGCTGATGTTACGGAGCTGTGGAGCACTCATTTTGGACTGTGATGGGCTGACACATTGATATGATTGTGTGGTGTGTGTGAGAAACTGCACTGGAAGTTCTACAAATGAATTGCCCTCTGGGACCAATAAAGTTTTCTGATTCTGATTCTGTTGGGAGTGGTCATGAATGCAGACAACATCCGGTGTCGGGGATGATGACATACAAAAACAGGCTACAGCCGGGTGCTGGCAGCCATGATTGAACGATATGTCAATTTCTCTGGATAGTCGACAGCTAATTTAATAGTTGATTAGTCATTACTTTATCAAATCAAACTTTACTTTATTTATAAAAAAAGCGCTTCTCATACTTGCGCAGCTCGAAGCGCTTTACATTAAAAAACAAACATATACAATAAAAACCAAACCCACCCTTCACCCTCCCCTCCATTGTCACACACAACCCAAAATCCCACACATAATGACTTATGAAAAATACTTGAGAATAAAAGTTGTAAAATAACATAACATAAGGCTTGGCTCTGCTGTGAGGAAACAGTATGGGGGATTCCATCATACCAGGAGCAGCTCGGTCAGAGGAACATCGCCACAGTGCCCCCCCCCAAATCGGGACAGCAGTGGAGTCCACTCCGCAGCGGTGAGGCTGCAGTGCAGGACTCCAGCCGCCCCAGCAGGGGGGACAACAACGGCAACGACCCCAAACCAAGTCTGCAAGCCCTGGCATGATAGATCCCCACAGGAAACACCGGGGTTAAAACCATAGTAAAATACATAAATGAAAATGCATTCAAAGCATAAAATTAAAAATAGTTATAAATTAATGAGATAAAATGGAATAAATAGAAAAATATACAGATAAAATAATATATTAAGACTAAAAGAATACCAACCCGGTCTCAGTGAAATGCGTCCCTATTCCACGGCTTTGCACCCTCGGAATACCGTGCATAGTATACGCCAAACACGGTTTTTGCGTGCATATGATACGCAGTTGCAGCCCATTCAAAACAACAGGAGCGGCTTTTAGGTTTCGTTTTGATCACGTGGTCGGATGTTTAGGTTTCTCCGGATCAGGTGACTGATCACGTGACTTTTGAGTTTCTATCCGGCACCGGAGATCCACTCTTTTTCTGGTGGAAAATCCCTCAGAATAAAATATTTTGTGGACTAATCTTTATTTTGATAATATTTCTAGCGAGAAATGTACCCGTTACTATCACGACATGCATTTATTTTGGACATACAGTTCGTAGTTTGTCTGTTTTGCTTGACTTTTCGGGCTCAAAAATCGTAAAACAGCAACGTCTGGGGTGCACGGAACAATCACGGAACCGGGCGATCAGCAGGATTTGGGACCCGACCCGCATCGGTGCCGGGTCAAGGTTAGGGTTAGGGAAGGTTCGGAGAACCCCGCGGAACCGTTTTAATCGGGCCCGAATGACTTCTGTAAAGCTAGAACGTGATCACTGCCTGACCACTTCCGGTCCAGGAGACGGTCCAAACGTGATCCCGAAACGAAGATTATCAAAATAAAATAATGTTTCTTTAATTTCTGCCTCATAAACAAACACAAATGTCGGTTATTTTAAGTGACAATAACGAGGGAGGCTTTCAGACAAAATAAAGAAAGAAAAACACAATTGGGTTATTTTTTACTTTTCATTTTTATTATTATTGTTAATATATTAATATTTTTAATATAATAATAATAATTATTATTATTATTAGTGGCAGTAGAAGTAGCAGTATTAATTTATTATTATTGTTGTTATTATTATTATCATCATTATTGTTATTATGTAAAAAAAAAATAAAATAAAATGAATGACATAAACAAAATCCAATTGATTCATAAATACATTGTTGATCCACAAGATCAACAGACTCCAAGTTTTAATGATTCTTGAAAGCTGAAGGGTCAAGAGAGAATCTCACTATTCAGACAATTTTTTATTCTATATTAAAATTCATCCATCAACACTCATCTTCAGCAGTCAAATTTAGCTTACAGGATTCACACCAACATTTTTGCTGGTGATGCCATTAATATTTAATTCATAATTCTATTAAAATGTTACAGTTTTAAAGTTTTAATAATGTAGTTCTAGTGTGTTCAATAAATGTTTATCCCGTTTGGCCCAAAAACTAAGACGTGTTTTGGATTTTGGCCCCCTGTGCGACTGAGTTTGACACCCCTGGTCTACGCCATTCAAAAAAGCTTTAGGATATTTGGAGAATTACTGTCAAGTTTCACAAGAGATTGGGTTGGGAAGCAATTTTTGGTGTGAGATAAACAGGTTGTTTTGGGGCTGACTATGTAATTGTTTTGATTTGTACATTGTACCAAATGTATGTAAATAATATCCCTAATTTATTGTGAATAGTTACTTTTAACTTCTTATCAGACCACAGGTCAAAGAGATGGGAGGCTTAAACAAATTACTTATTAATAAAATAATGATATAAATGAATATGAGCTCTGCTATTGCTAAATTGATAAATGAACAGATGTTTTTTAGATTTTAGAAATTGATAAAGTTGACAGTGCTGTAAAAATTGACAAACTCATTTTTCTGAAACTTAATTATTTAGAACTTCAGGATTCTTGTATGCTTGTGTTTAATGTAATCTGTTGGTGACAAGGACTTTAGACTCTGCATAGTAACAAGTCCTAGTTTGTACATTTTAAGAAGTTTAGAGGATTGTTCCTAAACAACAATGATCACACAGGGACGTTTGATCAGTCCTCCCTGAAACTTAGACAGTTTTATGCAATTTACATGAATAGACATTAATTGGAGCTTCATAACTTTGTCGACTTTGCTGCTAACAGAGTAAAATTTCAACCGTCTCCTCCTAAAATGTGCAGTACATTCTGGGATGCATGACTTCTGTGAAGAAATATAGTCTAACTTTCCAGATTTTGAGTACATACTAAAGCTATTTCACATTTTTTAAATGTATAGATGAATTTTGAATTTTACAGAGGTCCCACACTTCAACAGTGATGTATTAATTCTAATGAGAGCGACCCATCACCAGGTTTTACAGGATCCACTAGCTTAAAGCCCCATCGAGGTTATCCAGGCTCTTCAGGGTCAGTACTGTTTTTGTTTTTTCTTATCAAATGTAATTAAGTTTATTACAAACAGCAGGTGACCTGTCCCACGAACACTCCACTACTACACGATGCATCACTCAGTTCCCTACGCTGCTTTGAGACTTTCAAACCACTGCCTCATGTCATCCCAACCGACAGAAGAAAGCTGAAATCAGCTGAACCCAAAGTGAAGACTGTTATGGACGGATGAGTCCAAGATGAAAAATGCAAAGATTGGATCACCTAGATCAGTTTTTGTGAGGACATGCCTGCAGACCAAAACCTTCTGCAAATTCAACAACATCAAACAACGGTTTACAGCTGCTGAGGCAATGCAAGGACAAGGAAGAGGCCTACAGGAGTGGGGGTCGTGACCTTTAGAAATAGGTCAGGACAAGATGAAAAGAAGATCAAGGGAGCTAAAAATGACCAACACTGCAAAGATAACAGAGCAGTTTTCTGCCAACAACTGCAGTTCTAAAGTTCTGCAGACCTCTCATGAAAAGAGATGCCCACCCCCACCCTGCAGAGAGCTGCCACCCATAACGACTTCTATTCAGGTTCTAAAGGAACATAGCATTCCCTCCCCCATCAATCTTAATCAAAAGGATTGACTTGTCTCAACTTTCTTCAGACTGGACACCTAACCTGGACTGAGGATCTGATGTTCATCAACAGTTTCAGAAGCAGAAGATCAGGATGTTCCAGGACCTGATGGAGTGTCTCCATCCTGTCTGAACGTTTGCTCTGACCAGCTGCCTCAAAGTTTCACCCGTCTCTTCAACAGATCCACCATCATCCAGTTCCTAAGAAGTCCTCTCTCACATGATTAAATGACGCAGACGATAAAGTCAACACAGCTCTCCACTACATCTGACACCACCTTGACTCTGCAGGGAACTATGCATGATCCTGTTTGTGGCCTTCAGCTCTGCATTTAATACCATCATCCCAGAGCTCCTCCATCAAAACGTCACTGTGCTTTCCTCCACTTGTTAGAGCGGGAAACGGAGCGTCTAGTCCTTTGGTGCAGCCAAAGCCACCCGGAGCTGAACATACAAAACTGTAGAGATGACAGTGGACCTCAGGGAGAAGGAACACAACCCCCCCATCCCCATCCTCTTCACACAGAACAATCCCCTCTATAGACCCATACGCGTTCTTAGGGTCCACTTTTTCGAGAGACCTTAAGTGAACCTCCCAGGTTGACTCACTCTGGAGAAAGGCCCAGCAGAGGTTGGACTTCCCGTGATAGCTTAAGAAGTGACTGAAAAAACTTGTGTCAGGAGCTGTTGACTATCTTCTACACTGCCATAATCCATTCTGTCCTGACCACATTCATTTTGGATCTGCAAGCAGACAGGGACTGACTGAAGAGAATCATAAGATCTACTGTGACCTGTGCCGGATATTTTTTGTTTATTTAATTGAACCAAAAGCAAAAGAAAATCACTTCAAAATCTTGAATGTTATTTATCCATCTAATCATAACCTTCATAATATTTTAAATATTGACAAAAATACGGACACTTCTTGCAGCAATGAAAAATAAATAGTTTGGCAACTGTTTTATTCATTGTTTTTAAAAATGTTAGAAATCTAAATTTTTCTGTTATGATTTTCAGTGCTGGTTAACTTTCAATAGTGTTCCTTTTAAATTTCAAAACGATTAGATTTGGTCTAAAAACAGAAAACCAAAAAGAAAAATGTGGTATTAACACTTTCATAATATTGGAAAAATTTGATAAATAAATGTTGTTTTTTGACAGTGCCATTTGTTCTTGTTGGTTTCAAACATGATTTACTTATGTAACAAGGCCTGTCTTATTTGAATTTTTAGAACACATTCTTAAAATAGTTAATAGACTTTAATTTGTACATGTATTTTTATGAGAAACTGCAAGCTATGAAACATATCCTGTGCCTTTCTTTTAAGAATAATATATTTATATATTTACTCTTGTGCAACATTGTTTAGATGTTGTCTACTGTTATTTTTTCCTTTCTTTCTCCCTCTTATTCTGATTTGAGATCTTGCGTTCTTCTTTCCGGTTTTGTTTTGCGTCCTTTGTTACCGCCATAGCAACATAAAAGCGTTCCATTGCCACTATGTAGTTGAGACACATTAAAGAATGTACATTAAAAAGAGTACGTCTTGAACACAAAGAAGTAAATAATGTTGAAAACAACTGTCTAATTGTCACTTGAACAGTGTTCAAAACACAGCCCAAGTGTTTATACATCCTAAAATATGTTAAATTCCCTCCCAAAACCCAGGTGATGTCCTCCATATTTTGTTCTTGCCACTGAGAAGCTTGCCCTGTGAATAAACGTTACTAGTTTATGAGGCAGAAATCACAGGAACATTATTCTGATGGTTTAGAATCTGTGTTTTGAGATCACTTATTTTCATCTGCTAGACCAGAAGAAATCAGACAGCGCTACGTTACATTTATGTTTCATCCTATGGATGATACAGCGACATCCTCTGATATTTTATTAAACCAAGCTATACAACAGGACACAAACCTGTCATCAATAAAATTTTAAGAAAAATAACAATAAAAAATGTTCCATGAAAAGTGAGATTTCTCTTGACCCCTTCAGCTTTCAAGAATCATAAAAACTTGGAGTCTGTTGATCTTATGGATCAATAATAATAATTATTTATTTATTATTGATATAATAACAACAACAACATTATTATTAAAAAGAATAATAACAATGATATTATTTATTATTAATACATTTTTGAATGTATTAATGAATTTATGAATCAATTGGATTTTGTTTATGTCATTCCTTTTATATATATTTTTTACATAACAACAATAATGATGATAATAATAATAATAACAACAATAAATAATAAATTAATACTGCTACTTCTACTACCACTAATAATAATAATTATTATTATTATATTAAAAATATTAATATATTAACAATAATAATAAAAATGAAAAGTAAAAAATAACCCAATTGTGTTTTTCTTTCTTTATTTTGTCTGAAAGCATCCCTCGTTATTGTCACTTAAAATAACCGACATTTGTGTTTGTTTATGAGGCAGAAATTAAGAAACATTATTTTATGGTTGAATAAATCTCCGTTTCGGGATCACGTTGGACCGTCTCCTGGACCGGAAGTAGCCAGGCAGTGATCACGTTCTAGCTTTACAGAATCATTCGGGGCCCGATTAAAACGGTTCCGGGCGGGTTCTCCGAACCTTCCCTAACCCTAACCTTGACCCGGCACCGATGCGGGTCGGGTCCCAAATCCTGCTGATCGCCCGGTTCCGTGATTGTTCCGTGCACCCCAGACGTTGCTGTTTTACGATTTTTGAGCCCGAAAAGTCAAGCAAAACAGACAAACTACGAACTGTATGTCCAAAATAAATGCATGTCGTGATAGTAACGGGTACATTTCTCGCTAGAAATATTATCAAAATAAAGATTAGTCCACAAAATATTTTATTCTGAGGGATTTTCCACCAGAAAAAGAGTGGATCTCCGGTGCCGGACAGAAACTCAAAAGTCACGTGATCAGTCACCTGATCCGGAGAAACCTAAACATCCGACCACGTGATCAAAACGAAACCTAAAAGCCGCTCCTGTTGTTTTGAATGGGCTGCAACTGCGTATCATATGCACGCAAAAACCGTGTTTGGCGTATACTATGCACGGTATTCCGAGGGTGCAAAGCCGTGGAATAGGGACGCATTTCACTGAGACTGGGTTGAAGAATACATATGCGGATAAGATCAACTAAAAGCCAGGTTAAAAAGGTGGGTCTTGAGCTTCTTCTTAAAAACCTCTACGGTCTCTGCAGCCCTGAGGTTCTCCGGCAGACTGTTCCAGAGGTGAGGACCATAATGGCAGAACGAGGCCTCACCATATGTTTTGGTCCTCACCTTAGGAACAACTAAGAGGCCAGTGCCAGAGGACCTCAGGGTCCGCGAGGGTTCATACTTTAAAAGCAGGTCACTCAAATAAGAAGGCCCAAGACCATAAAAACATTTATAAACCATTAAAAGAACTTTAAAATCAATCCTGAAACGCACAGGGAGCCAATGCAGCGATTTTAAAACTGGTGCAGTTATATTATATGGAGTTGGAGTGTAGTAAAGTTGAAAGTTATAATGGCATTGTGCTAGCTTTTTTGGATTATTTTGGCATTTATTAAGGTTTTTTGGCTAATTTAGGATTTTTTTTTTTTACGTTTTTTAGGCTAATTTGGCATTTAACTAATATAGCTGACTTAGTTGGCTACTAGCTTCAGGGATTTCAGCCATCAACTTCAGCATTTTTATGTATCAATTTCAGCATCCTCAGCTATTAGCACTCGCATCTTCAGCAGCAAAATTCAGCTTTAGTCAGTTTAAAGCTAATGATGGTAAGATGTGCGCTTTATATTCAGTTTGCGAATGACCCGATTAGTCGACTAATCAGAAAAAATATTTGGTGATTAGTCGAGTATTAAAATACTCGTTAGCGGAAGCCCTACTAGATATCAAGTACTGCCCGGTCAGCCACTGACCGATTTAAAAAACAAACAAACAAAATCCAGTTGCAACTTAATTTTAACTTTAAAACCTCATTGGCTGCCATGTGGTGTGTCAAAATGTGACTGCAGCCTCTAAAATACAAATATCACAACACTGCCATCTGCAAATTTAGCTGTAAAACTTGCCACGCTGTGACTTTATTCTAAACTGAGTGTAAAGTTTCACAGATTTGGAGTTTTTCTTCATTCTCATCTTCAGAAAGATGTCCACCATCAGGTCCCTGGCTGCTGCCAATGTGCTTTCTATTTCCTCAATAGGGTTATCTATTTCCTCCTCCTTTTTTCTACTCTCTTTTTTCTATTTGTAGCTGCTGCTATGAAATTACTGACGAATAAAGGACTATCTTATTTTATCTCATCTTAGACCTGAAGTCAGTCACTCAAACAGAAACATGGACATAAGATGCTTCTATTGCTGGCACACTGGAGCTGTGATGCTGTTCACTTGACTACAAACATGAGTTCAAGTCAACAAGCTGTTAAAGGAAAAGTTAGATAAATTTATCATGTTGTAATCTCACATACTCAACTAAATGTATTAATTTAATTCAAAATAATTGCTGGATTCCCTTTAAAATCAGATTTTCCCAACAAGTCTGTGTATTTATGTATATAAATATGACATTTTCAGATTCTGATTTAATAATACATTATCGTATTGCATGTGGTTTTAGAGCTTTAGTCAAAAAAGTGCATGCATCTCTGGCCTAACCCATCGTGACCTCCGTTAAGCTCCTGATTCACTGACCTCTATAAGTGGTGAGCAGCTGGAACAGCAGATGGAAATCGTGTGTGTGCAGTGAGTCTTACCTGTGACTGGTAGTGAGGCATCTGCTGCACAAGCGGCTGGCTGGTAAACTGCTGTGGGCTGCAGGTGAAGTACTGGGCAGAGTAGGCTTGGCTTGGTGCTACAATCTGGGGTCCCGCTGCTGTTGCTGGGTGCATCATGGTGGGGGTACCAGGCGGGTGGTGCTGATCTGACCTCTGCTGGGCCATGCTAGGTACTAAAAGTTGAAAAAAAACACAATCAGTACATTTGATATCAGCAGTGAGGGCTGAAGAGAACACCTTCAGCTATAAAATACATTATGAATATAAAGAATTAAGCTTGAAATATGAAATTAGGGTATTTTTTTTTATTCATAGCGTTGTGAATCAGGATCAGACAAAAAATGTAGTTTTTTCCCCAATTAACTACTACTGATTTGCAGAAACTATGTCCTTAAAAATAGACTTTTTAAATTAATTAAAAAAAAAAAAAAAAACAAACCTTCATAATCATAATTAAAAGAAGACTGGGAACACTTTGAAAATACATCAATAGATGATGGGAGTGGGTCTTTCAATTTCTGCAGAAAACATTCAGTCCAGATAAGATATTCCTGTTTGAGATTAAAAGATAATAAGATATATAAATATAAAGTTTAAGATGCACATATTTCATGTTGTCCACACTTTAACGAAGAAAATATCAATATCATTGCAGATATAAAATGTTGACTCTTATTACATACGGAGGTCAACTACTTTATTTATTTATTTATTTTTACAGTTTTCTTGTGATAACGGGATCCATTATCTCGCTTTGCTTTGCTGCAGGTTGTAGAAAAATGACCAAAGTATTCTAACGGACTGGATCGGGCTGTTTGGGTCTACTAAAATCTGGGGCTCAGTGAACGCACCACGTGGAGACACTTGTCAGCCCTGCGTTCTGTCATTTAACCTGTCTGCTTGAATTTTTGGAATATAAAGATAGAGGGGAGCTGGAGCATGAAATGGAATTAAGACGTTTGAGGAGCGTAGACCCACTAATATGAAAAAATGGAGTGTTTTCTTTTGCTGTTTTTTGTTAACCGAAAAAATAAAAAGACTAAGTTCCAACATCTCAGAATGGGAAAGGTAAAGACAGACGCCACAGTATATTCTTCATTGCCTCGTCATCACGAGAAAACAGACAAAAAAAAAAAAAAAAGTAAGGCTGGTGCTTGTTATTTATTATCCTGCAAGTCGGAATGATGAGCATTTGTGCTGCTTTTACAGGTTTGGGTTGAGCTGTGGGATGATGGGTAAAATCCTCTGAAAACTCACATCAATGTTATGACAATGAGACTGTGAAATCTGTAGAACCACCACCTTCATCTCCATGCAAAACCACAATCCTGGCTGAATTTTCAGTCTAAAAATTTGATCTTTGAGGCAAGTATGTGCACCTTTTATTTCAGACTCAGGGTGTGTAACGCCAAGAGTCTGGCAATATGACATATGATATGATACGAGTACCAGACAATATTTCACTATTTCTTTACATTTGTAATATTAATGCATTTTCACAAAAGTAAAAAAGTAAAATACATGTTATTTAATGATCAGAACATTAATCACTCCAACTGTATCTCATATACAAGTTGCTTTTACTTAAGCAAATTCATGGAACTTTTCTATTGGTAATTTAGGAAATGTTTAATTGGGAAAAAAAGCAAGACTGAAAGTCATGGTTGCTTTAAAATAATTAAATATTGTCCTGGTAGTAGTTTAAATTGACAAGTATCGCCAAATTAAGTATTCTTACTTAGAGTGAAGAGCTTTTTTTCAGTCAAAGGGATTCAAGAACTCACAAGATGAAACAAACAAAAAAAGGACAAAAAGTGACAAGCGCTCTCACCTTTACCTGGTCTGAAGGGTTTAGACTGGCTGACTGTCATGTGAGGCATCTGAACCTGGTACATGGCTGGAGACTGGAGGAGAAAGGAGTGAAGACAGCAGGTGAAGCCGGACCTCTGAGCAACGATCAACAACAATCATCCCTGGACTTCAAACGGTCTCTTATCATTT
Organism: Oryzias javanicus; assembly: GCA_003999625.1. Classification (NCBI taxonomy): domain Eukaryota; kingdom Metazoa; phylum Chordata; class Actinopteri; order Beloniformes; family Adrianichthyidae; genus Oryzias; species Oryzias javanicus. The sequence goes on from CM012445.1 coordinate 9,065,050, forward strand.
ATGTTCAGATATCTTCACTTATGTTGATGGAATGTAAACATTGGCCCTTAAAAATTGCTTTGCCAGCGAATCCCTCCCCTTAAAAAAATTTAATAACAATAAGTTGTCTTCTTTACTGGGGGAGGGGGCATGCACAGAGTAGAAAAAGTGCATTCGAACCCAAACTCTGCTCATTCCATAACTTCTCAATAACATCATGCAACTAATCACATAAACAACCAGGCTCACATTCATTTTTAGCTTACAACCTTTTCTCTGGTCAACAGAAGAGTGGGAACTAAATGTGGTTTTCAGAGCATCAATTGCAATAAGAAGTTGGCAAACCAACATCTGATGGATATTTAACAAGCAAGCAAAACATTTCAGTGTTGATCGGGGTTCAAAAGAAAAACAGGGGGGAGGTGGTAAAAAGAAAAAATTTAGAAAAATGCACAAACCTTCCATATTATGCTTTTCTAATGGAGCGAGAGAGACAGGAGGAGGGGAGAAAAGGGAAGAAGAACCACTCTTGTTATGTATTGTCTGAATCTGATGTTGGATCACCAAGTTTTTCTTAAAGCAACACATTTCAAAAGTAACAGCTTTCATGAAAAAAAAACAAAGTTGTAATAAATGCTTTGAGAATTCTTAACTTGAGTGTTTCATATTTAGTTGAGTTAAAACATTTTAAAGTACTCTCATGCATCCAAACAAACCTTTGTGAAAGTCAAACTGAGGGAACAGCAATCAATCAGATCATTAGAACATTAGACAGAAGTCACATTGATGAAAACTGGAATTAGTTTTCATGAAACCAGCCTTTCATGCTAGTTCAATGTTATGTTTCTCTGCGTTCAACGGCAGGAAAGCGCCTCCATGTGGATCGTCTCAGAATGCAGGCGAGTCTCACCTGAACTCCAGGACTGACTGGTGTGAGGGGATACATCTGAGGGAAGCAGACTGGCTGCCCGTACACAGTCTGAGGTGGAGGGACCACGATGGAGGGGCTGGGCTGGCCCTGAGGCCGGGGGGGTGTGGGGGTGTTGGCGGGTTTGGGCTAATAAAAGCAGACAGGACACAGAATGAGAAACAGAAATTTCCTCAAGTTCTGCTAAACATTTAAAAGCTCAGATTGTCATCAGACTCATTAGAAACAGCGCTGGAACCTTTTCACAGCTGACCTTGAGCTGACTTTCTCTAAACACCCGTCCAGCACAACATGCTGCTACGTAAAATGAGACAGAAATTGCAGAAATCACAACCAAAAATTGGGATGTATTCAGAATGGAAAAGTCAGTTGGAAAGTTCACTTAATTTGGTCCGGATCCAATTCTGAACAGAGGCAGAACAAATCAACATGCAAGAGAATCTCGTTCTCCTCCTGAACTTTGATAGTTTTCTTATTTGTATCGAGACAACAATAAAAAGGTTGTCTATCATTATCAGTTTCATTTTTTCCCTCCTCAGATTAATGTGGGACAGCAAGTCCTCAAACTTGATCACAGAGAGACTGAAGTACGCTGGAATAAGTGGTCATTCAGATGCAGCTCCTGCTGTAGATGGTGAGCCTCACTGTACTGGGGGAACCTCTGTCATTCAAAGAGACGTGATTACTGATGCTTTAGGAGAACTCTTCAAAATGTCTGAACATCATCATCAGGTCCTTGTGTTTACAAAGAACACATTTCTATGTAGAAGTTAATGATTGAGGTTAAGTGGGATCTGTCTAATTCTTGGTTGTGAGCTGCTGCAGGACGACACTGACCTGAGTGTTGAATCTGGGCTTGAACTCGTTAGCATTCGGGTTCAGAGTTGATTTTCGTACTTGACTGCAGAATAATAAAAAGAACAGAAGTGAAGTTTTCCATTTAGAGTCAGTACAGAAACTTTTTTGGCAATGGAAATTTCCAGCACATTTTGAAGAAAAAAGTTTTATATTGTAGCTTCTAAAGCAGGGGTCAGCAACCTGGGGCATGTCTGCAACAGTTGGCAGGTGGGGTTTGAGAACAATAACAGTTGATCAGTCATCAGTTTGTATTTGGAGAAAAAAAAAATCATGTTTAAGTGACAATCTTTTCTCACAATGAGTTTTTTTTGGCTTCATAAGGAAAAGGTCCATTCATGCAGCGTTGTTACTGTGACCCCTCCCACCTGTATAAATACTGCCATTTTTTTTTTACATCAAAACTTTATTGTTTTACAAAATGTCCAATACTGTGTGCGCCAGTCTTTATAAAAGAGATGATTTAAATGAATGTGTACACGTAAGAGTACGGTGAAATTAAAACATTTTTTGAATTTTTTTTTTTATCTTGTCCTGTCCAACAGCTGAGCAAACAGATGCAGGCTGAGAGCCTCTAGTGTTGGGCAGATTTTACTGTTTTTTTTCCTGTTTAGCATTTCATGCTAAACTTTATTTATATTGATCAGTTTGTATTTTTCTTTTGTTTTGTTGGACTGGACGGAAAAAAAGAAGAGGGAGGTGTATGTGTGTCGCAGAGGTCCCCAAAACCCAAGAGACATGTTTTGAAACTTGCTGGTGAGATTACAGGTAGAGCGTTATGAGCGAGCATCTGTGGATGGAACGTTACCGTGCTGTGGAGTGGGAAAAGCATGAAGCTGATCCGAGAGCTGTTGTACATGTTTATGACTGCAAAGCTCGTTTTTTGGCGTCACAGTGGCTGACATTTATGAAATTAAAGTTCAGTTTGTTGAATAACAACCAATCAAAGTCAGATTAAACCCAGAATTTCTTTCTGTTCTAAAAGGTCAATATAAAATGTGAACAAGATTTTAAATTTATATTACAGCTGATTGCCGCTTTATTACTGTAATTAGAATACTAATGAAAAAGTAAAACCATTTAATTTTACATGCAATAAAAGCACTATAATGTAGCAAAAGATGAATAACCCAAAACACACTTTTTTCATGGTTGTGAAGTTCTTAGAAATATTGATGGTATATTTTTCTGACATTTAATCCTATTGTATGCAGGTAATACCACAAACGCAGTACTTTTTGTTTGAAACAAACAGTTACAATACTATTTCAACTTTGCCCCATTTTCCTTGTGCAACATTGTTATGAAAGAACTTTTTTGAGTTAATGCCAAAATATGCTTAAAAAAGTTATTTGACCTGCCGTTTATATTGGAAATGATTTGTATTTCTTGGTATTAGAGTTTAGATTATGCTTGGTAATGGCACAGGTCTTAAGAGGAAAATTTTAAATTTGCTCTTCATCCATAAGCGTAGCTGACCCCGGCTCTAAAGGAAACTATAAATGTTTTTTTACAGAATGGTATCTAACTTTCCTGTTTGCATTTATCACAGATTATTTCTGACAGACGGGATTCTTCTATACTCACTCTTGCACTGCCTCCTTTTTCTCCTCCTTCTCCTCATGTTTGGATCCACTCAGTGTGGATGTCTGAACTCCTTGGGACGTCACGTCCAGGCCTGTCCTCTTCGGGTCTGCTGCTGCTGAAGGAGATGGAGAGAGCGCAGCAGGGCTATCCGGCTTACTAGTGTTTGAACTTGTTGTGGGGGGGACCGGTGCAGCCTCAGAAGCTGGAGCAGAAATCCCTGCAACATTATCCTCAGCGGTGTCCCACCCCACTGTGGATGCTTTGTCTAGAGGAAGATCTTTCGGCTTGTCAGCTGGATCTCTGACGGGTTTGGTACTCACTTCAAAACTTGAGTCTGAGTTTGAACTAGACTGAAGCTGGATAACACATGAAGAGATTAGTCTCGTCTTCTCAGGAAATGTATTAGTTTTTGTGTCGTGGTGGAAAGATTCTTACCTTAAAATCTACACTAAATTTCTTCAGATTATCTATTTGTTTTCTGTGGTCCGACGGCATGGAAGGTCCTGAAGGCAAAAATACTTATTTAAACTCGAAGTACTAACATCTTTTAACACTAATATTAAAGTGTAACCAATGAAATATGGTTTAAGGTGGCAATGAATGTGTATTCTCATTGAAGAATGATTACAATCAATGGTCTCCAAACCCAGGCCGCTGGTCATTTGATCACAGAGAAACTTACATTTTTACTGTTTTGTTTATTATCTGATTCTGAAGAAGTATATTTTGTAAAATGACCGGAATCTTCCCTCCAAGTATGTCAATGACTCACTCTTGAAGAGTGTTTGTCTCGTATATTTAATACATTCATTACCTTCTTAAACAGGCTGTTCCAGATGAAAATAGAAACTCCAGAGCTAATAAAGTTAACAAAAAAAAACAAACAAATTGACTGAAGTGCCAATGATGAAAGCTTTTATCTTAGAAGAAAAAGAAAGATTTATTTAAACAAACAAAACCAGAAGTCTTGCTATTTTACGCTGCAGTTTTAGCAGATACATTTTTAGTGCTACTATGAATTGTTTTTTAATTTCTACAGCACATTGTGTTCCATGTCCTGATTGCCTGTAGTCTTTGTTATTTAATCTCCCTGTGTTGTATTTCCTGTACAGAATGCATTCAGTTTGCCAAATGTACAAAAATCTTCTTTTGTAAGAAGATATTGGATCTATGATTCTGGACTTATTTCCTATGAAGGTTTGAACTTTTAAACCAGAGAGTTAAGTGTGGAAATGTTCCGTCTGTCTAATAAGAGAATAAAGTTGTGTATCGAAAGGGTTTGACAGCGCATAAACATTTGTAATAAATGTAAAGCGAAGTCTCCTTTGAAGATTTCACCTATTGTTTTTTATTTTTAGAACATAAATCCTGGAATATGTGAGAACACTCCACTCAAAATATGGACTTATTCTAATGTTTCAGAGACTCTCTAAAGTTGAAAACGAGTGGATTCACATTTTTAGAAATTAACAGTTTGTGATGGTTGTCTTGTCTTATTTTGATGGATTTATCCATCACACCTTAAAAGTCAGATGAAAGTTGGAATCCAGTTTTAGAGAGTCGAGAGACAATCACTTTCATAGATTCTACATGAAATTTTGTGCAAAAATAAAGTTAAAACCAGCAGACGTTTACAGAAGATCAACATTTCCCTCAACAGTTAAGGAAAACCAAAAGCTAAAAATCAGACATGAGCTTGAATCTCGACTGGTCCGTGAAAATATTAAACCCATCAGCGGCCTGAAAAAGTTTGGGGACTCTTGATTACAGTGACTGCTTTGACGGCACTGCATGTTAATACGAAAGATTCACAACTGAATCCTCAGAACTTTTTACATACCTTTACAGACTGCTCTATTAATACTAGGTGAACTGTCCAGGGACTTGTTGTCCTTGTTTGCTGACGGTGGTGTCTGTCTCGTCTCCTGGATGCGACATTCTTTAGCTGTATAGAAATATTATTTTTTTTAAGCACAAAAACAGAGAAAGGGTTTGGAATTTTTTATCAAAATATTGGGAAACTTTGAACTTACCGTCTCCTATTGGAGACGTGACCATACTTGGGGTGGGGCTAGTGTTTGTAGGTGAAGAAGCTGATGTCAGCGCTTCAGTCGCTCCCATCTGGGGTGAGGGGAGGGAGGAGGAGCCAGGGGAACTGCCCCAGACTGTTTTGTCGTGGTGACCGAGGGCGGTGAGCTTAGGAAGAGATGAAAAGAAAAATGATTTTGTTGGAAAATCAGAATTCTAGATTCATCTAGAAACCACTATAGTAATCACAGGCTCTAATGCATTTAAGAAATGAGTACTTAAAAAGAAATCAATCAATTACACAAAGATAGAAGTGGGAAAAGTTTGTTAAAAGTCAAGAAAGTTTACTCTATAGCTGTACTAAATCCATGCATGGTGTTTGTTCACCCACGTTTCCTCACAATGTACCCTCTACTTTACTCAAATCTTTCTAATTTCACCTCAATTTCACCTAAGAAAATTTCATTCGGTAAGTGAATGAAGTTAATAGAGTGGCTTTCACTCATCTGGTGGTGTGATGCAACGTTTGATCAGTTAGTGGAGTCGACCCCAACAACACTCCAACTGCTTGACTGCAGCTCCACAGATAAACTGCAGTCATCAGGAGTTTAAGTGAATGTGTTGGTCTGATAAGCTGAATGCAGCTAATCAGAAGTTAACTGATACGCAAACTGATTACTTTATTTTTAAGTCCAAACATTTAAATATATTAAATCTTAATTGATTTACTGGAAAAAAAAACAAGAAAATGTAAAACTATTTTGGTTCATTCTTTAAAAACATTTTAAAAAAAAGCTTATTAAGCAATTAATTTTTATCCAAACCTTATTAAGGAAATTGTGAAATGTACAAAAAATGAAGTATTTTAATTCAGAATATTTACCTCCACTGACTACCGAGGACCAGGTTCCTCCAGAAGAGTTGTTCCTGTTCGGTGGAGCTGTTGGCGCCTCTCCTTGTGAATTGTGGGAAATCAAATCCACTCCAGGGGGGATTCCACCGATCCTAGAGGGCGGCACTCTGTGTGAACGAGGGGTGCGCTGAGATTTCGGAGACATCCTGGGAGGGCCTGCAGATACAGAAAGCACACCTTCATAAGCAAACAGTGATAAGTATAAAAAAATGTTTGATAATTGTAAAATTTCATTTCAATAAGATTAAAATGTAAACCCCACAACCTTAAAAGTAAGTTTCAAAGTCCCTCTTTAAATGGTGAAATAATGTAATGATAAAAAACCAAAACATATTTTAAACCAAAAAGAGAGCAGACACAAAACAGAAAAAAAATGATAACCAATTTGAAAATTGTGCCAGTTTTAAATCTAAATCAGTTTTCACTCACATGATTCAGTATCAAATTGAAGCAAATCAATCTGTTTCCATTGTTGCGTTTGAGTCCATGTTCTCTATTGTATGTATTACATTAGAAGCATCAGGCTCTAAATTATTCATCCCACCTTTCAGTCAGTGCATTACCAGAACTCATTTTCACAGTTCTCATTACAGTTAAAGCTGCACAAGGTCATTAAATCCAAACACTGTCCTGGTACCAGATTACAATTCACCAATTTAGGGACTGAAAGATTTACTTCTGCATACATCATTTCCATTTAAGGTTGTGTCCATTACTTCCTGTATCCTACTAATCTACTACACAGCTTCACTGAAAAAAATCTTTAAAAAGAACTGTTATTATGTAACTTTTTTGAGCTAAAAAAAGGAAAATAAATAACCCTCGAGGTTCCTCCTTAACGTTATTAACATCTTTCAATTACTAGATCCAAAACTGCTTTGAAAACTTTTAAACTGTATAGTTTGAACCAAACCAAAAATATATTCAACTTCTATCGTCACTGTACAGATGTGCAAAAATAATGCATTTACTTTAACATCAATAATAACTAGTTTTAGCTATTTTCACTTGTATATTGGCTGACTGGGTTACTTTTTGATCGTGAGCATTTGCATTTACAGGTGTCTGACATGACACCTTCGCAATGTATGCCTGAAGTACGGTTGAGAACCTAGTGATGGTCACGCAGAGAAATAAAAATAAAATTATGGAAAAATATATTTTTAATATACAAAATTAAGTCAAAACTCATTAAAATGTCCATCTTCATGGGTATTTTCAATCCAGTGACCTGCAAATGCAGAAACAATGCAAACAGCTAAAGAGTTTAAAAAAAAAAAAAAAAAAAAAAAAACTAAAAATGAATATTCAACCATCTAATAGTATATTTCTATTGATAAATATCTCACCGACAGCTTCACAAGGCTGTGCAGTACTGGGTTTTGTGGAATGAAAAATTATCAGTCTGCTTTGCTGCATACAAGGTGAGAAACTGATGACATTGCATTTTGTGATTGAACCTTTGTTAGGCAGAAAGCAAAGAAGCAGCACAACACCTTGATGCACCCACATGCCAAGATGAAACTGCCTAAATGACTGACCAAGGGTCAGCCTTAAGTATTTCCAACTTAATGTAATTTGGCGTTAAGTAAACAAAGATAAACACGTTTTGATTGATCTGTCAAAAAAATCTGACCCCAAATCAGTCTGAGAAAGCAATTTCACCACTTCTGTTTCACATTAGACCTGGGCAAATGTATTATGAAAGTAGTTTTTCGTCATATTTATTCACTTTTGTAACTTCTGTATTATTGTTTTTAGAGTGTGACCAGTTCAACCCCTCAACTTTCATGGAGTCTTTGCCCAGGTCTGCTCCACAATCATGTGGATACCTTCTGAAGACATGCGTTTGGGCAGAGTGGAGGCTGGCGACGTGGGCCCATGGTGAGAAAAGGAGGATGAAGAGGAAGAATAGGAGGGATGGGACGAATGAGAGGAAGGCCTGGAAGGTCGAGAGGGGGGTCTGGAGGGTGGTCTTGTGGGCGTGGTCGCCCGAGGAGGCAGAGAGGAGGGGCCAGACTGGTAACGAGAGGGGGGACGAGAGGAAGGAGACGGACAGGGTGAGGGCCAATGGGATGAACCTAAAAGAGGCAAGGACAAATGATCAAGGATGACAAACTAGTAAAAGTGGAGGCGGAGGAAGAAACAAAAAGGTATAGCAGTCATAGGAAAAGGGAGGGTTGGCTTAACTAAAGCAGAATAACATGAAATGTTCGTTCTTAAACATTAAAGATCTGAAATATTAGCTATTACAAAAACTCTAAGAAAAAAAGGATAGAAAAAAGAACAATGTAAAAAATAAAAGGTGGCCACTTCTATGTCACTCCACAGAAAACATTTAATTAACATCAATTAGTTTCAGAAGCTATTAGTTAAATAGTAACCCCTGAAATGCAAGTTTTGCATTAAACATACCTCCATTGACCACTCTCTGGTCGGTCCCAGAGTTAGGACTGTAGTCGTGGGGTCCCGCTCGAGGAGCTGAGGGTCCAACAGAGCCTTGACCCAAACGAGGAGAGTTCTGACGCCCTGTGCCCCATGACAACGGCTCCCTGTTCCTCTGACCTGGTGGAACATACTTGTTCTCTCTGCGTGTAGACACAAAACAAGAAAACAAAAGAAGAGGTTTTACGATAAATATGACATAATTTTTCTTCACTAATTTATGATCTTGGAGGCGTGGAGATAGCAGTTTTAAAATGACAGCTTTGCAAACTAAGGGTGTAGGGAAAATTGAATTAACGATTTATCGCATTATTTAATTTAGCAATATTCGTATAAATTTAAAATGCTGACAAGATGATATTAAAGTGTCAATGTCTTACATTTCCAACTGAACCTGATAGTTTGAAGCACAGCACACTGAGTCTCTGAACAGCTCTACACCAAATCAAAACAACAAGATCCCATGAGAACCAGCTTGTATTAAATGTTCAGTCAGCCTCGTGCTTTTGTTGTTATGAGACATTACTTCTTCATTTTTACTCGGGACAGGTAACAATTTGAAACTTTGTGCCACGTTGCTGCCAAAATCATATCAAAATGCAGATTTCTGTGCTTCGCACTCTATGATGCGAGCCACAAATTTACTTTAAGTTTGTTATATATAGTTTTACATTTCAGTATTAATACAAGATAACCAAGAGAAATATTACCCTCACACTGAAAAATCTAAAAACAAGAGCACTAGTATAAAACAAATAAACTGTTTTCATATTAATATTCAGAATGTATTTGAAAAAGGATAATTGTATTTACTTGATTTTGAACTATGAACATATGAAACACCATAAATATTTAAAAATAAAATCTTCAGTTCGGACACAAAAGCAAAGAATTTGTAAAATAAAAAGTATTGAAATCAATGAAGAACATGTACATGTTAAAAAATATATATATGAAGAATTTAAAATGACTTCTTCCACCAGCAATTTTGTTCTTAAACAGTCATCTTTTTCAAATGCTACAATTTAATATATTTTGTTTTAGCTTCTTTTCTTTTGTGGTTTACGGTTTGTAAAATATGCTATCAAATGTGGAATATTTTTTGACTTGTTAGACAAGGAGCTGCAGAAATCCTGGCAGCGAAGGAACTCTACGTTACTGTGACTTGCTTCAGTTTCATTTTTTTTAAAAGCACAAATTCTGGGCCTACATGGATTTATGAAAGTGCATGTACACTTTAGATAACAGGCAACAACCTCATAAAGTTCACTTTTAGGAACAGTTCCTACAAAAGTAAAAAAAAAAAAAACTAGTAAAATAAAAAACTATTGTACATTTTTATCTACTGCTGTATTTTAAAGGAATTTGAAGTGTAGAACCGCCCACAAAGCTTTTAATACTAAAATCACCACATGCTATTAGCCCCCAACTGAACCTCAGAGCAGAAATGTGTACATGACGACGCTCTCACCTGCTCAGTGCATGAGACTCTCTGTCCCCTCGCACCACAGCAGTGTACTTTTCCTCCTCAGTGCGCTCGTCGTTCTCCAACGCCACGCGGGCCTTGTATGAGGCACTGGCCTCAATCTCCTCTGCCAGCTGAGCGGCGCGAGCTTCTCTCTTCAGGAACTCTTCAGAATTGTCACGCTCCAAGGGGAGTCTGGGAAACAAGATCAAAAAAGTCAAGAATAGTGCAGAGTTAACATGCATTTCCAGGGCTCCAAGTCTTTGTGTAGATGAAGCAGAAGAGAAATTGAAAAGGAAAGTTACGAGAGCAGAAAACACACTAGAGCTTACGTATATGTGGACAGGCTGCTGTCATACGTGGACAAGACTCCATACTTCTCCTCGTTGTACTTGAACATGTCATTGGGATCCCATCCGTTAGACTGGTTTGAGGAGAGAGCAGAGTTTAACAGAAATGCCTTAATAAATTCCCTAAATTGAACATGTCAAACGTTAGTCAATACTTTGGTTTAAATTACAACTTTATATCTACTACATGGGGGGCATTAACATTTTATAGGCGTGTTTGTGTTCGTTTTCTCACCACATCTGTATCTAGAGACTCCAGGCTGTCAGAATTGTGAGCATCTCCTCCATCCCAGGGCTCCAGATCTTTCTCTTTGTGCTCTCCATTGATCCTTCCAGTGACGGCTGCATCTGTGAAGTTGTCTTAAAAAAAGAAAAGTAAAACAGAATACACACTTTAGACATGCTATCACTGACAGAATAAAGACACGAGAGTGCTGAATTCCTAATAGCAAGTAAAAATTGAACTAATATATTGATATTAAGATATTGATTAAATGAAAAAGACAAAGTCTAATTAATTTGAATAGCTGCTTGAGCTTGGTTCATGGCATCCGGAAATGATTTATCCGAGATAAAATATAAATACATTCTAGTGAGAAGTCGCTGATTTGTTTGTGATTTAAACTAGAAGTTTGCGTGTAGGTAAGAACAGACTTGTTTTATATTGGGTCTCATTGAGTATCTGTACTTGTATAAGTACAATAAATGCTTTAACCAAACAAAGTGCATCTGTAACAGAACCAACTCCAACTATATACCATAAGGAAATCTGACTGCATCTCTGCAGTCATTCTCAGACTGATACTGATGGTCAAGTCTATCATCTAGTTAGGTAGCACGACTAAGAGCAGTACAAGATTAATATAATTAAGATAATTTTCAACTAAAAGACAGGGAAATATGAGCCATTGGAAGATTTTTCATTTGTCTTTTACTAAAAGACAAATGAATGCTGTTCACAATTACAGAATAGACAAAATAAATTACATGTAAGTCAGCTAAAAAAATAAATCCCCTAAAATAAAAGCCATAAAAAAGAAATGTATACATTACCTGTATCAGTGGACACTAGAGCAGATGAGAGAAAAAAAAATAAATGACAGTAAGAAGAGGACCTCCTCCAGTCTTGTTATAAATAAAAAATGAATCAGTTCAGCAAAAATATCTACTTGAGTCAATCATTGTTTAAACAAATACAAAGAGTCATATTAAACTACCTAAAATATGCTTATTTATTCTTTTTATTCTTATGTTTCTGCGGTGCTGGGGCCAGAATTATATTAATTTTTAAGGATTAAGTGCAGTAAAAACTCAATATCATATATCTATTCAAAACAGAAAATGAACAATATATTAGAAATAACTAATGATGGGTGGTTGTTTATTGAAATGTGAAGAAATATTATTATTGTGCTGTACAATTCTAAAACATAAATTACCTTTTCGAGCAAAATTGGGATCGACGTCTTTAAAAGTCACAACTACAACATCCGACGCTTTGAAAATGATGCTTTCTACAATATCTTCTTTCCTGGGGCCGATGCTCGGCTCTGGGCTTTTTCTGTGGGCTGCATCCAACACCAGGTCACACTGTGGGGTAAACAGTCGAGATAAACTACATTATAGAGGACAAACTGGGAAACTGTTTGGTAAAAGATGGGGAAAAAAATTGGTTTTGCATCCAAACTTATAAAAAGAACTTGCTCATGGTGTTAGTTTAAAGACTTATTCCAATGAAAATTGTGTTGTTTTTTTTTTGTTAACATGTTCTTGAAGCAATTTTCTCATAATTTAACAAATTATTCAAATTAAAACTGCATTTCTGGGTATTTCTTTATTCAAATTGCACTGGATGAGGAGCAGATGAAAACCGCATGTTTGAAAAAGATTGGGTTTATGACACAGCAACTGACATGGGTGGGCAAAAGTCTTCAAACTCTCACGAATAGATCCATTAACCTCTTCATAAACCTCGCCTGAGCTGGCATCTAATTCAGAATTGTACGGCTGGATTATCTCCTTTATAGTTCGCCTTTTTTTTTAATGTTAAGCTAACGTTAGCTTGGGCTTGTGAGGTGCTTGTCACTAGTGGGAGAGAATAAACACTAAGGGCTGATGGGAAAATTAGCAGAACTAACCTTCGTGCCAACAGTCCAGACCACAACCCAGAAAAGCATTTCTGATTAACTTCTTGACAAGATGACTTAAAACACAACAAAGGCTTTTTAATTGTCGCTATAAACGGCATACTCATAATTAAAAGACCACTGGGAACGACTTTGCAATTTAGAAAAAAATATAGTTGGAGCTGGACTTTAATAGGTCAGAGCGAATGTGAATGTGAATATTCATTTTATTTTACAATAGAATAAATTAAAAACTAAATGAATACAGTACACAGCGAATACTGGTAAGTCTGATTATTAACCAACATTAAAACTTGTCCAGTCTCCAAATGTTTGCTGGCCTTCATCACAAAAAGTCACTACATGCAATTCTAATAAATTTAGGCTTTTAAGTTTTGTTTTGTTTTGTTTTATTCAATTAATTTGAGAAATTTGTTCAAATCAAACCACTTTTTATTTGCTTAAAGCACATATTTATGACAAACACTAGTTTACACCATTCACTCATAAACCAATAAACTGTTATTAGTGTTCCCTTGCTATGTATATTGTCTCAATTCAGTTTTACATGTTTTTTAAACAATGCACTGTGTTATTTGTCCTGATTGGCTGTTGACCTTGTCAATCAATCTCCGTGCGGTATCTGCTGTACAGAATGTGCTCTTGTTCTCAATTTTACATTAATTTTTTTTAAATCGCCAGCAGATCTTTGTTTTCATTTAATAACACTGGACCTATTTTCCTGCAAAGGTTTGAGCTAATAAAAGTGTGTAAAAGTGTGTAATGAGGAGTTTTACAGGCTTAAAACACAGTTTATCCTCGTTTGAGGATTTAACCTATCGTGGGTTATTTTTAGAACGAAATTCCTGCAATAACACTGTGCACTTTAGCTGAAGGAAACCAGAGTGCACGTATCCTGCGTTAGGGTTGTTATTCTAAAAAGGTAACAAAAATCCTCGTAGGTTGCCTGTCCTGAATCATTTGGGTTTCTTTTATATTAGAAGTCCCAGAGTCAAACCTTAGAAACATTCCACTAATATCTGATCCCCCATCATAATAATGGGCACAGTGCAGTCAGAATGGTAACATTTTACCACAATCAGCCAAACTCATCTGACTGCCAACTATAAATACAAGCATGATTTGTAAATCTGGAAAAGATTTTTTTCCACTGCTTTACAATTCAGTGGCAGTTTAACATTAAACTCTATTTGATATCGCAATGGTTTCTGGAATCATTGTATGTGTTCAGTCAGAGAAAACTATCCCACTGTATCATTATTTTTCCTCGTTTGACTTTTGCTTATTTCCATGATTAAGTTTGGATCTGGTCATCTATGCAATCTGGAAAGAATTACTGAAACAAAAAACACAGAGTAGCGCGGAGGCTCAGATCAAATCTGAGCTTCTATTGTTTTGAAAATCTATTTTCCTCAACTCAGATTTGACCTTGAAACATCTTGTCTCTTCAACAGGCTGTACAAAAACATGGTTCATCAAGCCACCTGGATTACTCTTTAACCCACAGCTCAATTTATTTTTTTTATTTGGTTTGCAAACTTTTTTGTTAGCAGTAATGCAGTGCATCCTAAACAGTAGTTTTTAATGGAAAAACTTCTGGCATCTCACAAAACATTTTATCAAGAGATAAGTTAACAGTCAGATTTTACCCACATATTTCATATTTTTAAATTATGGCATTGACCTTCATAAACATAAACTTAATCTAAGTAACAACAGATGATTAACTTATGCTGCAATGTTAAACATGGACACGTTTCTTCAAAAAATAAGTCCACTCCTTATAGTTCAAACATTTAAAAGAAACCAACTAAATTCAGAATGTTTTACACGTCCTGCAGCGTCTATATTTTATTAAAAATGTAGAGAAGGGCCTTTCTTTTTGTCTAGTGATAAACTGTAAAAGGAAAAGCACAAAAGTTGGAAATGGTTGGAATATCAATTGGAAAAATTTGGATTGGTCAAACAGTTGCATAATAGAAAGAAATGATGGGAAACATTGTTGTAGAGTCTCAGTATTCCCCTACCCTCTGAGCATTCTTTGCAGTGTTGACTCACAGTCTAACAAAACATTTCAATATTTTTGCAAATGTGAATGTCCAGTTTAGACAAAATGCTGTTATAAAACTCTATGGATTGTTACTGTTTTTGTTGCCTGAAACAAAAATTGTCATTTTTTTAAGCAAATAATTTTTAGGCTATGTCTGAATTCCCTCCCTACTTCTTAACTCATAAAAAACTAAAGTGCGAAACTTTCTAGCGCCCTGGATTTTAGAAGCAATATGGATACTATCCTTTTTTCACAAAAATTGCTCAAACACAATGCATTATGGTCTTTATTCTGCAATCTAGTGAGCATGAATGAACAATGTTTTTTTGCAGAAACTTCTGGAAAATTTCTAGGGCTCTAGATTTGCAATTGTAAATTTAGATTCAGAATTATAAAATAGCAAAAACCCTATCTATAGTGCACTATGTAGTGAGTAGTGACAGAATTCTGACACAATCTTAGTTTCTTTTTGATGAGCTGCCATCTTTATTGTCATAACACACCTAAGCCTTACAGAGGCAGAGACATACTTAAGAATAATAAACATAAAATATTTAAAGAAAAGTGTGTTTCTAGCAGTCTTATGTTTAGGTTCATGCTCAACTGAATGAGCCGACGTTTATCATTGATGTGGTAAAATTGTTTATTTTAACAAGATATTTACAGATATCAAAAATGTTTGACCTTAAAAAGGCTCACACATATTTTATTGAAAAATAATGACAAAAAAATCCTACACCAGTTTCAAAGTTGTTATTGGGTATGTGCAGAGTACAATTATTTCATTATTTTTCCTGTTCTTTACTCACCTCTGGACCGTATGTCTTAAATACGCCTTCGTATACCGAACCATTTTTTACCTCCAGCTCACACTTCGTCCCCTGTAAAAAGCAGTCCTGTTAATTAGTCTATGCAGTAGCCTTTAATTCAATCAATTTAATCATTATAAACATAAAAGCAACTTCAAATGGGATGTCAGTTACAAAGCAGACAAAAAAAGAACCAATCTCATCTTTGTTTATGTAATCAACCGTTACCTTACAAACATTCCTTGCTTAATAGGGTGTAGCCCTTCTAAAAACACAGTATGTGCAAAATGTGAGGTTATTTTCTTTTTACAATATGTTTGACTCATGCTTCATGATTAGGAACTTCTATTGCCCATCAAACGTAAATATATATTTAAAAAAAAAGCAGATATTGTAATTAAATCAGGATAAAGTCAACATACCACCACTGATGTCAGAACGTGGACCATCCTCATATTTGCATATACGCCACTGAAAATGACCTAAAAAACAAGAAAATGCACAAATAATCAGATGATTACAAATAAAAATAGAATAGTAGATCATATCATGTCAGTGTGTTATATTGCAGAAAACATCAGTTTACGTGAGAATAAAGCACAACAAATGCCTTAATTAGCTTTTGTGACCACTCTCGCCTACCTTTGAAACTTTTTTAAATCAATTTATTTAAAACACTTGCAGGTAATAAAGATTTATATGTGCAGGTTAATTAAAATAATATATTAAAATGATTTATTTAGTGCGTTAAGAATTGATGGTTACTTACAGCTGCAGGACCTTTACCACTGTGTCTTCCCCTGAGAAATAAAAAGTATTGCTTACAAGCTTTTCATTTACATTTGATGCATTCTTCAATAAACATTGCATGCTCTGACAGGATAATTGGACGGACCAGCTCTCTATCGCAATAAAAGAACGCGTTTCCGTGCGTTTAATGTGAAAGAAAATTCCATCGTTGACACAAATGTTCCATTTCAATCTGAAAAAACAATTTCAGGGTGGGCCATTTCTGAACCGCCGTGGTTGCAGAACGCGTGAGGTGAAAGAGGCGTTTAAATGCACACTTTTACATGCACAATCAATGACGTGACTTCAAAATCCGTGCAAAGCCAGAAAAAGTGACTTTTATTTCGAAACATTACTGGACACAGCAGTTAGGCCTCTCGCTAGCCGAACTGCAAAACGTTTCACCTGATGACCAGCATGACGCAAGGCCCGCATTTCACTCTCTGACACGTTCAAATTTTACCACTTAACATGCATGTCATCTCTTCAAACTAAAACAATCAAAAGTGATTATGTGTGTGTACTGAATACGTGTCACAGATACGTGAAGTACAACTTATTTTACTGCAAGTTTCGATATTACAGACCTGCCCAGATTCTGTCTTCCACCGCCGCTTCCCCCGGCACCGGAGGCGGCCCCACCAGCGGCGTTACCACCGCCTGGCTTACTGCGATTTCCACCGGTCTTCAATGACATAGTGATCCCATAAAAAACAAAGTCTTAAAATGACAACTTTTAGACGCAAATTTCCTCGGTGACAGCTTGCCAACGTGCTAGCAGGCTAATGTCAACGTGAATGCTATGCTAAGACGCTTGCTAGCTGGTGCACAGTTGCTCCTCCAAATTAGCAATCTGTACAAATCTTTTTAAAATAGGAAAAAAATATGTTTTAAACAGAAGACGCGCTCCTACAATTTCCCCAAAATATGCTATACCACTTGTCAATTTTTTTTACGAAACCCTAATAAAGGAAAATATATATATGTATTTTCTAAATACGCTCACAGCTAGCTTGGGCTCTTTCCGTTGCTAACAGTGAAAAGACCAAAACAGTCTGAGAGGGACAAAAACCGGCGGAGGGATATAGGAAAGGCGTAACGGCTTATAACATATTAGTTTTAATCATTTATAAATACGCATTTGACCGCATTCATTCAACTAGACATTCATATATATTTTTTCCAATTAAAAAAACAATATAAACATAAAAGTGTCAGTTGTTCTTTTAATTTACACCTGCAGCTTGGTACTATTTTCAGGAAGTTCATTTATTTTACATGGATGTTTTATGGGATCCACGTGAGCCGGCGACCACACTACACACGATGGTTACATGCTGTCACTTTCTGACGTCTTTATGGAAACAAACAAAAACACAAATGCTTTCATTTAGGATACATGCGTTCCAGTTCCTCGCGACCTTGGAAAAAACAAAGTGATGGATGGGTAATAATTATAATTACTATTTTAAACAAATTTCAAAGTTTTCTTTTCATTATCATAGTGTGAAAAAATAGTTTATTTTTTCTTTACCGCTTGTTTCTTTAGTTTAATTTAATTTTTTGTGTTTTATTGTGCATTATTTATATATATATATATATATATATATATATATATATATATATATATATATATATATATATATATATATATATATATATATATATATATATATATATATATATATATATATTATATATATATATTATATATTAATTTATCATTGCTTTTGATTATTTTTATTCTATTTTTTCATTCAAGTAGTTTACTTATGAGGATTCTCCTCACCAGAGACAAGCCTGCTTGGTCTTTATGATTGTTTCTGTGGTTAGGGGCCCTTTGCTGCAGCTCTGAATGAGGTGTAGATCCTAGCATGACCCAGGTTTCTGTTGTGACAGCTGATGGACGTATTAAGCCTTAAGAATTTATTTTTTTTTTTGCTCATTTTATATATATATATATATATATATATATATATATATATATATATATATATATATATATATATATATATATATATATATATATATATATATATCCCTTTTTCATATCTATTCTGATTTAAAGAGAACCCTAGAGGTCAGGGTAAATGTTTTTTTGCAAAGTGAGGCTTGTGTGTACTTTGTCTTTAACAGCCTATGTTTTTAATACTGTACGTAGAGCACATTTTGTTCTTTGGCATTTGAAGTCTTTTGTTAATAAAGTTTGATTCCCGTTTCTTAAATAAGATTACCGTACCCTAATCCTTATACAGCAATTGTTTCCTATACCATGAGTAGTTTTTAACCATTATTTATCAATTAACAGAAAGACGTATTTTAAACAACAAAAATGTATCATAAATGAAAACTAAACAGACTGGCAACCAAAGAAGCACAAAAAAGAAAAAAAATACACCACATAGTGCAGGTGGAGAGTAATTATTTTGCAGTCTTAGTAAGTATTTTGCAGTCTTTTTCTAATTTTAGCATTTCTTAACTAGACAAAAGCTAATGCCTTAAACTATTAGAAAATTAAATACAACTAAAAAAGGGAGTTTTTCAAAACAATAATTAATTACTCTTGTGAACAGACATTGATAATTTTAGTAGGAGTTTTTGAAGTAGCAACAAAAATACATATAAACAAAAAGTTCAATCAAATTTTTACATGCTTTTCTTTTTTAAACGTGTTTATATAATTTTTAATAATCCAAATTTGTTCATAGGTAAGTGTTTGGAGCAACTATCAATAATGTTGACTAAATTGAAAGATGAATTTAATATTTTAAATAAAGTAAAAAATCTTGTTGCTTCTTCTGCTTTTGCGGGTTATCTTGAAATTATGTTGCAATGTTATTGTAATACACAAAAAGCGTTAGAAATAAATGAAACTACTGTAATAATGCATGGAAATCCAATCTGCATTAAAAGTGAATGACTTTAAAGACCGACAGGCTGTCGTTTCAAAAGTAAATAAATAAATAAACAAAACTTAAGCGTAAAGTCTCGTGGAAAACAACACAAAAATCTTTTTTCTTGCTAGATAAACTACATTATGAAGTTTCTTGAATTAACAGTAATCTGTGCTGGTTTTTGATCAGGCGTTCTGCACGGACAGCTACTGCGTCGTACCGACTCGGTTTGTATATTTCTCTGACGAGTAGCTTTGGGATTAGCAAAATAGAGCAGAGATGCAGGTATCATCGTGGTCAACAATGAAAACGCACTTTGTCAGCCTATGTTGTCATTGATCCCCGCCATTTTATGGTCTTTGCGATCATGTCTTACCAAAGACAGTTATCCTATGTCGCTTGAAAACTAACTTGTCAGAGTTAGCTAGCTAACATTTGGAGCTCGGCAGCATAAGACGCTGTTGGGAACGCCGTGTGCCCGTTGTGTCAGATCAGTGTTGATCTGCTTGAGAACGGAGGGTTTTCTGATACCATCTTCGGCTGGAATTAGCTCTCTCAAACGTGTTTTATTGTTATGTGTACGACTTCTTTGTTAGCAACCAAGCTTGCCGGCGTCAAGCTCAGTTTCAGTGACTTCGCAACCTTTCTCCGACTAAAAATACCGTTTCGGGTCCCGTGGTCCGTAGTGGGGGCTAGCCCGCGTTAGAATTCAGCTTTCCCTGTTTGGACTTTGACGCTCTTCATGGTCACTACGGTTAACGCGAGACGACTGGAAGAGCAAGTCGGACCCAGAGGTTGTGATCCGAGCTGGCCTGATCACACGTCACCCCGCAGCGGCCGTGGGGCTTCGGGTTTCGGAGGGGACCCCATTCAGCTGTGGCTGATCCGTGCTGTTATGGCCTTGTCTTGTCCCCAGTAGTGCTATAACAAGCCTTGGTCCAGCCCAGGGTCACAAGGCCAAAGCTTTGGAAAGGTCTTGGAATAACGACTTGTTTCTACCCATTGAGTTCATCTGACAGAGCAGCATGTCAGAAGACGCAGACAAATTCATCAAGGTAAGGAAAAAAGTCATTTATTGACATTTCTTTTAGTTACTGAAGAGTTAGTGTGACGTTATTCAAATTTAAATGTAATTGTATTTGCTTTAACAGTTTTATTCTAATGTATTTACTTTAAAATGTTGCATAAAATACATGGCACAGATGCCATCATAAAAATATACCTGTCCTGTAGACAGTTGTCTTTCCTAATCTAAGTTTATAGATTTCAAAAGCTTTTAAGGTCACTAATTACAAGAAATTAACTTTTCTGTTTTGCTTAAAAACTAAAATTCACAAAGTAAATTGAATGTTTAACCAAAACAATAGATGTGGCTTAAAGTCCAGTCATTTGTGTTTACACTAAACAGATAGAATTGTTAGGAATTTGGTGCGACAATGTCATCAGGGATTATCCTGTATTCATTTAATTTAAAAAAAAAAAGAGAAAAAAAAAATAGCAATATATTTCATAATAATATTTCATGATCAAATTTGGAACAAAATGTGAAGTTGGGTTGCATTAAATGCCCTTTAAAATTCCAAAAACATTACTATAGTAGACGGCAGTGCTTAACCTGTCTCAGGTATTTTATGGTAGCCGAGGTGTGTTTGTCTACAGGTAATTTATGTTTGGGCTGACACTATTGTGAAACTATTCGCCCGATAAGGGATGTTTAGCCATTGCTAAACCTAGTGATAACTGGGTAGTAAGAACTGCGTCACACTCTTAATCTGAATGCAAACAACTCTTGTTGAAGACCCACTCTGATGAAAATCATGTGTTTGGTGTTTTTAACATTTTAGTGTCATTTTTCTGATGATGGACAACATATATAAGACAAATATTTTTATTTATTTATTTATTTATTTTATTTTTTTTTATATAGTATGTCATTATTAAAATCATTGTGAATCAGGAGCAGACAAAAAAAAGTATTTTGAAAAAGATAGAATTTGATACATAGAAAATATGCCTAGCTGGCCACAAGCTCCTAGCTTAAAAATTCTGATGCATCCACTTGTAGACCACTAGATGTATGAATGTCTTTGTTTTCCTCCTCTGGGCTGCCATCTGACTCAAAGCACTACGCCTCAATATTTCTGATATTGCTCAACAATTTTGTCATGCTAATCATTGCTTTAAGTGGGCCGGTACTCAGTACCAGTACCTCTAAAAATTTTTAGGAGTACTGTCACTTCTCCACACTAGATGTACCGACACGAGTACTCAACTCGAAAAAACTTTAATTATTAATTGCAATTTTTTTAAGAAAAGGAAGTAATAATCAAAGTCAAAATCTAGATTATTCTATTTACGCATACAAGAAACAAGAACTTATTAATCAATATTTACATTAAAGATTTCCTACATTTTATGTTTCAAATTCCATAAAAGAGAGTCCTTCCACTTCTTGATGCCACTTAAAGCCTGCCGCTAATGCTAGCATGAGGGTGTGAGGGGCTGTAAACTAGAGGGAGAGCATGTAAACAAATGGATGATGGGAAGTAGGGGCAGGCTTACCCCAAACCAACAGTCCCACTCGAAACTCGGAAGCGAATTTGTAATGAACTATTGTCACTCTGCAGAAACTGTCCTGGAAAACAGGCTTTTTTTTCCTTTTGATTGAAAAGACCCCTGGGAATGGTTTAAAAGTAGATCAAAATATAATCAGAGTGGGGATTTATTATACTTATTTAATGTTAAAACCCTTCATTATGATTTATAGCGTTTTAGTTGATGTTGTGGGTGCTGAATGACCATTTTCTGTATAACGGATCACTTCTCTAGCTCCCCAAAACTTTGACTTTTACTGCTTTTCAATAGATCACAAAGCAGACATTTTTTTACACTTATAATAAAATAGTACATAAATACACTTTTAATTTGGTTCTCCAGGTGTACGGGCATTTTTAATAACTTTCTA
Source organism: Oryzias javanicus (assembly GCA_003999625.1). Taxonomy (NCBI): domain Eukaryota; kingdom Metazoa; phylum Chordata; class Actinopteri; order Beloniformes; family Adrianichthyidae; genus Oryzias; species Oryzias javanicus. The sequence goes on from CM012445.1 coordinate 9,087,254, forward strand.
TCCCGTTTCCATTTTAAACAGGAGTCATCCATCCTGGATGAATACAACATAAACTGGACACAGAAGTTGGGAGCTGGAATCAGTGGCCCCGTCAGGTGAGTGAGGAACATTTTCTTTAGTCTTAAAACAACTCAATTTAACTGTTTCAAGAGATGTTTTCTTTGAAAAATGACCAGAACAAGTAATCCTGTGTTGTTGTTTTTTCCTTTTGTTCATGGAAATGAGTTCTCTCTCTGTTGCTTATACTGTATTTATGTTGCAGAATATATGAATAGAAAAGTGTCTTTTCTGAGTCAGCAGAATCCTTGTGTTCTGTGATATGGCTCAGAACATCCCCAGTGATACCCCATGATATTATTAAACAGATGGTTAAATGATGCAGTCCATCCCAGCGCCTGCAGTGCACGATTAAATCACTGGAGTGAAGGCTGCTGCAGAGCTGATGTTAAAGCTGGTTTTGATCGTGTGTTTACTGGTTCAATTTATGTACAATTTTTTAGTTCTTTTTTATTAATGCAATCTAAACAGACTGGATTATACAAAGAAGTAAACTAGACCACCAGTAATGCATTTAACCCTCAGTCTTTGATATTTTTTTTTTGCCAAATTAGGTTTTGATGTCCTAAATACCCTAAAAACTCAGACATTTGTAAGTAGAGTCTCGAACACAAGAAAACTGCATCACAGTTGAACATTTTTAGCTATGATTTGTAGTCCTTTCAAGCCAGACTTGCTGATTTCAGCTGGAAAACCCCCATAATAAATCAATACCTGCCACCACTTTGTTTTTGCTCCTTCAGCATTTTGAAGCAGTCAGAAAGAGGCAACAACATATTTCAGACTCGGGCTTCAGCAGCAGGCGGAAGGAGGATGGAGAAATCCTTCATCCTCTTTACAAAACTTAAAATCTAGCATTTTTTTCCTTTTTTTAAAAAAAGTATGATCTCACTCAATCTGAGTCTTCTTTTAATGGAAAAATGTAGCTTGTGCTGTTTTAAATTTCCTTCAAAACATTCCTCTTTCTGCTTGTCTATGATTCATTAGGTAGGTGTATCTACTCAGTCCACTGAACAGAATGTCTGTTTTGGTGAGACTTTAATAGAATAATTTGAGTTTAAGGGGCCAGCGGGAGCTTCTGTATATGTTAACAGTTGAACTATGGAGGAAAAAGTGATGAAGAAGTGAACCCTGTCCTAGGAAGCCTAAACTGGTATTTTGTTAAAATTAATTTGCAATTAAAAGTTTGGATGTCTAAATGGCCACTATTGTGCGTTCTTAAGTTTTTACTGCCACATTTGAGGAAAATGACTAAAAATTAACACCTCATCCTTAACTAGAGAGGTGGATTAGCCTTTTGTTGTTGTTTTTTTTTTTCTCACGAAATTGGACTTTGGGGCCAAATCAGCCCACCAAGCCTCTGCTGCTGTGTTTAATACGGAAAAGGTGTAAATTTTCCCAAGTAGATGCTTATTATTTTAGCTGAACCTGCTCATAAATCTGTATTTCTAGCAAATGCTTAAAGTTTAGGGGAACTTTTTTGTTTTTAAAAAAAAAAAGTTTAAAGGAAAAAAATAAAATATCTTCTATCTCTATCTTTCCTGCATTGAATCAAAGTAATTTCTGAGGGTATATCATAAGGTTTACATTGTCCTCACTAACTTTTAATTGATTTAGTTGAACTAAATTAGTTAGTTTTACTTAAGACTACTGGAATCAGAAAGAGAAGCTGGAGCTTCAGATGAAACATTTGTGAACCCTGTAAGAATATTTCTAATAAAAAAATTATGCTGCCAACTTCACAAAACTAGTTAAGTTGTAAGATATGGTGCCTATTTTGTTATGTGACGTACAGTTAGAATAATCTACAGAAACTATTTGTTTAAAAAGAAAAGTGCAGTTTAGCTGATAATAAACATCTCCCATCAAACATTCTTTTTCAACATGTAATACAAGTCTCATATATCAAACTCTTTTCATTACACACTAAACTATACTAACACTGTATATTAGAAGTACCTTCATAGACGAATCGTCAACAAATCAAGTTTCAAGTTTTAAATTAAGTTTTCTTTCGAGATTAATTCTTCCTCAACAAAACTGTCAGGTGTGTTTTTGTCTGGGCAAAAATAAACTGCTTTTACTGCTGCTTCCTTTTAATTATCCTGATCGTCAGAGACAACATACAAAAACACACAACGTAAATATTTGAGCAAATCCAGGAAGTATTGGCATTACTCCTTAGCAATACAACACTTAGGAATTTCACAAAGTTGAATGATGAGGCAACCAACCTTGCTTTGTGCTGAGAGCGAGATTTTCTCTTCCTAAAGAATCTATACTTGCATAGTTCCTTAAAAGACCCCTCTGGGTTAGTGGAGGGGGGTAAATATTGCCACATCATACTAAAAATGTTAATGAACTTTGATTTTGATTGTTGGAACACAATTATATTAGATGTATAACAATATCAGGAGTGTTAAAACAATGCTTTTTCCTCATGTCTGTAACAGGATTTTTCCCCAAATAAGAATATTTTTCTAAGTGTGTCTGTATTTCACATTTTATAATATTCTTATTAAGGATACATTTGTGGTTTAAGCTCTAAAAGTGCAGTCCATCTCTGTGTTTATGGTTGTGTATTTTATAAACAGACATGATTTCATTCTTCAGATCAGGATTTAAATTTAATGAGGTAATGAAGACAAAAATCCTGAAGAGACTTCAAAAACAACCTTTTAAAGTCTATACTCAGCTTTGTGGCTGATAAACTTTCTGGTTGTTGCGTTGCCCAATGCATTGCTGCCTCTTTTGTTCTTCTTTTCTAGAGTTTGTGTGAAGAAGTCAACTCAGGAACGCCTGGCGCTGAAGATCCTCATTGATCGCCCCAAAGCCAGAAATGAGGTTAGAGAAGTCTCTATTCTATTAATTATTTATATTTGTTCTTAGTTGGATCTATAAACTTTCACTCTTCATTCATCACAATTTTTCATTCATTAATAGTGAGTCATTTTCTGTAGTAATTGAGAATTAACAAATTTACAGTGCTAATCTGTAGGAGCAAAGCAGATTATTCCCACTGTAAAATATTTCAGGCAGCTTTTATGTTTTTTGATTATGTTTTAATAACTATACTTTAAAAAGTGTTGGCTCTTAAACTGCAAATGAGATAGTGTGTGTAGATGTACAATTGTAATTCTAAGTTTGCATATCCTGGAAAAAAAATTATTTTCTTGGTCATTTTTCATATAATATGAATCATAACACAAATACATTTATTGTTAGAAAAATTCTGTTTACCCCTTTTTAATTATGATAACAGAAACTTCCAAACATTTTTCTGAAAACGTGCCCAAAAGCTGATACAGAATGGTTTGAATGGCGGCTAAAGGTAACCATCCTCACCTGTGACTCATTTGCCTGTATTCAAATGTGTGTGCACAAAGGATCTTGGAGGTTCTGGGGTCCCAACAGATCCTTGCATCCTTTATCCAGTGCTGCACTGACATTTCTGGAACCAGAGTCATGGGGACAGCTAGAAATTGGTCAAAAATCTATGGGAAAAGGTAACTTGAACTATACAAAACAGGAAAGGAAATTAAGAAGATATCCAAGGAGCTGAGAATCCCAATCAGCAGTGTTCAAACTTTGATCTAGAAGTAGAAAGTGAGGAGTTCTGTTGTAATCAAACCAGTCACAACAATTTCTGCCACAACTACCAGCGTATGTCAACTTATGAGGACAATTGTATATGACTCTCGTCCTTATTAAAGCTAGAATTTCTCAACAATAAAGGGTGAAATGGTCTTTTCAGATCAAATCGTCGTCTATAGTGAGTTTTACTTAAACAGAACAGAAAAGTAAATGTGCTGCTGTGTCTTTAGTTGTGTAATTGTTTTCCGAACAGGTACGTCTTCATATGATGTGTGCCAACCACCCAAACATAGTGCAGATCTTGGATGTTTATGCCAACAGTGTCCAGTTCCCGCATGAATCCAGCCCCAGGTAAAAAGCTCTTGTTTGGGGAAATCATTTGTAACTCTTTTTTTAATGTTTTCTAGATATCTCGTCAAAGTTTTAAGTAGCTCTGAATACGTTTTTGAAAGATCAGTCAGAATGACTGTGCAAATGTAGCAGTTAACCTTCCAGATATTTTGTTTCAAGAGTTTAAGCCGTCAACTGTGAGTCCTGTTAAGTAAATTTTTCCCTTTTTGTGTTGATCTTTGCAGTACTGGTTGCTTTTCTGAAAACATTCATTTCTATTTTCGATTGATTAAAAATAATCCAAACCACACTCTAAACACAGCTGACAGTGAAAAATATGGACATCTAGCGTGGGTACATGACCTGCAGGACTTTTTTTTGGTTTTTAACTCTGTAGATGTCTGTATTTATTCGAAATTTTTCATTATTGAACTCAAAATTTACTGAAAAGAAGCTAAAGAGTGAAAGAATTGAATTGTTTGAACCTCTCCAGTAAGGCCATTAAGATTCTAAAAGTTACAGGTCAATCAAAACATTCACTTTTGTTAATAACTTTGTGACAAAAATAAAAATTACATAAATTAAAACTCCAATCTAGTAAAGTTGTTATAGATAACAAAAGTAGCCAGAATGGAAAAATTTTGTTTTTAATAATCTTCATTCTGGAAGTCTAATTCTAGTTCTAGTTCATATTCTTCTTGACTTTGCTGATATTGACTTTTTTTTTTTTTTTTAATAAACTAATACTTTTATTTTCTTGTTTTTTAGAGCAAGGCTCCTGATTGTTATGGAAATGATGGAGGGTGGTGAGCTCTTCCACAGAATCAGTCAACACAGGCACTTTACTGAGAAGATGGCGAGTCAGGTCACCAAACAGGTGCCTAAAGACACACACATCATAGCTTTTAGAGTTTGTTGTAAAACAAGTTTAAGGCACAACAATTCCTGGTTGCTTCTTTTGCATACAAAAACCTCTCTGCTTTGATCAGCCCGCTCACATGGTGAAATAAAAGAATGAATGCATTCTAAGATTTGTTCCAGTTTGACTTTGTTTTTTTCCTCCCCTACAGATTAGTCAGGCATTAGCACATTGTCACTCCCTAAATATTGCACATCGTGATCTGAAGCCAGAAAACCTGCTCTTCAAGGATAACTCTTTAGTAAGTTTCTGGATTTACTCTGTTATAAATGCATGTAAATACTGAAGAGTTCCAAGTATACAAGCACTGTCACTATAAAGACTCCTGCATGCACTTTAAGGGTTACTACTATAATATTTTGATCTATTTCAAAAGATTTCCCAGTGGTTATTTAATTATGATTTTGCCATTTTTATTCAAATTCACAACAATTTGAACAAAGAAATATTCAAAAATTCAATTTTTAGCTTTATTTTCTTTATATATGTCCGCCATTGTCAGAATAATTCCAGAAGAACATTTTAAAACACCAAAATCAATTTCCATCACAGCATGTTCACAAGATTTCAGGTCTTCACTCAGGATGTGTAAGAATTCCCTCACTACTCCCAACCCCTAAAAGTACAGACGTAAGAAAATATTGATTAAATGAAATATTACAAAACTTTGTTTTGCGATACTTGTATCAATATAAAATGCTGCCAACGTTATATTTAATTAATTATGTACGAACAAACCTGTAGTTCAGCGTCTTACGTTTATTTTCCACTTCCTAAATTACTTAAAGAAAAGCGCCATAAAAGCAACTTGTATGAGATAGAGTTCCAGTGCTCAGCGTTCTGATCATTAAAAAAAATTTATTAAAAATGTAATGTACAATTTTATTTCTATTAAAGGGGAATACATATTTAGATACAGTTTTAATTAAGTTATAATACAATTTAGACACATCATCACTACTTTTCTTATTTATTAATTTAAATGCTAAATATGATTTCTCCAATTTGTTGAAGAAAAAAAATGTATTAACATTTTACAAAGACTGAAAACTTTTATTTTATAAAAAAAACTTATTTAAATAGATTTTGTTGAATGTCAAAGCATTTAAACAATACATTGTAGTCTCTATTTTATTATTGAGTGAGAATGTATGCACAGTAGTTTTCCCAAAGACTTCTGAGAAATTTTCACTGGATTTAAAATAAAAATTGTAGATTTGGACGACCTAACACAATGCTGAACATATAACGAGTAATGTGGGAATTTATGCAGAGCCTCACTGTTCGTTCATCTGGTAGAAGTAGTAAAAATTCCTACATTGTAGTTGCTGCCACTGGTTAAATCTTACTTTATGGCACTAACACCAGAGTAGGGATCTGTGTGAACTTCTCATGTTGTCAAATAATGTTTTCGTGCTGATTTTACTTTGATATTTTTCATGAAGTTTGGTTTGGTTTCTCTCTGTAGGACGCTCCTGTGAAGTTGTGTGACTTTGGCTTTGCCAAAATTGATCAAGGAGACTTGATGACCCCTCAGTTTACCCCTTACTACGTAGCACCTCAGGTACAAAATAAGTCAAGATGTCAATCTTTTTTTTTTATTTTTTATTTTAGAGGAGCTCTAATTTTCTGGGGTTTTTTTCCAGGTACTTGAGGCTCAAAGAAGACACCAGAAAGAAAAGTCTGGAATTATACCTACCTCGCCAACTCCCTATACATATAACAAAGTAAGGCTGGAGCCAGAAATGAGTTGTTCTAAGTGCAGAAATGAATTAAAAGTGCTGTGAGGTCATGTTGTGCTCAACTAATGTCTCCATGAATATTTGTGGGCTCCCTGCAGAGCTGTGACTTGTGGTCTCTGGGTGTGATTATCTACATCATGCTGTGCGGCTATCCACCGTTCTACTCCAAGCATCATAGTCGCACCATCCCAAAAGACATGAGGAAGAAGATAATGACGGGCAGCTTCGACTTTCCTGAGGATGAGTGGAGCCAGATCTCTGAGATGGCTAAGGACATTGTACGCAAGTACGTTTATTTTTGTTTTCCTGCGTTCCCAAGCTATGGAGGAGTATTAGGGCCCGTTTGGAATTTTTTTTTAATTACTTTAAATCTCAGAAAATTTACGAGAAAAAAACTTTTAAATGTTAAATTACAGGAATAAAGTTGTACATTTATGACTTACAAAGTCATAGGCTAATTTTTTTTTTTTTTTTACTTTTTTCTCCTAAATTTACATGTTTTAAAGTAATAAATGTACAAGAAAAAAGTTGTAAATTTACAAAAAGAAAAAACCTAAATTTACAAAAAGAAGTCATAAATTTTGGAGAAAAAAGTCATTACTGCTAAATTATGAGAATAAAGTTGTTAATGTTAAATTATGAGATATATTTATGAATAATTTATGACTTTTTTCTCACAATTTAAGTCGTACATTTATTACTAAACATAGCAAATTAATAAGAAGAAAAAGTTGTAAATTTACAAGAAAAAAAGTGGAAACTGCTAAATTTTGAGAATAAAATCATATATTTATGATTTTAAGAGTTTTATTCAGCTAAATTTATTACTTTTTCTGGTAAATTAATATTTTCTACAGTCGTAAATATACAACTTTAAATCTCATAAATTTACTAGAAAAAATCTTAAATTTATGAAAAAGTGGTCAATTTTAAATTAGGAGATTAAAGTCGTATATTTATGACTTAAAAGGTCATTGGCTAAATTCATCACTTCTTTTCTCATCAATCTGCATGTTTTAAAGTAGTAAATGTATTACTTTAAATCTTGCAATATTACTTTTTTTATTTTTGGTGGCCCTAATCCTCTGTGGAACCAAGCAGATGCTCTTCAGTTAAATCATGTTTCTCATTTTTATTACTGTTTTTTTCTCTGTTCCCTTTAGGCTGTTGAAGGTGAAACCAGAAGAGAGGCTCACTATTGAGGAGGTTTTAGCTCATCCATGGCTCAACTGCACCGAAGCTTTGGACAATGTGCTGCCATCTGCGCAGATGATGATGGACAAGGTCAGCTTTCTTTTGTTCACCTCACCCAAAAAAACTTTTATTTATTTTTTATTTTTTTTAAATTTTGGATGAAAGAGTGTTTTGTTTTTATTCAGCCAACTCTCATCACCACTAACCTAATGTTGACATCATGTGACACCTGTTTTGTTCCTCTGCATGTAACGGTCGTCTCTGGTTTCCAGGCGGTGGTCGCTGGAATCCAGCAGGCCCACGCGGAGCAGCTGGCCAACATGAGAATCCAGGACCTGAACGTCAGCTTGAAGCCCCTGAATTCTGTCAACAATCCAATCCTCAGGAAGCGGAAATTGCTCGGGTGCTGCCACCTTTCTTACCTTCATGCTTCTTCTGTACTTAGAAGTCTTAGTATAGTAGTAATTTTATGTATTTTGTTTTTATTGGCTGTGTTGCAGACCCAAACCCAGTGACAGCTTCTTCATTCACGACCCAGAGAACGGAGACGAAGACTCCAACGTAGCGCTGGAAAAATTACGAGACGTCATTGCACAGTGCATTCTACCACAAGCCGGTCAGTCATATTCTGCACGCTTTGTGCTGCCACACATGAGAAATGTAAACAGTTTTTATTAGATGAAGGCGTCTTTTGTAGTTTTTTTTTGTCTAATATAAGAAAATAACATTTCTGAAAATAAAAACAACAAAGCTTTATGTCAAGAAAAATAGTAAACTCCCAAAGAAGGATAACAAAATACAAGTCAGTTGCAAGTGAACATGTCTGCTTTTCCAGGAGAGAACAAGGATGAAAAGCTGAATGAGGTGATGTTTGAAGCCTGGAGATTCAACAGAGACTGCAAGCTGTTGAGAGACAGCCTGCAGGGCCTCAGCTGGAACGGTCAGTAGTTATACTTTGATCCTAAAAACACATTTTTTTCTTATTGTTGCATGCAGAAACTTATGGGGCAATTTTTCAAACAAATCCTACAAAGTTTCTCAGCGGTCCATGTTGTTGGTTTCTGTGGTTACTTTTGCATCAATCATTGTGTTGCTGAAGTTGTGTTTCTCCTCAGAAGACTTTTATTCTGAAACAAAGAGGACTTAAAGATCGACTCCAATTTGATCCTTTGTAAAAGCGTTCCTATAAATATAAATATCCTACCTAACTATTTGCTTTCGTCTGACGTCACGTTAAAAGGGTCTATTGTTAATGAACATTGTATTTTTGTATGTGAACGCGACACAGACAGACCAATCAGCTTAAAGCACTGAGCAACCCTGCCCCCCTTCTCTTCCTTAATGTTCAGAACTCTGAAGAGGGAGCTTGTGGCCCACCCACCGTATTTTCTTAAACATTATTTTTTCATCTCTTGATCCACAACAACTAAAAAAAACAATATTCAGAAATACAATTTTAAGTTTAATTTTCTATCATTAGAGAAATGCCACAAAAAAAATTACAATTTTCATTGGAGTGGGTCTTTAAATGCAGATTCTGGAAAAGCAAGCTCTTCCCTAAAGCCACTACAAAAATTCCTCCCTGATTTTCCAAACTGAGAGAGATCAGAACAAAGAACCGAGTATGTGTTTGACCATCAGTGTTTTCCTTGCAGGACGGGCCTTTTCTGATAAAGTTGACCGTTTGAAGTTGGCTGAAATTGTCAAACAGGCCATTGAAGAGAAGACAAACCTTCAAGAATCTCACTAAAAAACGAAGAAGAAGCTGTCTTTCTATCCCCTTCTCTTTTTATATTGTTTGTTATGATCCTTTTTTATCTCATATCTGTACAAAGGCTTTTTTTATGTCAAAATGATGCGCTATTCTCTTTTTTTTTCTCTTTCATAAACTCACTTGCAAGACATGTTGATCTATCGCAAGAGCTATTGTACAGCTGTAGATACATTTCAGAGGACTTGTTGGTACTTTGATTTTTTTAAAAGGACAGTTGCAGAGAACAATGAAAAAATATATATATTTTCATTTTTCAAAAAAAAAAAAAAAAAAGAAAAACCCTAAGGAAATCTGTGAAAGAAATTATTTTTGGGGAGGGAATTTTTATTAGCTGCTTATATTCAATGTCATTTGTTTTATCTTGATACTTTCATGATGTGTTGTTTTATTTTAATCATCCTACTAGTTTTATTTATTGAAAGGAAATTCCAATCTTTTATACATGTCATATAGTTGGTAGTGTGCTCTACAGTTTAGAGAAGCTGTCTATATTATGACTTTGTTCTTCCGCACATTTGGTCCTCATATCTTTTTTTTTTTTTTTTTTTTGTGCGATTGTTTCCCGGCATTTTTTAAATTGAGATGTCGACGAGGAGGGAATGCAAAAAGATCACCTTGTTACAATCACTTGTTTTAACCCATTCAAATCTTAGGTGCTTCTGAAATGCCCCACTTAAAAAAAATCTCCAGTTTTCTGTGGAAAAAAAAATAAAAATTATGTATTTTTACCAGGCTAGAAAGGTAAAAGCATGCAAATGAGTCTCCCTTTATAGAAAAAAAGATGCATGCGTTGATTGCATCTGGTCATTTTCATGGGTTAAAGCTTATAAAAAAAAAAAGACCTAAATGAACATATCAAAGCCAGGTATAAATTTTATACGGCTTATTTTGTTTCTATGTTTGGCAAAAAAAAGAAGGCTGACAATCTCTTTTTCAGAGCTTCCAGTTGTCAGTTGAGGGTGTTGCAGGATGTGGTTGAAGATCTAAAGAAAACTTGATTCTCAAAGCATATGAGGTTCGTGCCTAGCAAATAAAAACCAAGTGAATTTTCTCACATGCTTGTTAATGTCTTTTTAAATTCCTTCCATGAGTTTGAAATGCCTCAAATTCAGTCTTTGGTGAGCCGTGAAACTTGCACCGTCGGAGCTGCTTTTGCGTAAAGTTGCTGGAATTCAGATCAGAAATTACGCTTTCTGTCAGATACTTGAGTTAAACGGATAAACTGAAATCTGATGTTGGGTTTGCTTGAAAAGGTCTGGATTTCCATCTTGAAGACTTGACGTGAACTTTTTGAATATGTATCCAGAATGTGTGCAGCCTTCTGCCAGTGTTACTGTTGAAAGACATTCCCCGCTTCATTTCAGTGGGCTTTTCCCCACACCTGGAACTTTAGTTAAAGCACTGACTGGTCACACCTTTCATTTTATTCATATCTGAGTTTATTTCTGCAAGTTTTTTTAGTTTACTGAACAGCAGTTGGATGAGTTTCTGATTTACTCTTTCTCCTCTGCAGCTCTGATGCTTTAAATCTCCTTCTTCCCTTTATGAAACGCTGCATCTCTCTTTTATAGCAGGAAATGTTCCACTTTGATATTGTGACCTTTTGCGAGGCGAAATGCTGCAAACATTGGCCTAACATCACTGCTGTCCAGTGAAATCTCTCTTTTATTGGGATCGTTGATAAACTTGAAGGGTTATTTTAAACTGGCCTGCAGGAAAAAAAAAAAAAGAAGTCTTCCTTCGTGTGTTCATATTTCCAGTTTGGTGTAAAAGTGAGAAACGTTTCATTACAAATGTAGCTCAGAGAGAGCATTTTTGACTCCTAAAAGCTCAAAGACGACCACAGCTTGTGTTTGAAAGGCCTTTATTTTTGGTGAGCTCTTGCGCACTGATGTGCCTTGTACGAAGGGCAGCGTTTGGATTCTTTTATTGTTCTTATTAACAGAAGTGGATCATGGGAAGGTGACTAAAGTCAATCAGATTAGAGGAAAGAAGGGCAGTGATCATTTCTCATTCCACAACTCGCTACAGAGTTGAAGTTTGTTCAGATTCGCACTCATGACTACAGAGTCCCTAAAAGGACATTGAAGTAAACACAAAAAAAGCGCACCGGATAGTAACCAGATTCATTGATATCCTTTGCGCGGCAGGTAAAACATTGTCCGGTGTGTGCATGGTAATACAGTATCTGATACGCACCGGTTACTTGTATGTTTTTTTCCTTTTCTTTCTTCGATGTCCCTTTAAGGTCTCTGTAGACAACACACCATTTTCCCTTTTTTTGAATTTTATTTTTGAAAGATGTCAATGCCAAAAAGTTTTGAACAGTTTTTTTTTTTTTTTTTTTAAGTTTGTGCCACAACTTTCTTGGCTGGAACACAAAAAAAAAATGCAGTTAGCAGATCTTGCAAAAGCTAACTATGGCATTTAAACCTTTTTTCCATTTAAAAATGAATGTAATATCTGCTTATGTTTATGACCAACCTTATGTTACAACTATAGCAGCAGGATAAAATCCCTAAACTCTATTTGAATCCACAAAAAGCAGTATTTAATTAAAGCCAATCAGTGCGAATGTGTGGACAGAACTATTTAGCTTACTATCCAGAAGCTCATAACTTTGGGCTTCTTTGTGTTTTTATTTCTCCATAAAATTGACCCAACTATATATTGAAGTATTATTAAAAACATCTAATGATGATCTATCCACCTGCTGCTTTCTGCTCCACATTTGAACTAAAAGGCACATTTGTGAAAAGCTGAAATCCGTTTCTTATTTTGAGCAGCTACTGCTGATTTTTTTTCACTTGTCAGTAGCATCCTCTTGGAGGTTTTTTGTAGCAATCCTCATTTTGAATGAAAATCTGCCCATTCTTTTTAAACATCTCATTAAAACAGGCAGTAGTTTTTTATTTCCTTTGGGAACTTGCACTCTGATGAAGAACAAACTGTTGTAACTGCGATGACACGTCGATTCCACAATGAGGGAATAATTAAATTTATTTTCCTGACTGGCTGTATCTTCTGTTTCCTCATGCATTTGTGCCCCGTCTGCCTTCTCAGAATGTCTTCAACATGCTGACTTTGTAATAAAATACAATAAAATTTCAGCATTGAAAGAACATGGGCTTCATGTTGTCATTTTTTTATAAGCCAAAATCAGAAGTAAAAAAATTAGTAAAAATGCAGCTATTTCAGTCAATTTTAAAATCTTTATTGAATCTACAAATCTAGGAATAATCCAACAAAAAAAACAAATTTGCAAATATTTTAAAGCATTTTAATTAGGTGGAAATCAGACGGATAATTAAACCTTATGAAGCTGATCAATATAAAGTTATTGTCATGAGGTCTGTAGTAGCAGTGAAGGCACTATTTTTTTTTTGCAAGTGGATAAGTTGTTAACCATAATACAAAACAAAAGGTGACACTTCTGTCACACATGACTGTCTATGCACACTTTGACCACAAAAGCAATCTATGCACATCACTAATTAAAGAGACAGGAAGTTAACCCAATTACAAGCCTCCGCTTCAGGAAGTAAAGCTTTACAACTTGACAAACCAGATCTATTTTTATTTTCAAGGACACTTTTATTCCATTCATATAAACAAATTGCATGTTTACAATTTGTCTTGATATCTTTGGTCACTTTTCCCTTTCTGTACATATTTTCTCTTCACAGCGCATTTCTCCCAATATTCCAAGAACCTTCTCCTTTCCCGATAGGTTCTCCACAAACACTCGGCAAATTAAACTGAGGAAATCGTTGCTTTGAAATTCCCACTCAGACGGAGGGTTGAATGTTTGAAAAAAGTTACCAAACTACAATGGAGTTAAAGCAACAGAAACAACCGTTTTGGTCTTAAATAGAGCTTTCACATTCAGGTAGTGACATCTGCAAAATTAATGGAAGGCACTTGAAAATGTTGGAGATGCCGGACATCAGCTTCACATTCAAGACTCACACTTCTAACAGCGTTTTTGAGCGTTCTGGTGTTGAAATGAGAGAGTTAAAGCTGATGACTCAGCTAAACATTTCTTTGTTCCAATTATCTCATCTATTGTAAATTCATTGTTATAATTATTTTTTTTTCACAATGGATGATGCATGAAATTTCTGTATTTCATGATACACGCATGATATGCAGAATTCATAGATGTTTCGTTATTTGTCGATGTGCGCAGATGTTTGAGGGTTTCAGCCAACAGGTCTTTACATGAATTTGGCTGAGATTTATGCAGTTTATGTGCATTTTAGGTAGTTTATTACCAAATATTCTGTAATCATGACATAATTGTGCATGATTTTTGCAAGATTCATACATAGATTTGTGGCTTTCCATGGCCGCTCCATATGTATTTCCAATAACTCATATACCACGCAGAGATTAAAATTACATAATTGAGGCACAAATCACTAATGAATTGCATATAAACAGCTCAGTGATCATGCAGAGTTCATGCACGACTCGCGTATTGTGTGATGGGTGTATTGTCGGAGCGGAGCGGTCAGCTCTCTCATCAATCTCTCTCAGACGCAACTATGTTGGGCCTCTGATCTCCCCAGCTGCGGCTCCTCTGCTGTGGCGGGGGGTCATCCCGGTGGGCTGCCACGACTGGCGCCTAGCAGCCATATTAGAACTCTTTAAGTTCCAAGTCACCGGTGGGTGCTGACGCAGTGGAATTTCTGCCCAGTGCTCTGAATATCAAACGTTCAATAAAGCGCAGGTTTACGTGTTATTTTCATGGTTCATTAGTACTTCTTCTGTGGTTTTAACAGGGTTCATTTGTGATGCATCTGTGAAAATTTAAAGAAAAAAAAGACCAAAACTTTTCCCACAAATATTCACACATGACCAAATTTCATCTGTGCAGTATGCATAAAAAGTACATAGTGGCTGTGTGATATGGAGCTGTTGCCTGCAACTTCTGAATTCTGACACATCACTCATTTAGAAAGAACAATGTCTTGGCCAGGGGACCACAAATGAAAACTAGCCTTTTGGCTAAACCTTGCTTTTTTAAAACCATGTTTCTTCCTGTTTTATCATGCATTTTTCTTTTAAACTGCACTGTCCTCTTTTAAATAAATACATTTAATGAATCACAACTCTTCAACAGTTTACAATCCCAATCAGCCAATTCTGAAACGGGGAAAAGCGGCTTTACACCGCCACTTTCCAACACGTCAGAATCTGTTGAATTATGTTAATTGCGTAAATACTTTAATCCTGCAGTGTTGCATATCAGTGCAAATCTGCTTTTCTCCACTTCTGATGGAATCATGTTAATTTCACCAACAGTCGAAGAGCTAAGGAAATCGAAAGAATGTAAAGACTAAAGCTCCGGTGTAAAACAGTTGATCGAATTTTATACGTCACAAATATGATCTTATTCAAAAGGACATTTTTATGTCATTCATCATCCAAAAAAATGAACATGTTAAAAACACAATATTCATTGGAGAGGGTCTTTTTTTTTTTCTTGATGACATTTCTGAATAAAAAACAGACAAGAAGGGGATTTTTCAGCTATTCACTCATTTTTTTGTAGATGAGGTGCCATTTGTTGACCCAGAGTGGAGCAATTTGATCATTTCTATAAATTGTAGCTTTCCCACCCCCTCAAAAATCGGAAATTTGCAGACAACAATCTTCCTCTTAAACTAACAGAAAACAGAGAACATGCCCTTCATTAAACGGTGGTGAGCGTGTATAAAAGGCTCCACCCTGGAGTCTGCTTCACTTACTGCTTCCCTGCTTCCTTTTGAGGAGTGACGCACACTGGGCGTTGGTGGCCATGTCCAGAGCCAGTTTATTCTCATTGTTCCTGATGTCCGTCCTTGCATCTGAAACAAAGATATACAGCCGCTTGAACCCAAGAGAAGCACAGCTACAACTATAAAACTGTACCAGTGTGAGGAATTTTCTGGTTATCTTTATTTAAATCACAAAAACGAACAGATTAGAAAAAAAAAAAAAAGACTCACCTTTGTTGAGCAGCATTTCCACAATGTCAGAGTAACCCTTCCAGGCTGCAGCATGCAACGGAGTGTCCCCAAGTTTATTCTGAAACATAAAAGCACTTTCACGTTTGACTAGCGCTCAAACTCCCAAAATGTTTGCATTAAAGTAATTTCATTTAATTTCTTAAAAGTGTTCAATGGCAGCTGAAAACAAAAAGATTTATTGTTTTACGAGTTGGAAAGAAAATACTGATACTTCTGCTTCCTGAAAGAGCTCTTATCTTAGTCCAAAAGTCGTATTTCCCATTGTGGAACAAATAAAGGTCTTCTTATTTGTACTCTTAAATAACACAATAGCATCTAATACTTCCACAAACTACTAACTTTGTTCCCAAAACCTGCAAATCACTGCAGCTTGGTTAGTTCAAAATGTCAAAATGAGGCAATAACATTTTGTTATTGTAATGAGACGGTAAATATTTCTGTAGGAAACTATAAGTAATAGTTCAATTTTTTTTTACTTCATGTTAGCTTTGTTTATCGAGCTTAGTAATTTAGCTAATTATATGTTGTAAAAAAAAAAAAGCCATGTATAACAATATCTTGAAATACTTTCATGTTTTTAATTGAGAAGATCGGATACAAAAGAGTTTAGCTGGTTGTGAATATAGAACAAGAGTCACATTGGGTTCAAATGTCAAAACCAGGAGAAGAAGAACCTAAAATGCTGGAAACTGCTAGGTGGCATAAACTAAAACAGAACCTTTGGAGAAACAAAAAAAAGAGGAAAAACAATGTAGAACTGAAAACCAGACACTTCTATACACACAGGACAATTACCAGAAGAGAAGACGCTGTGGATGATTAACCTGAACCTGAAGTGACTGACAGAGGATGGAACATGACTAGAAACACCACGGAGAAACCAAATGAACATTAAAATCCACATAGCAACAACATCATAGTATTCAATATGAATAATACCAACATTCTGGGGATGGAAGTTGCAGGGAAACTGTGTTTAAAATATTCCCATCTGTATTAAACTTGATCCTTAATGTTTGAAGACAAAATAAAGAGCTTCAAGTCTTTTATTGCTCTCAATGATTTATGATAAAGTCAATGAACTCATGTTGACAATTTATTTTTATTAAAAAATGACAATTGTATCACTTTAACCTAGGCCTCATAGCTGAGTAGCTATTCATGATTTCTTTTTGTCTGTGACATCGTTTCTTTTTATTTCCAGTGTTTTTTGTATTTACAACATTTCTTTTTTATCTGTAACAATTTCTTTTTATTTGCAACATTGCTTCTTTTTTTTGCAGTATGTCTGCAACATCATTTATTTTTATTTGTAACATTTTTATATATGCAGTATCAGGAGGAACTTCAGCTTACAGGCTGTTATAACCCCTGACAGAAAAAAAATACTTGTTGGCCAACAGCCTTTAGGCTAACATGATTTCACTGCATTTCTAGCTACCATAGAAACATCTGCGGTTGCTGTAAAACTATGGCTGAGCTAACCAAACTGCTGACAATGATGGAAAAAATGCCATCAGTCTCTCTTATTTATAGTGGTTTCAAGAGAACGTTGATATTCTAGTGAGAAGGAAAAAAACTGCTGATGAAGTCCGATGGGGTTCCTCTTAAACATTCTCTCATCAAACTCCACCCAATATGCTCTCTGACTGCAATAAAATCACATATAGCAAGAGACAGATCTGCTCAATTCAGATTAGGAAAAAAAAAAAAAAAAAAAAGCAAAATTTGGTTTAGCTAGCATGCTTTTTTTTCTGCATGGCAGCTCACTTAGGGTGGTTCCCCGATCTTTCTCTTTCCAGGTTAACAGACTCACCATTCTTACAAGAGGAAATATAGATTTCCTGGGAAAACAGCTAATTTTTCCAGAACTTTTAAAGGGCTGTCTGAAATCCCACTAAAAAGCTTGTAAAATAAGCAAATGTTCTTTTTTTTTTAATTTATCACCTATAAAGTCAAAAAGTATAAATTATAAACTCTAGTATAATTTTAATAAATGTCACATAAAGTTGCTATTAAAAATATCTGTTCAGGTTAACTAATGTACTTTAAAAATAAGACACTTGTGAACACTGGAGGCTAATACCACATGTATCAAGAGTTTTTATCTCAATAATATTCATGTTTAAAAAAAAAAACATTTTTTTTAACATTTTCCTTAAGTATGACTGGGCAAATTTATTTTTTTTCTTAACATGTGTGCAATCATCCTAAACACCTTAACTTCCTTTTTGTCTTAGGATGTATTCAGCCAAGAAAAGTTTATTTCGTCTGGACCGAGTCCACTTCATTTAGTCTGAATCGAGTCCTGAACTTTGTGTTTGGTCTGTTTTCAGAATGCTTTAAACAAGACTTTTCTGTTTATAACAAACTTTGTTAAAAAAAAAAAAAAAAAAACAAATGACTAACTATCTCTTCAGTTCAGGGCGAGGCCAGGCAAAGAAAGGAAGAAATCAGAGGTGCAATCCCTTGTCAGGATAGTTCACTTATTCAAATTTAATATTTTGTTAACCAATTTTGAGCGCTTGTATCAACGTCAGATACAACACTTTACTGCTACTTTGTTCTGGCAAGACGACGACTATGAAAGTAAGCTGATAAGCGTTATGACGTGGGGGAAACTGTGTGAGAAGCAATGAGTTTAAAGTTGGTTTATTGAGCCTCCATTCAACTGATCAAATTTCAATGAGTTGCTGAGTCTCATTGTTGCTCTGTTTACATCCAATAATGCCCAGTTACGGTGGCCGTTTTGGTCCAGTTTTCTGTTTCAAGCGCAGAGCCTTTTCATACTGAGGAAAATCACTGCAAACCAGAGCTCAGTCCGAATGAAAACGAATCCAGAACACCTCTAAACATGGGTCTAAGAGCGGTTCCTGGTACTGGACCAGGGCTCGTTTGTATTCAGACTGAAAATTTGTTCCAAATCATCAACAGAAGCAAATTGGTTTACTTCACCCAAATGTGTCAAGTCTGAATACACCCTTAGTGAACTAATGAACACCTGTCTCCATCACTGACTGTATAAGAACTGGACAGAGTGACCCCCTCCCTCCTTGCGTTCCAAATAGGGCATACATGCTGGTTCCAAAAACCAAAATCCCATAGACTTCTATTGAGAAATAAACAGCTATTACTTTGTTTTCTATTTGCTCGAGTATCCATTCTTGCTCTAATATATTTTTTGCTAATCCTCATTTTCTTTCAGATTAATTTTTGTAGTGCACAATACTCAAGTTATAAACAGACCAATGAGACGCCTCAATAAGAGTAGGTGGTCTCCTTTCAACTGGTA
Organism: Oryzias javanicus; assembly: GCA_003999625.1. Taxonomy (NCBI): domain Eukaryota; kingdom Metazoa; phylum Chordata; class Actinopteri; order Beloniformes; family Adrianichthyidae; genus Oryzias; species Oryzias javanicus. The sequence continues at coordinate 9,106,170 of CM012445.1, forward strand.
GGGGTGGGGAATTCCAACAAGCTCACTCCTGATTGGTGAGTGCGGTTGCCATAGAAACAATGCCTCGGGCGACTTGGAGTAATTGTTGCATACTGATGACTTCTGGTTCCGACATGGCAACATTCATATGGTGAGAAAAAGGTGACTGAATTTATTTGGTTGGAGCCAGAAGCAAGTCATTTTCTATGGGTGGCGTCACACCCACTCAGTCCAGTTCTCATATACAGTCGGTGGTCTCCCAAGAGTGTAGGGGGTTAATGACCAGGATGATTTTGATTCTTCTGAACTGTCATCATATGAAACACAACTGCTGCTGCTTCCTATTTATAAGACTAGAATAAACCCAATTGTTGCTGCAAACGCTGCACAGATGAATGACACCCGCTGCATGTTTGTGAATCTAACCTGCTGGTTGAGCTCCACGTTGGACTGGCTTAGCAACACCTCCACCACATCTGACAAAATAGAGAAAAATAGAACAAACATGATGGCACTTGCTATAAAAACAATCAAGCAGGAACAATGAAAGCCTGAGGTAAACTTCCTGTTTTCTGAGCTTGATTTCTCATACGAATCGAGTTGGTCGCGGTGTGTTCAACTGCATTCACTATTGTACAGGAAGGTTCCAGAAGGAGCTTCCAGGTGTCTTCAGTGTTACCTTTATGTCCCCCGTGGCATCCCCAGTAGAGAGCAGTGTTTCCAGCCTTATCCAGTCCGTTAATTCCAACCTTGTTGTCAACACATTCTCTCAGCCAGCTGAGATTACCTAAAAAACACACACACAAAAATAGGAACAAAAATGATTTTCACATAATTTTGAGACGCGCAAAAATCTGTGATTACAGCAAATTTTTAAACAAAAACATTTTTTTAAATAAATGTAGCTAATCTTACCTCTTTTAGCTGCTTCATGCATTGGATTATCAATAGACTCTGCCTGTTCCGCCACTAATGGATAAGAAAGCATCGTTCATCTTCATTCTTCTCTACTACTTCATGACCTCCATTAATGAAAGTTTTTACTCACCATAATTACTTGGAATTAGCCCCGTCCTTCCTCTGCATGTTCCCTTCCACCAATTACTGTCACTCTGCAATTAAAAACCAGAGTTAGTGAATTGTTTAGGCATTAAAATGGAAATGTGGGGAAGTCAGAGAAGCTGAAGAAAAGCAGCAAAAATACCTGGCTGAGGGTAGAAACATTTAACACAAAGGAGAAGGGACAAACTGAGAGAAAAAGAGTTTAAAGAAGCAGAGAAAACTGGAAAAATACACAAAACTGCAGCTCAATCGAATACTTCACTCACTGTGTCAGAGATGTACAAGATGTCACCTTCTTCAAAGTACAACTCGTCTGGCTGAAAATGGGAAACAGTTAATGCATTTATAGAGTACATGTTATTATAGGATTAGTGACATGATTTAGGGAGGATGTTAAAAACAAATATGCTGCACATTTAATGGTAAATATCTGTCTTTTTAACTGGTTTAGCAGCTAACTTTGAAAGAATTTTGAGAATATTTTATACATTTGTGGGAACATTTATAACATTTTAGATTAATTTGGAAAATATATAAAACTTTCATGACCATCAGATGTTTTTTTTTTTTATTTCTACAAATATAATCCATTTTTATGTAGTTAGAATGCAAATATTCTTACTGTTCTGGGATCAAAGTTGTACAAGGCTCTGAAAACCTTGACTTGGCCTAGAAAAAAAAACAGCACAATCAATGTTAGTTATATTTGTGTTGCTGCTTGCAGAAAAGCATTAAATGATGTTTGAGCATAAAAATAGCCCCTGCTACCTCCTCACAGCCTCACATACCAACAGCTTAGTTTCAGTCAGATTTGATCTGATTTGCAGCTGCCCTGCAAGCACTGAGTGTGGTCCAATGAGAGAGGTGCTGCTCCTTTGTGGCCGTGACAACATACGTCACTGCGTATATGATGTGCAGTCATTGTCGGACACCAGGAGCCCTCTGGGTCTGTGAACCTGCGGCTGGAATGCTACCGGAGCAGTTGTGGCTTTTTTTCATGGTGACCCCATAAATGCTTGAAAAGGCATTTTTGCTTCTTGCAGGGCGCCAGACTAGATATATATAACATAAATGTGCAGTTTTAACAAAACAGTCACTGGTTACCCATGTCTGTTTTAACCACAAACCATATTGTGCCACTTAAAAAAAAAAAAAATCAATTAGAGTTCTATCATTTTGACTGGCAGTTAGAAATCTTGAAATCAAGATTGCACACAGCAATTAAGCAATGCTGACTAACTTTATAAAAAGAAAAACTGAACCTCAAATAGATGCAAATCACATGACCTGAGGGTGTGCCTCCCTTCTGCTGCTGCACAGGCTCTCTTTTTTTGCAGGGTAAAATACTGCACCAGTGTCTCTGATTGAGAGTGGTTTGGTGCTGCACAAGGCCTGGTCTGTGCAGCAAACATGTCAGCTCTGCAGGCCCGGTCATGCTGATCAAAACACACACATGCCTGTTCTAACTGCACAAGGTTCCTGCAGCAATTCAAATTCTGGACAGGTAAAAGACATTAAAGAATTCATAGCTTCCAAAGATTAAAAAAAAGGAGCTCAAAGTATAATTTATTCTTACTTTTTTTTTATCTCATCAGGAGCTAACCGTCAAACACAAATCTACACATTTCCCATGAAATTGCCTGTGGATTTGTAGTAAATTAAAGACTAATTACAGTGTTCCCAGTGGTCTTAATTATGATGATGCCACTTTTAGATCTAGTCATCTACAGTGCATCAGAAAAGAGCGGAGCAGGGAGCTTGTGTCTCACCCCAGCACATTTTCTATGTTACAAAAACGATATTTTTCAAACTGCATTTTTGTTTTCTGCTCGTGATTTACTGCAATTCGAATAAAATACTTAAAAATGAAATTTCAAATCTTCCTTTTGAGTGATTTGAAGTGTTATAGCTTGTTAGCATGTTCTTTATGCCAGTTTTCTTAATAATTGTTGCAATAATTTACTACTATGTTTTATGAAGCTAAAGATACAGCAACATGTGATGCTATGTTCACACGGGGTTCTGAAACATGTTCAAGTGACCACTTCTAATGTAAAGTCTTTGTAAACAAGAAAACGTGTGCGATTCGAGTTTCTGTTTTCAAAACTCTCGCTCACTCGTTGCTACCCAAATCATTTTCAGACTGAAATGTGCAGCAATTGAATGTGCATTAAAAGTTAAACTAGTTGAACTTTGTCCAATCAGGATTTGATTGTAATGTCTGGGTAGCGCCCTTTTCAATACATAGAAGTGCCGGCCGTTTGAAAATTGATCATGGAGTAGAAATTAATAATTGTGGTTTGCGTCCCGCCAGAAATATGCGACACCAAAAGTCTTTCATATATATCGGAATAGAGCTGTGAAAGACAAGCTTTGCACGGCTTGGTATTACGGTAGTAAAGCCTGCATATTTTCAGCCTGTGTTTATTCTGTAATGATTTGCATCAAATTTTCTCGTTTCCGTATTTAATTAAATGAATGCCTCTCAAAAGTACGGCTTATATACAAACAATCTTTTTTTCTTTATTATGAATACTTCTTGCTGCTGCAATCTATAGGTACCACAGAATTCGTTGGTGCGAACCCAAGTCCTACACGCCACATTGTGAGAAATTACGTTAATAAGCACGCTAAGAATCATTCACAGACTAAGGCGTTTAACTCAAAATAATAAACTGCACTTGGCAGAAATAAATAAAACCTAAATTGATTGATTATTTAAAAAATATGCCAGAGCACTTGAATAATGTCCTGTAACAATTTAATGGTGTTTGGAGCACAGATATAGGGAAGATGTATCTTGATGTACGTCCAAGGTTTCCCACTGTTATATCCAGTAAACAAAGGTGATCATTAAGATGTAAAATTGTAATAATTTGCTTAATTTTAGGCCTCTTAAGCCATTTTATTTATCTTTTTGTTCAGAATTGAAAGCTATCATTTCTGGTCACCAACTTTTGTCTCTGGGATTTAGAAAATTGTGGCTTGTGGTCCCCATTATCAGAAAGAGGCCACAAGAACATTTTAAAAACACTTTTTTTTTTTTTTTAAGACATTGAATTCTTTGTTACATGAAGTGATATTCGAGCACATGAGAACCACACGCCTGGTCTTGTTAAATATGACTGCAGTGCTGGATGGCCATGTGGAGCTATGAGCTGCTTAAGGATGCAAAAGCATGGATTAGATCAGACAGATAGGATGTTCAATAATCCTGAGATACTCTTGAATCCATATCTTTTGTACAAAACAGTATTTTAGTTTGTTTTGCACAAAAAAACATTTAAAAAAATGCTGACAGTTTTTGGTTTGACTGGACAGACACGTGTCAGTGAAGGCAAAGTGGAAGTGGGTGACCGGATCATCACCCCTTCCCCTAGAAAACCCGCTGAATCGCACCTCTTGTCCTGTGATGGAAATAGGGAAGTGACCGAGGCCTGCAGTTATAGTGGTGGACGCCCCCGTCAATCAGCACGGACGCTTCAAAAGCCTCACCGCGTTCCTGCCGCGCGGGCCTGGACCACGACCACGGGAATGACTCGGTACTTTTTAGAGCTTTGCTGTTTTGTTGAGACTCCACAACGTTACTTTTCATTTCCCGTGACTTATCACAGCCAAAAACCGGCAGCAGCAGCGAGTACAGAGCAGCAGAACAAGTTCTGACCAAAGTTTAACATCAGCTTCGTGTGGAGTTCGGTTTTTACCTGGCTTGGCCGGCTTGGGAGGAGGCTTGGACATCTGTGGGGCTCAAAGAAAAAGGAAGAAGAAAAGAAGAATGAAGCTTGCGCCTGAAACGTCAAACCGAGAGACAGTTTGCACCGAGAGCTCCCAATGAGGAAGTCCTGAGGCGGAAAAGTGACTCTGCGCATGCGCGGCACCTGTGACTGCAAAATGAGCAGATAGATAGATAGATAGATAGATAGATAGATAGATAGATAGATAGATAGATAGATAGATAGATAGATAGATAGATAGATAGATAGATAGATAGATAGATAGATAGATAGATAGATAGATAGATAGATAGATAGATAGATAGATAGATAGATGAAAACACAAATAACTTAAAATAAAAACTTAAAAGGAGATAGATAGGATTCTTTCCCAATAAATTATTAAAACAAATAAGACTAGCAAGTGTAATGTCATCAAATAATGTTTTTAAGCTAATTGCATCATTTTATGAAGTTTCACTATTTTATATGTATTTTTTAAATATAAATCCGTTTTTTTAAACATCATTCAATTGTAAAACATGCCCTTTAAACACATTATTTAAGAAAATAAAAATAGAAACTTCATTGCTATAATTATTATATTTAAACTATACATTATATTCATATTATTTGCATGTACTTTATCATTTGTTATTATTATTTTACACTAGAAGTTTCCTATCTCCACTTTAGGGGCTCTGTACTTAACCTTTAGCAATGAAAATACATTACAGCTCCAACACACAAAGTCATATTTTATTTTTGCAATGCTTTTTAAACTTTATGTGATATAAAGGCATATAAAAAACGTTTAGGCAGTAAAATATATTTTAAAATGTAAAAAGGGCAAAATCTCTAGAATATTTAATAAAATAAACTGAATTTTCGGTTGTAAAACCAACATTGTGTGGGAATTTTCTTTGTAAAAGTGTTTTGGTGAACTTGTAAATGTGTTTTTATATATTTGTAAAAGTGTTTTGATAAACTTGTAAAAGTGTTTAGGTAAATGTATTATTGTTTTGCACTTCCCGGCCACCGTACTTAAACGTGCAAAACGCTTCAATGAAAATAAATAAAAAACATCACATCAGTGTTGTTTAAAATAATAGAAAATATTGTGTCACTTCTAGTGGAAGTAAAAAATTGGGGGGAGGAAAATGTTTACATTTTTCAAACCAATGGGCGGACCGTTTGTGACGTCACTATCAAATAAGCGAATCAGCAGCGACCTTCCGCGGAAAAACAAGGAGAGGGGGGTTGTTTAAGTGCGAGAGAACAATGCCCACGTTTCTGTCTTAATCTTGAATTAGGCATATTTATTCGTGCTCACTAGTTATGCAAATGATTCATTGCGCAGCATCGAAATGAAGAGGCTTATTGTTGGGATTGGAGGGTAAGTGAATGAGTGAATGAAAGTGGACGGCAGTAAAAAAAAAAAAAAAAAGTGGTTCTTCCATGTGTGTTGACCTTTATGCGCCGTGATTCCACAGTCTGTCCTATACAGTCAATAGTTGGACCTGAGATAATGCTTAAACCCTTTCTGACCTTAAGTCTGGTTTAATGTAATTTAACAAAAAAAGTAAATGACTTTAATGAGACTACTAGCTGCATCATAAAACATTTGAAAGGCAGTGAAGCAAAGAAAAAATACACTTTTTTTTTTGTTAATTAATTAAAAAAAGTTTGTATTTTAAAGGTAATGAAACCCTCTAATTTTTTATGTAAACATATCCTCTGTCTGTATCTGCATTGGATCTGCATAGTGTTATTTTGTCTCATTCGCATCCATTGTTTTATTTTTCAGAATGACCAATGGAGGAAAAACTACTCTTTCTAAAAGTCTACATCAGAAGATCCCAAACAGCTGTTTAATTGCCCAGGATTCTTATTTTAAAGTAGGTCAAAAGCTTTTTTCAATTTAACTTTTAGTCTATTTTTATTAAAAGTAAGTCAAAATACTCAAAGATTACTCTTTTAATGCATAAAATCTATATATTGTAAGTGTAAAATGTTCCAATTTAGACCTAAGAGATATTCACTTGCCTTATACTTGTTGCTTGTCTGTACTTATACTTGCGATATTCATACTCAAACATACTTAATAAAATAAATTTCAAGTGCACTACTTTTTGCTGAGGTGATTTCACGTGTATGCAGTAAACTTGTATCTTTTTACATTAGGATGAAGCTATAGTTTCGGTGGACCACAACGGCTTCAAGCAATATGACAGTGAGTGCAGTTATTTTTGTTTTTTGACTTGAACATTCATCAGTTTTAACTGCAGCAGAGATATTTCATGCTTACTTTAATTTAAACCAAAATATGGTGCAAAACATAAATAAACAGAGTCTCTCCCTCGTTTTTAAGATTTCTTTATAGTGAAAAAAATAGTTGGATTATCTAAAATTATTAATTTTAACATATAGTTTTATTTAAGTTGATATATTTTCCTTAAAAATATGTAGTGAATCTGGATGTTGCATGCTCTCCCTATGTTTATTTCTTGTGCAGGGACATGCGTGTGGGGCTTATCATGCAGTCTAAATGGCCTGTTAGTGTGTTCTAATGTGTGCAGCTCTGTGATAAACCAGTTCAGGGAGTGGCCTGACTGGCTGATGATAGCTCCTGCAGATGATCCTGAACAGGATAAACGAGGGATGAAAACTAGTGACTGAGTAGTATTACCAATAATTAAGTTAAATTTTTAGGTGAGAGAACCAGGAAGGCAATCTTTTATCAATGAATGTTAAAATAAATCATCAAAAAATGTATAATGAAGCCCATAAAACAGATGTTGCAAGTGATTGGTGCATGAAGAGAGAGTGAAAGTTTATCAGCTGGAACAAAAATGGATTGTTTGTTCTCTGTATGACCACAACGAGTGTTTCAAAAGTGGCTTCTGGATCAAGCCACATCTGGAACACGATGTTCTGTACCCGTAAAATTAGAGTTGAGTGTTTCTTTTTACCCAAAATGCTTTGCTCTAAGTTAAGATGAAAGTAAGCCCAGTGAGCACAAACGCCTCATATTTTGCACTCATCCAGTCGGCTACAAGCAAAGTAACTTTTCCAAATTTGAGATGTCAGCTGAAACAAAAGGGACGTTATAGGTCAAGGTGATCATATGCATTGCAGCAAATCTGTAACTGAATGACTTAAAAAAAAGGAGTCTTGTCGGCTCAGTCGGTTGTGGGAGAAAGAGAGAAACCCTAATGTGCCAAAATGATCTGAGACATACTATCATATAAAAAAAAGGGCTATTGAGTGCAATCACTGGCAAAATAAGTGAAGTTTGCTTCAGTTTTTTATGTAAGTGAAGACTATACTTTATTTTTAGATAGTATTTATAATAAATGCCTCATATAAGAGCAGCAGATGTTGTATATCTCGATGAGATTTACTAAATACTAAACCTGACATGCATGTAGTTCACAAAATAATTGTAACTGTTTATATTTAATTTTATATTTTGCTGATTCAAGTCAGTTGCTATGTTCACAGAAGCAGGAAATGTTTTTGGAGAAACATTTTTTTTGGGGCAATTTTCAAGGAAATTCAGAAGTTTTATATCAAAAGTTAGTGTGAACTTTGATTGAAAAGGTAAAATAAAAATCACATTTGTGTGTTTTGTTGAAGCGCTCGACGCTCTCCACATGGACAAGATGATGAGCGAGGTTAACTCGTGGAGAAGAGATCCTGTCTCCATCCAGAGAGAGAAAGCCGGCTGGGACGCCAGTTCTGTATCAGCTAACGGGGTCTTCGTCTTGATAGTGGAGGGTTTCCTCATTTTTAACTACAGGTGCGCAAATCTTAAAATTTCAGCTTCAAATTTATGACATTTATTGTCAATTTCAACTTCCTGGATGTGTTTATTTTACAGTTATGGGAGAAAGTTTTACTATCCAAACCAAGGCTTTGATATCTGTATGAAAAATTGATTTAAATCATTTAAAGAATATGAAAATGAGTCAAAAATGTGATGTAAAAGACTAGCTTTTAGCTAACAAATCATTTAATATGACAAAACCTCAAACCATTTAAGCCTTTGTAAGCTTTTGAATAGCAAATATAATAATATATATAGTATTTTGAAATTTAATGATGGTTTCAAACTGCCAAGTATTGTTAATATTGAATATCCTAAGTTATGTAAGCATAAAAGGTTTTTATCAATGTGAATTTTTCAAAATCTTTCTCCCTTCCAGGCCTCTAAATGATCTGTTTGACAAAAGGTACTTTTTGGAAATACCTTATGATGTTTGTAAGAAGAGAAGAAGGTACTACACCTCACTTTTTTTTTTTTAATTTGCTTGTTCCTCAAGAAAAATGAAATGCAAACACTTAAGCTGGCTGTGATTGTTATAGTTTCAGGGTGTACACGCCTCCAGATCCTCCCGGCTATTTCGATGGATACGTGTGGCCAATGTACCTCAAAAATCGGCAAGAGATGGAAGCCCTTACATCAGAAATTGGTGAGATTCCAGTAAAAGCTGAAGCATTTATTGACATAAATATAAGTTACAGCATCTTAACCTTTTTATTTATTCATAAAAATATCTTTATTAGTGTTTTTGGATGGTTTGAAGCCAAAAGATGAACTCCTGGCGACTGTGCTTGAAGAAGTTAGTAAAGAAATAAATAGACTTAAAGGTAAGCCTTAACACAGCATACATTTTATATACATTTATAGTGTCTGCTCTCTTTAGGTAAAATTCCCAGTTTAAAACATGACACTATGCTTTTTCCTTAGACTACATTCAATCTAACAAATAATCTCTTTTTATTTTTTAAAACATAGCAACTTACTCATGATCCAAAGAGGGACAGGAAGTCTGGATGGTATGATGGGATGTTTGTTTCTTATGTATATCAGTGGATAAACTTTAGACTTTAAGTTGCTGCATGAATGAATAAGAATCAGTTACTAAAACGAACAATGAACTCAATTCCAGCAAATATCAAACATGAATTTTGCCTGAAAAAAGCTGAATATTTTTATTTGTTTGTTTTGCTTGCAGAGAACAAAGATGGGTATGATGTGGATCTGAAGAGAGAAACTGGATTGAAAAAGCTACATTAATACTTTTGTGTTATTAAAAAGACCAAATCTTATTTTTATTTCTATGCAGATATGTTTGGTTGAAGTTAATGTTACTTCTATTTTACATCAGAAATCCTCTGAGTGGGTTTGCCTCTTGGTTTACTGAGTGTGAATTGGTTGAATTTTTAAAGGAATCTATTAACGATGGACTTTTATTTTGAAATATGTTCTCAAATTGCATTGATATAGGCAAGTATTTATTGGATTTCCAAGTGAGTTACAAAAGTATCAAAAAAGATGTGATTAAAGAGCAAACTCTTAGTTTATCTTAAAAATGCCTCTTAAAGGAAATGCCCCATGGTTGCATGAATCAAAAAATCGGAAATGTAAGGACTTGTTCCACATTACTTCCCTTTCTTTATCACAAATGGCATCAATAGTAATAGTTGGAGAGATTATTGCTTACCAATACTTACCTAAGCAGGTTTTAATAGTTAACCTCTAATGTTTACACTATATCCTCCAAAAAAAAAAAAAAAAAACCCAGCAAAAACAATAATAATCAATTTTGGATGAAATATCTTTATGTTTTCCCTTTATCTTTAATTTAATTAGATTTTCTAGTGAGTAGTTTGGCTAAAATATTATATCAGATTTTCATTAGTTGCAGATCATAACATCAATTAAAAAAATAAACCCAATATTCAGTCTTAAGTATTTTGTGTTTATATATTAGATCCTTCAGTGTTAACGAGTTAACAAACAAATTATGATTTTTAAAAAATGAATGTATTAATATTTATTAACGCTAAATAATTAAAGTAACCGTATCCCGCCTGTCAAGGCTTCAATGGCGTGCGTTAATTTCTGTTATACCATAGTCTGAGTGAATACTCGATTCTGATTGGCTGCTGGGTGTGAATTAAGTAAGGGATAATACCCGACGATGTGTGGATTATGAGAAATTAACGCACGACGCGGAGGTACTTCCGCCAAGTGCGTTAATTTCTCATAATGCACACTTCGGAGGGTGTTATCCTGCTTATGACATGCTCATCTACAAAATAAATCAATTTTCATTCAATCTTTCCCCTTGTTATTTTTTAGGTCTCGATCACTTTTTCACAAAAGGCAACCATTGCCTGTTGTCATCGTAACACGACAACACATTGCTGAGCAGCGGAAAAGGAAACAGATATATATATGCTGATCGAACAATAGAATAATTAAAGCATCATTTTACATTGAGAAAGTTCACCTTTTACTGCTTGTTTTTGTCCGGCTCATGAAGGAATAGCTTGTTTTGAAGAAGCCTGCTGCACAAATAGAGCATTGTGACTGACAAAAGCATCCACACCCAGCAGCCAATCAGAATCAAGTATACGCCACTTAAAGTGCATAAAGGCTGTATGGTGGCATCTTGTTTTGTTGGAGTTAAACTGCAGACAGAAAAGTTCTCATCTTATTGTTGATGTGTTTTGTGCATTTTTTTTTTTAATTAAAAAATTTCAGACAGTAAAAATGAAGGAAACATTTTCTCTCTGGCCTGTTTTTGTACTAAAGCTGCTCATTGTCATTCAAAATTTACCTCATAAAACATTGTGATTAATGACAACCCAAAGTATAATTAATCTGATTCATTTTTTAATCGATTGACAACTCATATATAAAATCCCACATAAAGGGTATTTGAATAGCATATTTGTTCCTCTATGAAATCACTGCAGTCAGTGAAGACCACAACCAGGAAGCAAAAATTGAACTCAAGCATTGAGATGCCGCAGACTTTCAGGAAACTGTTGTGACAGTTTGGATCGTTCTCACACATTTCTTGCAATGAAGTCATCGTCTCTTAAATGTAATCTTGTTTTTCTTAAACAATAAAAGCAATCATGCATTTTGTTTAGCGTTTAAGATGTCAGTACCCTACATTTTGTTCAAATATAACTCCCTTTATTTTAAAGAGCTTTTACTATTAAAGTATTTTTTAATGTTTCATGTTTGCATATTGTACAATCTAAAGAAGATCAAGTTATTACAGCAGTAAAGAGCCCAATTTGTAAAAAACAAAAAGTAAAATATTTTTGACATCACTAAATTAATTTTATCCTGCATAAATAAACAAGATGCATCTAATTTTAGTCTGAAAGGGTTTTAATTTCAATCCAAATTCAATGCAGTAAATACAAAAGTGTTTCAAATATTTAATGCAACACAAACTGTTTACAGTTACTGTGACTGAAAATCTTACAGAATATTTCTAATTTTTGTTGGTAAATCCATTTTTTGTCTATTTAAATAAAGTTATACAGTAAAAACATTACCAGCTTGTGTTATCCTTTTTTTGATCAAAAATGAACTTTACCTACTACTTTATGGTTTTTTTTTATGTTTTCCAACCCCAAACATTTTAAGATATTTGATTAAAGACGTAACTTTGGGTTAACGCTGGAATTTAGACGGTCTTTGCATGCCTCAGCAGTGAACTTCCTTCCCGCTGCTGCTTTCATTTTTACAGAAGCTCGTTTCCCGGCTGTGTGAATATCAGCCACAGTTGGTCTTTTTAAATGCTCTCGTGCAATCTTTGTGGCCATTGTTGCCAAACCCATTATTGCTGCAGTGTTTCGCCACCACAGATGCTCAAACTTTTGACAAAAAATCCACGAAAAATATCTGTTTACCTCAGCAACCAACTCGTCTGACCGGTAGGAGCGGAGCGGCTCATCTGGGAAATTCTCACTTCCTCTCCAGAAAGTTTAAATATCCTCTTCTCGCACAGCATATTTGTTCAGCAGTCACGTCTGATAGCTTTCCAGGACTCATCGGCTCTTTTGCAACTAGAAAAATGTCCAAAAAGGGATTTAAAGTTGAGATTTTTGTAGCTGTTGTCTGTTGGTTCTGCTGCAGTAGAGCAGTGCCACTAAAACCCAACCGGGAGGCTGTGAATGACAGACCTGTGATCGGTGAGTACTGAGTGTTTTTATGAGAAATTAGTGTTTTAAATGACAAAGAGGAAAATGTCAACTTTTTTGAGGTCTTCTTATTAATTATCCCCCCTTCCAACAGGCATCTTGACTATGATAGTTTCAGATGAGGTCATGAAACCTTTTGGAGGAACTTACATTCCTGCCTCTTACGTGAAGTACATAGAGTCTGGGGGCGGCCGAGTGATGCCAATCAGGTGGGTTAAAGGGCTTTTTCTGATCATATTAACATGATATTGTTAAGCCGGGACTGTTAGTTTAGTGCAGGGGTCTGCAACTTGAGGCTCCGGAGCCACATGGGGGTGTTTTACCCCTGCATATTGGCTTTTAAACTTCTAAAAAATGATCTAGTTAGAATAGATTTAATTTAGAATTGTTAGTTTTTATTGCTGATGTGATCCTAGAACAGTAAATTGTTATGTTTTATTAATTATATTAATACTATTTTTTTTCCTTGACACTCAAGGTCACTGTACATAGCAATACAAACTAGAATGAATATATGTAAAATCAGAGCACAATAAAGTAAAATAAAATCAGCCAACAAAAGAATAAATTTGAGTCAATATTATGAAGTTTTGGCGGGACAGAGGTTACATTACAATACCTCTGGTATTGTCCACCATTTTTGCACAGATTTCACACAAAACTTAAGTAAAAAGTTATATTTTCTCTGATTGTTCTTTTTATTTGAAGCACTTATTTTATGCAGCCTAAAATGTTAATTAGTTGTGGTTGTTTTGACAACGATTCATATTAAAGGTTATGGTTGACAAAACAATTCATATTGATATTTGTTCATTTTGAACGATCCGATTTACTGACCAAAAATCGATCCAGGACTTTTTAAACCAAAAATTCCACCAGTGGACTCAAATAAATTCCTGGTTCTGAACAGTGCAGGTGATGTTTTCCAGATTCGTTGTTTTACTAAGATAATCAAGTGTAAATCAAATATGTGTACAAACAAGCAATCAAGAATTAAAGGCAAATCCACTCACATTATAGTTTCATAAAGTTTAGCCCTCTGTTGTTTTTTCACATTAAAACGGAACATTATTAAATCTTGCTACCACACTGTATGGTCACATGTCTGCAAAATTTAAATGTATGGTCACATGTCTGCAAAATTTAAAGTGTTTCCACACATTGGACTGGAACGACAGCTCGATCATTCTATTACTTGATATATTTTATCAATTAATGTGTTTTTTAAAACAATTTTTTGTGCCTCAGACAGATCGATCTGGTCGGATTGTAGGAATAGAAATCAATTCATCATTATATTACTGGTACTATTTATTAGGTATACAGAAGGAAGTTGATATGAAGATAAATTAGTGTTTTCTTATATTATTTCTGATGAGTAATAAACCAATAAAGTTTATGTTCAGGTTAACCATTTTTGATGCGATGTGAAGACATGAGCTTCAGTGGGACAATCCAATGAGACTCAGAATGTCTTTCATTTTAAAAGGAGAGTCTGTCAAAGGTAGTAAACAATTTCACCTTTACAGAAAATACCTTTTCTCTGTTTATTTCTGTTTTTATTTGTTCTAAAAAAAAGCTACAAGTACTTCAAAAGTAGCAAAGTAGCAGTGATACAAATGGAAAGAAATATCAAGATTTTCAAAAGGGTGAGAAAAGACGTCCTACTAGGTTTCGATTAGTGAAAAACAGCTCCAAGTGGCTCTTCTGGTGGTAAATATTGCAGACTCCTGGTTTAGTGAGTAAAACTGATTAAATTGGTCTATAAAAATACAGATTATAATTAATGTTATTGTAAAAATATGCATTTTTCTAGGCATTCAAATTTGGTATTATCTGGATGATTTCAACATTTCCTCTGCTTACAAATTGTACTTTTTGTTGATGATCTGAGCAAACAATCTGACATTGCTTTGTTTTCCTGCACAGACTAACTCTTACTACGTCTGAGTATGAAAAGATCTTCAAGAGTATAAATGGGTGAGTACAGCCGGCTTTGGGAAAATTACATGGTTACGTTCAGCAGCTGCACTAACTGATTTTCCTGTCCAGCCTGCTTTTCATTGGCGGAGCTGCAGATTTGGAAACTTCTGACTTTGCCAGAGTGGCCAGGATTTTCTATAAACTTGCACTGAAGGTTTGTATGGCACTTTTTATTGCGATTCCGACCTGCTTTTACTGAAAATCATTACAAACTTGTAGAGAATTAAACACCGATAGGAGTCATTTCTGAATTATGTGTAACAAAAAATTTTAAAAAGTATTCCATTGTAAAACAGAATTTAGAAAAAAACAATTATCTTCTCATAAAAAGTATTATATTAACCTCTCAGACTGCAATACTAAATTGCAGAATGAACTGTAATTTTAATTTTGGTGGGAAAAGACTTGCATAAGATGACAAAAAACTGTCACTTTGTTAAATTTGTTAAATTTATTACTTATTTTTTTGTTGATTCTTTATCATTTTTCCTCACATATTTTGTTAATTTACACACTACCTTCCCCTTGTGGAAATATACTTACAATTACTCACATTTAATATATTATTTTTACCTCATTTCAATTTTTCTGATGTGGGTTAAATTCTTGGCCTCTACTGTGCATTTTCTTTCATCTATTTGCACTTGGAATCTCCATCTAAGCAGTCTTTTGTGGTTCCAGGCCAATGATGCTGGGGATTATTTTCCCATGTGGGGGACGTGTTTGGGCTTGCAGCTGCTCACTGTCCTGGTGGCAGGCGAAAACCTGCTGTCGAGGACGACAGCAGAGAATGTGGCCTTGCCACTCAACCTCACCACAGGTAAATAGCTCAGGTAAAAGCTGTCTGTGACATGGTTGATTCATAAAACACATTGATGATTTGTAGAAAAATTAAAAAGGCTTTGAGTAGAGTAATGAATGAAGGATTCAAGCTTTATTTATATAGCGCTTTACAACCAAAGTGCTTCACAAGAAAAAGAAAGTTTACAAGTAGGCAAATTAAGAACAAAAATGTAAAAACAGCTTACAATTATCAGAGCAATTGATAAAATAAACAAAAGCTTAATAAGCATGCAATAAATAAGAAAAGAAAAGAAAATGTTGCCAACTGCTGAGTTTTATGAGGAACTGTACAAACCTCATGTTAACACTTGGTGTCAGTATAAACAAAGCAGAAACAACATTTTTTAAACACAGTCTTTTTTTATTTTTATTTTTTTTACTATTATTAACACTAAGCAACCATTAAATAAAAGTAATGTATTTTCCTTCTCTATGTAGATGCTCAGTCCAGCAGGATGTTTAAGGACTTCCCTGAAGATCTGGTCAAAGCAATGACACAAGAACCTCTAACTGGCAATTTTCATCATTATGGCCTTGAAGTGCAGGTATTATTTATTTCATATTATTTGATTTCATTTTTTTTTCTACTTTGATTTTTGTTTGTTTCTTTTTTTTGTTTTTTGTTATTCGGTTTACTTAATACTTCCAATTTCTTTCGAAACTGTGAAGTAACTGAATTTGATTCTAAATTCTTGAATATTCAACGGTTTTATTGTATTTTTAACTAATAGATTTTAACCTTTGTGTGTGTGTGTTTTTTGTGTGTGTTACATTGTTTATTTTATTGTTTTTTTCTGGAAGTGCCAGAATTGTTATGAATGCAAGCAGCTGGCCAATTCTGAATTTCCTTCAGGATTCTATTCTATTCTATTCTATTCTATTCTATTCTATTCTATTCTATTCTATTCTATTCTATTCTATTCTATTCTATTCTATAACTGGCAATTTTCATTATCATGGCTTTGAAGTACAGGCTTTATTTATTTATTTATTTAGTTGAATTTATTTTGTTTGTTTTTTTATACTTTATGTTTCTTCTTTTTTATATTTCTAAACTGAAAACTAATGGAATTAAATTTTTATTTTTGAATAATTTATTTTTTTGCTGTATTTTTAATAGATTTTAATCTTTGCATTTTTTCAGGTTTTTTTGTGGGGGGAGCTCTGGATGTGCTAACATTATGAATACAAGCAGCTGACCAATTTAATTTCCTTCGTTGGCTGATATTTTAAGCAGAACATTTCTTTTATCCTCGTCTCTATGGGTTAACCATTTTGTGTAAGAGCGCAGGATCAGGAACAAGAAAAACTGAATCAAAATAATTCAAATCCAACTTCTGACCCAAACTTTATCATTTAAGCTTTAGTAACCTCATCTTAGTTGATCCCGACTAAACTGTCTCAAATGTCACAGACCTTCCAGAAGAACGAGAAGCTGCGGAGCTTCTTCACCGTCCTCTCCACCAATGTCGCCGAGAACGAAGCTCACTTCGTCTCCACCTTGGAAGGTAACCTGATCATGGATGTGTAAATGAGAACCATTGGCCGTTGTGGATGTCTGTTGAGGTGTTTTCTGTCCCCTCAGCTAAAAGATATCCCTTCTACGGGGTGCAGTGGCATCCTGAGGTCAACCGTTTTCAGTGGAACAGGACTCTGAATTTCCCTCACTCCTCCCATGCTGTTCATTTATCATCTTTGCTGGCTGAGTTTTTCATCAATGAAGGTAACGACACAAACACGATCAGTATTGATACTGATGGATGAGTAGTACATGTAGTAAAGGCTGAATTATTTCAGCATCAGTCATGTATGTTCATTTTTTCATGTTTCATTTGATTTACCACAAATATAGATTTAAATCTAATTTTTTTTTTACTTTTTACATAGATGTTTAAAGACATGAATACAAGAATCTGGACTATTTGTTGAGAGATTTTTTAATTATAAAATTTTATTTTATTTTATTGATTTATTTATTTTATCAATTTTTCCTTTCTTTGCACCTTCATGTCTGATCCCCAGAGCGATAATGATTGAATTTGGCGAGATAAATCGAGATAATGAATCTATAATTTATATCTATAAATAAGGAAAACATTTCATTTTGCTTTGTTAACCTTAAATGTAAAAAGAAAGTTAAAAGAAACTTTACTCTTCTAACCTAAGAAACAATTTTCTTCTGAGCTTTCAAAATTATTTGACTTTTTTTAATTTACATTTTTATTTAACTAACAATACAACAAACTAACAAAGAAAGACAAAACAGGGGAAAAAAATGTGTATATATAAAATAAAAAATTTTAAAAAGTGTACCTAGTCAATGAATTAACAGATTTGACTATTTGTTTTTGTTAATTCATTTACCAATTCCAGTGGCCAAAAAAATAATGTGAAAAAACCCCATCAGAAATAACTAAAAAAATAAATAAATAAGAAAACAAACAAAAAATGTAAATAAATAATAATAGGGACCAAATTGACTCTGTATTTTTTCACACAGAATACACAAAGACTCAGACTTGAGATTCATCCTAGATATTCCATTCATTTTCAAAAACGTGATGAAGATAAAAACAAATAAGAGTTTTGAAAACATTTACTAAAATCATTAATTTTATCCTTTGTATCTTTATATTGTTGGTCAAAACCAACCACATTTTAGTTATGATCTCTGTATTGTCTCCAGAGTGGCATAAATTATTTTAGGTGATCTTAATTTCTTTTTTCTGAGTTAAAAACTCACTTATTGGTTCTTATTTTGGTAAACAGAAATGTCTTTCCTAACTCTACCAGACTGGGAAATGACGAAAACAGCACTCAGTTTGTGTATTTCAATCTGTGCTCACTAAGTACTCAGTAGTGAGCTTGTGTATTTGTTAAAACAAAAGAATAAAATATTGCTTTATTTTCCTCCTGTTGACGTAGTTTGAAAACAGATGCAAACTTCACATGGATGCATGTGGATCAGACACTTTAACCCTTTAACACCAGAGCCGCAGTGTTTATGCTCTTTGATTTACTACAACTTTTCAACTTTTCAACCGTTAACACAATCAATGTAATTCTAGCACGCCGCTTTCTCCTTCAGAATCTTCTAGAATTACATTGATCATGTTAACTGTTGAAAAGTTACAGTATGTCAAAGATTTTGTGTTTAAAAGTATTAAAAAAACGCCACAAACCATTCCGCCACTTTGTTATTTATTGTATTTGTCTATTTTATTTTTATTTTATTTATTTTATAATATTTTTTGCACCTATATTGAACTGTTTTGGGTAAAAAAAAAAAAGTTAAAAGCAAACAAAATGTGGATTATCCCTGAGCGGGGATCGAACCGCTGATCTTCTGACTGTGAGTCGAAAGCTCATGTGGCTGCGCCTTCTAGTGGCGGAAATTTGAAATACATGTCAGACTTTGTTTTAATACTGACAGCCTGCAATGTAAAAACTATGGAGTCTCGAAAGAGCCAAAATGAAATAAATATATACACCATTAAATAAATAAATAAATGTGGCATTAAATAAATAAATGTGGCAATAAATAAATAAATGTTGAAATAAATAAATAAATGTTGAAATAAATGTGGCATTAAAAGATTAAAAGAGCACATTTAAGTATTTCATGACATATTTATATTCATTGCCCAGTGTGGGTCAAAAGAGCCACATTGAAATATATATTTAATATGAAATAAATAAATAAATGTGGCATTAAATAAATAAATGTGGCAATAAATAAATAAATGTTGAAATAAATAAATAAATGTTGAAATAAATGTGGCATTAAAAGATTAAAAGAGCACATTTAAGTATTTCATGACATATTTATTTATTTCATTGCCCAGTGTGGGTCAAAAGAGCCACATTGAAATAAATATATTTAATATGAAATAAATAAATAAATGTGGCATTAAATAAATAAATGTGGCAATAAATAAATAAATGTTGAAATAAATAAATAAATGTTGAAATAAATGTGGCATTAAAAATTTAAAAGAGCACATTTAAGTATTTCATGACACATTTATTTATTTCATTGTCCCTTGTAGGTTAAAAGAGCCAAATTGAAATAAATATATTTAATATGAAATAAATAAATAAATGTGGCATTAAATAAATAAATGTTGCAATAAATAAATAAATGTTTAAATAAATGTGGCATTAAAATATTAAAAGAGCACATTTAAGTATTTCATGACATATTTATTTATTTCATTGTCCCTTGTGGTTCAAAAGAGCCAAATTGAAATAAATAAATAAATGTTGAAATAAATAAATAAATGTTGAAATAAATAAATAAATAAATGTTTAAATAAATGTGGCATTAAAATATTAAAATAGCAATTAAAAAGCAATTTTTAACATTTCATAATATATTTATTTATTTCATGATTTCATTATACATTTCATGAAACAGGAAGTGGACAAGCCATGAAATTGCAATCTGTCAGATTCTCTCGTCAAACTCAGTGGGCGGGCCTAACTCTCGTGTCTCTGCTCTGTTGATCTGGCCTGGTGCAAAGTTTTTGTCTGAGTCCTCACTCACATACACGCTGTAAACATTGTTTTGGTGAAGCAAAGAACTTTTGTTCAGGTCACCAAAACAAAATGGATTCTCCGTACACTTCATGCATTCTCATTCCCGACTCATCGCTTATCAACGCATGGTTAAAGTCCGTCCTCGTGGAAACTCGAAGCTTTGGGGGAACCCTTCTGTCAAAATGTACCGAGTTGGCTGGTCCAATTAGATCACAGCACCGAAAGCGCAACCGCAGAACCGCAGCCGAAGCGGGACCGACCCGGACGGAGCGATGCTCGGTCAAAAATGAGAGGAGCTGGCGGATCTGATTGAATCAAACCTACGAACCACCAGCTACCGGGACGGGGAGCGCGGCACCCCCAATTCACGCGCTCGCAGGTGTGTGTGTGTGTGTGTGTGTGTGTGTGTGTGTGTGTGTAAAAAGTGTCTCTGTGCGCGCGCACAGAGACACACAAAACAGACAGACATGCAGACACGCAGATCAACGTGGGCAGACTCCGGTGCGGGTGAAGAGTTTCGGGAGTTAAAAAAACGACAGGAAGACAGAGAGCAGCTCCTCTTAGCAAAAAAACACAGTGTGTTAATTATGAAACACACACAACACAGACTGACACGAGCGCGCACAGATCAACGTTGTGAGCAGACTCTGGAGCGGGGCTGCTGGTTTTGGGGAGAAAAAAAAGACGCAGAGAGCAGCACACACACACACACCTGCGAGCGCGTGCGCACACACCCACACACCAAAACAGAGACGCACGCGCCAGCACACAGATCCAGTGGGCCGACCGAGCGGGTGGGCGGGGCTTTTGGTGCAAACAGCAGCAGATAGCGGTTCTTCTTTGCAGAAACACGGGTTAATGTCTTTAGATTTTTAAATCATCACCCATGATGGCAAAAAAATAAAAACAGTTCTAGCAGAAGAGCGGAGCGGACTCCGCTTCGCGGCGCTTCCGCGTTCAGAGTGAATTTGGGGTGCCGCGCTCCCCGTCCCGGTAGCTGGTGGTTCGTAGGTTTGATTCAATCAGATCCGCCAGCTCCTCTCATTTTTGACCGAGCATCGCTCCGTCCGGGTCGGTCCCGCTTCGGCTGCGGTTCTGCGGTTGCGCTTTCGGTGCTGTGATCTCATTGGACCACCAACTCGGTACATTTTGACAGAAGGGTTCCCCCAAAGCTTCGAGTTTCCACGAGGACGGACTTTAACCATGCGTCGATAAGCGATGAGTCGGGAGTGAGAATGCATGAAGAGGACAGAGAACACGTTTTGATTTGGTGACCCGAACAAAAGTTCTTTGTTTCACCAAAACAATGTTTACAGCGTGTATGTGAGTGAGGACTCAGACAAAAACTTTGCACCAGGCCAGATCAACAGAGCAGAGACACGAGAGTTAGGCCCCGCCCACTGAGTTTGACGAGAGAATCTGACAGTTTGCATTTTCATGGCGTGTCCACTTCCTGTTTCATGAAATGTATAATGAAATCATGAAATAAAATAAATAATTATGAAATGTTAAAAATGGCTTTTAATTGCTATTTTAATAATTTAATGCCACATTTATTTAAACATTTATTTATTTATTTATTTCAACATTTATTTATTTATTTCAACATTTATATTTATTTCAATTTGGCTCTTTTGACCCACAAGGACAATGAAATAAATAAATATGTCATGAAATACTTAAATGTGCTCTTTTATATTTTAATGCCACATTTATTTAAACATTTATTTATTTATTGCAACATTTATTTATTTAATGCCACATTTATTTATTTATTTCATATTAAATATATTTATTTCAATTTGGCTCTTTTAACCTACAAGGAACAATGAAATAAATAAATGTGGCATGAAATACTTAAATGTGCTCTTTTAATATTTTAATGCCACATTTATTTCAACATTTATTTATTTATTTCAACATTTATTTATTTATTGCCACATTTATTTATTTAATGCCACATTTATTTATTTATTTCATATTAAATATATTTATTTCAATGTGGCTCTTTTGACCCACACTGGGCAATGAAATAAATAAATATGTCATGAAATACTTAAATGTGCTCTTTTAATCTTTTAATGCCACATTTATTTCAACATTTATTTATTTATTTCAACATTTATTTATTTATTGCCACATTTATTTATTTAATGCCACATTTATTTATTTATTTAATGGTGTATATATTTATTTCATTTTGGCTCTTTTGAGACTCCATAATAAACAGATAGGGAGTCATTTTGAAGGTTTTAAAGTATCAAAAAGAAACAAACGCCCCCTCATGCTGCCAGTTTGTCATTTATTGTATTTGTCTATCTTAAAAATATTTCTTTGCACCTGTATTGAACAATTTTGGGGGAAAACAAAAATTTAAAAGTAAGCAAAATGTGGATTATCCCTGAGCGGGGATCGAACCGCTGATCTTCTGACTGTGAGTATAAAGCAGTAATTGGAATCACACGTCAGACTTTGTTTTAATACTGACAACCTGCAATGTGAACCTATATAGGGAGTCAATTTGAAAGTTTAAGATGCCTCAGATGTTAAAGGGTTAAGAGCAAGCATAAGTTGTCATCATTGATCATCTGTGTCCAATTCATTGCTTTGTTTTGCTTCTCAATGCACTCAATAACAGAACTTCAACGCGTTTCTCTGACTTTTACAAACACAAACCAGGATTAGAGTGGAGAAAATTCTCTAAAAAATGAAGAATTTCACAATTTTCCAAGAATTAGCTTTTGAATTTAAGCCCAAAAACTGCTGCACAGTTCAGTTTACCAGGCGTGGTGTGATAATAACCATTAGTGGGTAGTACTACTTAACGAATACTTTTAGCCTTATGCACAGATTTAAAAATGTATTGCCAAAACTTCACCAGTGCTCGATTTTATCTTATTGTAGCCTGAACTGTATTTTTTTAAAAACTTCTCTTTAATCCCGTGTGTTCTGTTCAGGAAGGAGAAGTTCACATCATTTCAACAATCTGGAGGAAGAGGAGTCATCGCTGATTTACACCCACACACCGCTCTACTCTGGAAACTTCACAGCGTACGAGCAGGTTTACTTCTTCTGAGATCACTGGATCCGTGTCTGCAGCTCTCCACATCCAAATGTGCTCACGCTGATTACAGAAAAGCCTCTGAGCGGAGCCCTGACTCATCCCTGTTGTTTCTAGGTGCTCTATTCTTATAATCAGGAAGTCCTCGCTTCTGCATTAGCAACTTTGGAGACTCAAAAGAAGTGATTTAAACCATCAGGAAGTGATTTTTACCCAAATAAAATCTGCTTGGAACTTTTCTCCATATGTGACCCTGAACATGAACTGCTTTACCACTTTTGTATTCACCTTCTGAGCCATGATTTCTCTGCAATTAACTGAAACGATGTACCTTTGAAGTCTTTAAGTTATAGTTATTCATATGATTTACAATTGATTTATTTACTTACACCAGCTCATCTCTGAAATATTGCAAAGTTTTTTATTTAATAGAAAGATAAACAAAGTTTGTGACACAATTTTAATTGATTATTTGAACTATAATAAACTCTGGAGCCTTGCGATGTTTCTATCTAACAGAGATAGAAGTTTGTAAAACTTTAGCCCAAATAAATATTATAAAACTACAATCAGACACATAAGAAAAGAAGAAAATGTTAAATGTAAACAACACAAAAATATAATTTGAATATGAAAGAATTAGAAGATACTTGATTTATTTATGCCTTGAAAAAAAAAGAAGTGAATAAACTTTTTTTGATTATAATTTTTAAAGACAGCCACTCAATTAAAGCCCCATAAAAATATTGACTTGACAAATTGAAGTTTTTGACCCAATTTATCTTAAATAACTATAAAAAGTCATCTTTTTTAGGTGTATCCCTTATAATTATGAGATAACTGGTTAATAAAATGTGGAGTCTTGAAATGCTTTTATAAAAAAAGATCTATAAAATTGAAAATCTATAATGTAGATGTTAAAGAATTAGAAGACACTAAGACAAAATAGTTATTAAAATATTTTCAAAGAAAGCTACTTATTAAGCCTCAAACAAGTAGTGCACAAGTAAACATTTGGCAATTTTAATAGGAGAGTTTTAGCTTTAAATGAGAGGAGCCAATGAACAGTGGGAAGACCCCCCAAAAACTAGTGTTTCACAAAAATTGGAATAGATTAATGCAAAAAGTAAAATACTTATTTTTTAACCCTTATTAATTAAAAAAAAATTAGATAAGGTTCAATAGTTGCCATTAAATTGAAAAACATTGTACACAAGCCCAGATTATTATTATCTTTTTTTTTTTTTAATCTTTCCTGTTTGATAAATCAAATAACATAATTGAGAAATATTCAGGAAAAAAAAATCCTGAAATTATTGGGGAAAATAACACGGAGGCACAAAAAACTACACAAAATGAGCCATAAATCTGCACAAATACATGAAATAATTCAAGTTTTGCATGAAAATAATATAAAAATGGATGGAAATCTTTACTTTGAGCGAATAGAAAATGGTGAAGGTGGAAAAAAACAAAAATAAAGACAAATATAAACAAATGTACACAAACAAAGCAGAATCCGTTTCCCATCATTTGTGTGTCCTTGTCAAGCTTCTCATTGATTCTTTATATTATATATACTTTATTATTATATTTTATAAATTATTTATAATATTTCAATATGCTTAGTATAATTAGTTATTATTCATACATATTATGTTATCAATATATACTTTATATACTGTATTTATTGGTGTCTGCCTACTCAGTTAGTGGTTGGGGTCCTCGTCTGTGCCCCGGGGCCCTTTGTTTAGTGAATCGCCCGTGACCGCGAGGGCGTCACAACACGCACCGTTACGCAGCGCGTGGATTGGTCCGCGCGCGTGTCAGTAGCGTCTGCGGGGGCGGGGGAAGAGAAATCGAGCCTTGTGCTCCAGTTTTCCAGCCGTACACTGATGCCAGCGCCGCCGACTCTAGTGGGTCAGTGTCATGTCATCTATTAATAAAGTGGGAGACGCAGGACGAAGAAACCAGGGAATCCGCGTCCGCGAGTCCGCCGCGCGGACGATCCCGCGCGCACGGAACGCCAAACAACAGAGCCGCAACTTCCGATAGACGCGGACGCCCTTCATCCACGCGTTCATCCGCCTCCTCCGGGCTGCTTTTGTCTCCTTCACCCTTTACCCCGCTCGGCTCCGGAGCTCTGCCTCCGCTCGTTTGCGGTCAGCCATCGGCGCTTGTTGGTAAACAGGGATCCCGGCGGCGAGGACTCCCTCTGGCGCATTGATGCACCCGTTTCAGTGGTGTAACGGTGAGAACTTGCTTTCTATTATGTGTGAAAATAAAGAAAAGGCCACTGAAATTCACTGGATGCACCCCTGGACTCAGTTGAAGTCAGCAGCAGAAGGGCTGATTCTGGTTTTAGTCATCTAATAAGTCCAAAAAAAGCAGCTTCCAAATACATTTTACTAAATTTAATTACACAAATGTGACAATGACACACAACATAACCACTTTACCTTAAATTGATGCCACTTAAATGCATAGATGCTATTATCAAATCAGTTCATGTCTATTTGTCTGTCCACCCTTACATTATTTTATTATTATTGTATTTTTTATTTCTTTAGTTAATTTTGGATTTCATTCTGATTTGATACAAGCACAAAAAACAGGATTTTTAAGATCACAAGTCTAAATAATTTCCCTATTTCTTCTTCATTCTTTTTAAAAAGCTCCCAGAATAGTAAATTATTCTTGCACAATCTAAGTCCTCAGCCCTCCTGCTGTCATGAAAACGCTCTGACATTCTGCCGGACACTTTATGAGTCAGTGATTATGCCATAACTGTTAATTACAGAGCTATGAAGCATATCTTAAATGTTTCAGATTCTGCTGTTTAATTTTATTTTTTTTCCTGAACACGATGGATGAATGTTTATGCATTTTAATTTGTCGAAAATATCCCTTTAAGGATGCGATCCAATGAAAATGGTGTTTTCCTGCAAAAAACTAGGCTTAAAACTACATTTTTGAATATTTCTTTATTCAAATCGGGTGAATCAGGAGCAGACGAAAAAATGCAGATAAGCTTGTAGAGGCATCCACTTGTAGACGACTAGATCCATGAATGTTTTCCTCATCCGACCTGGCTCCAAACTGTTCATTTTGCCATTCTTTCTCACCATTTTTGTCGCACTGCTGATGTTAGGTTGGGGCTGTAAGATAGAGTTCAAACAAAGGGATGATGGGAAATGGGGGCAGAGTTCCTCCACACCAACCTATAACTCAGAGATGAATTTCTAATGAACTGCTGCCGCTCTGCAGAAACTATGTTTTAGAAAACAACACTTTTAAAAAAAATATAAAATTGGCTAAAAACAGTAAAATCCTAATTAAAAGATCACTTTGAAAATAATTTAAAAGATTGGTTCTGCTCTGATCAATGTTGTTTGTTTTTACCTTAAAGTCCTGTTGAGCCACGAAGCTCCCGTTGTTCTAACCGTGGAAGGTTTGGGGTGTTTGTTTACCCAGACTTAGTGTATTACTTTCACCTCTTGTTTTACACTATTTACCGTTTCAAGGCTTAAAGCTTCAGCAGCTTTGTCATCATCACACAAGTGCGGCCTCTTCATGGCGGTGAAATGGTGTCAGTGCCTTGCCGTGACGGGGAGGCCTGGTGAAGATGATGGATTGGTGGTCTTTTTTTTTTTCCTCTGACTTTGCATGTTTGAATGCAGCAGCCTCCTCTGTGGTGGTGTTCAGACTAGAACAATTACCCCCTTTGTGCAGCTCAACTCCCCTTCTATTCATAGGATATGCACACAAAAAGACACACACACAGCTAGCCTGTGTTGGAAAAATGAAGCGGGTATCAAGCGGCGTCTGTCCTGCGTGGATCTTGCTTCTGCACGGTTTTCGAGTTTTGGGGCTCAACCCATTTTCTTACTACAGCAGCCGTCTTGAGCGTTTCCTCTCATCTGAACTCCTGAATATTTGATGGGAAAGCTCTGTCTTCAGTGCAGCAGGAGCAGCTTTGTGTGAAATCGGCATATATAGGACAAAAAACCCCCACCTGGCATCCCGTCTCAGGGAAAACATTCACAGTCGAGGTGTTTCGCTGCTCCTTCAAACCACTGAGGGACTCCTCTGACAACTCAAGAATCCATCTGACACAGATCTGAAAAGTTCCGCTTTATCGCCGCCGTGCATGCGCTACCTTTGGCAAGCGTCGCGATGGGGGGCGTCTCATGAGAAAGCCAATAAGTAGGTCAGCGGTCATGCCAGGCCCCGCCCCAAAGCAAAACTCATCACTTTTAACCGTCTGATTTTCAGTCATGCAAAGGTGCTGGAATAAAAACAAGTCCGTCCAACCGTACGGACAGTAAACTGACCCAGATTTGCTGGGTGAGTCTTACAGCAGGTGATCTGTGCCATCATCTGTGCACCGACACAGCTACAGAAAGCATCACTTCCTTGAGCGTCTCTTTGTCTTCCGATTAAGTCAGGCGACGATTGTGGAGAAAAGGAGGTCAGGACGTCGACTTGTTTGCATGCTGACATCCTCACGTGTCCAGCTGTGACTGCAGAGGTTAAGGTCATGTCCTCAGAGATATTCTGGGAAACAAAAACCAAAAAAATGTTGTTTTTTTGGATGATCTGCTTCCATCTTTTGTGGCAAGTGCATCTAAGTTTTGAATTAAAATATCTTTTAGACAAATATCAGAAAGATGTCAGTTCGACATTGTTAACTTCAAATATTCTGACAAATTCCTACAGTTTGGTAGTTTACAGTAACTCCCAGAATAGTTCTGTTTGCTTAGATTAGTTTGCAGCAGCGGATAAACAACAAGAAAAGCGGAAACCGTCTTTTTTTGCTTTAAAATGTGTCAATTTTTGGTCAAATTTAGCAAAAAAAAAGAGGAAAGCATATTGAACGTTCAGCTATTTATTTTGATTTATTTTGGTTGTACTCTACTAAAATGTGACTCGTCAGGAACCGGAAAAGTGCTGTAAACTATTTGGCTTTATGTTTGGCTGAATATGGAGAGAAAATAGACTCACCCCGATTTGTGCGTGCGTAATTCTTGATTTGACTCTTGACTCTTGATTTTAACTCATACAATATTTTTTGAAAAAAATACAATTTGCACAAATTAAAATGACAACTTGAAACTAATTATGTACAAAAATATTTAAAAAATTATGTACAAATCGCTTGTTACAAACACACAAAACCACATTTGCGCACAAACTGATGTGAGACTCTTTTCATGTCTCCAAGATTTATGTAAGTAATGCGTTTAAACGCTGCTAGAATGCTGGGTCATCAGAGTTTTCTTATCAATTTGAACTTAGATTGTAAATAATATCTGATAAAAACTCAACAGATATGTCTGATAATAAATATTAAAAACGTATAAATATTCTTTTTAAAAACACTAGAGTTTCTCTTTTCTCAGCGCTCCCTCGCGGCCGTGCTTTTCCTCCAGCGCCTTCGCCACGGGGCTTTTCATCAAACTGGTAGCATCAAGTTCTCCTGGACGCCCAGAGAGCGGACAGAGTCGATCAGTCCTATGTACCGCTCCGCTCCTTGGGTGTGTGTATGATTCACAGTCTAAGTTTAAAGCTGCTGATAAGAAAACTCTGATGACCCGGCATTCTAGTCGTATTTAAATGCATCACTTACAGACAAATCTCGGAGACGCGAAAAGAGTCAAACCCCAGATTTGTGCATAAATGTGGTTTTGTGTGTGCGTAACAAGCAATTTGTGTGCAATTTTTTTAGATTTGTGCATGTAGTTGATTTCAAGCTTTTGTAATTTTAAGTTGTGCATGTGTAAATCATATTTTGTATTTTTTCTTGTTTAAATTTAGTAATTTTTTTAACTTATCCCCCAAATTTTTATTGGATGAGTTACAAATCAAGAATTATGCACACACAGATTGCGGTGAGTCTATTTTCTCTCCATATAAACAGGCTAACATTAATGTTTTATATATAAATGTGCAATCCAATATCTGTGAATAAAAACGGGAAAAAGTTGTGTGACCCTTGGTTTTGCACAAATAAATAAATAAAGTTTAAATAGACTTTTTATTGGAATTGGTTGCTTAAGTGAGCTTTGTTGCAGCTGTTGTGAACGTAGCTTTAGCCTGTTTAGCTAATTCATCCTGTCATCTCCAAAAATTGATAAAATTCCCCCTTTTAGCACCAGTTGGACCTTTTCAGAGTTTAAATCACTGACCCACTGAGAACATCTCAATTAAGGAAAATTTCTGCTCATCCACAGAGAATGAAGTGAGGCGTTGAGAATCATTGATCTCCTCATTCAGCATTGTCTTCTGTGAGGTGGGAGAAGCAGAAATTTTAGTTTGTTGCTTCAGTGACAGGAAATACCAAAATTGATTGAAGTCTATCTCTACAAGAAAATGGAACACATGAGTCCTAATAAATCCCTAAATTGGTTTGTCCCTCTAACATTTAGGGTTTGTTATGGGAAATTATACATTATTTCATCCTCTGGCTGCCAAAGCTCTACACAGACTTTATGAATTCTTCAAAGTTATGTTCCTCATTGTCTTCAGTTTTTTTTTTTAGCTAATTTTATTTTATTTCTTTGCTAAAGAACTTTTGAAGAACTTTGTGGTTTTTCTGAAAGAATAGAATAGAACACTACTTTATTGACCTGACAAGTGTACCTTGTGTCCATATTTCTATTTAAAACAGCAGATGGATAATAAATAACACTAAAAATATACTTTACAATAATAATCATTCATTGTCTTGTAGAGTCTATTAGCTGACAGGAAAAAAAATTCTACAAAAGCGCTCCTTCTTGCAGCGAGGTGTTAAAGTGTCTTACTAAAGGAGCTCCTCAGTGCATCCATGGTCACATCCTACTCCAAATGTTACTTTAATATCACTTACTTGCAAACATTTCTTCAGATTTTGAAACTGCCAAAGTTTACACCAGATGGAGGAAAGTCACTTATTTAAATACATTGTTTAATATTTTGATAATTGACTACCTTTAAATTGCCTCATCGAGCTTCATACCCAATTTTTTTTGTGATATTGGGCTTTATAAATAAAATTGAAGTGAATTGAATAATAAATCCATGGAGCCAGAGGAACGTCTCTCTTCCCGGGTTAGAAGCCTTCTGCTCTCCCCTCTACAGGAAACTCCTAGAACCAGCCAGGTGATCGCATTAGGCGCTTGAAGAATGTAAATGCTTGCTCTATGCCAGCACTCATTGGTTTTACGTCATTCAAAGATTCTAATTTAATAACCTTAAGTGTCTTTTCATCAACCCAATTCTTACTTTGTCAGTCCTGCTGCCACAGTGTCAGAGTAGAAAACAGAAAAATAAAATAAAAACACTTTTAACAAAGAAAAAACTAAAATCGGTAACCAAAAGGGGCAAAGCCAAATTCTGAAAGCCAACATGAGCATTAATAAAATCCATCTATCCATTTTCTTATTCCACTAACTCCCTTCTGGGGTCACAGGGCCACACGATCACATTCACACCTAGGGACAATTAATGTCACAATTAACATATGAAGCATATTTTTTGGACTGCGGGAGGAAGTGGCTGGAAAAAGTCCATACATGCACAGGGAGAACATGTAAACTCCACTCATAAACTTCTCAGTGTGTTGCGAGACCGTTAACCACTGCGCCGCTGTGTATAAATGATAAAGAACTAAGTGACTCGTTGAGGTAACAACCAAACATGTAGCAGGTGTGACAATAAAAACCACATGGGAGCAATCAGCTGAGAGATCAGAACAAACCAGGAGAGCTCGACAGAGCAGAAAGTAAAAACCACTCATCCAAAAGCAAAATACTGCAGAAACAAAATCCAATATCTAGACTAGGGGGTCAGATGCATTTTGGTTCAACCTGTCTGATCTCAAGTGGGCCAGACCAGAAACATAATAACCAAATAACCTATGGTCAACTTTTTATCTGTAGATTTGTTTTAGTTTAGTTTTTTTTTCTCAGTTTGAAAAAAAATGCCTCAAACAATCTAGTAGCTTAATCAATTATAATTATTATTGACATTTTGGTAAATGTGGTGACACACCTGATCTTTTTTTAGCAATTTACCAGAGGTAAGCCGGGGCTAGCCAGGAACCTAACTGCATCCTACTTAGACGGGGCACACGTTGGCAAAGAAATTCTGTTAATTTCCTTTATCTCTTGTTATGACGGAATTTGTTTTCCTTTGCTTCCCCTAGTGGTGGAATTACACATTACAGTCATTTTTTTAAAGAACCATAACTTGCCACAGAGATGGGCTACAAATTTTTTTTTTTTTCCACTATCTTATTTTTTTTTCTCTTTAGATTGAACTATCTGGCGGGCCCGATGCCGCCTGCGGGCTATATGCTCGACACCCCTGATCTAAACCAGTGAAAAACCCAAACAAAAATCAGAATAAAAATGCACAATATTATATTTGTGTCACAAACTTGAATATTATTTAAAAAAAATGTTCCTAGTGGGCTTTTACTTATGATTATTCTTTTTAATTTGCAAAATCAATACGTTTTTTATGACAGTTTCTGCAGAGCGGCAGAAGTTCTTCAGAAATTCACCTCTAAGTTAACCAGAAGTAACCCTGCACTGATATCCCGTTATTCCATTGTTTTTCACTTCCTCCTGCCAGCTTACGGCCCCTCACAAGCCCAAGCTAACATTAGCGGAGCAACAAAAACAGTGAGCAATAATGGAACTGTTCGAAGACGAAAAACTAAGACGTTAATGGATCTATTTGTTTGAAAATGAGGAGCAAAGAGGCTTTGTGTCACAAATTTGAGCTGTTTTAAACCAGTTTTTCATCTGCCTGATCCATCGAGATTTGAATAAAGATATACGCAGAAACTGTTTTAATTTTTTCATTTAGGTCATGAGTAAAATGCTGTAAAAACACGTTTTTTGTTGGTCATTAAATCAAACAGGGGAACCTGATTTCTCAAACATAAAGACAAGCAGCCGTCACGTTCACACCTACACTGTTTGGAGGAGAAGCTGCAGAGGAACCGTTTTAGTCCACTGCATGTTTCTGTGGGATTTTAAAGCTATTGATCTTTAACTATTCAGTCGGTTTGTCTGCTAATTAGTACTAAGAATTGAGATGAAGGTGTGCTAATTAAAGGATGTGCTGCTGTGGTGTAAAAACAAGTACAGGTTGTCCCAAAATGTTTGTTCCCATGAAAATCTACAAAAAAGAGGTTATCAGCAAACCGTGTCTTGAATTAGCACATCTAATTCTGTGAATTTGTGAGCATGACACTGATCTCACAAAGCCCCTTTCTCCCACGCAGACACTAACTTACTATTACTTCCACTCAAAACACAAGCGGGGCTCTCTTTCTGTTTATCTTGGTCGTGCTTACAGCGGTGCATGCTACATTCAAATCAAACTTTATAGCACTTTTCTGACTGACATAACTCAAAGGGTTTAACATTTAAATATTTTTCAATTTTAAAAACCAAAAGCAAGATAATACAATTGAAAAAACACACAAAAAGGTAATTTTCAAAATAACTTGTTTGATAAGTTCTTGATATTCTGTGATTGATGAAGTCAGAGATGCAAAAACAGTGGAAACTGTCAATATGCATGACCAATTTTTGATAATAATTTCTGTAACCCTTTTCTCTCTCAAAGTAACATCCGAATCTCAAGGTTTCTTCAGTCAAGATAGACTTAACTGCACGTCCTTGTTGTTGTTGGAGCTTAACAGATAAATCAAAACTGGAGCGGAAAGGCAGCAGACTGTTTTCTTTTTTACTGCTACCTATCCAGCTCCATGCAGCATTTGTTCTTCCGTCTGTCTGCCTCTGACCTTGACTGCAGACAGAAACACTACAGTGGTGATTGATTTCATGGTAGAGCAAACACACATGCACAGGAGGGACACCCCCTGTGCATGTGTGTCTATCGTCTGTTTTATTCTGGAACATTCTGCAGTGGATCTGTTTCATGCAAAGATCTGCAGAAAAAAATTAGATGTGGTTGCTTATACAAAAAAAAAAATATATACATTTTATTTTTTTTATAAGTACAAGTTAGGAAACTGTGATCTGATCGCATGATTGAAAATTGGACCCGATCATGTGGTTAATGACTCAATCGATATCAGATGTTGTCTCTTGATCAGTATTGGATAATTGTTTAATCTCATTATGATCAGGACTTTATATTTTGATCGATTGAGTTTGACAACCCTACTCTGTTGGTTTGTCTTAACGTAAATTAAGAATTTAAACAGAAAAAGGATTAGATTTTTGTTTATTTTCAATATTGATATCTCCATGCTGGCGACGGAGAGATGGCTGCTCTGAGCTACTGGAGCTACTTAACAGAATTTCTCTATTTAATTGTTAAATGATAAAAGAAGGTTAATGAAATAAAAATGGAGAACAATCTGAGTCTGTTTATTGTGTGTCTGTTTATTTATTAGTGTGTTCATTTTTAAAGTGTGTTACAAAAGTAAAGATCTTGACTCGGTATTGGCAGATACTAAAAATTAAATGACTTGGTGTCGGATCGGGCCCAAAAAAACCTGATCGGGACATCCCCAGTACAAGTGTATTTTGACTAGAAATGACCAAATTACTTAAAGTCCCCCTCCGATGAAAATCATGTTTTTTGTAGTTTTTAACATGCAAGTGTGGCATTTTTCTTATGAAAAAGAAACAAATGTTCGTATTTGTCCTTTTAAATTCCTGTCAATCAAACTCTTGCAGAAATGCTCTGTTTGAATTAATGAGCTTTCTTTCCATCACAACAGCTCTGCTGCACATGCACTAAATCCCTCATCTGGCCCGGCTAGCATGCCTAGCTCAGGTGCCAGGGAGAAGCAAAGATGGCAGCGTCCCATTGACTACAGTCAATTGAGCCACCGTTCACATTTCTGTGGTCAAATCAGCAGCCACAGAATATTTGTGTGAGTTTCATCCAATACTTATGGTAGCAGGGCTGAGAATGCTGGAAAATCTCTGTGAAACTCCGTGGAGCTTCTTGATGTGACCACGGAAATGTGAACGGCGGCTCATTTGACCGCAGTTGGAAAGGATTGTAAATCAATGAAAGAGCATTTGCATTTTGATGTTAGCTTTCATTATTTTCTGCTCTGAGAAACCAATGGATTTAATGTATTGATCACAGCAACGTCAATAACCATCGGATAATTAGCTAAAAGAGTCTTTGGCGAACTGGAAAGAGAAAGAATCAGGATTTTGGGGGAAGTTCGGTCCACAAACTCCTCACTTCCTTGTCCGAGCTGACATCCGGCTAAAAACCATAAGTCTGGACGTTACCGATATTGCTTGACATTTGTATGTCGGAGCGATGAAGATTACGCTAGCGAGACACAGAGCTACGATAATCAGACGGGGGGGAGAATCAGGGGCGGGGCTACACAGCTGCTCAGTACCAAAAGCCACGCCCCCTCAGATGAGATTTTGGAAACAGAGGCTTCAGATAAACATGAAAATTAGCTTTTTAAGACATTTTGACTAAAAACGTCATAATTAAAACACTACTGGGAACGCTTTTCTAAATTAAGAAAAAAAAAAAAAGATCATAGGGGAACTCCTAGTCACAGGGCCTGATGCTGTAAAGTTTACACTAGGTATGTGTTCAAGAATTTGCTACACAAGCATTTTTAAATATGCTCATGCACTCACAGTTGGAAGAGGTTTGGTGCAAAATGTGCTAAAAGTGGTGCAAATTTTGCAAATCTTGCTTCAATCTTTTTCTTTCGCAGCTCTATTGCGATATTTAAAAGACTTGGTGTCAAATAATTCAGTACGGAAGCTTCCGTGATTGAATAGAGGCCCCACTGAGACATCCCAGATTAGTCAAATTTCAACAGCTTTAACTTTCAGTCTGCCTTTAATGGCCGCATGCTTTGTACGCAGAGCACAAAAACTCACTTACTTAAGCATTAGTGATGTGTGAATGTGGGAGTTTTGTAAACACAAGGCTCGAAAATGTGCACATACGTGTTCGCATAGACTTTTTATTGGAAGTGGTCCCATAAACGTGCCCGATGTGATGTAGCATCACATGAACAGATGATCGCAAAGAAAACTGAACTCATCAACACAGACTTAAGACTAACAGACCTTTAACCCTGTAACACCTGAGGCGTTGCTAGTGATGTTTAAACACAAAATCTTGAATTACGTTGATCATATTAAAAAAATTACAGCAAATCAAAGAACATAAACACGGGAGCTCCGGTGTTAAAGGGTTAAGGTTTCTGAAGAGTTTCTCCACCTTTATAGTTTTTTTTTTTTATTGCTCAATCCCTCTGTGTTACATTATTCTCACATATCTGTAGTTCTCCATCTCCTCTACCTCTTCTCCCAGTATGAAAACACTTTTGTATGTGTCTTTTTTCCTCCTTGCATCAGAGATGAGATAGTTTTATCCACATGGTGTAACAAAGTCGTCCACTGTTGCTTCGCTCTCAGTTTCATCGTCATGGATACACTCAGGAATTGCAGATTCATCAGAGCATTTCTGAAGATGACAAGACTCTGAGGTGTGCAGAGAGAACGCCTTCCTGTGATGCTAAATCATGCTTCTTTTTTTTTTTTTTTTGGGGGGGGGGTGTCTTTCATGCTCACAAACTGTGGCCTACTGGGAGGGATGATCTGTTCATCAAGAGGTCAAAAAGCTGAACATTTGTGAAAGTATCTTTTTTGTACAGGGATGACTGGTGTACTTCAAAATAAAGAGGATTATAATAATCTAGTTGTAATTAAGGCATTTTCAACTCAGAAACGACTTCTCTTTCATTAACTGCCTAAATAAAGGAAGCTGGTCCTTGTAGTCAAGTGTGAAACCACGTCCATTCCTGAGCAGGACTGAAGAGGATTTGGGAAAAGTTGGGATCGGTTTGACTTTTATTAGAATGAACACAACTCTGAAAAATAAAGGAACAGTTTGTTAACTCCCTCCTACATTTCATCATGACAACAATTTGAAACAGGATGAAAGTTTGATTGAGAGAGGATTTCTTTTTCACTTTTGATCTCTTTCGTTCTCCAGGGTGCTTCTGT
The DNA here is from genome assembly GCA_003999625.1 of Oryzias javanicus. Classification (NCBI taxonomy): domain Eukaryota; kingdom Metazoa; phylum Chordata; class Actinopteri; order Beloniformes; family Adrianichthyidae; genus Oryzias; species Oryzias javanicus. The sequence continues at coordinate 9,142,397 of CM012445.1, forward strand.
GGTTTGGGACTGGTTTACTCCAACAAGTCGTGCACCATGCCGCCCATCACCTTCCAGGACCTGCCGCTCAACATCTACATGGTCATCTTTGGAACAGGCATCTTCGTCTTCATCCTGAGCCTGATCTTCTGCTGCTATTTCATCAGGTGAGGGTTTACTGCTCTGCCTAAAATCAAAATTTAAAAGAATTGTAGCTGCTAGAAGTTTACTGGGTTTGTTTTAGAGCTGTATCAAGACTTTAACAAATGGATCTGCAACAAGGCAGCAGTCATGAGGTTTTCCAAGAAACTTTTCAAGGAGTCCAGAGATTTTCAGCAGTTCTGACTTTATAAAACAGTTTGATAAGTTTCCCACCTTTCCCATAGAATGAAATCTACTGTAAACACTTCCTCCAACACACACACTTTCACATGCTTTTAAAATACTGTGAAAACATGCAGAATTTTTACGCTGGTGTTTAATTTTTGTATAACAAGTTGTGTAAAAGCATGTACATGTGAATGCACACTCAGATACAGAAAAAGTGTTTTAAATTATCTGTTGAGTTATACTTAAATAACTTTTTTGCACCGTTTTTTTATGTGCCATAACTTTGAACAATGTTAAAGCAATTTTTTGGCAATTTTTCATGCAATGCAAAGGAGTGTTTTGTCACAACATGTGATGATGCATAGTAGATGCAAAGATAGAGATCAGCAAAATTTTTTATATCATTCAGGGTATATCTGCAAACTCCTAAATATGCAGTTTTTTTTCGTAACTTTCCTAAATAAGGCACATTTTCCATCTGACTCATTAGTGTGAAGTATTGATTGCTGTTAAGAATGACTTTTTTCCTAAAAAGATTTCTATAAATGTTCCTAAAAAAAATCCAAGAACCAGGCCTTATTGATCTCAGTTACTTTTATTACTCCTTGCAATGAGGAGAAATCCGACCAGCCAACTACACAGAGTTACCTCGTGGGAGTTCTGCCCACCACACGCGGACATGCACTTTTATACAGCTTAGCCGTTGCTAGGCAACGACAGTCAGGGGTCCTGTGTCATAGGTCATAAACTGTTAGCCTATGCCCTTATAAGGAGTCAGGACTCAGACAAAGACATTCCAGTACCTTCCAGTACCTTTCCATGAAGCTGAGTGAATCTCTCTCGGGGGAGGTGAGGTGAACTGGCTTCAAGGCCCACACATAACATAATTCTGTTAATTAATATTTCCAACAGTTCCGCCCTGTTGTGGGTCTTGAAGCACTCGAGCTCGCAACAGCAATCTTGAAAACATCAGTTTTAAGTCTCCTGCATGAACAGTTTTAACCTAAAACATCAGAAACAGATTTTTCTGTTCTGAGCCCGTGGAGGGGGCGAAAACCCAGTGGGAAATTCCCCCTCGTCCCACTCATGGTGCGAACACTTCAAAAGCCACAGGTAGCTAAGAAAAGCAGGGACTGTAAAAATGTACCTTAAGCAACATATACATCATCGTCATCATCAGAATCATCATTGTCACCAGCCTGCAAAAGATGTACCATAACTTAACTGCTGGGGTCTTGTACGCCCCAAACATATCTAACCAACTGTCCCACATGGATGTATCAACACCTGAATGTTCCTTCATTTTATTGCTCAGACTACGCAGTCCTCCTACTGCACGAGTCAGGCTTCCATCGGCGGCGGTTGCCGCTAATTGTTCTTGACAGCTTCGAACCCAGGGGTCCAGTTACTGAGGCTTTGGTGAATTTGTCCTGTCTGTTTCCCCCTTCGCTGAGGGACAACCCATAGAATCTTGAGGTGGTTCTGGTAGTTGTCACAGAAATCGTCATTGCTCTGGGTTTTGTGACCTGCTGTAAGGACTAGAGCTGGGGTAGGAGATCAGTTGGCTTCTTCAGCACCCAAAGGTTTTGGTACCGGGCGTCTTCCACTCCTACCATCCTTCAGAGGTACCAGCTTCTTGCAATGGCTCTGGTGGATCCAAGTGGCTCTCTCAGCAATCTTCACAGCAGTGGAGGTGGTCAGCTGGACAGTGAAGGATCTCCCACAGCGGGGTGCAGCCCAGGTTTTTCTTTCGATCACCTTGATCAGGATCTGGTCACCTGGCTGCAACAGCTCCTCCTGTGGGGAACAAGGAACATCTGGCAGATTATTTGTTCTTGACACTTCTTCACTTTGCAACAATTCTCTCATCCATTCTGCTGTTTCTGTGGTTGGTTATCAGCTCAGGGGTTCCGTCTATGCTCTGGGTATTTGAGTGAGTTAAATGTATTCTAATTCTATCAATGACTTGGTTGATCAACAATGTGTATGTGTAGGTGTCTTTATGTTGTGGTAAGGAATGGCTGTGTGTTGATACATCAAGGCAGTGTCTATGTGCGTGCGTGGATGAAGATCACAAAGAAGGCTTAAAAGTTCTGTTAGTCAAAGTCATACACACAAAAGATCAAAATGATAATTAAAAAGCTTAAGGGAATATTCAAGTTAAAACTTAAGGGAAAAATAAAGGAGAAAATTAAAAAAGAACTTTAAATGTTATGAATAGCTATTTAAGAAATACACACAAACATTCACACACATAAAACTCACTGAGACAACTTTTCTGCACTCACACTCTCACACTGTCCATGGACACAAAACCACCCACTCTTTCTACAATCATTTATTTTATTTATTAGTTTTATTTTATTTATCCAATATCCAATTTTATTTTATTTTATTTATTTTTATGAGCTCAGTTGTTAACAGGCTTGTATTTCTCAGCTGTAATCAATAAGTCTGTAAGATCCCCCGTCGAGCCCCCCACTTTGCTGCTCCCTCTCTGCGCGTGTCCGTGCTCACTTCAGCCTTGCTCCAGCCCCTCCTTCTGCTCCTCTGCTCGTCACAGACAGCTTTCCCTGCACGTTTTTTCCTTTGCTTCTTTTCTTCCCCTCCTCAAAATAAACCTTTCCCCAGCGCTTTACCATATTTCACTATTTCACTCTAAATCACTTCTTTTTTCCCGACAAAGACCTTTTTTCTCCACAAAACCTTTTATTCCGTCTAACCAACCTATTGTCGACAAACACGTACAACTTTCATTGGTGCCTGCTGCGATAGAGTTGATTTAAAAATTTTTCTGCCAATGAATGCTTTTTCTCACGTGCATTCCGACGGACCTGATCGATTTCTAATCGACGATTACGTATACATGTACCTTAGCGACCGCTAAAAATATACCATGTACATTGGCAACCGCTGAAAATTACCGGACCAAAATGCTCCTGTGCCGCGAGCGGAGAACGGACCCGGCAATTGTACTCTTGCAATCCCCCTAGGTTTACAAACACTTTTTTCTTATTTCTCTTATATTCCCTTTTCGTCTATTCACGTTAACAACTTATTCTTTCTTAACCTTTTTTTTTCTTAAAACCTCATATTAGACAGAATCAATAACTGACACTGGTTCGTTGCCCCTCAGAGACGTCACCGCCTCGGAGGGCTGCCGCAGGAGGATCCCTAGCGCCGGCCTCGGGCTCAAACGTCGTGTCCGAGGTCTTTGTTACGGATCCCGATACCGGTGTCCGCCCACGTGGAATTCGGCTCACCCCCGCGCAGTCCTTCGTCGACCGATGTTGTCTCCCGGGTTTCGGCACCAAACTGTTAAAATGACTTTTTTCCTAAAAAGATTTCTATAAATGTTCCTAAAAAAAATCCAAGAACCGGCCTTATTGATCTCAGTTACTTTTATTACTCCTTGCAATGAGGAGAAATCCGACCAGCCAACTACACAGAGTACTCGTGGGAGTTCTGCCCACCACACGCGGACATGCACTTTTATACAGCTTAGCCGTTGCTAGGCAACGACAGTCAGGGGTCCTGTGTCATAGGTCATAAACTGTTAGCCTATGCCCTTATAAGGAGTCAGGACTCAGACAAAGACATTCCAGTACCTTCCAGTACCTTTCCATGAAGCTGAGTGAATCTCTCTCGGGGGAAGTGAGGTGAACTGGCTTCAAGGCCCACACATAACATAATTCTGTTAATTAATATTTCCAACAATTGCAAACACAGATTTGTGACTTTAAATTGCTTTTTAGAGATTCAATCTGTCAAATGGACATTATGAACCCAACATTATTTCCTGAGTTACATAAGAACCTAATTTATATAAAAATCAAACGCATACTTGAAATCAGTTAAACAGTGGTCCCTGAATCTAAATTCTATGAAAGTTTATTTAAAAAATAGTATTACGGAAATAAATTAATTTGATTTTATCATTTTTTGGAAAGGGTCTGTATACTGAAATGATGCAATTGTACATGACTTGGTTTCTGATTGATTGATTAATTCTGTTGTCCAAGTTTGTGAAAAATAGAGATATCTGAAATATATTTTGTTTGAAAATATTTTCATACATTATTATATCTGATAGGAATATGTACTCTAATTTGATCAGCAAATGTCCTCCTTTGTTTTATTTGTACACTGTAGTTCAGTGATGTTGCAACATCTTTGTGCTTTTTAGTGGATCTCTCTTTGTCTTCAAAGTGATTAAATTTTTTAAAATAACTATAGTCAATAAAAACTGATTTAAACAATTTAAAACTAAACTAAACAAGGAACCCACTTGTGACCCAAATGTCAAACTATTTTAAAGGCGCACTCCAAAGAAAATTGTGTTTTTAACATGTTCTTGTGGCATTTTTCTTATGATGGAGGACGGATAAATAAAATTAAGAAAAAAAAGATAAAAAAAAAAGATTTAATCTGCATTTCTGGTTTTACTTTATTCAAATCATTGTGAATCAAATTCTCTTGGCAAAAGGCCTGTAGCTTTGATGTATCTGCTACTGTTGGCTCCATTCGGATTCATGTACTTGCAGACAAATAGATCCATGTACGTCTTTGTATTCCTCATCTGAGTTCCTATCTGTATCAGAATTGTACGTCTGGATTGCTCCAATATTCCTCACCTTTTTTTGTGGCATCTGTAATGTTAGTTTGAGCTTGTGAGAGGCTATTTATTAGCTGGAGTGTGTGTAAACAAGGGGATGATGGGTAAGGAGGGAAGGCTTACTCTAAGCCAACAATTCAGAGATGATTTTCAAATGACTCCTGCTGCTCTGCAGAACTTGAAAACAACACAGGTTTTATTTATTTATTTTTATAACAACAGTATGATTATAATAAAGAAAAACGAAAAAAAACACTGGGAGCAGTTCTAAAATAGATTAAAAAATTATTGGACTTAAAAAGGGTCTAATTGAAAGTTGAAGACTGAGAATAAAAAAAAAATTTAAATAAGTACGTTTGCAAAACCTTTTGATGTTTTTGGACCATTAAATCAGCTCATCTTAAAACAATCAGTTGTTAATAATATTCAATTGAAACAAGAATGACCGAATGAAAGTATAGAGAAAGTGTAATTTTTCAAAACTGATAAAACCTGCGTATTAACCTTCAGCTTTTAAACACAACTGAACATCTTTGACATTCTGCACTCTGCACGTGTCGTCAAAACTTTTGTCTACTGAATTTGCTGGAAATTTGGTATGAATCTCTAAAACTTTTTTTAGTTTTTATCTTTTGACAAACTATTTCAAAACCCTTAATTTGACATCTCACTGAGGGAAAAGATCAAAACTCTCTTTAAATGTGGTCCATTATCATAGAGACAGTTAACATGATGACATGTGCAGACAGAAGGAGGCTGACAAAAGAGGAGGAACACGGCGACCTCCTCCACAGTAGACTATGAACTCCCTGATGAGCTGAGGGAGCATGTGTCTGCAGGACAGGATGTGAGGCAACAGGAAGCTGCTCGCCACAATGCGTGTGGACAGCAGTGAGCTCAGAATAAACCCAGCCTGAATAGTGCACAGCGAGAGCCTGCAAAGCCATCTTACACAAAAGCTTTAGAAAAAAAAAACCTCCTCCAGGAAACATCAGCACCTGGAGGAGGAGGAGGAGGAGGAGTGTTCTCGCTTCACATGAATCAGCATCTATATTTGGCACATTACCCAGAATTTCATAATGTGTTACAATTTTTGCAATTTACTTAAGAAGTATTCTTAATCCGCTTGTTATTTAAACAGAGTTTAAGAAATAGAACTCTTTTTATTGCTGAGATTGTTTAGTTTAGCTTTTAATAGAACTTCCATAAATCTCGTGTCCAAAAAACTCTCAGTATTGTCCACCTCTTTCCTCAAGATAAAAATATATTATAACCTGTATTTAAATGTAAAAAGAAAAACAGTTAATTTTATCTTTTAAGTGTGACTTGCCTCCTTACACTGCCAGAAGAAGTAGCCATAAAAAACGTAGAAAAAGAATCCTAATCTTAAGAAGGAGACCACTAGAAAACAGTCAAATGATCTGTCCACATAGCAAATTATTATTTTATATTCTATTTACTGTCTAGGAAATCTTGATATCAAAATCTAAAAACCAGGAGATCCTTACAAGTATTAAAAAGGTAAATAATATTTTAAAAAAATCGAATTACTTCAAATTAAATGTTATACAGCCCAGTATATGTATTTTTTTGTTAGCGCTAATCAAATTGTTTGTATTTTAAAAAGTTTTTATGTATCCAATTGTAGTTTATTTTATTACAGTTAAAAAAAACTAGTGTAATAACCGGAAATGAAGCATTTTAAAACAAAATGAGAATATGATCTGAAAAAATCCAAATAAATCCTCATAAAATCTAAAACTAAGACTTATTCTTCAAACATTAATTAAAATTCTTTTTCAAAAATAACAACAGTGAATGGAATTGAACTTTTAAATAACATCTTTACAATTTTCCCAAAAATTAGAGTGAAATTTTAGTTTGATTATTAAATTAAATTTTTTGTATTGTCAAGTGTAAAGAAAAAAGGATTTTGACTCATTTTAAGAATAATTTCCTAGTGTCTAGATATTAACTCTTAAAGTCCCTCTTCAACTATACAAATTTTATAGTAAAATCATTCCTAGAGGTCTTTTAATTATCATTATGCAGCCAGTTACGTTTATTAAGACAGTTTCAGTGGTGCGGCAGGAGATCTTTGGAAATTTGCCTCTGAGTTGTGGGTGGGACTGTTGCAGACATTGTCTTGGCTAATTTCCCATCATGCCTTTGTTTACGCTCTCTCCTGCTAGCTTGGAGCACCTCAGAAGCCCAAGCTAACATTAGCGTAGCAAAAAAAAAGCAAGCAATATCAGAGCTTTCCAGCCACACAGTTTTGATACAGATGGCGGCTCAGACGAGGAACTTGAAGATGGATCATGGATCATGGTTCATGGATCTCTTTGTCTGCAAGCGAATGGTTGTAGTGGCGAAGGAAGACTTTTGCTGGCCCAAGGCAGTCGTTACGTCATAAACCCAAACTTTTTCAAACTACGGGTTTCCATATATAAAAAAGATATAAAAAAGATTTTATTGGAGTGGGTCTTTAATGACACTCCAATAAATAATTTAATGACACAAAAAATTCTCAATTTATTTTGAGAAAAATATAGAAAAATGTAGAAAAAGGAAAACTAAAGCAACTTAAAACCTGGTATAATATCCAATCTCTAAAAGTAACATTTTAAATCTCTGCGAGGATCAAATAGTTTGCAGTGTATGAATTGCGAGCACATACTTGTTCTGATGAGGGAGCATTCCTCCCCTCCGCGCTCAAAGACGATCTCATAAGCTCAGCGCTGAAAGAAAAAAACTTTAATCTTGTTTAAAAGAGCCTGTTGTCTTTCCAAAATGACCTCCTATCAACATACTGATGATAGGTGTTACTGATGCTACCTTTCTCAAGTTACAAACTTAATTACCTATGAAGCCTTTTGAGAAATGAATGGGGATTAATTTGTCTTGTTTTATTTAAAAACATGTGAACAAAGAGCTAAAACCTCCGTATTTAACAGTAACTAAAAGATGAAGGCCTGATGAGGAGGTGACAAGCGGTTTTTCAGGGACGGCTCACAGCCCTCCTGCTTCTATCCGAGTGCTTTCCTCTGAATCACAACCTGACTCACTTCCTTTGGCTCCATTAACAAGCCGAATGTGGTCTTGGGGTGGGAGTGTGGTTGTGAATTCATTTATAGAGCGGGTGTTTCATTAGACGGAACAGTGAGCGATGAATCCCTGTTGGAGGCAGGTTTCCCTTTGTCTCGCTCCGGCTGCGTGTGGGGGAGTACAGCTAGGTCGAAACTTTGTGATGAGATCAACAAAAACAAAAAAAAATCTGTATTTGTGCTAATATTGTTCATGAATTAGATTTGAAAAAATCCTCACAACTGCATCATTCAGAGACTCTCATGTTTTTGTCTTTGATGATTCTATCTTAGAAATTGAAAAAATTGTCAAAAAGACAATTTAGCTGATTTACTTTCTCCTAAATCTAAACAAACACATGATAAAACTTTTCTTTTGATCATTTAATACATTTTTGGGAAACTTTTAGAAAGTAAAATTTTGTAATTTTAGGAAAAAAATATATTTTTTTGTGAGATAGACAAGAAATAGCTTCCTGATTAGAGGAAGAATGCAGGGAAATAGTGTCAATAGTGTAAAAAAAAAAAAAAAAGTTTTTCATTATCTGTAGAGGATGGTTTAAATCTGAAGATGAACAATTAGGTTTCCTGATCTTCTGGAAGGAGCTGGAAGCCCACATTTTAATTTAATCCCCTAAAAATCCAAAATCTCTTAAAAAAAATCCTTTTCTAATTATCTTTTCTAAAACAAGGTTGTGTTAGGGAATAAAACAAATTGGAATGATGCTCATTTTTAAAAATAAAATTATTGATGAGTACCGGAATATGAGCCATGCAATACTACATAATAATTTTTTAGCCAGTTGACAAAGTTTTTTTCACTTTTTGTGAACTCTGTGTTCTTTTCTGGACACAAAGTGACACCAGCAGGACTTTTTTTTCCTCGTTTTTGAGTGACTCTTGTTAGTAAATGAATGCAGAGTAACTAAAAATACACAGCGGGAACAAGACAATGGTCGTTTTACCTGTTGGGATGTCAGTTGTCTCATGCAGGAAAGAAAAGAAAACCTATCACACTGCATCGTCTTCCACTGGAGATGTTTTATTCACAAAAAGCTCAAAAACAGAAATATTTCTGTGGTTGCAGCAAATGTAAACACACTGTAAAAACTGTAATTTAATATTGGATATGTATGCTTTTATTGAAAAATAATCTGCCTGTTGTCTATTTGTTGTCCCTTCCAGAGATAAAACTTGTATTTTATTACACATTTAAATGTTTTTTTTTGTAAACTAACAATTATTTTAGATTTTTACAAATAAACTCTAACTTTTAAACACGTTTTTGCTGACTGAAAGGGCCACATAAATGATTGATTCATTGATTTCAAGCAGTTAAAACACAGAAAAAAAGATAATTCAATTATATTTAGGATATTTATTAGATATTAAACACAATTAATAAAGATATTAATGATTATTTTATTATCAGTTTTAACTATATGACAACTTTCAGGGTTATTTTTTGGTGTAATGAGTAATAATTCAAACTCTCTATTTCATTATGTGTCAAATAAGAGAAATAGGAAAAAAGAAATGACCATAACATTGCTTTGGATCTGTATTCTGAGTCTCTGGAGATTCAGGTCTTCCAGGTCAGGTTACTACGGTGGCCCTGAAGTTCAAATCACATCTACTAATCACTAAACGCTAATATTAAAAAGCTAAACAATTATAAATCAACATTATCGTATTTCAGAAAAAAAAATAGAAACCAAAATGTATATATTTTTTTTCATAAATCAAAATAAAATCAAGCAAAATAAAAAAAGGGAAAAAGGAAATGATTAATGAAATGAATGAAAAATATTTTATACATTTTGTTTTGGTTTCTGGAATTTCTAAAATGTAATGTTTTTTTATATTATTTGGTTTTTTTTTTAACCCTCTTATGCATGAATTATGATCAAATCAGTTAGAATTTGTTTTACGAAATATTTTGTTTTTTAAGAAAAGAAAGTTATGGGAAGTTATAGGAAGAAAGTTATAAGATATATCCATCCCTCCACCAAAAATCAAACTAATGATATGGTAATTTGTTGGTTTAATTGTAAATAATTTAAAATATGGTATCATGTTTTAAGTGTGGCTCCTCTATCTCTATAGGCTGATTTATCAATCACATAGTTAAAGACAGTGTCTCTGGATTAAAACTCAGCATTTATCATCATAGAATCTAGCTTCCCATCAAATCTATGAAATGTTATTTCTGAACTGAGCATCTTAGTATTTTATGATATATTATCATATATTTTTTCTATTATAAAATAGTGTAGTGAGCTCCATGCATGAAAAGGTTAATTGCCGTAGTGATCTATAATATGTTTTTGCTTTGAGTGATTGGTTGGTGTGATTTGTACTTCAGGGCCACCGTAGGTCAGTGTCAGAGTTTGTTCTCTTGGACTGTAAAAGCTGGACCTGGAAGACATTTCTCTGCTTATTCGAGCTCATTTATCTCATAGATCTTGCTGAATGGTGTTTGGAGCAGCGTAATATCAACCACTCACATTATCTATTTCAAAAATATTTGTATTTAAGAAGCAAAGCAGCCAAAACCCATTTTGTGATCCAAAAATTTACTGGAATGATGTCATTTAGTTTGGGAAACAGAGACATTAATCTAACTTTGGCTCCACTGTGTACTTTTATCAAGTCACTCATTCTCACAGAAACCTGCCAATTCTCCAGAGGATCCAAACAACAACAGCAGCTTTTAAAAACAGGAAGACTGACTCGATGCCACAATGCAGCGTTCCTCGTGTCCTTTGAATGCTCAGAAACGGCTGCAGGATTCCAGCCTTAAACCTCAGAGCTGCAGTGACACTTAAATCAGAAATACTTCAGCAGAAAGGGCATGTTTGAGGTCAATCCCTGGCACGCGTGAACGCGTAAACGCGGTCAGCTGTTCGGTTCATATAGATTCAAACTTTAAGGTGGAAAGGATGTTAGGATAATTTTTTTTTTAAATCAAAGATGGTACCCAAACATGTTTATTGTGTGACTGACAGCTCATTCACTGATGCAGACTGGTGTTAAAAGCTGCAGACATGAGGAGCTTTAAAGTGGGGTCAGCTGTGAGGAGTGCAGAGATCAGAGCAGAGAAGAAGAAGAAGACCATTCACTGACGAAGTGAAAAACAGGGACTTTTACCGGTTTGACAAATAAGTAATATCAATATGTCATTCATGTGAAATGTGTGGAGACAGACAGAAGCAGATTTTTAACATTAACATTAAATTGCCACCATCTTTATCCTTTTTCTTCACCATTTATAGTAAAAAAAACAGTGTATAGTTTTGTTTTTAATAAAGACACAATTTGCACGATTATTATCACTTATATATCAGGGGTGTAAATTAGTAAGAATCTGTCGATATGATATGTATCACAATACATATTTCACGATACATATCTCGATATATTCCAAGACAGTAAACGAGACAATATTTTACTTTTTTTTTTAAGATTATTTAGTAGAAAAAGACTTAATCTGATTACTAATAAACTTTTTGCGATAATAAATGGTAAAATAAGATCATAAAGCACCTGTATCTCATATGAAAGTTGATTTTAACCAAAGAAATTCATGATGCTTTTCTTTTTATTATTGTTTCTTTTTTCAGACCGTAATTAACGTAACTCTGATCTATCAGATCACTAAATTAGAATCTCTGGCTGTGAAGAGCAGAATCGCGTTTCACCTAGTGCGCCATGCAGCCCAGGGCCACATGTTTTTGTTTGAGAGCTCTGGTTTGAAACCGAAATTTTCATTTGACAGCAGTCTGAATACAGACCAAACCCAACGTTTATGGCTTGATCCGGACTAAATCAAGCAGACCAGATCCGGACCAACAAACTTTTGCAGTTAGAATACACCCTAAAGTAAAACAGCTGCAGTTCACCAACTAAAACTGAAGTTTTGTGACAGGAGAGCTTACTTTTAAACGCAATTGTGATTTCAGAAATTGCTTTTAAAGCTTGAAGTGTTTTATTAATATTTTGTTTAATACATGTTTTGTTTTGAATTTGATCCCAGAATATGACACAAGTCAGGATGTGGGATTTTAACGGAAAAGTAACATCCAGCTACAGGAAAGGACTTCCAATTTATGAGGGATTAAGTCAACAAGACAACGACCACGTATTACTGCTGATTTGATTCAAAATTGAAATGATCTCATTTAATCAATTCAGTTATTTTTTCTTCTTGTAAAACGCCTTTTTTTCAAAAAATTGCCTTTTTGGGTCATATTTGGTAATTTTATTCCCAAAAGTTGCACCTGTTCTCACATAAAGACATTTTTTTTTAAATAACCAAACAAAATTTATATTGGAGGGAAATTTGAGGGATTATAGATATTTCATTGAATCTTGACAAATTAAATCAAATTACAAACTTGTAGGTTGAAACAGAACTGAATTATAACCCGATACCTGGAGTTTGACAATTTATATGAAAATGGAGATCACATGACCATCTTTTACACTTCTTATTGGAAATAGCAAATTATTGCTATAAAATATATTTATTATTTAAAGTTTGTAGATAACAATGAGAGATACTATTTTATTAATATTTAGACTACTATGGACTCAAAAAAGAAAGTGTGAAGCAATGCTTTTTGCCTCCACATGAAATTTAAATTTATAGCTTTAAATGAAAAAGAAACTTCTAGATTTGAAACCTTTAATGACATTTTTCAAAACAAAACGGTGCTTGTGAAGGTTAATAATTTATAACTGTGTGTCCTCGTTTTAGAAATAACACAAAAGTTAGTGACCTTTGCCTTAAATAGCTAACAAATTCTTTTTATAATTGTGCAATTCTGATCCTGATTTACTTTAGAATCAGAACACTAACTGCAATCACTGGAGACCTTGCTGTGTTTGATTCAGTGAAATTTTGACTTTACTGAAGAATTGGGTTAGTAGAAGTTGGTTTGTGCTTTTTTTTTTTTTTTTTTTTTTGTGGAAGCTTTGCCAACTATCAGGTTAATAGATTTTTTTCCCATGCATGCTTAAGGGTTCCCACTCTGATCATCTTCTGGCCTATTTTAGGATCGATTTTTATTTGTCCATTTTAGCCAAAATCAGAAAACTTTGTGTCTTTGTAACTTAAGACATAGTTTCTGCAGAGCTGCAGTAGTTCATTAGAAATCTGTCTCTGAGTTGTCAGAAGGACTGTTGGTGTAGAGCAACGCCGCCCCCACTTCCCCTCTCTGTTGCACGGCATAGCGGGGAGCCTGTGGCCCAAAACATTTTTTTAAATGAAACAATAATGCTCTTTTTCCGACTGATTTTTTTTCTTTTCCTAAATTTGAGTAAATATATACTCAGAAATACAATTTGAAGCTTAATTTCTTTGTATATGTGACAAATATAAAAAACACGATTTATATTGGAGTTGGTCTTCAAGATGCGCTTAAATTTGTGATTCTATATTAAGTTCGATAAAAATAAAAAAATATTGTTATTTAGGTGTTATTATACAAAATGGTACAGAAAAAGCTAAATACTTAATATTAACACAATATACTTCCAGAGTATAACAAAACTATAAACGTAAAAAGGAAAAATTCACAAAATGCTTCAAAGTTTGATGAGAATGTTTGGTTCATTCAGACTGTTTCTTGCTTAATAACTGAAGTCAAACGTTGAATTCTTTCTCGCATTCTCCACCCTCTAAACATTTCACCTCGTTTTCCAGCTTTGGGAAAGCTCAACACATGCAAACCGTGCATCCTCACATTGTTCACCGAAGCACTGTTTGCAACAAGTCCTGTAAACAATCAACTGGATGACAAAAACAGAGATAAACGGCTAAATCCTGACAGTAACATTCCCTGTTTTCCCTCTTAAGAATGTCTCTCCCTCATAGTGTCATCATCTCATGTCACTTTTGCTGTTGTTTAGGTAGCTTCAGGAATAATTCGTAGGCAGTGGCAGACATTTAAGTCTAAGTTTAGTTGTGTGAAAACAGAAAGCCAAAAATAACCGCCTAAATAGACGCAGCTCGCCAACTGATAAGGATCTCCTTTCCATTGTTGGCTTTTCGGGGGTGGTGCGGGGATTCAAAAGACCCAACATGCTCATTAGCTGTGTTTGTGTGCAACAAAGTGTGCGTCTGCATTTTGAATGTAAACACTGTGTGCGCACACTTGAAGACAAGCATCTCATTGTCTGTACTTGTTCGGATGAGAGTTGTTAACCTGGAAAAACCCTTCACTTATGCAAATGTTGTCGCGCAGAATCTACACAATCCAACTGCACAAAACTTAAAACCTAGTCTAACTTCAAATGATGTTTTGCAATACAAGTCTGTTTGAAAAAGCCCCAAAAAACTGATTTGTAATTTAAGTTGATTCACTGTAAACAGAATAAACCCTGGGGATTTCCTGTTTTGTCTGATTTATTCAATTGTTTTTATATCCTTGGATTTTGGATTTTGATGTGCATTTTAAGAGCATCTGGAAAGAAGAAACTTGTAACGCCCTGTAACGCTTCCATGTCCTTTCTCAACGCTTACGGTTCATTCTGGCTCTAAAAAGTTATTTCAAACCAGAAAACCCTTAATTGTCATTGTCTACATGTACAATGAGATTAAAAATATTCACTGTATCAGTGCAAAAAAACCATTTAAAAATAATATAAGAATGTATTTTACTGTACGTTATCATTTAATGTTTTCTTTTATGTTTATAATTATAAATATTTATTATATAAATGTATTTTTTATAATTATATACAACTGTAATATATGGATTTTTTAAATATTCTAATATATAGTATGTAATTATTCGTTTAATATGAATATATTTTTACATTTAAAATAATTTTATATTAATCATTTTAACAAATATATTTTAATATTATAATTATTATGCATTTTATTATTTTAAAATTTTGTTTTTTAATATCTACAATTACTTTTTTAACCTCTATCAATGTGTGCATATATTTTTAATAACCTGTGCACTTTTTGTATATTTTATATATTTTTTTTATTATTATCTTGTCATAAATCTTATCATGGCAAATTGTTATTTAAATATATAAATTTAGCATGGACTAAAAAGTGCCTTTAAAATGTCACTGTCCCAAAGACTTTAGAGAATGATCTTTCTATCTTTCTGTGTAGAATTTTGCAGACAGTATGTTGAAAACAACTGTTAAGTAAAATATTTATATGTAATACAGATAATAAATAAATAGATAAAGAGAGTATATCTGACATTTTTTTAGTTGCTCTGTTACATAATTTAAACTTTCTGGCTCTGCAGACTTGTAATGCACACAGAATAAAGTTGTTTATTTCAAAAGCTGCTTTTCCTCACTAGAAAAACTCCAAATGTGAACATTTGTACAGATCTTTTGCTGCATAGCCAGTTGTATGCTAATGCTAAATGTGTTCATACATTTGTTTCTCTTCTCTTTAACAGCAAACTACGACACCAAGCTCAAAGTGAACGCTTTGGATACAGAGAGGTGAGACGGGACAGAATGCTGCCCTGTGTTTGAAAGTATGACTGAACGTGTGTTTGGAGTGAGGGCAAAACAATATAGATTTTATTCAATTCAATTCTGTAGATGTTGTCATTTGATTTTTTTTTCTTTTTATCGCTCTTTGTAAAGCTCATGGCATCAACGCATGTATGGAAAATCAGATTTGCAGCAGATGGATGACACCGTCTGTGAAAAAATGTCTTCACAAAAATTGCAGAATCATATTTTGTGAATTCCTGTACGTTTCATTGATGACATCCTTTAGGAATCTGCAGAAACTTCTGAGGGCAGACAAATGCAGGTTCCAGTCATGAAAAGAAGCAAAAGATGATCATGAAACTTAAAAAAAGTGGAGACTTACCAAATTATTTACCGATTCTGAGTCAAAACTCGACAAAACAGAGGTTTCACAAAGTACTGTAATTGCTTCTCTTGATCACTGATTTCGCTTTTTACAACTCTCTGTTTTGTCTGTCAGTTTTTTAATTGTTTAAATGTTATGTTTAAATGAGCAATGAGTTGTAAACTGACTGTTGAAATAGAGTTTTTATTCTCAATCGGAATCTCCTTGTTAATGAATAAAGGTTAAAAATGTCTTAAATCCAGAAATACTGCTTTATTCTCTGCCACTATTCTCATTTGAAATAGACTTAAGCATTGAGAAAGCTGCCATGTGATTGCATACATTTAATTTTGCAATGAGACAAAAACGTAGGACTGGTTTAAACCATTTTAAAATGTGCATAACATTTCAAAATTTAAAAAAAACAAAACAAAAGAAAACATTTTTTTAAAATAAACATCAGTGCTTAAGGGACATGCTGGTTTTAAAGTGTCGTCTCCTTCACTTCAACCCTTAGAAGTCTCTGAATTCTAACCACATTTACACCACTCCACCATTAGTACAGCTTTCACTCAAATTTCAGTGCTAAAGTTTTTAAAAAGTTATTAACTTTTAATTTTAGGTTTAAATGAGACATAAAAAGAGTTTATATAGTTAACTGGAGGTGCGTCGTTTTTTTTTTTTTTTTTTTTTTAAACATTTTTCACCTTAATTTGACCCTGTCTTTGCTTTGTTTTTTTAAATCAATACTCGTTTATGGTAACACTACTCTTAACAAACTTTATTGGCATATTAACAAACACTATTAATGTGTTTAAAGGATGTTAATAAGTCATTTATTAACACAATAAGCCAAATAAGGTTTATGACATACTTAGTAAGAGTCATTACCACTGTCTACAGAGGCCATATTAATAAACTGCATACAAGTTTAACAAAAGTATTAACAGTCAATGTGAACCTTATACTGAGTGTTTTGGAGCACATCATCGTAACTGTAACCAAAAAATCTGCTTCTTTTCAGTTTTTCAGTTTCCTTTTGGTATTTTTAAGTAAAATAATGTGAAGATATTTGGAAAACAAAGATTTGAGGTTATTTTAAAAAATGGTATTGAACATTCCACAAAAAATGTTTTAAAGGTAAATTGTTAGAGCAACATTTAAAGTTATAACTGTTCAAAACTAATTTCAGCTAAAAGTAAAGCAGAGCTAACCACTATTTATTTCAACATTTAACATTTAATGCATCTTAAAACCTTAAAAAGGCATTTAGGAATAACGCAATGTTTGTTTGTCAAGAATTTAACATATTATTCCTCAAAGAAGTTTTTTATGAATTTTAAATATTTTGTAGATTTTTGTGTCATAGTGCTCTGTTTTCATTTAATTTTACATTTATTTGCTTTTATTTCATTCATTTTTTAATCACTGTTTTTCTTGCAGGTAATTTTAAAAGGAGACCCCAAAAAGTTAAGTCTTCATGGGGTAAGTTTGATTTTTTTTTTTAAATTCACATAATCTGTTCTTGATTTTAAACTCTGAGAGTTCCATACCATGCATATGTCATTTCTGACTCTGCTCCGTCTGTCATCTGCACAGCAAACATGCGCTGTCTGTCTGGAGGACTTTAAAGTGAAAGACGAACTGGGAGTGTTACCATGCCAACATGCTTTTCACAGGAAGTGAGTACTGAAAAGTCTTCCTCTGTGTTTGTTGCCCACTTCACAGCTGCCGAGACTTTTTAAAATGAGGAGCTGAGGATTTAGGAGATCACAAAGTTGGATGAACTTCCTGATTCGGTTGCATCCTCTGGCTGCCTTTTCCGTTTCAGAGGGGAGGGGGCGGGGCCAATCTCCCATCCGTGCTGGAAAAATCTAAAATGTCTAATCAAACACCTTGATTGTTAAACACTCTTTAATTTATGCTAAAAAAACCACATAAATGGAGTTTTAGATAATAATGCACTGAATCAAATGGTTGCAGAGGTACGGACTGCTGCAAGATGGTTTCAAAAGAAGCTAAATTTCAGGGTTCTGGATGAGAACTTCTTAAAGCTTGACAGAGCTGCAGGGTCAAGAATAGTGGTCACCCTCGTGATTATTTATCTGTGAGCCAGATCCTCAATAGAGGGCTGTGTAAGCCCAGTAATCCTCTCTGCAGTCCTTACCACACTCCTCAGAGCTTCACACTGTTTTTTTTATTCCAGCGCCACTTCTATGGACTCAATTGGAAACAGGAATTAAAGAAGTACTTTGAACTACAGAAAACCAGCACTTAAAGGGTTTTAAAGACCCATTCCAATGTTCCATGTTCTTGTAGCATTTTTATCATGATGTATGAAATAATTTAAGATTAAAAATTTGTTTCTGAGTATTTCTTTATTCAAATTGTGTTGGATTAAGAGTAGAAGAAAATTTGGGGCTTGAAAAAGTTCGTGTTTGTAACGCAACAACTGCCATGGGCGTACCAAAGTCTCCTTCTCCGCTACAATTCTGATTCATCCACTTGGAGACAAATAGATCCATTAACGTCTTCATTTTCCTTTTCTGAGCTGCCACCTGCACCAAAACTGTTCGGCTAGGTGGCTCCGATCTTGCTCGCCGCTTTTTAAAATTTTGCTACGCTAATGTTGATGCTTGGGCTTGTGAGGTGCTGCAAGCTAGCGGAAGATTGTCAACAAAGCAATGCTGAGAAATTTGCTCAGCTAACTTCTGAAACCAGAATCAAATGGAATGGGAACAATTTTACAATTGAAAAAATATATAGTTTGAGAGGAACTTTAAAGAGTTATTTCAAATTCCACTCTGATCATCCTTTGATCTTTGCCTTAAAACTTTAAAATCTGCAAAAAGATGTGGCGGCTTAGAATTACCAACAATTATTTTTTTGCCAATAGATTACAATACATCTTAAAAAGGTTAAAAACAATCCAGAAAATAACTAACGGATGGACTTGGAACAGGAGTTATGTGGAAAGATTAACCTGTCAGATCTACCATTTATCAGCCAAACAATAAAAAAATGATAGTTTCCAGAGTATTAACATAAGTACCACCTTAACAGCTTGGTGGGATTTTCTCAAAGCGTCAAAGTCCTCAGTCATACCGTGTAAAATGACACCCATCTGGAACAACCCAGACATCCTTATAGACAAAAAAAAGTTACACTTCCCAGCTTGGCAAGCAGGGGGCGTAACACTATTAGAGCATGTGATTGGTGTGTGGATGGCCAGGTGTAGTAGTTTAATTGTAGAGACTATTTTGGCCAACAAGTATGTGTGTAACTACAGTGTGTGTGACAGGCCCGCCCATTCTAGTTTACTATTTAGACCTGGTTGTTTTATGATGTTGCTTCCCTCTGTTGGCATCTTCTTTTTTCTTTAAACCCCCTCTTTGCGCCCCACCCCCCTTCTTCTTTTCCGTCCGATCCAACTAAACAAAAACAAAACATAGTCAATATAAATAAAGTTTAGCATGAAATACAACAGGGGTTTATATTCAATAAATCCCTGTTGGGACAGTAAAATCTGCCCAACACGAGAGGCTCTCAGCCCACATCTGTTTGCTCAGGACAAGTTTAAAAAAAAAAGTTCTCATTAAATATCTCTACGATAAATTTTAAACTTAGACTGCAAGTGCATGCCCCCCAGAAAGTCAAAAATTCGTAAAACTTTTTCTATAAATCTATAAATAAGCAAAAGAACCTGGCTTATTTAATATAGTCGACAGGTTGACAAAACCCCCTGTGTCAGTGGCACCAGAACTTTACTCCACCAAAGCCTGTAATGACTTTGCCAAATTCTTCAGGGATAAAATCAAAACCATTAGACAAACAATTATTTCATCAACTACAAGTTCAGGATATGAACCCTATCCACTAGAAACCATAAACCCCATGGCTCAGTTTCAACCATAAACAGTAAAGAACTGCAGGACATTCTATGTCAACTGAACTCCTCTCTGCTGTCTGGATATTCTACCACAAGCTTTTTCAAAAAAAGTTCAAAGATCCTGGAACCAGCCCTGCTCCAGATTGTCAACTTGTCGTAACATCTGGTGTTTTCCCAGAACCACTGAAACAACTGTAATCAACCTCTCCTAAAAAAGGACAGTCTAGACAAAACTCAAATGAACAACTATAGACGATATCAAACCTGCCATTTTTAAGTAAGATCATTGAAAAAGCTGTTTTCCATCAGTTAAATGAATTCCTAATAAATAACAACTGCTATGATGTCTTCCAGTCCGGCTTCAGACAGAACACAGCACTGAAACGGCTCTGACTAAAGTGACCAATGACATACGTTTGAATACAGACAGTGGAAATATGTCAGTGCTAGTTTTACTGGATCTCAGTGCTGCGTTTGATACAGTCGACCACGCAATACTACTCAGACGACTGGAAACTGGGTGGGTCTCACTGGGCAGAACTAAACTGGTTCAAAACGTACTTAGAAAACAGGAAATATTTTGTGTCAATGGTAACTTCACTTCTGAGCCAACAGAAATTACATGTGGAGTGCCCCAAGGCTCCATCCTGGGACACTTCTATTTAACATCTACATGCTCCCACTGGCCCAGGTTATAAAGAAACAACATTAGTTACCATAGCTATGCAGATGAACACAGATATATATTAGACTGACACCAGGAGACCGAGGCCCTGTACAGGCTCTTGGTAAATGCATTGAGGACATTAATGACTGGATGTGTCACAACTTACTTCAATTAAAAAAACAAAACTGAGGTTATTGTCTTTGGGGCTAAAGAAAAAAGGTTAGACGTCACTACAAGCTTCATCTATTCAACTAAAAACTACCAACCAGGCAAGAAACTTGGTGTAGTGATAGACTCAGACTTAAATTTTGATAAACACATTAAGGCAGTCACTAAATCAGCCTATTCATCTCAAAAATATCTCAAGATTAAAGATTTGATGTCTAAGCAGGACCTGGAGAAACTAGTGCATGCTTTCATCTTTAGTCGACTTGATTACTGTAACAGTGTTTTTACAGGACTACCAAAGAAATCCATCAGGAAACTGCAGCTTATTCAGAACTCTGCTGCTCGGGTTTCACAAGGACCAAGAAAGTAGACCACATCAGTCCAGTTCTGAGGTCTTTACACTGGTTACCTGTCTCTCAGAGGATAGACTTTAAAGTTCTGTTACTGGTTTATAAAGCTTTGAATGGTTTAGCACCAAAATACATGACGGACCTCCTGACCCAGTATGTACCAGCCAGACCTCTCCGATCATCAGGATCCGGTCTTTTATCAGTTCTAGAGCAGAACTAAACATGGAGAAGCTGCATTCAGCTTCTATGCACCACAGATCTGGAACAGACTTCCAGAAAACCTTAGATCTGCTGAAACACTCAGTGTATTTAAATCCAGGTTAAAGACTCACCTGTTCTCAGTTGCATTTGATTAATATGTATCCAAAAGTTTACGTCCGCACTTTTTATCTATGCTTGTTTTAAATTAAAATCTTTTTACTTTCTTTTAATTTTATTTTAATGATTTGAATAATGAATGACATTTTTACTATTTCTTTTGATTGTTTCTTTTAATGTTTTATGTAAAGCACTTTGAATTGTCTCTGTACATGAAATGTGCTATACAAATAAACTTGCCTTGCCTTGCCTTGCCTTGCCTTGCCTTGGCTGAACCTGCCTGCAGACAAGATGCCGCCCAGACATCATTAACAGGAAGTGGAAAGATTTCAGAATTGTGGCACTTTTTAACCAACATTTTTAATGTGAATAAGTGGTTTAGTTTACAAGATGAGCTTAAAATGAGGCAAAAAAGAAAGGGTAATTGTTTAACTCATTAAAAATATATATATATTTACAAAAGATTTGTAAAACGTCTGGTTCTGGCTAATGATGTCTGGGTGCCATCTTATCTGCAACCAGGTCCTCTTGGGAGGAATCTGCCGGTAGGTTAAGAAAAATGGTTTTACCAAGAATTGTTTTCTTATTTTAAGAACACATTTTAAGAAACCAAACTTTCTTGATAAAATATTTTCTTACAAGACAGAAAACAAGACAGCTTTTCTTCAAACAAGGGACTGTTATTTAAGATCCAGTTGTTGTGGTTTCATTTTAAAACTCCTTCATAGATCACAAGTCTAGTGTACTTTGGATGAATCTGAGTAAACGTATCAGTGGAAAATTCACACTTTTAACTCAGATCCCACAGATTAAAGGCAGAAGGATTTTAAAAAAATGTTAGTGGGTTCATGTCTCACTTTTCTTTGCAGGTGCCTGGTCAAATGGTTGGAGGTGCGCTGCGTCTGCCCCATGTGCAACAAACCAATAGCTGGACCTCCTGAGCAGCATCACAGCATAGGGACTCTACTAGATGAACTGGTGTGATCCTTGAGCCGGCGTGGGCGGAAGGCCAGCGGTCGGCCACACCCGCCAGTGTGACCGACAGGAGAAGGGAACACCTCTTTGCCGTTAAAAAGCACCAACATTATGATCACAATTTGGGGTAACCTAGTTACCACCCGGAGAAAGACTCTTAAGAGATGCAGTTGCCTAGCAACAACCTCTGTGAACGCAACACAACACCTTCAAATGTCTGAGAGATTATCTTCAGCCGCCCACTCGTTACTCCACCACTCTTCTTTCAAGTTCCCCCGTTTTTTTCCCCCTCTGTTGCTGCCGTCAGTGAGGTTAACAGCACCGCCGGGGGGGGAGAGGCCGATTTTCTCACTGCGACGGATGAAAGCCGTCGGCGAGAGGCACCGTGGGTCGTGCGTGTCATGGTTGGCACAGGCATGAAATGATGCCCATATCAGCTGAAGCACCAGCAGACAAACCCTTCAGATGAGGGGATTGGGACACATTTAGCCTCTATTGCTCCGTGTTCCTTTGAGAGGCATAAGATTGTTTTTCAGACTTTGTAAAGTAAAAGTAGAGAGCAGAGCAAGTAACACTGCAGTGTGAACAGGTTTGACCTAAAACATTTTTAATACTAATGTAGATTTTTACATTTTTATCATGTCTTATTTCTGTAGCTAGACCTCTTTCCATATGTAGCAGATGTCTTTATTGAGTCAAACCAACTAATTTCTTCTTATTTTATGTGAATTCATGTTATCTATTTTTGCCCAAACATGTTAAATCAAAACATAATTTATTTGTTCGTTTGTTGTTTTTTCTAAATGTTGCACTTTGAAAAAGCAAAAAAAGAAAGGAAAAAACAACCGATTATGTCAATTTTTAATGGTAGACCACAGAGCAGCAGATCATCTGTTTTCAATTCAGCGAAATGAAGCAGCTGGGAGATAAAGACGGCCCCCGTGCAGCCCTCTGCAGGCCTTGAAGGCTTCGTTTTTGGAAGCGGAGCAGCATTTTTGTGGCATTATTGCATGTGATTCCCTTTTCCTTTCCTTAGTCTTAGGGTGGATTTTTCTCAAAGCAAAACACTGCCTAAATTGAGCACAAAACTCACAGAGCACATTGTCAAGACAGACGGAACACTGTACAAAAGAAAAGATGTTCATGAGCCACGAAAAAAGGTCGATTTTGTCACATTTTCTGCACAACGAGAAAGAGAAGTGTTACTGACCACATTCCACGTTTTGTAAGCCAACAGATGTACATAACTTGAAACGTAATAAAGTTGTCTGTTTGCTCAGCATCTCACTTGATTTTTGACTGCGTGTGTGCGGCGCCACCATCAGGCGAAAGGGCTCAACCTCTCTAACTTGTGAAACAGTTTCAAATGAAAACAAAGGAAAATATTTAAAGTATTTGCTTTTCATGAAAATGTAAAAAACAAAATAACATTCTTTCCACCTTTTTTGCATCCGGCTGTTGGCCTTTCAAAAAAAGAAAATTCAAATTTATGGATTTGTTTAATTTTTTTGTTCTTAAAAGTGAAAGGTGACCCAGCTGACACGGGTCTGAGCCATCTAGGCTGCTACTCCAGCTGTCTCCTTGCAGCCTCTCCCTGCAGCTAAAGGCCTGTCCTTGGTTCAGGTGGGACAGGGGTGGCCCTTCGACTACAGAATGCCAGAGGAGAGGGTGCCTCTGCCAGAGGTACGATCTGGTGCACCCCATCCACCGCCTCTATCTCCTCCTGGTGAGCGTGTGCCCATGACCACCGCCTTCAGGAGGAAGTCGGCAGCAGTGGCAGCAGCTGCTGCACCAGAGGGCCCTCCTGCCACGCCTCAGAGTGTGGCCAGCCAAAAAGGCTGGACACTGGCCACACAAGAATTTCCAGTGTGTCGTACTGTCCAGCTGTCTGTGTGCAGGAATGGAGAGAGGACATGAGAAAAAAACAGAACCAATAAAGGCTATTGAACATTTTTTATTATTATGTTTTGTGGAGAAAAAAAAGATTTTGTTGACATTTTGTTGGGGTCATCTGGACTCCATGAGAGAGCAAAAGCTTCAAGTTGTTGATTGAATCTGAAAAGCAAGCACAAAACAACACAAACTGTTTACACAGTGTTCACAACACTTAAGAGTCTCTTGACACACTCTACAAACTTTTTTTTTTCATTAAAACCATTTCAGTCTTTTTGTAAATATCTAACAGATTTTTCTGTAAACTGACATAATCTGAAATTTTTTTTTTTGTTTTGTCTGAGGCAGGGCTTGAACTCGGGAGCTTCTGGGTGGCAGCAAATTATGTTTTCTCGACCTTTACTGTATGTGAACCCATGCAGTCACTTGTTGCTGTCCATAATGTTGAGAGTGTTTTTCATGTTTTTTTTTGTTTTGTTTTATCTTTTAATTTTATTTTCTTTATCTTTTTTGTCCCAACTCTGACAAGAAAAGAAATAAACCGTTTTGGATTAAAAAAACCCATAATAAAACGTGATAAGCCTCGAAAAGCAAGACAAACCTGCACATATGGCCGGTTTAATGAGCTTTGTCATTCACTGTTCTGGTTCTATGATGTTTTCTGTACCTGCAATGAAAAGTTTTGGGAAAAAAACCCAAAACATTTTGCACAGCGTATCTGTCCTCATCTTTGACTTATCCCAAGTGAGGGAAAAAAAAAGGGATTTTTTGTCACCGATAAAATACTTTATGCTTTTAATTTGAAATTGTGCATGCTTTGTTTAAGACACAACCTTCAAGCTTTAAATAATTGGAGAATTAACAGTATGTTATTTTCAAATTATAATCATCCAAATCATCTTTTAAATCCATATAGTGGTTTTCTAATCTACAAAGTAAATACTAGGGCTGGGTTGATAAATTTGTTGTCTAAGTTTAGCTAAATAATCGATCCATCAAGGTAGAGATCGATCTAACACAATGCTAAACTTCGCCGCTTTGATAGCTACTAGCGGAGTTCAGCTCGTTTAGCACAAGTTTAGTTTAGAACGTATAATGCAATTTCCCATAGGACGACTAATGCTAACATTTGGTTGACCTAAACATACATTGTTGACTAAATGAACATCTTTATAAACTTACAGGCATGAATTTTCCAAACTCTTTTAAGGAAATGTTTTTTAAAGTAACCATTTGAGGTCTGAAGCATTGTATTTTGCTCATACTTTTTTCTTCTTCTGGAATAAGGGGCAATTGATCTAGCACGATCACCACCTGGTGGCCAAACTGAAATGCCCTCCAGGAGAGGCAGAACAATGGTTGGAGCTTCTCCTTTTGAGAAACCACGAAACTCTGTGTATTATAACAGTCGCATTATAATTTCACTAATATATTTTACAGAATATATCAGATTAATATTAAAAACATATATAGATTATTGATGTGTATTGAAACAAATGTGTCTAAATATGTAAACTCAAAATTGAATTGAGAGAACCGAACGAATCGATTAAAAAATAAAATTCAAATTAATTCAGATTCTGGAAATTACTGGCGATACCCCGTCCTGGAAAATAAAATATAGTCATTATTATTATTACTTTATATCAGTTAAAATTTCCTTTTCTATTTAGTTCGTGTTGAACTTTAAAAAACTTTATTTGAGAGATAGACAAACAGAACTGTTAATTTAGCTAGTGCTAGTCTAATTTTTGCAGTTACTTTTTTAACTTTTTAACAACCCAACAAACACAAAATCTATTATATCTAGTGCTTTTGGGGGATAATGAACACAATCAAAGTTTTTTAAATGTTCTCTTGAGCAGGCAGAGAAAAACTAACTTCCAAGCTTTTTTAAAAAAAAATTTCTTTCAACGCTTCTTTTTGCTTTTACCCCCAAACAGGTTGCCAGATTGGGGGTAATGAAGCCTGAAGGACGTCCTTTACTGAGTTTACCCTCTAATTTGGCTTAAGGACAGAGAGGAGCCCCGACCTGTGAAGTAATTAGAAATAACACCAGATGGCGTGAGGTGTTGTAAGGATGGAGAAGTGAGTTGTGGTGAGGAGAAGGAAGGGGGGGCAGAGGAGAAGGGAGGTGCTGGGAGAAGGTGGGGACTGAGCGGAGATGGTGTGTTTGAGTTTGACTCAGCCCTCAGCTGACGTTTTTACTCGTGCATTTAGGTGAAGTGAAGTTGTAACTTTCTTCTGAGTTGGGCATCAGCTGGTGAGTGTCATAAGTTACGCTTTCTCTTTAACTACTATTCCAGTTATGCTTTTGTGTGAGTGAATGATCCTTTAAGATTTACAAGCTGTGGAGTTTTTAGCTCTGCTTAGATTTAAAAGACTTTAAAATGAACCTTTAAAGGGGAGATGATCCGACCACAATTAGATTTTTAGACAAAATCCTTCAAAACTACCATATAGGTCTAAAATGCATCCATTAGAACCTACATTTTCCTGATTTAGCAGGTTTGTAGCGGTGCTTTTTAACCCACACACTCTGCTTGTGTGAACTTGGAAACATAAACAGGTCTTTCATGAACTCAGCCGGTACCTGAGCAGTCGACTTGACTGTCCTGTGAATATTCTGGTTGTGGAAACACACACTTGCTCCAAGGGTGGAGAGACGCACAGAGAAATGCTTGTTTCTGTCACTTCCCGGCGCTTTCAGCTTCAACAAACTCCCTCAATGTCAGGTGAGGGGTTGTGTCTTCCTGCAGTGGCCAAATTCAATCGTAGCGGCCTTGATGCAGCAGGATCAGGAGAGAACCGGGTCACGGAGCCTGCAGAGGCTATTGCAGTGTTGCTTATGCTGAGATGCAAAAGTAAATTAGATTTGTGAGAGGCCTCAGTGAAGGTAGAAGGCAAATCTGAGGGCTCAAAATTAAAGTTAAAAATGGAAGGTATTAGAAAAATGCTCCCACAGATAACAACTCACAAAGAACAAATCCATAAACCTGTCAATTCGAGTTCATTTAAGTGAGCCAAAGTCTTGGAAATACAGTATTTCTGTTAGACCATAGCAGCGATTTAACCCACAAGAACTCGTGGTGCCATCAGAAGAACAACAGAAATGTGTTCTGTTCTCCACTTGGTCAATGTCCTTTAATTGTCTTTTCAGTTAAAATGGGCCTGGCTTTCTTATGGGTTAAAAGCTGCAACTTCTTCCCACATCATGAAGACTATTAGTCATTTTTGGTGAAAATGAAAAGTGGGAGATAAACCGAGTCCACATAACTCCTTTTTATCCACTACTTTGATAGAAACTACCTGGATGAATGAGAATTTACACAGACATGTTAAAAACCCACTCTGATCATCTTGTGAGCTGCTGTAAAAGCGTTCCTATTGTTTTTTTGTTTTTTTTTTATTATAAATTATGCGGTTTTTTGCCATAATAAAAAAAACTGATTTTCTAGGACATAGTCTCTGCAGACCGGAATAAGAAATCCAAAAGAACTTCTACGCACTTCCCCTCTTTGTTTCCCAAAAACTCTCTGTTCAGCTTTCTTTGTTTATCATGATATAAGAAAGCTAGGGCCATCTGCATCTAACAAAATGTACAATAACTGGTACTGTGGCTGCTTGCCGATGCTGAGGGTGCGGGGATCAAGTCCTGAGCATAGCAGCATTTTTTCATTTTACTTTATATATATATATATAAAAGTCTTTAAAGCACAGGTCATCAACACGGTGCGCGCAGACACACACTCTTACGCCGCACGGCAAATTCTCTGCTCTCCTGTCAAAAAATGTTTCTGACGCTGCAGCCTCATGTGGGAGGAGGAGCTACCAGCTCTGTCTGTGGATATCTCACTTAGAATGAATAGGAGACATATACAATGTCGGGGAATAAGGTTTATTTATTGTGAAGAGTTCTACAAAACATCGGTAATCATGTCTCCATGTTTGGGTCATGATTATTATTAAAAGATTTTCCTGGTACAGAGGGCTATGTCTGTATGACAGCCGCTTCCGTGGTGTTTCTGTATCTCTGGGTCGGAGTTTGAAGGTTCACTGTCTTGTATTCATTTCGAGCTGGAGCTGCAGGTTGCAGACCCCTGGTATAAGTGACCTCTCGTCTAACTGAAAAAAATAGATGCTTTTTGTTTGTTTCAGAGAGTTTGGAGTTTATATGTGGAGCTGCTGCAAAGAACTTGCTCAAAAATTGGATAAATAGTTTGAATGTTTCTCCAAGAGCTGGTTTTGCTCTTCAGGTGCACGAAAAGTCCTTTCAAAGTCCGTCCACCATGTTCCGGCGCTGGCTCCTGGGACTGATGGCTCGTTTTGGCCTCATCGGCGTGGGCTTCAGCTGCTGCCTGCTGCTCCTGTATCTCCTGGCCTGTAAACCTGCTTCTAACAGCAAGAAACAGAGCCTGCTTTGGCCTGAGGGGACCACCAGTAAGGAGGGATTCATGGCTCTGCTGCAGGAAAGGGAGGACTCTCACAGGCACTACATCAACAGCTTGACGAAGCAGATCGCCGAGCTGAAGGACGCTCTTCAGGAGCGAACGCAGCAGCTCCAGGAGTCCCTGGATAAAGCTAAAGCCAAAGGAATTCTGCCTCAGGGTCTGGAGAGTCTGCACAAAGCGACCATGCAGTCCGACTTGAAGGTAGAAAATATTCCCTATAAAATGTTAACAGATGGTGCAGTGAACGTTGCTTCATGTTCTTCAGGAGTTCTTCCGCTCACAGCTGAACCAGGCGGAGGTGACCTCAGGTGTGAGTCTGCCCAGTGAATATGCAGTCATTCCCTTTGACGCTTTCACCCTGCAGACGTAAGAGACCAATCTGTCAGAAACACCCTCTTCCAGTGTTGCTTCTTTGTAACTTGGGTTTTTGGTCTTCTGGTTCAGGGTTTACCAGCTGGAAACGGGCCTGTCGAAGCATCCGGCCGAGAGGTTGGTGAGGAAAGACCGCAAAGATGAGCTGATCAGCACCGTGGAAACGGCTCTGCACATCCTGAACGGACCCCAGCAGCACCATGAGGACACCAGGAGGAAGCACACATACTCCCCAGCAGACTTCATACAGGGTATGAATGATTGTAGTATTGTAGTATCATTAACCTTTGAAGCAAAGGTTAAGTTTGTCTTTGTCTGGAACCTGGTTGCTGTAAATCTGGCGTGCTGTTGGGTTTTAGGCCTGACCCGCACAGAGCGAAACCGAGGTACCGTGTATGAGCTGATGTTCAAAGGCGACGGCCCCCAGGACTTCACGCAGCTCCTTCTCTTCCGGCCGTTCGGCCCTCCCATGAAGGTGAAGAGCGAGAGCGTGAACACTCGCAGCACCGTCATCAACATCATCATCCCGCTCTCCAAAAGGATGGAGGCGTTCAGGCGCTTTATGGGGAACTTCCGGTACTTGCCTGGACACAAACGGAGGCCGAGTTTCCCCAAACAAGTCCAACCATGTTTGCTTTGTTTGTGTTTGATTCAGAGCGGTGTGCATCCAGCAGAACATCAAAGTTCATCTCACCGTCGTCTATTTTGGTAAAGATGAGGTGGACCAAGTGAAATCGGTGCTGGATCAGACCACCAGGTCATTCATTTCTGTGTTTGAATGACCTTAAACTGAACCGAACTGAACTGAACTGAACTGAACTGAACTGAACTGAACTGAACTGAACTGAACTGAACTGAACTGGACTGGACTGGACTGGAATAGAATAGAAAAGAAATGAACTTAATTATAAATTAAAATGATAAAATAAAATAAAAAATATATAATAAAAAATAAAATAATTAAATTCAATAATTAAATTATGTTAAAAAATAAAAAACAGATAAAGAAGAAAATTAAAATAAAACACAAATAAACAATGTGAAGATTAAAAATAAAAAAAACAATAAAATAAAATCATTAAATTCAATTAAATTAAAAAATAAAAACATAGACAAAATTTAAATAAATTAAAAATACAAATAAAAAATGTAAAGATTAAAAATTAAAATAAAATTATACAGTAAAATAATAAAAATAAAATATTGCAAATATAATGAAAATAAAAAT
Source organism: Oryzias javanicus (assembly GCA_003999625.1). Lineage (NCBI taxonomy): Eukaryota > Metazoa > Chordata > Actinopteri > Beloniformes > Adrianichthyidae > Oryzias > Oryzias javanicus. The sequence continues at coordinate 9,172,561 of CM012445.1, forward strand.
AAAACAAAATTTTGAAAAAACAACATGAATATAAACCAAAACAAAATCTCTTTATTTATTAATTAAGTGACTTACTGATATCATTGATGACACACTACTCAAAATATTTTATGCTTCTAAAAATAAAACATTTGAGATTTTTAAAAATGCCATCTTTTTAGTTTAGACATTCATAAATAAATATATTTTTTGAGAATTCGTCATACAGTTTTTATAATATTATAAATCTCACCAAAGGGCCTTTCTTTGCATGTGGGAACAACCAGAAAGGCCTTTCTTGATTTCATTGGGACTACCTAACCTTTGCAATCAGTATTTTAATGAAATAATGATCATTCAAACTCTAATTGTAGCTCCCTGCCTTGTTCTGATTTCAATAAATAGTATCAAATGAGTCAAACCGGAGGGACAAAATCGAGTCTTTCTTTCATTTTCTGCTCTCATTTGTTTGTCTTTGCTGTTCTGAGACTGAAAAAATAACTTGTTGGGTTCCAGAGGTTCCAAAAATGTTTCACCTCTTGAATCCGAAGTGCAGATCGTTCATGTTAAATTGTCAGCAACAATTAATCTGTTTTCTTCAAACTTAAAGATTGTTAGGACGCTGATGAGACTTTCTGTATGTTAGATGGATTTGGATGAATTTTTCCAAAATCCTCCTCTGTTCCCCTCAGAGAGACCCGGTTCAGGAGCTTCACGCTGATCCAGTTGAATGAGGACTTTTCTCGAGGCCGAGGCCTCGATGTCGGAGCCAGGGCTTGGAGACGGAGGCAGAACGTTCTCCTCTTCTACTGTGACGTTGACATCCATTTCACTGCTGATTTCTTGACGTCCTGTCGAATGAACGCTGAGCCTGGTGAGGAAAAACGGCTCTGCTTCAAGCTCTGTGAAAGATTTTAACCCACTCATATCAAGTATTCTAATCCTCTTTCCCTGAACAAATTAAAACAAAAGACCAACTTTATTTTTTTGTGATAAATTAATGAACTGTTCATTCGTTTATGAACAATTCTAGGAGATCAATCAAAACTGATTTAGTCATTTCTATTGAATGTTCTAAAATTGTCTGAAAGAATTAAAATTATTGAAATAATTATTTAAATCATGTCAAAAATGTAAGCTTCACAAATGGGTTCCAAAAATGTTTTAATGCTTGGTCATTTAATTCCTTATTTCATGAGTCCAGCAAACTGCTCTGGTTTCACTTTGACACTATTCTTTGGAGATCCTCACTTTTAGGATCTGAGAAAACCTTATAAATTTATTAGAGAAGGGAGATTAAAAGAAGTATGAGAGAAAAAAAATGTTTACAGAACCCAAGATTCAGGTTATACCATTCAGACTGATTGATCAGGTGACAATTTTGGCCGAAACCCAGAGGAACTATTAATTATGTAAGGCTCATAAAACAAAAATAAAATTAAAATAAACTTACATTAAATTATATGAAATTGACTTAAATTATAAATATAAAAAAATGGAAAATAAAATAAAAATTAAAAAAGTGTAAAAATAAAATAAAAAATTGGAAAGACTAAATTAAAAGAATAAATTAAAAAATAAAAACAACATAACGAAAAAAAATAAAATTATATAAAACAATTACGAATATTAAAGTAAAAATAAAATAAATAAAAACTAAAACAAACCGAAAAATAACGTAAAAATAAAAATAAATAAAAACCTTATAATAACTATTTAACATACTACTATGATTGATGCTCAAAAGGAAATTTTGTGCTTCTAATAATAAAACATTTGAGAGTTTAAAAATGTCATCTTTTGAGATAAAACGCTTTTAAATAATTAATTTTTAGCATTTATCATATATATTTTATAAACAGTTTTTGTGTCACAGCTAATCTTGTATCTCAACTCTAAGTATCACTGATGACCACTAGATGTCACTCTACAAAAAGAAAAACTTTTAGACTCACAACTCCAGTTTTTACTTATTCTATATATAGACGGTTACTCTTCAGATAAGATGGGACACATTTTCATTTTTGTTATATGTGTTGAATTTCTGTTTCTCACAGGGAAAAAAGTCTTCTACCCCGTTCTTTTCAGTCAGTACAACCCGGCAGTCATCTACAGGAACAGCACACACTTACCCCCCCTGCAACAACAGCTGGTGAGTGAAAACCAAGACACAGATCTGATTCCTGTGGCATCTTGGAGGAAAATGTTTTAATCTTGATTTGTGTGTCAGGTAATCAGTCAGGAGACTGGATTCTGGCGAGACTTTGGGTTTGGCATGACGTGCCAGTACAGGTCGGACTTCATCAACATAGGTAAAAACCTCCTATTATCTGACTGTTTTGGTCAAAACAAGGGTGGAGACAAAACAATAGGAGTCATACTTTTTACTTTACTTTGTACACTTGTATTACATTCAAGATTCTATTCTGTTCTACTCTTAAATCATATTTTAAAACTTGTTTATCTCTCCATCTCCCCACAGGTGGGTTTGATCGCAGCATCAAGGGCTGGGGGCTGGAGGATGTTCACCTCTACAGGAAGTACCTTCACAGTAAGCTGATGGTCATCCGCTCGCCGAGCCGCGGCCTTTTCCACTTGTGGCACACGAAGAGCTGCGCAGATGAACTTCCTCCAGACAAATACAAGATGTGCATGCAGACCAAAGCCATGAACGAAGCCTCGCACGGCCAGCTGGGAGAACTCTACTTCAGACGGGAGAAAGAACGCCATCTAGACAGATGATGAAGAGATTAGAGACAATAAATGTGTTCTATACAGTGTTTTATGACTGTTTTTACATGTATTTATACATTGAAATCCACAGTATATAACTTAAAAATGAACTTGTCTTAATTTAAAAACAATGCAGATGAGATCACCTCCTGCAGAAAAAACTTCGACTGAATATTTTCCTTCTCAGCATCAGAACATCTGCTGTTTCTCCAGAGGCTGATTGATTGTTGTTATTGAGAAAAAATAAAGAGCTCAAAATAAAAATGAATGCACGAGTGCATGCTCTACAACTTGTATGAATGAATGAATCTTTATTTATATAGCAATTTACAATGCCATCACAGTGCTTAAGTACTTTACAAAAAGATTAAAAATACTAAATTTTAGAAAATTAAGAGCAAAAAAATAAATAAAACAACAACATAAAATACAGAAAAAAGTAAAACACATAAATCACAGATGAAAATAAATGTACAATATATGTACTATGGTATTGATGAAAAGTTCAAGGTCAATATTTTCTGAATTGCTCAGAAAAATGTTTCTTCTGTTTTTGATGGTTTAAATTGAGCTCTCTGGATCTGATTTTTTTTCTTCATTGTTTGAGTTTCAATATCTACCCTTTGGTGGTGTAAAAGTAATGGTTGGAAGTCTAATACAATAAAATAAAGCCTTCATAAATCCACCTTTTTAGTCATCTTTTACTGACAGAACTGTCACAAATTTAAATGAAAAAACAACAAAATTAGACGTTTCACAGCAATCATTAGGTTGAAAATACTTGCTGTTAAAACAGATTATTTAGATTGATTTATCACAGGTCACAATTAATTAATCCCACAAAAAAAATAATCACATGACAGCACTACTTTTAATTTTTTTCAAATATTGGCTAATTTTTTTGAAAATTTTTTATTTTCCATCATTGTATTATTTATTGATCTGACATTGTACACAGCACTTTGCACCTCCTTGAATGGTGGTGAAAGGTCCTCTGTAAATAAATAAATGAATTAATTAATTTAAAAAGATCGGTCTTTAGTTGATCTTTAGTTGATCTGACCTTATATGGAAAACCCTCAACTTTTCCAAAAACTAAAAATCTAAAAGATTTCCTATTTATGCTTTTATTTTCTGTGATTACTTGTGTTCTTTAAAAAAAAAAAAAAAAAAAAAAAAAAAAACAACGAAATGTGTGGTGACGTCAGGTCAGAGTCATTAAAGTTGGCAGAAAGAGTTTCCTACCACTGAAAAACATCTGAACAACACATCCTCAAGCGGTGGTTTGGTCCTGAGGAGGGAGGGGCAGCTGTGCGTCAGCCGACGCTCCTTCCTCCGCCCTCCACTATGCAGAAGGCATGCTGCCTTCAGGTACAGCTCGGAAACTCAAAGTTACGTTTGTATTTGGAGTTGCTGTTTTCTTTTTTTCTTTTTTTTTTTTTTACTTAAAATTTAGCATTGAACCCTGCATTATTATTATTATTATTTTTTTATTTTTTTTTTTTTTTTGCAAGTTCAATTATGAAACTTTGGAACGTTCATTTTTTAGTCTAAATATTCCAAGACTATTTGGAAAGATAAACATTAGAAATTGAATTAATCTTAAACTTCATATTTCCCTTCAGAAGTGTTAACATCTATAGACAAATTCAATTATTTAATTTCAAACATTATTGCAAATATGATTTTATTACTCTGCAAATATCATATTCATTGCAGTAAATGGAGAGACAGAAAACCCTCATTCCCAATTTTTATAAATTATTTCAAAATTTAATATATCTCATCCAAAAAAACATGCATATATGAAAAACTGCCAAAATAATCTTTCAAATAAAAATTCTGCTTGGTTATTGTTTGAGTTTAGTTTTTTTTTTTTTTCTTCTTTTTCATAGAAGTCCTTTTAATTTTTGGACTTAATTTATTTTGTCTTCCTAAAATGATTATGTATTTTTGGTCACCAGTAAATAACTGGAAGATAAGATTATTTGATGATATTATCCCTTGCATAAGATTGTATGTTACAGTGTGATGTGTTCAATAATAAACTCTTGAAATACACTGTACAGACTTATTCACATGGAAACATTCTTGTCTGAATGCTTGGTGTTGTGGAGGGAGAATCATGGTGTGGGGTTGCTTTTCAGGAGATTAACTTCTTGTTTTAGTGAGAAAAAAAAAACTTTGGATGCTTGAGCAATTCCATCCTCAAGTTTTCAGATTGTATTGTCCTGTTCCAACATGACTGCACCAGAGCTCTGAGCAATTCAATAAAAACATGGTTAATAACTTCGGCATGAAAGAGCTTGACTGGCTCTGGAATGAGAAGAACACTTCTGGGATGAACTACAGCAAAAACTTACCAGTTGGACTTTCCCGACTAACATCAGAGTCTGACTTCTGGAAAAATTGCCAAAGATTAGCCAACAGTGGAAAGCCCTATCTGAAGAGTCAAGCTCTAAGGACACTAGACTCATTGTTGAATAATATGAAGTAGAATTGGAATGGATGTCTCTGTTTTCGTTGTAAATAACAATATATCATCTGCATAAAGGGAAATTTTGTATTCAATGTTGTTCAGTTTGATTCCAGATATCCCTGGATGAGTTCTTATAGCCTCTGCCAGGGGCTCCAAAGCAAGTGCAAGTAGTAGGGGAGGGAGGGGACAGCCCTGACGAGTTCCTCTGCCCAAAGGGATTGATCAGATATTGATCTGTTCACCAAGACCCTTGCAGTGGGGGCACTATATAATAATTTAATCCACCTAATGAAATCTGGTCCCATGCCAGACCAATCCAGTACACTGCATAGCTTTATGGACCTGCAGGTACTTCCTATAATGTGAGGAAGGCAGGGTGACTCAGTCCATTTCTCTTATGCATTCTATGAGAGCCACACATACATTATCCACCTTAATAACACAAGAAAAAACTAAATTAAATACATACTCCTATTAAGACAACACATTTAACAAAAATAAGTAACAAACTCTGTGACTCTTGTTGCTTTTTAAGCTTTGAGAATTTCATTGGATTGCTCCCACTTGAGACATGGCTCAAGGTCATTCTTAGTGATAATAAAGTTCCATCCAGGACCAAACTGGCTTTGTTTCGGCCCACTTTACATTTGAGTGGAGCAGAACCAGAACCAGCTTTGCAGTGATGGTTAGCATCTGGATCAGTCTGCTCCTGTAACCTGTGAGAAATAAATCATATACGTAGAAATAATCTCTTAATGAAGGGGGTGAGACGCAGCCCCGCGCGCGCGCACTGCGCAGAATGCCCATTAGTTCTGTTCAATGTGCAGTAGGTGTGCAGCCTTTTAGAAAATAGAACATTTGAAAATCACACTTAGTGTGCACATGCCACGCGGGCATCTCACGGGCACAAGCCGCGCGTAAAGCGGGCAGGGACTCGTGGAGTGCGCGCATCTCACAAATGACTGGAGAATGACAGCATCCGTGACACTAGAGCAATGCTGCCGCACAGTTCAAATGCGCACACCTGCAAGTGCGGCTCAGCATGTGGTTGCGCGCGCATCTGCGTGAGTAAAGATCCCCACTATTGTAACTGACTCACCTGGCGGCATAAATTATGGATTTTATGAAAGTTTATTCAGCCTAAACAGATACTTTTAAAAAGTCAAATAACTTTAAATGTGTTTCAGCGTGAGAAATAGAACTGGTGAGAGAGAGAGAAATCGATCAAACGAGTCTCTCGTCGAATGCGTGAGAGTTGCAGCCCCGTTGAAGCGGTTTTCTCCATTATTTTTCAAAATAAAATGTTTTTTAAAAGCAAATTTGCGCAAAATAAACATTTTGAAGCTTTTGTTCAGAGTTTTGTGTCTAAATCCAGTCTTAAACTATCCATCCCGCTTGGCATTTGCTGGAATGAACGAACCTTTCATCTTAAGGTGAAAAGCTTTGCATAAAAATAATGAAGAATGTTCGAGAACCGGGCGCGAGGCTCCTCCTGCTTTCTGGCAGTTCAACATCTTCAAAATGTATTTTAAGATATTTATTAAAACTAAAAATAAATAAAAAAAAAAAAAAAAACAAACAAACACAAGAGTGCTGATTTGTGCGCATGCGCATTAATCCGGGGATTTCCCTGGACGCTAGACCGACTATGATGACGTCATTGGTGATGACGACAAATGACGTCAGAGGAAAAAGTCTATAAATATGCCCCCATCCAACTGCCAGACTCATTTGAGGCATCCCAAGCCTAAACGTACAGCAGGTGTACCGTAACGTTCCAAGCCCCTTTTTGAATTGAAGATATTTGTCTGAGCTCCTTTTAGTTTCACACTGTATCTTTGACCAAAATTATCATCAGAATGTCGAATACTATATTTGAAGTAGAGGTTAACACCGTTCTTGCGAGTAACAGCGCTCTTTATGTGGTGGAAAAGTTCCTTGGAGAGGGTACTTTTGGAAAAGTGGCAAAATGCAGGAATTTGATGACAAACCAAGAAGTTGCGATTAAAATCACCAAACCTTCACACAAAAACTCAGGCGTATTTGAATTAAATGCCCTGGCTGAAATTACAAAGCTTGACGCCGATAAATACGGCTTGATCAAGTTTATTGAATGGTTCGAGGACGGAAGCCACATCTGCATCGTTTATGAAATGCTGGACCAAAGCCTTTATGACTTTAATGTTCGAAGATGCCGTCCCCTGTTAATACATGATATCAGAACCGTTGCAAGGCAGCTGCTAATTTCCCTGAAAGGCCTGAAAGAAGTCAACTTAGCCCACTGCGACATTAAACCAGACAACATCATGCTGGTGAACCAAGCTTCAGAGCCTTTCAGGGTCAAACTGATTGACTTTGGCCTGGCTATAAATCCTAAATACATGGAAACTGGAACTCTTTTACAGAACCTTCAATATAGGGCCCCTGAAGTCATTCTGGGTCTTCCCTTGGCATGAACGTGATGTGGACATGTGGACAGTGGGTACGTTCTTGCCCAGCTGTACACAGGATTCACATCCTTTCAGTGGACTCTGAATACACCGTCATCAGAGCCTTGACAATGAGACAAGGAATGCCGGACCAGGAACTGTTAGACCAGGGGTTGTTCACAGAGAGGTTTTTCACTCTGACTGAGGATGAAAACACATTTGTCTGGAAGCTGGACACACCTGAAGAGCAGTTAAAAAAACAGGCCAACAGGTCAAATTCAGTGGTTGCTACTTCTCCTATGATGACCTTAAAACATTGTACTATGATGAGACAAAGATGAGCGAAGTGGAACTGTTCATCAAACTTCTAAGGCAGATGTTAGAAATAGACCCAGACAAACGAATCACTCCAGAAGAAGCTTTGAAGCATCAATTTTTCACAATGGAACAGCCCTCTGCTGACTCTGAGAAAACCAATTCTCAAGAGTCTGCATCCCCAGAGGTCCACCAACAACCAAAAAAGACAACTGTTCCCCATGAACCAGCAGCTGCTCCCCAGGGAAATACCATGATCGAAATAACGGAGGTTGTCATCCAACAACAAGAAATTAGAAAAAGCAGCTCTCAATCTGGCTCCAGAAAGAGAAAACGCAGCGTTGAACAAAGCCAGGATCCTGAACAGTGTTCACAAACTGAGAGAGCAGTCAAAAAATCCAGGATCGAAATCAAGGAGGACGTCATTCAACAAGAAGCTGCAAAAAGCAGCTCTCAGTCTGGCTCACGAAAGAGAAAACGTAGTGCTGAAAAGAGCCAGGACAACGACTACTGTTTGCAAGGGGAAGCAGCTGCTAAAAAATCCAGGATCGAAAGCAAAGAAGACGTCCTCCAACAACAAGAGGCTGCAAAAAGCAACTCTCAATCTGGCTCCAGAAAAAGGAAACGCAGTGTCGATCAGAGCCAGGACTACGACTACTGTCCACAAACTCAGAGAGCAGTCAAAAAATCCAGGATTGAGAGCAACAGAGGACGTCCTCCAACAACAAGAAGCTAGAAAAAGCAACACTCAATCTGGCTCACGAAAGAGAAAAAGTAGTGTCGATCAGAGCCAGGACCACGACTACAGTCCACAAACTAAGTCACCAGGTAAAAAGAGGAGAACATCGTAGAGAATTTTGTCTTCAGGAAATTCATCTCAAGCAGCCTGATGTCATCGTCCAGAAAAAAAAAAAAAAACTCTAGATAACAGTGATGGGGGGGTGCTTGTTTGTTTGTCCCCCCCCCCTTAAATATTGTAAAATCCAGGTCGACACTCTGTGGAAACAACTATCCCCAAAAACGGGCTTCAAAAACAGGGGCAGCACGTTGGTCTGTTGGTCAACATGGTTGGCTGACAGAACCGCGTCTGCGTGGGTTTTCTCCGAGCGCTTCGGTTCCCCCCACTTTTACAAATGTATTAGTAAATGTTTAGTGACCTTTATACTAAATGTATTGTATGTAATGTAAATGTAATCTATTGTAATGTAAATGTATTAAAAAATGATTTAAGTAGATATTTCAAATGATTAAATAAAATGTTAAAAAAAAAAAAAAAAAAGATTTAATCCCCTTCCTGAATTGCCACCTTAACGCGGTGGAGGGGTTTGCGTGCCCGAATGATCCCAGGAGATCCTGGGGGACAGGCCAGACTAAGGGCAATTCAAACCAAAAACATTTTATTAAAGAGTACAATTATTCCTCCAAACAAGAGTCACCAGGGACTCATCCTGGAGTCAGACCTGGAGAAATGACTCATGAACTAGTTTATAATGGCTGTTTCTTGTTCCATGTTTTCTATTTGACTCAGTCCAAGTAAACTCAGCGTTTTCATCTATGATTCTTTTTCTAACTTTTATAGACTGAACTACTTTGCCAGCAAACACAGAGGTTTGACTTACGCTACCTTGTGGTGCATTCACACGGAACAGGCACAGGCATGGCTGAGGTGTCGAGTTTCAATGTAAAGTCAATGTAAACTTGGGCTGCAGATTTACCGATAACTTTCTGGATGTTGTTGAGAGAATGTAAGATAACTCCTGTACAGGTCACTAGCCCATCACAGAGCCCATGGAGCTCAAACTAAAGAGCCTGCTGTGCCAGTCAACTTCCCAGCGGACAGTGCTGCTGCACAGCAGAGCAAGCGATAGCTGTGGCACACTTAGTTTTGTTTCACCTTTCATGTTTGGTTAAAAAACCCAAAGGCACTGGTAATGGTACGCCTTCCGGTTGGGGTTCGATTCCCTGCAGTCTCCAAACAGCATTTTGACTAGCAAACATGAAATGTTGAGCATTGCAAGCGTAAATTTAGTCCTGAGATACATTTTCTAATTAAATATAAAAAATGTTGAAAAAAAAAAAAATCAACTTAAATAGCTAAAAAGAATCCAAGAAATGTTAGCATGATATTAATACGGAGGCTAATGCTTATTCTTTTTCTTATTTGCGTTTCCATTTTGCATTTTTCAGTCAATAAAATTTATGTAAATTTATCATTCACATTAGTATTTTTCTTGTGTGCACAAGTTCATATTTTAACATATTCAATTCCAACAAATGTGACCAGAAAACAAACATTTTAGCTCGCAAAAAGCTAAATTGTGGCCACAAAAAGCTTACTTGTCCAGACAAAACAATTAAACGTTCCCAGGAATTATTAATATGAAGAAACAATTAATGAAGATTGTCATGTCATGCTTCGAATTCAATAATATGACAGACATATAATTGCCATTGTTTTGGTTAGACGTGAACAGTGCTTCTATATCTATCTCCACTTCTACTGTCGTCTGTTTAATCTGATTCATATACGAACACGCTTTTGTAATGAAGAAGTATTTGTTTGAATACAATTAATATACGATATTGATTGTCAGACTGTATTAATCCTTCTTTAGTCATTCAGATCAAAGCACTTATTTCTGGAGATTTGTTTTAAAATTAGAATTAACTTAGATTACCTTTTTAGATGAATAATCTTAATATCTCTGGCAAAAATTGTGCTTTATTGTAGTAGGAAAAATAGAGAAATTGAAAATAAAAATGAAAACAAAAGTTGACAGCAAACAATGACACATTTTGTGGTAATAAATTGTTGAATATAAGATGTCCAAAAATGTTTATAATTAGTGATGAACTAAGAGAAGAAATGTATTGAAACTATTAAACATGATTTGAAAATTAAAGGATTAGAACCAGCAGTGTCTTTCGTAGCGTATCTCGTGCAGCTTTCCCACCTCGTTAACCACGATCACCAGCAAGCAGCAGGTTTGGGTTGTGAGGGACTGTAAGCTAGCAGGAAAGCATGTAAACCATTGAATGTGAATGGTATGTTACCTAAAAAAAAACTACGGTTATGTTAATGTAAATAAACCCAGATTGGCTTCTGTCACAGAGCATAACTTTAGTTTTTTAATTATCCTTGGAACAAACATGAATGTTTTTGTTCATCTACAAACAAACAAACAAACAAGTATGTAAGTGAATAAGTAAATAAATAAACCACAAATTATCAAGAAAGGCAGAAAAGTGAGTTACTTTTGGTAACATAGAGTAGTCAAAAACAAAAAAGGTGCATACTAAACACGTTTATTTAAATATTCTAGAATTTAAATTATGTAAAATACATCCAAAAATTAAATTTGAACTGATACAATTTTTTTCTGGCTAATTTATTTAAGGTCTCACTCAAATGTTTGTATTTTTTCTATTTTAAAATAGTTCCTAGTGGTCTTTTGAGGAGGATTATGCTGATTTATGCTAAAAACAAAACAAAACAAAATGATAATCCGGTGTAATTTTTTAATAGACATTTTCTGTAGAACAGGAGGAGATTGCTAGAAATTTGTCTCTGAGTTGCTGGCGGGACTGTTGGTGTAGACGTGCCTCCACTAATTTCCTATTAGTCACTGGTTTAATCACCAGCTATCTTTCAGCCCCTCACACGCTAAAGCTAACATAGGTGTGGTAAGAAAAATGGCTTGAGATGTCAGAGATATCCAGTTTGGAACCAGAAGTCAGCTTGAACCAAACGGATCTGTTTGTCTGCAAGTGGATGCTTCAGAATTGGAGCAGAGAAAGTCCACTTTGGCCCGCTCGTGACATAACAAAGTTTAGCATTTTCACACCGCAGGTTTTTATCTGTTCCTGATCCAACATGATTTAAATAAACAAAGATTCTATCTTAAATTATTTTACATGAAAGTGCAGGAAGAGCATGTTAAAAACACAATTTACTTTGGAGCAGGCCCATAAATATGAATGAAGAGGATAGTAGGATTTCCCAGCTTCACTTGAATGCATCACTAATCAGAATAGCTCTTGTGTGCGTGGATCGCCGGTGATGTCTCATCAGCTGACACTCGCTTTTATGAGGAAATCCTCGGGTGTTATGATGGTTCGTGCGGAGCTGGAAGGGTGACCGTCCGTGTGCTCGTGTCTTTACGTCGCGCGCGTAATTTTTAGGCTTTTTTACTTCTTTTCCCAAAAGTAGATTTGGGAACTCGGACAGTAAGTGGACCATGACACTAGTGTGTTTCAATTTTGCGCCGGAATAGCAACACAAATGCGACAGAAGCTGAACTTCTGCCCCCCCAAGAAGGCGACGTTTTTTCACGGACGAGAAGAAAAAGGAGAAGACCGAATATGTTCCCAACTTCCCGCGTCCTGTTCATCCTGCTCGACATTACCTGCCTCATTCTTGGTTTGTAACTCTATTTTATTCTTTATTTCACCTTATAGCTCTAGAATAGAAACGTTAGAGCAGTCTCTATGTTACTCTGGTGAATCCTATCAGTAGAATCCGCACAGTTTCCAGGAGTCCGACAGGATGGAAAAGTTTCCACTGTGCGCTTTTACGCGCAGACCTGCATTTTCCCTCACCGCGTGGAATGCAGTCACGGCTCCCAGGAATGCTACAAAGTGCTCCGCACAATGTTGAAGCTATTTAAAGGGGTCTCAAGCACAACCCAAAAAACAAATAGACCTTGAACTTTGCAGCTGCTGTTCAGGAGCTGCCAGTTAAGCCCCAGAAGTCTTTCCCCGCGAATAATCCACGCTCTGTCACTTTGCTTAGTCAGTGAGTTGTGGTTTGGATGTGTGCTGACTGCAGCTACAGCACTCCTCTGCTTTGATTTTGATTTTTGTCCGGCGTCAAAAAATTGTTAAAATTAATATTTACTGGAAGTAATTATTAACTAATTGCCTGAAATAAGTCATTTTTGTTAAAAAAATCTAAAATCACTTCCATCAATAGAGTCATGATTGATTTGCTTATTTTTTAGTGATTTTTCTTCATAAAGTCTTTCTTTTCCAACTTACCTTTTTTTGCTTTTCCCTGATTAACAACAATTTGAGTAAAAGATGCTTCAAAACAGTTGTAAACTGAATTTTCCTTAGGTATTTCCTCCATCATGAGGAAAATTGCTATAAGAACATGTCAAAAACTCCAAGAAAATGATTATCATTGGAGTGAATCTTTAAGTAAACAAAACAAAAAAGAACTTATCAAAACATTTATGTGAAGTCCAGTGGTGTGCAGCGGGGTTTGTGGCTGGTGAGGGACTGACTCTCTCAGAATCAGATTTATAAACAGATGAGCCCGGCATATTTACCAACCACTGATTGAGTTTCATATTTCATATTAATATTATTTTCATAAATATAATAGTTCATATTGGACCAAGGAAGAATGAATGACTTCCAAAAAACAGCAAGGTGGATGCTACAGGCAAACTATTAGATAGAGACACATGGTGAATGCAGGCTCTCACACACTCATACACAAAATTTGCTTACTACCGGTAGTCTAACTTTTACTTGTAAATGAAGTTCATATGCCTTTCTCTCTGGGCAAAAAATGGTTTATAATGCTAGAATTATACATAAAAATTACAGATTAATGAGCAAATATTTATTTTATGATTAGTATGGATTTTAAAATTGGAAGTTAGGATGATGACCCGACCACACAAGTCTTATTATCATTTATCATTTATTTTACTAAATAAACTTATTTAATATATAGATTTTTACTGAACCAGCCTTTTTATATTTACCAATGTCCTCATCCAAAAAGGCTGATTAAAAAAAATACTTATACCATTATTTTATAATTTAATAAAATTCAAGTAACATGAAAAAGTATCTTAAAACCCCGAAATTGTAACCTTAATCACAAAAGGCTGCTCTGTTCGAACTGTAGAAAGTGAGAGTAAAAGTGCAATTGTGCCGAAACAAAAATTGAATTCAAGCTTTTCAAAAACTCTTGTTAGTTTTTTGGTTGCAAGAGGGAAGTAGGCTTTTTACCCATCATTCAAAATAAATCGCCATTTTAGGACGGCCGAACTATTTTAGCAACATCCACTCCAATTGTCTTCTTTGAAAGGCTGCAGACATTATGGCCTGGTCTGCATTCAGTATAATGAATCAAAGGCGGTTTTAAAGAAAGGTTTAAAAGTTACCATATGTGTGATTTAAGTTGCTGCGTGGAGAAGGAAGAGTAAAGTAAAAACCAGCCTGGGTTCTTATTTTTACTCGTTTGTTAGCTGGCATTTCATTGGGTTTCACTTTTGCCATAAAATATTTCAGTTCAACGGCTGCAATATTTGAACTCACAGTTGGAGATCCGCTTTTAAGAGGATGTGGGTTTTTTAATCATGAACGACTATTGTGTGATGGATCACTTTTTTTATCCAAAGTTACAACTGCTTTTAAGTAAGTGATAATGCTCGTCGATGTAACCTTGACAACACGCCACATCACGTATAAAATAGCCCTCTTTTTGTGAAAAGCAATCTAAACTCAAGAAATAACAAAAATAAAGTACTAAATATCAATCAAATATTGATTTAATTTGTAAGTGACCATGCTATAAGCGAAACAATGCCCTTTTGAAGTGTGCATTATCAGAACTTAATGCACTTTGCGGAAGCAACCATCTGCAATAAACCAGAGGACGGTTCAGGCTTACATATCGTTTGTTTATTTTGAATAATGCACACTTTGTCTCTAGCATTATGCCTTACCTAATGCATGCCGTGAAAGCTGCGAAGGACTATCGCTTCCGTGAGGTGCATTAATTTCTGATAATGCGCACTTCAAAGTGAATTATCTCCCTTAGACCATCTACGAAAGAAATAAATATTCAATTGATTTGTAATACTTTATTATATTTATTTTTATCGGTTTAGATCGCTTCCTCAGAAAAAGTGGACACTTTGATACGTGAAGCGGTGTGTTGTCATGGTAACAGCTGAGCTGGTACCAACCGCGACAGCAGCGGCGAGGAAAAGCGAAAGATATGCAGATCTCATGATGGGTTAAAGAAAACATCAGTTCACGAGAAAGTTCACCTCTCACCGTTTGTTTTTGTCTTTAAGATAAACAGAAGTGATATAGAGCATTTGGGCTGTGTGACCGGAACTTCTTATTTGATTGTGCATTATCACTTTTTGATCCACACCCAACGGCCAATCATAATCAAATATTCACCCAGACCCTGGTATAATGTGATACAAATTAAAACTTGACTTTTCTTTTCTATTTTTACACAGTTGGTCTCCCCTTCTTCATTCTAAATATTCAACGCAACCCGTATAAACGAGGTTTCTTCTGTAACGATGAGTCCATCAAATACCCCTTTAAGGAGGACACCATACCTGACGTGCTGCTGGGGGGAGTCATGATCCCCTTCACTATAATTGTAGTAAGTCAACTACATTTTCTCCATCCTTTCTTGCTTTCATAGATCAAATCCCCTCACTGTTAACTCGCTCTTGTTCCAGGTTGTGTGTGGGGAATTCCTTTCCGTTTATCTGCCTCTGACGAAGAACCAGTCGTTGGGGAGGAACTATATGTCGTGTGTGTACAAAGCTGTTGGAAGCTATTTGTTTGGCGCGGCTGCTAATCAGTCTCTGACTGACATCGCTAAGTACACCATTGGCCGTTTGCGGCCAAACTTCCTGGCCGTTTGCAAACCGCAGTGGGACCGCATCAACTGCAAAACGGGTGGATACATAGAGAACTTCACCTGCACCGGAGACCCCTTCCTGGTGAAGGAGTCGAGGTGAGGATGAGGAGGGGGACTGCATGAAACTGTTGCCAACTTTTTGATGAGATCTCAGCTGCTCACAACTAATGTTGAGGAAGAACCAGCACAAACAGGTTTTTCTTGTTCAAGCATTCTTCTTTGTTGTGAGCTGTGACGCGATGCGTGAAACACACAAACAATGACGCACTTAAAATCAGGAACATCCACACCCTCCGTGATTAAAATGGTGTTTCCTTTGGGCATTTTTCTGATCATGGGTAACCTATATTAAGAAAGTTAAACTTAAAATATAATCTAAAGATAATCTTATTCAGATAGTTGTAAATCGGGGTAGAAAAGGTTTTTCTTGACAGAAAATATGAGGAGAGGGTCACAAGCTCCCTCCACTTGCAGACAAATAGATCCATGTGTGTCTTCATTTTCTTTGTCTGAGCTAGAATCTGTCTCAAAACTGTACAGCTGGAAAACTTCGATATTGCTCGCCATTTTTGTTGGAGTGATAATGTTAGGTTGGTGTTGTGAGATAGCAAGAGAGCATATAAACGGAAAGGGGAATTGGGGGCGGGGTTGCTTCGCACCAACAGTTCCACCCTCAACTCAGTGGTGAATTTCTAATGATTTCTGCCGCAACAATGCCATAGAAAAAAAAATATATATATTTTTTCAAATTTGGCCAAAAACGGCATCATCATAATTAAAACGCTTTTAAAATGATAAAGTGATTTTTTTTTTTTTTAAGTGAGCAGTAGGATTATGGAAAAAAGACTTTTTTGCATCATTACTGCACACAATAAAGCATTTTTTCAAGTATTTGAATCAACTGTTATCTATACAGAGAGGCAGAAAAAAAATTGACTTCCGACTAAATCTGAGGTTAGACAGTTACATGGTCAGCATGATGCTTTTGTGGAGCCCCAAATAAGTTTTTTTTTTTTTTTATTGGTATCCATGAATTACTACAAAAAATATCTAAAACATAAATAAAAGCTATATATAAGTCATTTTCCTAATTTCTATACTTTTGTTTTTAATTAGGCCCTAAATCTAGACCTTGAGCCCGAGACAAGTTTATTTTTCAGGGGTTGCAAAATCATTTACTCGAGCTTACAATAAATTTGATAATAATGCTCTAATATTTGCATTTGTTTTTTTTTTTTTTCTCTTACAGACTCTCCTTTTACTCTGGTCACTCGTCCTTCTCTATGTACTGCATGATCTTCCTTGTGGTTAGTACATCTTTTTACAATAAAAAAAAAAATCTTGAGTACAGTTATTTGGATCACAGTCTCCTTGAAATATTGTTTAACTTTATCTTTAAAAGAATGGTTCTTAAAATGTTGGTGTCAGCAGTGGGATTTCCATAATAAACTATAATCAAGAACCAGTTTCCTAAATAGTTGTTATTGGGTTGTTTTTGTGGTCTGCAGTTCTACGCCCAAGCCAGGTTAAAGGCCCGGTGGGCGAGGCTGTTCCGGCCCACTCTGCAGTTTTTCCTGGTTGCCACGGCGGTGTATGTGGGCCTGTCCAGAGTGTCTGACTACAAGCACCATTGGAGTGATGTCCTCATGGGTCTCCTGCTGGGAGGATCTGTTGGTATTTTTACTGTAAGTTTGTGTTTAGCTGATGTAAAACTGCAGAAATATACAATTAAAAAGTTGTAGAGGAAAAGTGTTAAATGTAGAGCTTTTATAAAGTGAAGGCTAGAACTGAGGCTAACTGTGAGGATTTTCTAATTTTGGTTTGTTTTGGAAAAACTCACCTTCTTTCCGCTTGTTTTAAACTTTTTCTTAATACAATTTAAAGGTCACATTAACTAAAAACACCTTAAAATCAAGAAAATGTTTATTTTTATAGAAATCTAGCATGAATTTTGAATTGTCAACATGTTTATCTGAATGACCAAGCAAAAAATAAATAAAAAAAGTAGCACAAGTTTATAAAAATACATCATAACTATTATTTAAAGCCCTGTTTCATTCATTATTTAGCTAAAAGCACATATAAATGAGCTTTTCTTTGTTTTTCTTGCTTTCTGCAGGTGTTCTGTGTCTCTAACTTCTTTTCGCAGCCAATAGAACCAGCAGTAGCACAGGGGGAAGATGCCCAACACACCAGCCTACAGGACCACTCTTCCAACGGGAACCACTACGGCACCACTGACTGAAAAACAAAAAACTCACCAACAGCAATCCCGCAGAAATCTTCATTCCATGGGATGGTAAAAAGAGGGTGTTCACTCAGATGAACTGCGAGCCTTACATATAAACTGCCGCCAGTGAGAATGCATGTGTTGAACCCAGTTTGGCTGCAGGCCTCAGCCTTCAACTGCTGATTTGTGCTGCTATTTGTGCAGCATACACTTAATCAACATGTAGAGAATAAGAAACTTGTGCAGAATTTGGTTGATCTCACAGATTGCATTTTACAAAGGCAAATATTACCGTTCATTTTTTATTTTCTTGGTTAAAGTTATTGTTCTGGCTTCATCTGTTTTTATTGTGAATGAATTGGATTTGGCTTCGATTTGAGTGTCTGTGTGCATACTGCGGGCAGGCTTGTAGAGGATTGATGATAGCTAGGAATAATGTCACTAATGACATTAATCAGAGGTTGAACTGAGGGGAAAAGCATTTAAAATGCATTTTATAAACAGACTTTGCCTTAGATTTACGCTGATGCCTGCTCTTATATTTCATTTGTGACATAATTTTCTTTGTTTGTTTTAAGCTCCTGTGTTTTCGTCTGTACAGAAAACTGAAATTGTTCGACAGCTCTCTTCTGTATTGAGAAGAACACAAAGAAAATAAAGAGAATGCCCACTTTGTTACTTTGATACAAAGAAATCGTGTGAGCGTGTTTAAAAAAAAAAAAAAAAACAAAGTAAAAGGTGAATCATCAATCATGACTCAGGAAGATGAACCAGGAACTGGAGGAGCAAACCAGAACAACAAGGATGTAAAGGAGAATCTTTAGTTGTTTACTTGAGAAGAATTTGTCACTACTCAGGTGCATCTAGAATAATTTGCATAAAAAAATAACAGTTGTGCTCATGAGTTTACACACCCTGGAAGTAATTATGATTTGGTTGTCATTTTTCATAAGATACAAAAACTTTCTTCCACTCATAGTTTTTAGTTGTATGAAGCCATTTATTAAAAAAAAAAAAAGACAATCTTTCAGTGCTGCACTGAGATTCCTGGATCCTAAGACACGGGGAAAGCTAAAGAGCTGTCAAAAGATCTACGGGAAAAGATAACTGAACTGTGCAAAACGGGAAAGTGATATGAAAAGATAATCAAGGAACGGAGAGTGCCAGTCAGGAGAGTTCAAGCTTTGATCAAGAAGTGGATAGTGAGGGTTCTTTTGAAACTAAACCATGGTTGCAAAAATTCTGTCTCCAATGCCAGACAAATCAGTAGGAATGCTAAGAAAAGTCCCAAAATAACTTTAGCTGTGGTCCAGGATACTTGCAGATGTACAATAAGGAGGCACCTGAAGATGGTCGAGTTGCAATAAAGTATTTTTGTCACAAAAATGTCACAAAATAGCTCTATAACAATACAGCAACCAACAAATTTATGAAACAAAGTGCAAAGTTTGCACCACAACAAACCATACCTGATGACCCATTCCAGATTAAAATCCGACCACGACTCAAGTGAAAATAGTTTCTGTTGTTCTCATGATTTTTGTTTCTTCTGAGTCCAATTATTTAGAAAATCAAGTGGTACAATTATTGTCACAAGAGGCCATTTTACATTTTTGGTGTTTTTATTGAGCAATCGTCTTTGTCTTGACTAAACTTTGTTATCCCTACTGAGCAAATTTGATTGAGAAAACAGCCAGCTCTGTTCCCGTTGAAAACAGACTTTGTTATCTTGGAATGTGTTTTGTTCACTCTTTCTGGGCTCTGTAAGAAACCACTGTGAAGCTGAAAAATATATGCAACACACTGCTTTAAACAGTGACACATACTTTTATATATTTTGTTTATTAAAAAAAAAACACTCATTTACTATAAAAGTTTAAGATAGTACTCCTGACTTCAGATTGACTGTGGCCTGTGTTTGTGTTGCTGCATAGAGCTCTCTCTTACTGACACGCTGACATGAACAATGCTCTTTATTGAGAGCAGCTCCATTCATTCTGTCACATGACAGACTCTATCTTTACTAAACAAATTCTAAATCCAGTTTACTCTAAAATTATTTTATGCACATATAACATTTTAAAAAGCAAAGATCCATCTGATCTCATGGAGCTCACAGCTATGTATTTACCAAACAGACAACTTGTATCTCAGTTGGCAGGATTGCAAGTTGTTTTGCTAAACTATAAAACACAATATATATTGTATGTTTAACATACAGTATATATATATATATATATATATATATATATATATATATTATATATATATATATATATATATATATATATATATATATATATATATATATATGTATCCTTTTTGATCAAGCTTGTAGTTAAAGATACCAACTTGTGCTCCTGTTCCTGCCTGTGGACCTCTCCTCTGGCTCGTCTTGGCTGTGGACCTCGTAGTTATAGAGTTAGATAAGCTAATTCCTCTTTAGTAGTCCTGATAAATTGCCTGTCCGTCCTGGTAGAGGATCTCTCCTTCATGTGGGCATCCCTAAACTTTTTTTTTCCTGGAATCAGGTTTTTTTTTTATTTTTTTCCTTACCAGGAAGGGCGGTCTAAGGGTAGGGACACCAGTTTTATTGGGTTTGTTTAGTTAGTTTAGTTTTGGAATCAGCTATTGTTTATATTTTATGACTGACCTTCTGCTTCTGTACAATTATCAGCATAAAGACCAATGAGGCACTTTTTGTGATATTGGTCTTTATAAATAAAACTGAATTTAAGACTATTAATGCTCATTTTGAGATGCCATATAGACAGACTTTAAAGACCCACCCCGATGAAAGTTGGGTTTTTTACATTTTTTTTGGCAGTTTTTTGATGATGAAGGACACGTGTTAACAATTAAGCTCAAAATTTATTTACTGAGTGTTCTTTTATTCAAATTGTCATTAATCCGGAGCAGATGAAAAAAATCCTGTTTGAAAAAGCTTATTTGTGAAGCAGAAAATACACTGCCGCAAGCTCCCTGCGCCCACTGTCCGACAAACAACTCAGAAGTGAATTTCTAATCAAGTGTTGCCACTCTGCGGAAACTATGTTCTAGAAAAGTACAGGTTTTTTTTTTTTTTCCAAATTTTGTCTAAAAATGGCATAATCATATCAGAGTCGGACATTAAGATGATCTCTCTGTCATGTCTGTGGGATATTAGCTTACTATTATGATAATCTGCCTTAATTGGAATTATTAAAAAAGGGAATTGTAAAATATCATAGATTATAAAGTTATGTCAATTGATATCTGTTTTCTGAGATGTGCTTTGAAACAAGCTTGATTTGTGATTTTACAAACCAAATTGTACAGAGCAAAAATATCACTACAGTCATTGAAATAACTATGCTTTCTATTCATGTGTTTTGCATAACTTTGCATTTCCTACTTCCTGCTCTGATCAGCTGATCCTGAGTCAAAAAACAAAACTAGAGAAGCAAACACTGATGAGCAAACTCTTCCAGAGAAAGAGAGCTGTCAGAATCCAGTTTTTAGATACACAAACTCATTAAGAGGTCCCTACAAACTTGACTTACTGTATGTGATCCCAAAGAGATGCAAGTCCCAGAAATTTGTCAGTCAAAACAGGCACTGCTGACCTCTTTATGATCGCTTTTAGTGGTGTGTTAGTGTTGGAAGGGAAAGGAAGTTCAGTTTCTGGGGTGAGAGAATGATGTGAATTGAGAAAAACATATTTGTAAATGTTGTAGAAATGTGCAGAATTCCAAAAGCAGAACAAGACTGAGGACTATAAAACATTATGACAAAAGTAAAAACAACATGTCAGCCTGCCCCAGGGCAGCTGTGGCTACAGTAGTATCTTACCATCACCAAGTATGGATGAGGTGTGAATGAATAATGGATATTCACTGTAAGCGCTTTGAGTGTCTTGAAAAGCGCAGATAAATCAAATCCATTATTATTATTATTATATAAAATAAAATATTAAAAAAAGCAATTTTTGTTGTTTTAGTTGAGCTGTCAATCATTGAGAGGCAGGGAGTTGTCTACACGCTAACGTATGAGGCCACCTGCTGGACTGAAGCTGCACAAAAGGATTATTATCTGAATTATCATAATCCAAAACAGACTGAGTACATTCAAAGAAGATTACTTTTATTTAATGAGGCGGCCGTGGTGCAGTTAGAGTGGTCAATTTCTGATTGAGGGATTGCATGTTCAGCTCCATGTGACGAAGTGTCTTTGTGCAAGACACTGAAGCTCAAGTGGATGGCACCAGAGCATATAAATGTGAAGAGAGAATGGGACTGTGACCTTTGGGTCTTAAAGTTGGGTAGATGAGCACTATATTTGTATATATATGCCATTTTGAAACTTATAAATACATTTATTTATGTCAAAATATCGTGAAAACAAAAATAATTACAACTTCACCTCCTAATTTTCTGTACAATTTTTTACTCAAGTTGCATTTCAGTTTTTCAATTGATGACTCTTTGACACCAATGGTCAACCATAAAAATACTCTGACTTTAGAAGTATATTTATACTTATATATCCACTTACATAGTCATATGATTTATAGTTACTCCAGGATTCATAATAACCTGAATCTATGTTGGAAAGATATAAATATTTAATCTTTTGTTATGAACCGGATAATAAGACACGGAAAGGTAATGTTATGGTCAAGCCGGGGTGAGATTTTATAAATTCAATTCCTCCCTTTCAGGCAATTTCTTAATGTGTAGTTATCCTGTGTTTGACATGTCTTTATGGATGTAAACTTCTGATGATGGATTTTATTGCACACACATTTACTTTTTTTTGGATTGCTTGAAATAAACCTTTTCTAATCAAATCTACAAAAATAAAGTTAGCAAATTTCTATGGATGAACAATAGGGGCGTGTATTGACAAGAATCTGGCAACATGATACGTATCGCGACACGTGTCATGATACAATACATATCCTGAAACAAAAACAGAACCAGTCAAAATTTCACAATTATCTAAATAAAGACTTAATAATTATCTGAATATTAAAGCATTATTCACAAAAGTACAAGTGTACAATTCATTCTGTTAAAGATTTTATAAAACATTAACACTCTTATTCTCATAATCATTAAATGATTTTTCCAAAAATATACTATTGAAAAAAAAAATGTTTAAGGTAAAATGTTTTGCCTGCAAACATAAGACAGGACAAAATGAATCCCAGAGTCAGAGTTTATTATAAGATCAGACATTCTTTCCATCTGAAAACAACAATTTAGAGACTAGTTTAGAACACGTTTCCAGCCCTCTTGTTCAATCCAGAAGTTTTATGTACTAAACCTAATTGAACTTAAGAAAGCTCATTTGATGGTGGACCTCAAATTTAAAAAAAATGTATATATATATTTTTTTAAATAATCTATTGTGTTTAAAATGAGCTTTACAGCAGAGCGGGGTTGTAAAATTTTATTTGGAGAAATCTGTACATGGAGGTTTCGGCCTTCAGTGTGTTCACATAAGCACAACAGGGACACAGACATGTAGCTCACTGAAGATCAAGGGAAGTGCAATCTATTACTCAAAACTGGACAGGAAGTTAAGTACAATCTGCTTCAATTTAGCATCTGATTGCTCTGAAATCTTGCCGTCAGCCCTGAAAGAGAAGAAACAGACAAAAATCAAAATTGAATTATGTAATGCAATTATTTTTTTTTTTACAAGTTTTTGGCTTCATAGGGTTCTCCTTACTTGATAGCAGAAAGCAGGTCCTGGTGCTGACTGAGAATGTGCTGCAGGAAAGCCTTCTCAAACTTGGTGATCTTGCTGGGCTCCATCTTGTCCAGGTGACCTCTGACACCAGCATAGATTACTGCTACCTGCTCCTCAATGGCCATGGGAGCTGGAGGAGAAGGTGGGAAAGTAAAACACCAGCTTTGTACTTTTATCCTTCTTAAAACTAAAGATTCAAGTCACTGATACTCACAGTACTGTCCCTGCTTCAGCAGTTCAGTGAGACGAACACCCCTGTTAAGGAGCTGCTGGGTGGCAGCGTCCAAGTCGGAACCGAACTGAGCGAAAGCTGCCACCTCACGGTACTGAGCCAGCTCCAGTTTCATGGTACCAGCCACCTATAAAGGTAGAAACATT
The DNA here is from genome assembly GCA_003999625.1 of Oryzias javanicus. Classification (NCBI taxonomy): domain Eukaryota; kingdom Metazoa; phylum Chordata; class Actinopteri; order Beloniformes; family Adrianichthyidae; genus Oryzias; species Oryzias javanicus. The sequence goes on from CM012445.1 coordinate 9,196,527, forward strand.
AAATAAAAAAATAAAAAATTTTAAAAAAGAGAGAGAAATACTATGTTACTTAACATCAAAAATAAAATTAAAGATTTTCAAAGACATGACAAAATCTGGCCTTGGGTGTAACATATTTTGTTTAAAAACTAGTAAAGAGCCCTGAACATGACATAAAAAGAAATTGCTCACTCAAATTTGCTATTTTAGCATGTCAGATGCTAACCTGAGTGCAAAAATAGCAGTATTTGCACAAAAAATACTAAATTAGAGGAACAGGTTATTATTTTTATACGTCATGTCCAGGGCTCTGTGAATTAGACCTGATGGGACTTTCGTAATGAAGTAAAATTCAGCTTCAGTACCTGCTTCATGGCTCTGGTCTGGGCAGCAGAACCCACTCTGGACACAGACAGACCCACATTGATAGCTGGGCGAATACCCTTGTAGAACAGCTCAGTCTCCAAGAAGATCTGAAGCAGACATGATGAGATATCAAATGAAACACCGATTAAAACATTTTCAACAAAAGATCTCCATTGAAACCCTAAAACTGAAACAGACCTGGCCGTCTGTGATGGAGATGACGTTGGTGGGGATGTAGGCAGACACATCACCAGCCTGAGTTTCAATAACAGGCAGAGCAGTGAGAGAACCGCCTCCAAAGTTGTCGTTCATCTTGGCGGCTCTCTCCAGCAGACGAGAGTGCAGGTAGAACACATCACCAGGGTAAGCCTCACGACCAGGAGGACGACGCAGCAGCAGTGACATCTGACGGTAGGCAACAGCCTGGGAAGACAGAATAAATCATATTAGATTTATCCAAACATTAATTGATGTAAAAGCTTTGATTTACAAGTCAAGCTTTAAAGATAAAAGCGTCACCTGTTTGGAAAGATCGTCATAGATGATCAGAGCATGCTTGCCATTGTCCCTGAAGTATTCTCCCATGGAGCAGCCAGAATAGGGAGCCAGATACTGCAGAGGAGCAGCATCGGAGGCAGTGGCAGAGACCACGATGGTGTACTTCATGGCATCGGCGTCAGTCAGCCTCTTCACCAGCTGAGCCACAGTAGACCTCTTCTGTCCAATGGCCACGTAGATACAGTACAGCTTCTTCTTCTCATCGGTTCCATCATTGAAACGCTTCTGGTTGATGATGGTATCAATGGCGATGGCAGTTTTGCTACAGAGAAATTGAATATTTAAAATGTAAGCCAGATTGTCTCAAAGTATAAAGAGATTTTTATTTTAAACAGTTACCCAGTCTGCCTGTCTCCAATGATCAGCTCACGCTGACCTCGACCGATGGGCACCAGACTGTCCACAGCCTTAATTCCAGTCTGCATAGGCTCCCTTACAGAGATACGGGGGATGATGCCAGGGGCCTTCAGACCCACACGCCTGCGAACTTTGGAGCCCAAGGGACCCTGAGGAAGGTATGAAGTAAACATCACAAAGAAATCAAAGCATTTGCTATTTCAATGGATGATTTTCAATTGAAAATAAACTTAAAAACAGCAATGGAATGGCCCAAACATTAAAATGCCTGCACTTGAAGAGCCCATACAGAATGTAATCACATTCAATATGAACCCGATTAGACTTCCTCTTAAAATTAGGAAAATATTTCCTTCAATAATGCTTCAAAGCATTAACTCACCTTCCCATCAATGGCATTTCCTAGAGCGTCCACTACACGTCCCAGCAACTCTTCACCCACAGGAACATCCACAATGGCCCCGGTCCTTCACCCCCATCACCCACCCCCTCCCCCTCACACAACATCAGGCTCCAAGTTGAGAGACATGCCCTGGAGAACACACACACAAATTAAAACCCTCTCACATCTGCTAAAAAAAGGATTTTTCTTTTTTTTATATAAAGTTTTGGACATACTTTCAGCCCAGAAGAGAATTCAACCATTTCTTCAGCCTGGACATTTCTCAGCCCGTACACTCTGGCAATACCATCTCCGATCGAGAGCACACGTCCAGTCTCCTCAAGGTCAGCGGCGGTGTCTGCACCCAGGATCTTCTCCTCCAAGATTGATGACACCTCAGCTGTGCCTGTAAACAAAACATGCAAAACATGTTTAAGTCAAGTCATTATCACACAATTTGTTCTTGATTAACATTTCAGCTCTGCAACATAGTAAATTGATGGCAATATTTAGGGACACTTTCATAGGATTAGGATATTGATTACACTTTTTTTTTTTTTTTTTTTAAAGGTGCCTCCCAGCTTAGCTTTAAAACAAGAATTTGCATTTATAATGACTTCACCAGAGCATAACCATGATTATGAAGGACAAAGTCTCAGTGGTACCTGTCTTCTGCAGCCATGGTCTGTTTGTGTGGAGGTGGTTGACCCCAACGCAGGCGGCTGGGATCGTCTTTGACACCTACATTTAGAGACACGAAGAAACAAATTTTAATTTTTAAAAGCTGCCGCTTTAATGTTAAATCAACATACACTTAAAGCTGAGCCGCAAATCTGCGCAACAGAGAAAACAGACATGCGCTGTCGAGCTTCCTGACCTTCAAGCGTGCCTCAAAAGCCGCTAGCTCACGGCTAGCATTAGCTTACTAGCTAACTTCGTCGACTGCGGGGTATTAACCGGCTTCACAAGGGCAATTACAGTAGACACGTTTAATGCAAATATTTCGAAACGGTGCGCAAAAATTAACAGTTCATGGCAATAATTCATGCTTAAAACTGTGTTAATTCGATGCTAACACGCGCGGCCTGTGAGTTTGCAGTTACCCTTCAAGCCAAAACTCTTGAATAAATATTTAAATCGCTAGCTGCGTTTGACTTTTTTTGCTATAAATTCTTTACTTGAAATACTCACAAATCCAGCCCTCCTGGGCAGGCTCCTGGCCAATGCAGCTGCAACTCTCACGGACAACATTTTCCCCTGATTGTTAATGACCTGTCCTCCACTGAACGGCTCCGACCTGCCTGAGACTGAAGGTAATGGCTGAATGAACTCTTCTTCTATTTATTTCAAGTTAGTGGGAAACAGCGCCCCCTGCAGTCTCGGATAATATCCTATTCTCGGTGTCAAACTTTATGAGAAAAAGAAAAAAAAAAATGCTATTTTTTACACATCTGTAATCAATTTAAAAATCAATTTAAAATGTTTAATGCTCTAAAAAGTAAGGAAACGCTGTAAAATTTCAAAAAAGCTTACCGTTAATGATTAATTTATAATATGAAATAATCATGCTAAAATGCAACATAAAACCAAACATTAACCTTAAATTGCATCTCTATCAAAATACTGAATCCTACAAGTGCACATTGGAAAGAGGCTGGCAATACAATACATATCACGATATATTCAAAGACTGTTCCAGAACACTTCTTCACTTTTTTTTAGACTATGACTAAGAAAAAAAAACTCTACCTGAATATTAATACATCTCTCATTGCTATGATATGGTAAAATGAATTGCATTTGATGGTCAATAAATCAATCAACCTTTATTTATAAAAAGTTCCCTGACGCAGCTCAAACACCGATCACAACATTAAGCATTGCAACTATATACTGATATTGTCACAATGTGGCGCAGAGTTTCGGTACCCATCACAAGTAAAAACTGAATAGTACATCTCTCATAACAACAAAAACCGCAGCCCTGACCGAACATTAAACACAAGCTTGTTCTCGTGAGATCTTGTTGTTTTGGTCATCTGTAGAGCTGCTCAAAGAGGCTCAGTGTACTGTGCTGCTAACAAGGGGTCATGGGTTAAGGTAGAAAACAAAAGTAAGATGCTGAACGACGCTCATAGATAATGACTTAAATATCTACTTGTCAGCATTTTAAATCGATTCAAGGATTTTCCAAAGGAAATATCGCCAAATGTTTCCAAATCAAATTTTCCCTACCTCTTGTGAATGCCTATTTTGATTAACAATTTCATAATTTTAATGTATTGATCAACATATATAGAATACATTTTACAAAATTCGCATTTCAATTCAAGTTGTTTAGTTTCAACCCCCCCTTTTTTTAAAATAAAACTAGTGACTTTCAACTAAAGCTGAACTTTCACTGGTAGAAATTGTCTTTAATAATTGACACTACTAAATCCTTTTCAATTTGTTCCTGTTTTCCAGCATCAGAAGTTTTTGTAACTTAGTCTTTCAGACCCCATCCAGAGATTGTGCCACTTAGGTTGAAAATCATAGCAGAATCATAGCAGACGGATATTTTAAGTAGTGCTTTTGTTCAGCGTCTCATAAAGGCTGTTTATGAAGTTTTCTTTCCTTGATTAAGTTAAAGCTGAAGATCCAGAACTGTTTGGTTCCAGTAAATATAAAATTACTGTTGCAGAATAAGTTTTCAAAAACACTAGTGTCCATTGATGTGACCAACTTAACATTGTAATCAATTGCATGTCTGGTAAAAACACAGCTATAAATAAATCCAGATCAAGTTTGTGCACTATTTATAGCAGAGTTAAGTGCTTTCTTATTCCATGTAGATTTTGAATCAAACAGCCAGTTCTAGTGTTGGTGTTTTGGATTCATACTTAATGTGTTTCCTAGTGTATGGTACAATGTTCCCTAGTTGTTTCACTTATCATGACCTTAATCTACTTTTGCATGTTGGTCACTTTCAGTTTCATCACTCCCTGCATGATAACATTAAAGCATCTATTTAATCTATTCCAATACAAAATAATAGTACAATAATTATGTATTTTATAAATGAAAGAACACAAATTTCAGTTAATTTATTACATTTCAACATTAATCAGGTAATAACGCATTTAATTGATTGAGGATACATTTTATTATTAAAAATGTTACATTTATATGTATGTTTTTTCTAAGTTTTAAACCTTTACAGATAAAAAAAACTGTTGAGTAAAACTGAATAAAGTACATTTTCAGTTGCTTTGAGGCTAAAATACAAATTTTAAATTCTGAGAATTTTTTTTTTTAGAATTTTGATTATTTCCCTGGATCAAAAATAATACTTATCTTTTCATTTAAGCTCATTTAAAAATAGAACATCAAAATTCAAGTTTAAGGAAAAAAGATGCACCTTTAGATTATCAACAAGCTTTGAAGAAGCTGTATTAAATTCAGGACTATATCTGCAAAAATCAAATTTGAATCGCATTTTGAAACAACTTAATTTGAGAGTTTTACTTTTTAATTTCAATAATTGTTCACATTTAAAGTATTTGGCTTTTTTTATACACAAAGCTAAATTGTACACACATTTTAACAATCAAGCATGTATTAGACATCATTTAGTGGGTATATTAAGTTAATCTGTTCAACCAGTTTTTATCATGTTTTTGTTGTGTTGAACACACATTACAGTAATCAGTTTTTTTAATTTGAAAGAGCACATACTAATGTAAGACGGCGTTTGTCAAAAGTTTGAAAAAGGAGGGGTTTTTTTGGTATGTGTTATACCCACCAGCAGAATAATCTGCATTACTTTAGAATAATGTTTATAAAGTTTGTTCAATCTAAATGACTGTAGGAAAAATGTATTAAATGTCAGAGGTGTTGTGTGACTTATCTCTATAACCTCAGCATTCATAAAGATAGATTCAGGATTAGTTTTAGAGGTATTTTAAACGCTAGCAGTTGAGCAAAAAAAAAAAAAAAAAAGAAGTATGTATCTACACAGATAAAACATGTATAAGAGGGAGAACATGGATGCATATTTGCGTCTCAGCTTGGTTCTTTTTTAATGAACAGTCCTTCATTCCTATGTGTGATTAACTCACTTTATCTGGTACCCACAACAAAATCAATATAGTTCTCACCTATCAGACAGGAACTGGACTACATCCTGGCTTCACTGCATGCACGTTTAGTGATACAGATGGAGAACAAGCAATATGATCTTTGAGCCAAAGCTTGTCTGCAGGGAAAGGCTCTGGCAGAGCATCGGCAGACTCTATGCCAAAAACATAGGTGGGATGTCTGCAGACTCGGGCTCTGGTGGAGATTTAGAAATGGCTGCAGTTGAGGGCTGGCAAGCTATTGAGACGCAGACAGGAATAAAGAGCAATGCAGCAAAGAAGTTAAGCAGGTCCTTGTCAAAAGTCTGGCCCAAAATGAAAATTATATTTTCTGCTGATTCAGCAAAGCTCCACCACAATGTGAAAAACAAAGGCAAGAACACAGAAGTAAAACTGTCATTCATCTACCCTCAGGCTGTACTGACTTTCTTTTTCACTTTGTTTTACTATGTAAAGACAACAACTATGACAGAGCAGAGGCAAGTCAAACGTGACATGACATTTAATGTCCCGCTCTGATCGTCTTTTGATCTATTATAAAAGCGTTCCCAGTGGTATTTTAGTTATGATTAGGCCTATGCTGTTTTAAAAATGAAAACTGTCATTTTCAAGGACATTTACTGTAAAGCAGCAGTAGTTAATTAGAAATTCGCCTCTGAGTTGTGAGTGGGACTAAGGTGGAGTAAGCCTTCCCTCACTTCCCATTATCCCTTTTTTGTGCACTTTGGCTAAATCAAAATTTTTCCCCTATCCCCATGGCTTCTCTCTATCTCTACATTTAGCCCTCCAAACAAAGAGTTATGGAAAAATAAGGGTCATTTCAAAATTCCTTCACTACCCACTATATAGTGCACTATATAGTATGTTCAACATTTTTTAGTGCCTTCCGAATCTACAATTACAAAATAAAATGCCCAAGAATTTTTCTAAAATTCTCAGCAAAAAACCCATGTGCATCAATACACACTAGATTCGGGAATAAGGACCGCAATGCATTGTGTTAGAACATTTTTTGCAAAAAAAAAAAAAAAAAAAAAAAACTTTTTGAAAAAAACATCCACATTTTCATCATCAGAACACAATGGATTCATAAGTAGGGCGGGAATTTTGATTTGGCCTTTCTCCCACTAGCTTACAACCCCTCACACTGCCAACCATCATCAGCAGTCCAAAAAAAAAAAAAAAAAAAAACCCAAAAAACTGATTCACATCAATTTGAATAATGTAATTCTCAAAAATCTAACTTTAATTTTCTTTATATGTACGCCATTATGAGAAAAATGCCACAAAGATTTTCATTGAAGTGTGTTTAAATTAGTGTCTATTTTATTTTTAATATTAGTAATAAAAATGAAAGAGCCATGTTTTCTTTAATAAGATGAAAAATATATATTTCATTTTAATTTTGAACAATGAAACAATATTGTTAACAATGTTGCAGACCAAATAAAAAATAGACCCACATGGAATTAATAGAAAACAATTTTAATGCAATTGTAGCCGGCCTCACTGGGTTCGATGGATGGTGGTGTAGGTGAGGAGAGTAGAATAATGGAGCTCGGACACCTGCGACTGTTCACTTCAAAGATCTCTTTATTATAAAACACACACCCTGTGGAACAGGATTCCTACAGTCTCACTACCGTAATCACAGTGGTAAAAGCGCAACACTGCGTAGTCTGTTACACACGTCCCATCCTCCAAAAGAAACGTCTCGTTTCTAAATAAAACAAAACTGATGAGTAACATGCCACAACAACAGACAAATAAAAACAACAACAAAAAACAGTAAGTGATTACCATTCCTTTTTTTCTCTTCTCACTCTGAGTCAACATTACTTTTCCTTTTTTTTTTTCTTAAAGAGCAGAAAAAAAATAAACACATGAGCAATAACATCTCACAACAGAACAAAATCATTAAACCGTGAGGGGGGTTTCACCCGCCGTCCGCTGCGTGAGTATCCAGGGCCAACAATCGAACTTTCCTCCTGTCCCGTGTTCAAATAGTCTCTTTCAGGGAGTCCCCCCTCTCTTGGCTGAAGAGAGCCTCCATGATTCCTGGGGACAGGTGAAGGTGAATGAGTGGTTCCATCAGACACAGCAGGCGTTGGCAATGTGTAAGGCTTTAGTCTATCATGATGAACCACCAAGGCCTTGTCCAGCAGTTCATAGGGGTTCACGATACGGTAGGTCAAAGCAGCCTCCCCACCTGAAGTCAACACCTCTTCCACTCTATAAGGGCCTTTCCAATGAGGAGCCAGCTTTGTGCGACTTTCAACTGGGTTGCTGAGCCACACTAACGCACCCACTACGAACGGACGGTGACAGACATCTTCATCATGATATAGTTTTTGCTTCTCATGTGCCTCAGCTGCATGCAGTCTGGCTGCACCGAAGACGGCATCGAGACGAGACACTAGGGCAGAAGCATATGCCGGGACCGACCCAGCACTTTGCAAGTCCAACAAACTTATTGGGACCAAAACATCAGCAGGAACACGGGCCTCCCGACCATGCATCAGGTAAAATGGACTAAAACGAGTACTGGAGTGTCTGGTGGTGTTGTAAGCAAAACACACCACTTTCAAAAATTCATCCCACTCACCCCCATGGGACAGCAACATTTTAGCCAACTGATCAATCAGTGTCCTGTTATGACGCTCAACCATGCCGTCAGATTTTGGATGGTAAGCTGTGGTGCGGGTCTTCTTTATTCCCATCCACCGGCACAAGAGCTGCACCACCTCAGCCTCAAACTGTCGCCCTTGGTCAGTGTGAAGGACTTCTGGGACGCCATGCACCAGCACATAGTCCTCAAACAAACAGCGGGCCACAGTCTGTGCAGTCTGGTTGGGCAGAGCATAAAGGTTCACAAATTTTGTGAAATAATCCTCTACCACCAAGACATACCTGTTGCCCCTAGAGGTCACCGGAAGCTCTAAAATGTCTGCCGCCACACGCTGCAAAGGGCGGGTAACTGGTGAGCCTCCCATGGGCGCCTTAGGCTTGGGAGCAGGACACCTGCGTGTTTGACAGGCCCTGCACTGCTCACACCACTGCCTTATGTCACGCAGCATGAAAGGCCAGTAATAAGTCTGCCTTGCCTTCTCCCAAACTCTCTCGGCTGAAAAGTGAGCAGCAGCCGGTCCACCATGTAACTGCATCAGCAGATCAGGAACCATCACGGAGGGAACTACTATCTGGACACGTGTCTCGCCATCTGAGGAAGACAGGACAGTACGACACAATAGTCCATTCACTATAGACAGTCGACTAAATTCAGTCCATAGCTTCCTTAGCTTAATGGATGACCCCCTCCTGCGGACTGGGGGCGGACCTGACCGACCCTGGTTCAACCAAGCCACCACGACACTGATGTCAGCATCCTCCCTCTGCAAACGCTGAAAGTCTGCATCATCTACACTAAGAGACGGTAGGCGGGGCTCCTGTTCAGCCGCATAAACACAGGCAGAAGACGAAACATTCACCTCACCCACAACAGGAGAAACAGGCCTTCGGGACAGTGCATCAGCATTTCTGTGTTTGACACCTTCTTTGTGGATGATTGTCCAGTCAAATGGGTCGAGTTCCAAAACCCAGCGACCACGACGTCCTGAAGGGTCGTTATCGATAGACATCTTTCTGAGCCCAAGCAGGGGTCGATGATCTGTGACAATAGTGAAAGCAGACATTCCAACATAGTGCTTAAACTCCCGAACTGCCCACACAACAGCCCACAGTTCCCTATCAAAAGTGGACCATCGTTTTTGAGTATGCGTTAAAGCCTGACTGGCATACGCCACCACACGCTCCAGACCGTCAACCACCTGAGCCAAAACAGCACCAACTGAATGGCTCGACGCGTCAGTGTATATTTTGAAGGGCAAAGAAAAATTAGGTAAGGTCACCACCGGTTCTGAGGTAAGTGCCCTTTTCAGGTAGGTGAAGGATGCCTCACACTCAGCCGTCCATACAAAGGGGACATTCTTGCCCGCCAGGTGATTTAATGGGGCAGCATGATCCGAAAAGTTTTTCACAAATCGCCTGTAATATGAGCATAAGCCCACAAAAGCCCTCACTTCAGACGGTGTGCATGGAGTTGGCCAACTTTTCACTTTGTCTGTGTTTCGGGTCTGGCTGTAGCCCGTCTCTGGAGACAACATGACCCAAGAAAACCACGTGATCTTTGGCAAAATGACATTTCCTGGAGTTCAGCTTCAGCCCAGCATCCCTGATTCTTGTCAAAACCACTTCCAAGTGGTGCACGTGATCCTCAAATGAGCGGCTGTAGATTAGAATGTCGTCTAAATAGACCATGCAAATGTGCCATGGCAAGCCTCGTAGCACCAACTCCATCATGCGCTGAAATGTGGCGGGAGAGTTACTGAGCCCCATGGGCATGGCACGCCACTGATAAAGTCCCCTGCCTGTTGTGAAAGCCGTTTTTTCACGGTCTTCCTCTGCCACTTCTACCTGCCAGTAACCATTTGAAAAATCCAGTGTACTGAACCACATGGAACCAGCCAGGGCATCAAGGCTGTCGTCAACTCTTGGCAGTGGGTGCGAGTCTTTGATCGTCACAGAATTTAAGCGACGGTAATCGATGCAGAAACGCCACTGGCCTCCTTTTTTTTTGACTAGCACCACCGGAGAAGCCCAGGGACTGCAGCTCTCCTCAACCAACCCATCAGCTAGCAGGTTTGACACTTGCCGTTCTATTTCAGCCTGTTTATTCGGAGCCGCCCTGTACGCACGCTGTTTAATGGGAGCATGGTCACCTGTACGAATATGATGCTTGACCCTTGTACAACGACCCAGATCCCTGTCAGAGGAACAGAAAACAGAGCAAAATTTCCCCAACAGGGCAGAGAGTTTAGCTCTCTGCTCCTCAGTAATTGGGGAGTCATCCAAAGTGAATGGCATAGCAGCTAGTTGGGACTGAACAACATTTACTTTAGCGACAGGCAGAGAGGGCCCAACCTCAGTTGGAGTTAATGCGTGTAACTCACCCAAATGTAGCCCCTGTTTCAACTCGACCGAGTTACCAGTAGGGTTTAGGACCCGAGCAACAGAAACTCCCTCCTTAACTGCTGTCACCGAATGCGCGACCACCAGTCCAATCTTCTCTGAAACATTGGGCTCCAAGTAACCATCAAATTCCATAGCCGCTAAACTTGTGCCTGTTGAACAGGTGACCGTTACAGGGACCAGAGCTTCACTCAGTGGCGGAATAGCAACAAAGTTGGACAGAGACACGTTACAACACAAAGGAACCATTTCCTGACCCCGCAGCAGAGGAACACAAAACATCCCATAACTGGAGCAATCCACGTCTGAGGTCCAATAATGCATGGTTCTGGACCAGGAAGTCCATTCCAGGAGTACCGCCTGTGTGGATTCACGGAGCACATAAAATGTGTGTTCCCAACACGTAGCACCTAAACGGAATGTAACTGAAATCGTGCCCAGAGTGTCCAACATTTGTCCATTGACCGCACGAGAATGAACAAAATTTTTCTTCAGAGGTCGGTTCTTCAATGAAGGCACTGACATCCGAAACCCTTCACTTATGAGTGACACTGAAGCCCCTGAATCAATCAAGATGGGAACCTCGGCACCTTCAACTACCCCTCTCACATAAGACACAGGGCAGTTAGCAGCATCGACCTCATTCACAGTCATATCATCCTCCTGATGCATTATAGTCTGAAGAAGAACATGAGGTCTGTGGTGCCGACTCCCACCTGAGAAACGTCCCCGCGATGCTCACTGTCGTCACGGTGTTGCTGAGGCAGAAAACGCACACCTCTTTTTCGGGGAACTGAATCTGAGAGGACCCCCATCCTGGGCTGGGCTCCGAGGTCGCCACCATCTCGAATCAGATGGTGATGAATACCGCTTGCGCCTGGAGCCTTGTGCTCCCACTGTGGGCGGGGCGGCTCTCGGTCCGGAGAGCGGCCTCGATGGTTCTCAGAGACTGACCTGGCCCGGCAGCCCCTCTCCTCGCAGGCGCAGCGAGCCACAGGTGGGGAGAGTGAACTCGACACATCCCTCAGTCTTCTGTTCTCGTCCGAGAGCTCTTTCATTTCCATTCTCATTTGAAACATTTCCTCAGTCAGTTTGTCTATAGCCTTATGTAGCCCCCCTGCAGAACACGGACTGCACCCAGCTCACTCCCCGCGCAGGAAGCGCGGCCATAGGAGCCACACAGTCCCGCTGCAAGCCTCTCTAGCAATTTTCACACCTCTCTGCTATTATTAAGGCTTCCTCCAGATCAGTGGCGCCCTGCTCCAAACACTTTGCTTTAAGGGCAGGATCCAGACCAGCGAGGAAACGCCGGAACATCTCCTCTCGTTGCGCCATGTCTCCGTACTGCGGGAACGCCGCCATCACGAGCCGACTCACATCCGCGGCGAACACCTGCAGGCTCTCTCCCGCCGCTCGGGTCCCGCTGACAGGCTGTCTTAAAGCGCTCCAGCGCCTGCCGCTGTCCGAAAGCCGCTCCGAGCTTCTCCTTCGTGACTTCATAGTCCGACTTCACAGAGTCCGAGAGGCTGTCCCACAGCAGGAACGCAGCCCCACTAAGGCGAGTGGCAAAATCCGGGCGAGCTCATCTCTGCAGCCGCCAGCTCCCCCGACGCGCCGACAGCCACCTCCAGCTGTCTGACCCAGCTCTGGAAACTCTGTCCGTCATCTCCAGCAAACGGCGCTGGAAGGTAAATTTGAAAGTCCGCGCGGGGAAAACGCCCGCCGAAACGTCCCGCGCCGGTTTAAACGGGTCTTCGTCTCCAACCCACATGGTCAACAAGCTAGCTCCGGAAGAAAAAATTCGCTACTCCTCGCTGTGAAGTCAATCCACGTCCGCTCGCGCTCAAAGTCATCCACTTCACCACTCAACAAAAGGAAAAAAACACCGCTGCCACAATGTAGCCCCTCACTGGTTCGATGGATGGTGGTGTAGGTGAGGAGAGTAGAAATAATGGAGCTCGGACACCTGCGACTGTTCACTTCTTTAATAAGATGAAAAATATAATTTCATTTTAATTTTGAAACAATGAAAACAATATTGTTAACAATGTTGCAGACCAAATAAAAAATAGACCCACATGGAATTAATAGAAAACAATTTTAATGCAATTATTTCATGATCTTTAGTGTCATAAAAATAATGTGGTTTAGTTTATAACCCTGGCCCGGACTGGTTAACCTTGAGACACCTCAAACCGCATCGTGTAGAAATGCAACATCGCCCTCTTTTGTTTCGGACCACAAATGACATGTCTGCCTGTGTCAGCGACAAGCAGGCGATACAGACGGTCGTAGGGTTTGCCTGTAGTATCAGCCAGCCACCAACAACCAGCCGCCTGAATGTAGATCCGCATGGGCTATTACTTCTTCATCTTTTTAAATAACCCGGCGGAAAATTAAAATAAGGATCCAAGGATGGTGTTAGTGCATGTCGGATACCTGGTTCTCCCCGTATTCGGCTCAGTAAGAAACAGAGGTACAGTATTTACAGTTTAATATCGATCAGAGACATTTGCCCTGTTTATCTTAATATTCACTGCAGCTGTCGGCTAGCTAGCACGAGCTCCACTTGTTAGCTCCTGTTAGCTAGCTTAAAATTTACGTCTAATTTCTTTTCCGCTAAATTGCTCGAATTGTACTACGAATTGAAAGTAAAAATGTAGAATGCGAACGAAATTGGCTAATTATGTAGTACAGTGGATTGTTACGGGGTACATTTAAAGATTGTACCGCTGCTACACTGAGCTATGTGGCTCGTTGTCCTAGGCTATATCCTGGAACGGAAACATCTCTCACAAAGGCTTTCACATGCTCAGACCGTGTGGTGCTTAAATCGTGGAGAAATCTCTCAAAAATGCGTATCAATTCGTTTATTTATATTGTATTAGGTTCGTTTTTCTGAAACGATTAGTTTAAAGTTCCATTGTAATATTTGCAGTGTTAGTTTCGTTTGGTCTATTTGCTCTGATACTAAACCGCGAAATAGACGTAGCCTTCTCAGCCAGTCAGTTTATCTGTGGCTGGATGATGTCATTTGAAGATCATCCGCTGCTGCCAGCGCTCGCAGATTTCTACACCGCGATTTGACAAATCTGTGTGACACTTTGTTGGCCGATAAATGACCAGATTGATCGGAAAACGTAGCAATCCGACGCGTCAATCTGTTGATTTTTACAAATTGGCGACCCAGCAGTTGCTTGAAGCTGCAGAATTACCCAAATATCCGGTGACAGTACACCTTGATATAGCTCCAGTGTATCATTAATTTCACAACAGTGGCATCAGTGATTTCATTGTGCTTTTATTTCTGTTCTTATTTCCCTGTTTCATAGTATGGAGGCTGGCTCTACATTCTGCATTTATCAGATCTTTGTCGTCCCCCCATTGTGTAGCTAATGATCATCTGCTGCTGTGTGGTGTGGCGTGGCCTCTGCCTGTTCTCTGCATTTAGCTGTATTGTGAATCCCTTCTTCATTTCCTCTTTCCATCAGAAGACGACATTGGTATTAAAAAGCACCCCCTCCCAAGATGTATTCAGCCATAATATTTCATGTTAAGCAGACTAAACTATAGCTAACAACTAGAACACAGCACTTTTTGTTGTCTTTTTTTTCTGTCAAATTGCTGTAGCACTAAGTAAACATTTTAGCTCCTTTCTAGGTATCAGTTGAATGTCATTGTGTACCTCCCATCCAGTCTTGATAGACAACATGCTGTAAATTCCTGTAAAGTGGATACATTTTGCATGATCTCAAAATACCTGCACTGCATTGAACACCAGAATTCGGCTCATCTTCCTTATTTTCACACAAGGTGCAATGTACATCTTCTAAAAGTGACCTCTGATTGGGGGGAGAAAAAAAAGCATGCAAATTGAACCCCTTGCATGCCATTTTATTGCAAAAACTTTTTCATAAAATGCTGTCATGCAAATTGCTTGAAGTAGCCCCAAGGTACACTGCACCTGCTCACAGCAACCTGCCATATCTGTCTCCCATTTTTTGTGTAATCCTTTTGTTCCTGTTGCAAATTTCAAGCTTTGAATCGCACTGAATCGTCAGGGCTTTTTGCCCTGTATGTGGAAATTCAAAATTATAAATTAGAAAAAAAAAACTATTCACTGGTTGTTCATTAACTCTCAGTTTATTTCACTAACATACAACCAAAATGCTATCCATTTCACAGGGATGCTTATTTTCCTGCACTGCTAAAGAGATCCTCTATTAGAAATAACGTCTTTATTGTTTGGTTGTGGTCTCTCTTTACCTTTTGTTCTGGTAATAGTACTTTCAATGCATGGTCACATTTATGATTCATAATTTTTGTTTATGTTTTTTCTACATTGAATAGTGAAAATCCAATGTAATCTTTCTGTAGTAAAGATGTACCCTTGCTGTACTGAAATCATGTGCTGTAGCCAACACGTCTGCTCATTGGATGCTGCTTTTGTTCTTTTTAACCCTATATGGAGCATGGTGGGCCTTGCCTTCAGTCTATGTTGTTTATTTTTGTTGCATGGATTTATACTATTATTACAAACAAAAAAAGGACACACAAATTCCACATATACTAATAATTTTTTCAATAAAGAATCTAGTGTTTTTCCTAACCTTCAGTGTGCTTCTTGCTGATTTCCATTTATTGTCCTCCCTCTCCCTTGTCCCTCCCCCCACCCACATACCTACCCCCCCACCCACCTCCTCTCCTGCTATGACAAAGATAGACGATTTCCATGCTTCCTCCATCCCAGGGCCTGAATGAGTCTATCTGCTGTCATTCACGGTGATCATTTTTCACTGAGTCGCCTAAGAACGCAGTGTGTTACCCCGGAGTCTAGACGCCAGCCTTTGACCCACAGTAGGGAGTTCATCTTTTGTCTGCGCGGCTTTTCTGACGAGCTATCGAGCTGGAAAATGTTTCTGAAAAGGCACACTGCTACTCTTTTCTGTCTGTTTAAACAGATTTTTTTTAAAGAGTACCCTAATAAATGCATTTTAATGATACATAGTTAAAGAAAAGTTCACAAAAGCATCTTTTTTAAGATATATTTATAAGTCATAATGTTACAATCAAAGAAAAATGTGCAAACTCTCAACCACACTGCAAACTAAAGCACGTCTTTTTCACACAAAGTACTTTTCATTTTTCCGTTTAGAGTCCCAGCAGCAGTGGGTTCTCTACTGTAACCAAATAGTTGTGGTCAGAGAGAGTCAGAGTTAAAAAAACTAAAAGCCTTCCAGCTATTTCCTCTACACGCTTCCAAGTGCGCAGACTGCAGAAGAGAAGTACATTCTTACCAGCTGTGTTATACGGCCGGGCTTCACACAAAGTCAGGGGGATTTGAGACAGATGTAGTTATAATTTACGGAACGGATTATTGGAAAGAGCGCTGACTTCCTGTCAGAAGCAGAATTTACAATTACAGATGAAGACCTTACAGGCAGAGTTCCCCTGCTGTGAGTAAGAAGACCAGAAGTTGATCAAGATGTCGGGGAAATTCTTTAAAAAAAAAAAAAAAAAATCGCAATTTTTGTGCCAAAAATGGTGATCATATTCATGGTACTCGTGGTAACCATCATTCTTCCACCCCTACAGAAGTATTTTTCACCCTAGGTAAGAGGTAGGGCTTCATTAACATGCTGCATTGCACACAGTGACACCACATTTCACCCACAATTAATTCCAGCTCATTCTTCTCCCTCACACTTCTGATAAGTTCTCCTTCTCTTCCGCAGGATCCCATTTTAACCGGCAACAGCAACAACAGCAGCACAGCCATGCTACCTCTTGCCGGCACTTCCAGCTAGGTCCTCAGGCCCCACTGCCCATGGACTTCCCCATGCCCCATCCAGGGCAGCCACAGTCAGGCATAAACCCCCACCTGGCCCCACCTGGCCACCAGCATATCTCTTCACTTCATCCGCCCCTCAACCCCCTGCCTGCTCCTCAGTTCCAGGACATCCCCACCCCTCCCTTCCTACCTCAGGCATTACACCAGCAATACCTCCTTCAGCAGCAGATCCTGGAGGCCCAGCATCGGCACATCCTGCCGCCGTCCAGGTATCTACACGGCTTAGGCAGAAGAAACTCCAAATGTGCAACCATGTGACTCAATAACTTGTTTTTTTCCAGGATGTTTTCAAATACATGGGTTTTTGTCTTAGTAGACGCACCCCAGAGAGAGTCCCCCACCAACCCCACAGACTACGGCCAGGATACGAGTTTGCGCCCCCGCTACACGTCCCTCAGCCCGTGGTGCAGCAGCCGCGATACCTGGCAGAGGGCACCGACTGGTACGCAGAGCTTCCGTCATAAATGCAATCAACCTAGACTAAATATGTCTTAAAAACTCAGCTGTCAGACAAGTTCAAATGTCACATTTCGTTTTGAGATGTGATGCACATTTTCCTTGCTGCTACTCTTTTTAAAGATACAGCTGGGTGGCTAAATTACGGTGGCCCTGAAGTTCAAATCTCAAGACCATAAATTAGTTGAAAGATCACAACATTTAAAAAAGCAAAACATTTAATTTTAGAAAATAAATCAAACTTATAAAAAACAAAACACAACTAAAAAAATGATAAGAAATAAAAATGAAACATTTCAAAAAACTTTTTTTTTTTTCCAGAAATCAAAATGAAATGTTAGAAAACAAAACACAGTAAGAAACTGTAAAAGGTAGGGACTACGGGAGCATATCCAGAATCACTTTATGCCAAATAACTATCAGCTGAAATGATGGATAAACGTCATCATCCTATCACCGTTTTTTTGTTTCCTTTTTTAACATTTCATATTTATTTCTGGAAATTACTTTTGTTTTCCAATTTTTTTTTGAATGCAGAAACGTTAAAGGATAGCTAGTGTTGGCCAACACTGATTGAATGATAATGTTTGTCCATCATTTCAACCAAAAGTTATTTGGTTTGAAACGCTACTAGATATCATCATCCAATCAGTGATTTCCCACAGTTCTTACCTATTCCTGTTTCTCTTTTGTTTCTTTTTTTTTAAACATTTCATTTTTGATTTCTGGAAATTACAATAATTTTCTTAAATATCTCATTTTTATTTTTCATATTGTTTTAATTGTGTTTTGATGTAATGTTGTTTTTTTTGTTATTTGTTTTTATTTCTTTAATGTTTTTTTTTCGTTGGGTGATTCGTTGGTGTGTTTCACCAAATGTTTCACCAAATCTGTGAATTCTTGCCTTTCATGTTGTAAAGTGAAAGTCATTTTCATTCAAAAGTGTTATTTAAAAATTTAAAAATTGGTTTTACCAATGTAAACGTTATTCTTCAGGTTTCACAAGAAATATGTAGAATTTGATGTATTTCTTTAACTGACTGAGTGTGATTTCAGCCATAGAAAATGAGTTCACATCCCTACAACTAGAATGTGGGCTCGGGAGAATCAGTCAATCAAACATTCAACACTATACCACATACTTTTATTGAGGCATCTGATTGGCAGTTTATAACTTGAATGACTTCCACTACTGAAAAAAATATGACAAAAAAACACTATTATTAAGAAAAATATGTTAAAAAGCTTAGAAGACTGGTTACTAATAGCTGTTTAATTCTCAGTAGAAGTCTATGGAATTCTGGCTTTTTAGGTGACTTTTTTCTTGGAGCCAGTGGGTACTTCCTGTTTGTAACGTAAAGAAGGAGGGGGTCACTCAGTCCAGTTCTCATATATAGTCAATGATCTTCATGCAGATTCTTTTAGGTGTTGTGGAAATATACTTGATTACCTGTAAAACACTGAGTTGTGTCTTAGAATGAATTTTCTCCCCCCTGTTCAGGGATCTGAGTGTTGATGCTGGGCTGGCTCCACATCAGTATCATATCCACCCACTGCCGCAGCACTATCAGCACTACTTGACCTCCCCCAGGATGCACCACTTCCCCAGAAACAATGCCTCAACGCAAGTGGTGAGTCTGCACCTTCCGTTGTAGTTGACCTCCCTTCTGGTTGCCTGACATTTGCGTTGAAACCTGGCAACACGGGTGACCCGTCAACACCCTGCCGCTGCGTTTGATTTCTGCCGCAGAGCTGACTCCAGCTTTTTTTCAAATCTGTCTTCTCCTAGGTTGTCCATGAGATCAGAAACTACCCCTACCCCCAGTTGCATTTGCTGGCACTGCAGAGTCTCAACCCCTCCCGCCATGCATCTGCCGTCAGAGAAAGCTACGAGGTGGGTGTCGCTGCATCCTCCCTCTCTACAGCGGTCTACGCTCGTTCGTCGTTAATTTCTCTGTGACCAATGCTCTGGACAGCCTCGAGTGTGTGACTGATTTCCCCATTTTCAATTATGCTGGGCTTTAGATGAGTCCAGCTGTCTATAATCCCAAATTTGTTTCCGTCTGAATCTGTTGTTTTTCTTTAGTGCTCCACAAAGAATTAGCGTAGCTATTTAAATCAAATGTGTTTTCGTGCGAGAAAAGAAGAAAAATGATTTTTTTTTCTCTCTCTCTACAGGAGCTCCTGCAGCTGGAGGACAGGCTGGGCAGCGTAAACCGCGGCGCAATTCAATCCACCATAGAGAGATTCACTTTTCCACACAAGTATAAAAAGGTGAGTGTGGAAAGTGTTTACCTGCCAGTTGAGGAAGCAGTCGTTTGATGTCCTCCCGTACAGAGGAAAGACATGAGCTGAGGGAGAACCGACAGAAGGGAGCAGAGCTGCTGGGTCAGGAAATCAAAGTGGAGAGATGAGAGTGGAGGGAAAAGGTCAGGACTCTTGCAGGAGTTCAAAGGTCAATCTAATTTCACTCTGCAGATTAATGAGAGCGAGCTGCAGCATTCACAGTTCAAGGCGAGGGATGACTCATCCTGCTGTCTGCAGATATGAACGTGCTATGAATTTAAAAAAAAACAGCAATACTCGATATGACCCAAATCCTCCAGGAAGACTAGAGAAAGAATATTTGTTTTTTTTTTTTTTCTGGAGAACTCGATAAGGTGACGTTTTTTTTTCTTCCTCTTTTTAATCCAGCCTGGGCTGACTCTGAACCCCCTGTGGCATAAACACAGCATTCTTTAAAAAAATGAAAGTGTTTTTGTGTGTTTATCTCTGCAGAGAATACCCCAGGACCTGAAGATGTGCCTGGATGATGAGGAGCTGGATACTGATGAAAAATGCACCATTTGTCTTTCAATGCTGGAAGATGGAGAGGACGTCAGGTAGTTATTTACCTTTTTTTTCTGTTGCTCAGCAGGAAAAATGTAATCGTTTCTGAAGATAAACGGTGTTCTGGGATGTGCTTTACCCTAAATGAACAGTTGTAGCCTGCAGGTTTTTAAAGATAAATTCATATTTTCCATAAGAACTTTTGAATTAAGTGACTTGTAAATTGCTCAACCTGCTGTGTTCTTTCAGAATAAAATAACTTAAATGTGTTTAGAAAACCATTAACCCTTCCCCACTGAATAATTTAGTTTTTTTTTGACATTTTAAATGCTTATCTGAATTAAAAATCATTTTAATTAGCATTGCAATTAAACATCCACCAAATTTCATGTTACAGTTCATTTTTTAAAGTTCCATGTTTGTTTATAAATGTTTTAACGAGCCCTTGTGGACCTTAAGGTCCTCTGGTACGGGCCTTTTAAGAATTCTTAAGGGTCGAACTTACAACAGAGATTCGTTTTTATGGACATTTATGGAAATGCCTATCAGAATTTCAGAGCTGCAGAGACTGCTCATGTTTTTAATCAGTGGTCCCTAACCTTTTTCAGGCCACAGACCGGTTTAAATTAGACAATATTTTCACAGACCGGTCCGAACGGGGCTGAAGTTTGGATTTTTAGACTTCCAGTGTCTGAGATCTTTTTTTCAAAATAAAATACTACTACAAGAAATTTAGTTTAAAAAGGTCTGAAATTATCAGTAGATGTATATATTAAATAATTACTTTAATTCTATTTAAATAATAAAATGAAATGACTAGCTTTAATTAATACTATTGATTAGGACCAATGTAACCAAAATGAGTAAATTTTCTTTTTAAAAATTTTCAGTAATTTTGGTCAAAATGTATTTAGATGTATTTTTGTTATATGTGAAGAAATTAAAAGTATCCCATTGCAAAAAAATAATAATAAAAAAAAATCATGAAATAGTTAATTGTTACTAAAGGGTTCAAAGAATGCAGGATGATTGGTTGGCCCTCACACATTTTCTCCTCACCTTTTAGCAAAAAGTTTGGACCTCCCTGCTGTGAAGTACTTTTGCATTATTGTTGTATGAAAAGTGCTTCAAGAATAAAGTTTGGTTTGATTTGAATGAATCCCATTCGTCAATCTGAATTTGATTCTCATCAAGTGAAACTTTACCCCATGTTGATTTATTAAAACATTAAGAACTCAGTCTATGATTGGACCAGAGTTTAAGGAACTCATAGTAGTTCAATGGTAATAGAATTGAAGTATTTCTTATGTAACTCATTGTAACGCACAATTTCAAAAGATTTTTCTGCAGCATCTTTTACTGAAACTGCAGCTGAAGGTTTTATGTGAGCATTTCACAAACTGTGTTTTTGTTATCTGACATGTAGCAAAGTGACAGCGATCATTTTTTTTCTTTTCAAAGAATAAAAAGGAACACGAGTAGCTGATGAAGAGTTTGGCTTTTCTCCGGCTGGGGCGGGTGACTCATTTTTAATTAGAGGGAACAAAAAGACGCGCGCTTTGCTCATGTAAACATCCATACACACAACACAATGAGCTTTCATACAGGCAGTTGAAATCAGATCAGTTGTGTTGTGCAATTTGATCTGAGGAGGTCATTGGAGATGCGTTGTGGTGTGAAACGTGAACCTCAGCCAGACAGCTGGACCTGCTCCAGAAGAGGTCTGTATACTCAGTGTCCATTAATCAAATGCACCTTCAAGATTTCATGTCTGTTAAC
Source organism: Oryzias javanicus (assembly GCA_003999625.1). Lineage (NCBI taxonomy): Eukaryota > Metazoa > Chordata > Actinopteri > Beloniformes > Adrianichthyidae > Oryzias > Oryzias javanicus. The sequence continues at coordinate 9,218,230 of CM012445.1, forward strand.
TGGATGAAGCTGAGCTGAGTGAGGACAGTCGTGTCTACCCCTCCTGGATTAGCATAACGTTACATTATTCTGTGGGAGCCGATGGCAGAGACCAGAGAGACAACGCTTGACCTACATTCAACACACCGGCATGTGAAGAACAATGTGCTAAACAGGCATTCTTGAACTCACGCTGGACTGTTGCTACCCAATACAGCTTATGATTTTTAGCTACTGCTTTCATAGTTGGAAGAGGCTTGGTACGAAATGTTAAAGCAGTGGAAATCTCATGAATCTTGCTTTCATGGCTTTGTCTTTTACAGCTCTATTCTGAGATTTAAAAATTTTGTCTGCAATTTTCAATTTCTCCTTCATAATCAGTTTTGTGTTTTGAAAAAGGATGCTACCCAGGCATCACTACCCAACCCCAGTCCCTGATTGGTCAAAGCTCAACTGGTTTAACTTGTTCAGTGGTACAGCAGATACCAAAAACAGACTTAAAAACTTGCACGAACGCTAGAGTTTTGAACATGGAAACCTGGAATGTACATATTCATGCTTTTACGTTGACTTTTCATTAGATTTGGTCGTTTGAACGCTTGTTTCCCAGCCCGGTGTGAACGTAACATCATACAAACTTTCAAGCTTAATTGCTTAATTCCATACAGGAGAAGTTCTGAATGTGCCAAAACAAACACATAAGAATTTGTATTAAACCTCAGTTAGGTTTTAATGATTACCTGTGTATGAGAACCGGACTGAATGACCCCTCCCCCCCTCACGGTCCAAATAGGAAGTACCTGTTGGTCCCAAAAAGCCAAAAGAGATTCTATTGAGAAATTAACAGCTATTACTTAGTGATTATATTTGTTGGAATAACTATTGTTTCTATTTTTACAATAATGTAGATTTTTCAATTTATAAACTGATCAATCAGATACCTCCAGTGTTCGGGAGCAGAGCCGTCATTGGTGTGTGAATGGGACTGTGACTGTAAAGCGCTTTGGGTCTTCGAGGTAGAAGGTTGATTGACTGACTAATAAGTGGTTTACGATGTAATGCTAAGATAGGCTTTAGCGGCAAACCAAAATATCCAGATGCCAAACAAAAAAAATAGAGTATGCAAATGCATTCAGACAGCACATTCTCAGTCGGCTCCTTCCTCTTCTGTATACATAAAAAAAGCTGCTGCCATCATTTTTTTCCCGCATTTTAGCACTCCTAAGGCAATCTTGAGAAAAGAGACTTGAGACAAATCTTCTTAAAGACTCAGATTATTTTTAAATCTGTTTTAAAACATTCCCAGTGGTCTTTTTATTATGATTATGTCCTTTTTTTTTTAGCCAAATCAAGAAATCTGTGTCGTTTTCTCGGACATAGTTTCTGCAGAGCAGCAGGAGTTCATTAGGAATTTGTCTCTGTTGTGAGTGGAACTGTTACTGCAGAGCAACCCCGCCCCCTCTTCCCTTTCCCTCCCCTATACACTCTTTTACGAACTGCATTTTTCTTGTCTGCTCCTGATTCACAATGATTTTAATGAAGAAATACTCAGAAATGCACTTTTAAGCTTAATTTTCTTCAGAAAAATCCCACCAGAGCATGTTAAAATTACAATTCGCATTGGAATGGGTCTTAAATCACAAACGTGGCTGATGCTTTTTCTGGTTTATTAAATGTCAAAATGTGTCATATGTGTGTATTATTTTTTTATTTTAAGGAAAGTCCTCAATCCCACTCTAAAATATGAGCCTCTCACCTTTGCTTTGCTCTCGTTTTCTTCCCCCTCCAGGAGATTACCCTGCATGCACCTCTTCCACCAGGCCTGCGTTGACCAGTGGCTGGCCACCAGCAGGAAGTGCCCCATCTGCAGAGTGGACATTGAGACCCAGCTGACCCCCGACAGCTGATAGCCCCCGACGGTTCCCGCGGCTCCGGATCCGGTCTCGTTAATTCTCCCATCGCCTCCCTCCGGGGTGGGGGGGTGGGTTGAAGAAGAGAGGCTCTGCCAAACACCCCTCTTCCCCTCTGCATCGCTCAAAGAGTCTGCCCTCTGAGACGGCTGTGACAGGGGTGGAGGGGGGGGCGATCAACAAAGCACACTCACCTACAAGGCGACGAGGGGAGACGGGGGGTCGATGCACAGATGGGTTGCTGGACTGAAGGGCAGTTGAGGGGGACTTTGCTGAATGTAAAAGGTAGGAGCAGACAGGCAGATGTGCTGAGGCTTCACCATTCTAACACCCCTGTGCACACCAAAAGACCACAAACCCTCCCCTGCTCGGCGCGGTATTTAAATACCACGCTGCTGCCACTACATCCTTTGCCCCCCGCCCCTTCCAAGCCAGTGAAAATCCCTCTAGCTGTTTTCTGCCTAAAGCCCTCAGCACATCTGTACAGAACATAATAGCATGAGGTTGTATGACGTGAACTCTCGTAGCTGAACGCTTGCGGTGTAATGGAGTTTAGTACTGAATAAGTATTTACAGAGTAACAGTGTTGTGTAGCAAGCAAAAGCCTTTTGAGAAATATGTTTGTGAAAAATGGCGCCTCCGGAGAGGGTGAACGCAGCTCTAGAGGACGCCGAGTGTTCAAAGCAACAAGAGAAAGAGCTGTACAAAAGGCCAAAAAAAAAAAAGAAAAACAATCCCTCTTTCTTGTCTAACGTGAATTTGGACTTACAGTTAGTAGATGCCATCGGAGTTGATGCTAAACCCGCTAACTGCAGGCATGGCTTTCAGTGATGTGTGTAGTGTTGTAGTCGGGCCTCTATAACCTAGAAGCAGAGGCCTCAGATGTGCATGCTGTATGGCAGGCTTGGGCTGTGTCGTAAATGTAGTGGAGCAGTAGAAACGGGGACTGTGTCTGTGCATGTGACCTGTTTGTTATGATCCCGATCATTCATAGAGGAGGACAGGAATGCTCCTTGATACCCCACACCTTTACCACCCGCCCGTCCCTCGTAGACCAAAGTTGCCCTTCGACATCGATCCCCCGACCGGCGTAGCGGGATTTGAGGAGCTGCCGTCGGGTCCGTGTCTAAAGGCAACTCCCATCTCTGTGGCCTTGCTCATGGCGTGATCATGAGCATGGGGCTTGAGGATGCAGTGCCTGAGTCTTGCCATCAGAGTGACATTTTTATTACCAGAACCTTATTGCCTATCGAACAAGCACATGCGATTTCTATACACAGCGAATCACCTCCGTTGTCTATCGGTTCCTTTCATTTCAACCTCCAACCGTTTGATATAAGACTGTGTGGTGTTACAGGGAAAATACAAACTAGCTTGCCTGTGATTTGTGCTAGAATGTGTATGATTGTTCCCACCCCCTCTTTCCCATGGTACTATGTATGGTCTATGGTATTGCTAGAACAACTGTGACATGTGCAGTGATAGAAGCTGTTTCTCTATATCATGCATGAACCATGTTGGCGTGAATTCACTTGAAGGAGGGTGAAAGGGAGAAAAAGCCATCCATTTGATAAATACCAAACAAACGTTCTTAACATTATTCTTTTATTTTTCTGCCATTCTTATTTTTTTTTTAATTGCTTGTCTGTTTATCCTTTTTCTTTTTTTTTTTGTTTGCTCACCTGCCAGTTTGGACATGGTACTAACATGCCGAGTCCTGTCCATTGTAACCATTGTGAAGAATAAGCTGCAATGCTGCAAAAACATATGTTGTTGTTCTAATGTAGCTTGTGTTTTGTAAATGCACTATAATATGGAGTTGCCTGATCTTTTGGTTTTCGGTGGTGTGGGTACTTCTTGTCCTAGATTTTTGTGTTCTTATTCAGTTCCAAGTATCTTCATGCTTCCTTGTGTACTTCTGGAAGGTATTTTGATTGTTTGTGTTGCTTTTTTTTTTTCCTCCTTTTTTCTTTTTTTGTATGAAGCCTCCATCCAAAAAACTACAAATGGATGACCATGGAGGTTTGCTAGTTCACATAGAATGCTGTGATTAAAGATGCCTTAAGTATTAAACAATCATTATTTATTACTAACTGTAGCTAGCTAGCTATTGTGGTGGAATATTTAATGTCTCTATCTCATAACTTTGCAATTTAATCAATATATTTATTTAAAATAACACAAAACATTAAAAAAAAATACCTCATTATGCATTGGTCGGTGGGGATGCTTTTGCATGCCGTCTGTGTTTTCTTTTTCAAAGGCGAAAGAAACTCGTTGAAAAAGTGGCCGGGGTGTTTCCCCGCACGTTTTCTAGCCAGCATGGTGCTGTTTGATCTATATTACATTCCATTCATGCCATTTTCTTGATTTTTATTTTTAAACGTTTTTATCTCTTAAGAATCTGCTTTGGTCTGAAGCAGATCCCAGGGCGAGAGCCTGCTCGTCTTAGCTCGCTTCCCTCATCTTAATCCAGTTTTTGTTGTTTGCAACCGCGTTCACAGCATCCGTTATATCAGGATCTCAGTTTAGTTTTAGGTCACACAGCTTTATGATTCGTTTTTTTGTTTTCGTGTTGCTGGCAGTTGCTTTGTGTGGGGCGTATATCTAACATGCTAACTTGAGCCATTGATCTTTCGAGCAAACTTCTGGTGTACTGTGGTTTCACAATATAGATGTTTCACACCCGGGTACTATAAGCTAACAAAGCGAGTCGAGTGTGCATTTCCTATTAATAATCCTGCAAATGATTTGGATTAGAATGAAGCCGATTGGTGGAATTCTCTCATTTTGTGCTCTCACAGGCCTTACCCCATGCCCTCCACAGTGTACCCCGTAAACTCCAGAGTGAACTGGACAGTAGCCATAGTATTAACTCAAGCTGATGAACCGGAATGAACAGTAGAACTTAAAGCACAAGCTTTTTAATGCATGTCCTTCTCAGGTTTTCCTATGTGTATGTGGGAGTAGCTCTGTAGATGTGTTTAATATGATGCTGTATCTTCTTGAATATTTCAGATGTTTCTTTGCTGCTGAAAAAAAAATGTTGATTATTAACCTGCCAGTGAAAAAGGGAAGTGGCCATCTTTGTACAACACACTGCTGTTTTGCTGTAACCGCGCAATGTTTTATGATCTTGAGTATTTTATAGAAAAGTAGAAGTATGTATCAATAATATGAAAGCAATAGCTAAAAATCATAATGAAGAATAACATGATCAGTGAATATTGTGGAAAATCTTTAGATTCACTCTGGGTGGATTTTGTACTGTATTTATTACTAATGATGATGCAAAAAGTTGCATAGCTTAACCCAAACTGTTCTGTCTCTTTTTTTATTTATTGTCTTGTATATGATCTTTTTGTATGTGTTTTTCAAATAAACTGCCTAAAATGCTGAGAATTTACGAAGCTGTTGTGTTATTTGATGTAAAGAAGCAATTTTTTAAATTTCTAAGGCATTCCCAAGGCATTAAAATAACATTTAAGTGGATAAGTGGATATTGTATATTTAGAAGTTTGTTTTGCATTATTAGTACTGGTGATAGACCATTTATTTTAGGTTAAAGTCAAGCATACAGAGAAACAAATGGTAGAAAATGTTTATTTTTAAGAAGAAGAAGGTCCAAACATTTGGCACAAACTGTAAAAATAACACTGATTCTTAAAAATTATTTCTATCTTTTCCAACCCAAACAAAGACACTTGATAAAACAAGGAAATCAGTCCAATCACTTCATACCATTTAACTGTACAAGAGAACTGGACCGAGTGAGTGTGATGTCACCACTCGAAAATCACTTTCTTCCAGCTCCAACAAAATGAAGTCAATTCAGTTGCGATACGGTTGCTTCCATGTTCAAGCCAAGTGAATCAATACAAGTCTGTGTTCTGTGGCAACCACTCATACCAATCAGGAGTGAGCTTGTTGGAAGGTCACACCCACTGGATCGTCGCTTTTTATTGAGGCATCTGATTGATCAGATTATTACTTGACAAAAAAATAATATGAAGTAGAATTAGGATTAGAATGAAAATATTTTTTTTAAAAAAAAGGTAAACACTGGAGCTCCGTGTGTTAAAGGTTTAATGTTTAATTTTCCCTGTAATTCTGGTGTCTATCCATAGGTGGAGCACCACAAATACGTTGACCCTGATTTAGGTGCAGAAAGTTATTTTATGATTTTGGAAGATTTTGTTGTTTTCAGTCATTTTTTCCAATCATTCCAACACCACATGAACGGAGTATTTCTCTCTTTTCTATGAGGAACATCAACCCAATGGTGCAACAGCCAATGAAATGAGAACAAAAGTCACAATTTTGAAATAAAAAACGTGTTTAAAACAGCACGTTTGTGTCCAAATTCTGTATCATTTCTTTATTTTAACACCCACACATCAGCTCATAGTCTGGCCCCTCTGCCAAATTTTAGAACCTTCAGAAAGTTTGCTCCCCCCTGTCCTATTTGGAACACCAGAAGGGAGGGGGTAACTCAGTCTAGTTCTCCTTTACAGTAACCAAACACTTCTAATACATCTTATGTTAATATTTGGGGTAAATCACTCTTTGAATCTGACCGTCAGCCTTCTGAACGTCCAGCCACTTCCCACACGGAAAGATGGTTGTGACCGAAGTAGCGGTGTGGGTCACCTCCACGCACTCCAAGAACCAGCCGCCGTTTGGGCTGCTGCTGTCGTGCTCCACTTTAACTCTCAGGAGGTCGCCGAGTTCCAGCATCTCCAAGACGAAAGCGTCCGTCTGCCCCCGCTCAAAAAGGTTGCGAAACTTCTTCTGCAGCTCACGCTTGCCCGAGTCCCCGTTGACGCCGTAGATGGTGATGAAGACGTTAGAGTCCGTGCCAGCACCTTTCACGTCCCCGGTTATTACAAGGACTGCGTATTTGACCGGAACCAGGTTGCGGACTTTACTTGCAAAGCTCTCAACGGATTTGTAGCACTCGAAGGTCAGAAAACTGTCCTTTTTGGCAGTCAGCGGAATTTGTGCGTCACAGTGAAAGAAATACCTGAAAAGCAGATTTTAAGGTTTGAAGTTTACATTTGACAGCAAACGGTGGTTTGTGTAAAATTACACTCACTTGTTTCCGAGCTCCATTTCTGTAACCACCACCTCCAGAACGTGCCAGAAAGCTTCTTTCTTCACTTTTTTTCCGTCTTTAGTTATATGGCCGATGCAGATGCTGACAATGTTCCCCACATGCTTGGATGAGAACTCAAACACGTCAATGGCACCGCTGTGAAAGCAGATGAAACACAAGAACTAAGCACATTTCACAGATGTTCATGTCTTCGAACTAAACCAGGGGTGTCCAAGTCAGTCCTCGAGGGCCCGTGTCCCACATGTTTTCCAACCGACCTGCCATTGAAGCTTCTTATTGGCCAAGCACTCCTGATCCAGGTAATCAGCAGCAGATAAAGCAGGATTTCTGGAAGACCAGCAGGAGGCCGGCCCTCGAAGACAGACTTTGGACACTCCTGATTTAAACTAAATGATCTTTTTTGCAGATTAAGAGTGAATAAAACAAATTTATCCCCTTTTGAAAACTCACCGTAAGAACTTCTTCTTCTTATTCTCTAGAACAAACTCCTTGGAACGGGCTTTCCGTCCCTCCAACAGAATCCAGGTGTTTTCCGTGGTCGAGGCGTCACTCGTGTTAGCAGTTGTTGTGGCAATTTCATATTCTGTCAATGCAGAGACACACATCGTCGCTCTAAGAATATTTCTCATCCGGTAATCTACCATAATCGAATCCCATTTTCACAGACTGGTTTTGTCGCTGAGGTCCACGGAGTCGTTGTTGGCACAGGCCAGCTCCCTCATAATCTGCCCGTCATCCTCGTTTTTAGCCAGCCAGCGGTCGCAGGGGAACCGGAAGGTTTGGTCCATCACTTCATCTCTTACATCAATGAAGTCCAAGTGCCAGGCAGCAGCAGGACCTGTTTATAGTCAAAGCAAGGCAATAGGTTAATTCATCAACTATAAAAAAACATAAATTTGCAGTGCATGTTTTTCCTTTTAAAGTTAAAGTTCCATTAGTTGTCACCCACTGCAGTGTGTGAAATTTGTTCTTTGCATTTGAGCCATCCTTTGGGGGAGTGGTGAGCTGCAGACACAGCCGCACTCGGGAACCATCTGATGGTTTTAACCCCTTAATCCAACCACTTCATTCTGAGTGTCAAGCAGGGAGGCTATGACTCGTCCGGGATTTGAACTTACAACCTTTCAGTCTCAGGGCGGACACTCTACCACATGGCCACTTATATTGTGCATATCCTACTTATGTACACAAAATGTAAGTAAAAAGCTTTTTGACAACAGTTTTTGACAAGAAGATTTAAACCTTTTAAATTAGTAACTATGTTTAAAAATGTTTGTTTTGTAAATGAGCTATAAAGCTATAATCTGGGGTAAGACACTTTGCTTTTTAAGCTTAACAAATTTGTGCGCTGTGGCAATAAATCAATAAAATAAGCCAAATAAACAAGAGTAACAGTTTAAAATATTGTTTAGTGGCCTCATAAAAGATGACTCAATACATTGTTTTCTTCTTGAAGATCTGATCTTTCATATTCGGATGTCTCTACGCCTCACCTTTGTTGTCGTGCCACACTCGGACCTTCGACAGTTCACCCAGACTGAGCATGTCAGGAAATCGAAACACGTCCTTTGCTTTTCGCTCAAACTTGTTCCGGCTGGTGCTTTCTTTCAGGGGGAGTGTCCCGGTGTCACCGAACTCCCCGAAGATGATTAAAAACACGTTGGTGTCAGTACCGGCACCTGAAAGGTCATGGACTCCTTCACAGGCTTATCAAATCAACAGCAAAAACAAAACTCCCTCTACATTCTCTTTACATCTTCCAGAAATGCTATCTTTAAGTATTTCTTTAATTTTTGAAGATCTGACATCAAACTTTCGTCTAAATGTAACTTAAATAAATCACTGCTAAGGTCCCACCTGCCAGGTCGCTGGTTTGGACCTGGATGACGTAGGTTGTTTTCTCCACCATCTCCTCATCATCGACCACAGCTGGCAGCTCACACACTTTGATTCTCTTTGGTCCTTTGGTGGTGGACAACCAGTTCTCATAGGTGAACAGATATTCCTCCTCTGTATTCAGATTCCGCATGAGGATCTAAAAGTGTTCATTGGACCATCAGTACCATGAGGATAAGGGATTTTAGTCTTACTTTTTTAAACAAAGCAAAAAATCAACAGGAATATTTCAATTTCTTTGCACATCGAAGCTAAATATGGACTAATTTTCATTTAAAAAACAACAGATTCTAACTAACTTACACATTTTTCATACAAACTTGGAATTTTGGACAATTTTTTCGGCCATTTTTATAACTTACTTTAGTAAATTTTCAGATTTACAACTCATATTTCTCGTCTTACCCTGTCCAGAAACCAGTCGGGCCGGCTGCCGGTGCCGTCGATCCGAACTCGGATCTTCTTCAGAGGAGCAATGTCATCTATCTCCAGCACAAATGTGTCCTCTTGGTCTCTTTCAAACCTGAATGGAACAATTTGAAAAATTGACACATAACTAATAATGTTGAGTGTTAAAATCTTCAAATGAATTCACTTTTGTCTCTTTAAGAAATACTACTAGCTGGTTTATTTCAATCACTTTATTTGTATAGCACCTTTCATCATACATATGTAGAGCACAAGGTGCTTTTACTGAAAAGAAAACTGATACTGTATAAAAATAATAGCTCGAATATATTACCTCATACATGCAGTACATAGCTACATACATTTATAATGAGGTAAAAAAAATTGTTCAACAAATATGTAAAAGCTGAGTTAAAAACAAAATATTTATCTATTTGCAATAAATGAACAGAGTTTAAGAATGTGTTACTGATGTTTATGCATTAATGAGAAGCAGGAAAGTGAGTTTTTGGATCAACACACATTAAATTGTTCTCTTGAGTATTTGTTTTATCTATAGATGAAAAAAGCACTCTTTTTGGTGACTTTTGAATGTGCTTTGATAGTTATTTCTCTTAGTTTTGTTTTAATTTTCCTATAACCCTTAAATGCTTTTTAAGTGAAAGGTAATAGACGCATGGTTAATGTCCCTCAGGGATTGGTATTCGGCCACTATTTCTTTAACCTCAATAATTTGCAAATAATTTCAGAGATTGAAGTTGATTATAGTTGTTGATGAAATGAAATATTTAGGTTCTGATGAGGCTTTAGACACATTTTGGACACATTCACTTAAAATATAACAAAAATAAGCAATGATTAGGCATGAAATGTCCTTAGATGATGATATAATAAATCAGAAAGTTTGTAATTTCCTGTATTTTTGATCATTCATAAAGAGTAAAAGAAATCATCTGGAATATCGTGAAACAGCATACCTGTCTCCATTTTTGGGCAGCAGCATTTCCTCGGTGCTCCCGTTGGCTCCATACACAGTCAGGAAAATGTTAGTATCCGTGCCTGCATACTGAACATCTCCTGTGACAACTGTGGCAGAGTAAACAACCTAAAAAATAGTGGATAAAATACTGCATTTATTTTGCACATTTGTTTTCACAGACAAATATTTTTGGGACTCACTTTACGAATAATATTGATTGTGGTGGAGTCCAGCACATTGAAGAGTCTGGCAGTCAGGCCGTCTCCCCTGTCTTTAGCCAGCCAGCACTTACATGGAAAAATGTACATGATACCTTTGGTTGGCACGGCAACAGACAGCTCATCCACCAACCAGCAGCTTTCTGGTGTGACACCATTATGGCCAAGCTGAGAAGCAGACCAGAGAAAAGACAAAGACAGAGAGTGGGAACGAGGAAGAGCTGGGAATAGATATATCATTTGATTTCCTTTGATCTGCATCCCACAAGGCGCAGCTAGCGTTAATTATTGCTGAGCTAGAACGCTTTATATTTGAATTTTTAACATCAGTGCATCTGTGGAGGCAGCGGAGGAGAAGACAGTTTCACGGATACAGCCGCAGACAGTCCTAGATTCTCACTTCCACCCTCTTGATCTCTCCTACGTCAGTTCCATAGCACAGAAAGTGGTCCATGGAGCCAGCTGTGAAGGATGTCTTCCCCTCAGGCAGGTCCAGCCACAGTCGGTCTGTCTCAACGTCGTTGGGGCCGATGACAATCACATAGACTCTGGCTGTGGTGGCGGCGTCGTGGTCAGTCGCAGTAGACAGTGTGAAGTGATAAGGAATTACTGTATGAAAGAGAAAAAAACTGCTTGAAGAGGGTTTTTTTTTTCCCAAAGTTTTTATCTTAACTGCACTTTTATCATCACATTTTAAGAATTAAATTATTAGGTAACTATAAGGTTTTAGTTTTGTTCGATTATTAGTTTAGAGTTCACAATCACTAGGGGTGGGTATTGGCAAGAGCCTGGCAACATGATACGTATCCCGATAAGATACATATCGCGATATGTCCAAGACTACCAGCACACTTTTGCACCTTTCTTTTTAAAGTATGACTTAGAAAAAATTCTAACTGAATATTAATATATCTATCATAGTAATTAAATTGTAAAATTAATTTTGTTTAATGATCACAAAATCAAGCACTGCAAATGTATACTGATACTGGCACCATCGTGGCACAAAGTTTTGGTTCAGTATCCATCCCAAGTAAAAACTAAGTAGTACATGTCTCAAATTTAACACAAGCTGTATCTCGTGAGATCTTGTTGTTTTGGTCGCGGTGTAGAGCAAAGAGGCTATGTGTGCTGCCAACTAGCTTTTGGGATATTAGGGTAAAAGCAAGATGCTGAAGGACGCTCATAAATAATTAATTAAATATCATATTGTCAGCATTTTAAATCGATACAAGTATCACCAAACAAAATTTCGCGATAACATTTTGGAGGAAGGCTTTTTTCTTACAATATTACACAAATGGCTGCATGCTAGGTTGCACTAGCTTTGTTTAAAAAACAAACAACGCCGGACAAAAGAAAAAAAAATCATTTTAACTTTTTTGTTTTGTTTAAAATTTGACTAAAATAGCAAGGGGGACATCTGAAAACATTGTTTTATTTTCATAATTTAGCTTTAATTTCTACTTTCTTTTTACTCTAACAATTTTCATTCATTTCTAATTTTATGCAACAATTGCAGCTGCAAATAATTCAAAGTTAAAATGTCTGCATTAGAAGTTTACTCTAATATTAATTTTTGTTGTTTTTAATATTCTATGACATTTTTGGTGGCAGTTTATTTATATATTACATATTACATCATGTTATTTTTCGTTTCTCTTGTCTTTTTTTTCAGTATAATTTTTAGCTTCAGAGACTCGTTTGGTTGGCTGCAGTTCCTGCTGTTGTAATGTGGGTGGGGGTCTCAGGTGACCCCTCTCAGTGGAGAGGCTGGGCTCTCTCCATGTTTCTGGATTAGTGGGGAAACTCCAGATAAATTAAATGTTGGCACTTTTTTCACAGTAGTTCATTTCTTTATGCTTGGGGTTCCGTTTAACTGAATAAAACATAATTGACTATATATTTTCCTTACTTCACCACCACATTCATGACACTTTTGGGCCAATCAGAGTCCACGACTAACAGGAGAAAGCCTTTAGCTAAGCCCAACCTGTCCCTGGACACAAAGAGGTTGTTCTCCAATTGGATAACTCGGATAACAGACGCTGTGGACTGATAGTCTGTAGTAACTTAGTGTGGCACAATGTCTCCGCTCGAACAGGCTACAGAAGCCTCCAGCTCATCACGAAGGGCAACTGGCAAAAACATTGCCCCACATCTCCCCTTCTTTCCCCCCACACAGCCATCAGCACTGAGTGATGAGAACCAGCAGACTCGAGAACAGTTTTGACTATAAAACTGTCAGGAAGCCCCCCGCCTCCCCACTAATGACCTTCCCCACCTCCCCCTGGTCACTAACCTCTGACCCCTAAAAACTGCCTACAGTATTTGAACTTTTGCATCATAGATGCGTGCAGCGTAGTCTCGCTGTTCCTGGTTTGAATATCTTACAGCCACTGTAAGATCGACAAATGAATGTTTTTATTTATTTTGCAAATGTTTCTACTTTTGCATTGCTCAGCTGTTGTCCAATAAATTGAGAATAACCAAATTGGTAGCCAGATTGACAATAAAGTCAACTTTGAATTTTTATTTTAAAAGAGTTAAAGAGGTGGGAGGCCAGTTCCCCTTAAATCTACATTTCTTATTCACTTTGCCTGAAAAATATGCAATATATAAAGACTGGATTAAACTAGTATTTAGCTAAATAAAAAAATATAGAACGATACAAAATATCCCCATTCCTTTCAGGCACAAAGCATAGCAACCAATTTTCCAAAAAACCCCCACATCTATTACATCTACTTGTTAGAGTTTAGCAATCTTAGACAGAATTAGGAAGCCATGGGGCTTGATTTGAGAGAAGAAGTGCCCTGAAGGTACGTATGGTATGCTGGAATTGGAAAAACAAATTCCAAAGTAATACCTCTGAGATGATTAGTGATATCAAGAATTTTTTAAGGGGAGCGCAACAAGAAGGAGAGCCTTATACAGTTGTATCCTTGTTATTCCTTAACAGTTGCAGGTTTTATATGTTTGTTAAAGACATTGCAGGGGCAGATGTAAATATGTTGAAACGCTAGTAAAATTAACAATATTTCTATATATTTTCTGAAGTTTTTGTCTTTTTTATGGCAAAGAAAGAGTTCAATGAAATTCAAACAAAGAATTTGTTTGCTCCCTTACTTGGGCCCTCGTCGGGCACCGCCACCTTTTTCTTCTTTTTTTTCTTATTGGCGTTTTTGTCCAGCCCTTGCTTGGTCTGGGAAACCTTCTTGAAATACTGATCAGTATTCCTTTCACCTTCATATCCCTACAGAAGACAAACAAAACACAAATATTAAAGCATACAGTAGTTTAATATGTAAAACCTGTTCAAATATTGCAGTTCAACTAACTTTAATGTAGAAGATTCTGTCTATTTGTTTGTCCTCTTTCTTTGTTGACAGCCAGCGCTCACACAGGAACATATAGACTTCATCTGTTTCCACATCCGACACCTCCACCTGATCCAGGTACCAGTCTGCTCCCATCAAGGAATCGTCATGGCGGATGCGTATTTTAAAGACCTGGCCCAGATCCACAGCCTCGATGGTAAATCTGTCCACCTAAGACAGACATAGATGTTCAGATTCTGACACATAAACAGCAACCCTGTACAGTTCATCATGACATACTTCTCCTCTCTCAAACTTGTTCTTGTTGTTCTCTGATTTGGCGAGTTTGCGTTCTCCGGTGTCTCCCAGATCTCCATATATGGTCAGAAAGACGTTGGCATCGGTTCCAGCTCCGTACATGTCACCTGTCCGCACGGAAACCTTATACATGTGAACTGTTGGGAGACAAAAGCCAGCAGAGGTTGAAGGAGGATCTACAAAATCACAACCATTTGTACATTTGACTGGAATTCTCTAATGCGGGGGTGTCAAGCACAATCACACAGGAGGACAAAATCCAAAACGCACCTTAGGTCGTAGGCCAAAGAAGATCAATATTTATTGAACACTCTAAAACTAAATCTTTAAAACTTTAACATAATTATGAACTATATATGTGGTATTACCTGGGATAATGCCACTGAAGATGCTAGCGCTGATAGCGGAAGATGTTGAAATTGATAGCTAAAAATGCTGAAGCTGATAGCCAGCTCAAATTTTAGCTAAATACCAAATTAGCCAATTAAAATGAAAAAATAAAAAAACTTAGGTTAGCAAAAACAGCTAGCATGTATCTAAAAAAAATAAAAATTAACTTCAAAATATCCCCCCCCAAAAAAATCAGAAAAAGCCTAAATTAGCCAAAACAGTTAGCATGTCGCTGAAATATTAGCTATAAGCCTACTCCAAAATAGCCTGAAAATTAAAGTATAAATAGACGATAGTAGCAAAATAAACGAAAAAGCTAGAATGATGCAAATTTTTAAAACTTAAAACTGTAACTTTTTTATATAATTATGAATAATAAAAAGGCAGGAATATCATTTCAGAATAATCAAGGTAAACCTTAAATAACTTTTGATATTTTACCCTCCATAAAAATATATTTTTCAAAATTATACAAGTTAGAAATAAGCATAAGATCTGGCCATTAATAACAATAAAATTAAATGATCTGGAGGCCGGATGTAATTACCCGGGGGGCCGAAACCAGCCCCCGGGCCTCGACCTTGACACATGTGCTCTAATGGAGTGACCATGGTATCTAACACAAAAACATGGCAAAATAAATGCCTTTGATCACTATTGTCATCATTGTTGGGAAAAATGCATCTGCTGCTGTTGGCCCGATAAAGCTGTATATTTTTAATCAACCAGTATTTTTTTACATAACCTTTTCTCTTTTAAAATATCTCTCTTGTTTAGTAACTAATCAACTGAACACGTCTGCAAAAGGTAAAGTCAAGGCAGATGAACCAATACTTTTACAATGGATAAAAAGATGATCGGAGTGTGATTTAAAAGAAATAAAAGGTCTAACACAGAAGCAAGGCAAAAACCTACTCTCAAGAGCATCCTCCACGTCAATTTCTGTCGTCTTTAGCGTCCCATCCCTCATGAGTTTCTCTGTGATGATGTATGAAGGGACGAGTTCTCTCACCGTCTCCCCATCGTCCTCAGACTTGGCGAGCCAACACTCACACGGAAATACGGTCGTTTCTGACCCCTGTTTGATCAAACAAGCTCTTTATACAAACCTTATTCGTAGACAGGCAAGTTCACGATCAAAATTTAAGAAAGTTTTTGATGCAATGAGGAATTTTGATTGTATATGCTTCTTAGAAGAGCATGGATTTATTACCTTTCCTTTCCGGAGCTGTCTCCTGATCTCCACTCTGTCAAGGTGCCACCCTGGGTTGGTGCCCCTGTTGTCATGTCCGATCCGGATTTTTTCTAAAACATCACCTACGTCTTCCAGCTGTGAACGAAAACTTAGAGTGTACAGGACTGCAGGGAGAATGCTGAGCCGTCATTTGTTCAAATCCACACAGGATCACCTCAACGATGAACATGTCCTCGGCTGCTCTCTCAAAGTACATCCGTCTTTCTCTTTTGTTGACACACAAGTGTTTCTGCTGTGTGCAGAGCCCGTTTTGTCCGTACAGGACTATGAACACGTCTGCATCCGTGCCCGCACAAAACACGTCCGTGGTGAATATTTTTATTTCATACGGCACAACTGAAAGACAGGAAGAGAGAAGGTTTCAAAACATAAGAGCTGGAATCATAAACTTCTAACACTTGTACAGGAAAAATGTGGCAATATTTCAGGCAAGTAGACTGTTTTTCTTCCCTCTTTATGCTCTTCAAGCTGCTAGCGTTTTCTTTTTTTTATGACGCAAACTGTAACAGAGGTATTAACCTGCGGCTCCAGTGCCACATGTGGCTCTTTTATCTCTCTATGGTGGCAACTTGGCCAAACATAAAATAAATCAGGGTGACTGCTGACCCAGTCATGTCGACCGTCTGAGTCAGCAGCTCCCTGCTATGGCTGCCTAACTAAAACTACTTAAAGAAAGCAAATAAATAAATAAAGCCTGCAAACTAAGACTACCACGGTCCAAACCCCAAAGTAAAATAACAAAACCCAGGAGTGTAAGACTGCTGAGGACAAAGAGGGAAAAATAACAAAAAAAGAAAAGAAAAATAAAATAGCATTTTAAAAAAATAAGGATTACTTAATTAACATTTATTTATTTATTTAGATTAGTTAAATGTATCAATTGATGGCTGAGGTGCAAATAGATGATAGACTATGTAGGTTTTTACATCCCTGTTGACATGAAGACATCTTGTTTGCTCATTGATACCTCCAGAATGAACAGATTATGTAACAAAACTTTTGGAAAAAGTTAGATCTTTTATATTATCTTATTCTGCACAACATTGGTTACTGGCTGTCAAGACCTGCACTTAGAGGATCCTGTTTGGCTCAGAACATCTTTTATTCTGAAAATAAGTTATTACAAAGAATATTTTGAGGGACGCTAGTTTCTCTTTATGTTTTATTTTTCTTCTGTGCCAAAAAATAGGCATAATTCATATTTATTATTAAAAAGGTAATGAATGCAAATGTAAATTTCTTAAAGGCTAAAGTAAGACTTTACAGCTCCTTCTAGGTTTTGATCAGTAGAAAATGGCCCTTTTACTGTTAAAGGTTGCCGACCCCTGGACCATGAGAATCCTCAGTGAGAGTAAAAATTGGTGTAAAACTTTTTTACTTATAAGATCTTTTAGTGGTTATACTAGAAGGTCATCTCATTAATAGCAGACCTCAAATGTTGATTGAGTATTACTCTTCATGTTTGCTAAATGCCTGAAGACCAACTCCAATAAAAAATGTGTTTTCATGTTTTTTTCTTACATGTGCTTGTGGCAATTTTCTGTTTTAAAGAAAATTAATCCTAAAAAAAGTATTTCTGAGTATTAATATTAATATTTATTTGATATGTTGAAAATACACTATTGGGCCACAAGCTTCCTGCTCTGTACTATTCTGACAAATAGATCCGTGTACATCTTCATTTTGCTCATCCGAGAGGGCACCTGGATCAAACCTGTACAGCTGGATTGCTCCAATTTTTCTTGCTATTTAATTGTTCAAGATTTGAAAGAATTACCCTTCGGTGGCGTCAAAGTAAATGTTGGAAGTCTGTTATAATAAAAAAAAGAATCATAACGCCACCTTTTATTTTTAAGTTTGTTATATGGGTTTTTATATTGATTCTTATGTCTATTGGTACTAGTACTTTTATATGAATTATTACTGTATCTTATATTTATGAATGTTGTTTGTTTTTTATAGTCTGTGTTGTTTTGGACCTTGAGTCTGTATTAAAATCCTTCTTCTTTATAGTTGTATTTTGATCTTTAATTGTCATAATGTCACAGGTAAAAGTCCTTGTGAATAAAATTGATCAGTTAAATTAATTACAGGTCACGATTAATTAATCACACACAAAAAAAAATCAATTCATCACTATTAAAAACAGCTCAAAAGGTGATCAAGGATCCTTGTCTTTAACATAAAGTGTTCTATAGATGTAAGTAGTTGCTTAGAAAAGGAACAGTTTTACAAACTTTAAAGATTTCTCAGGAAATTCCTTCTTCACTAAACCTACGTGTCCTCATTTTTTTTACTTTTTCCACTTTAAGACTAACATTTCTATCCTTTATTCAGTTTCTAGACAAACATTTTGTTTTTTACTCACATGGCGTGTAGAGTTCAGTCTGCAGCTCAGCAGGATAAAGATCTCTCACAATGGCACCGTCATCTTCCCCTTTATCCAACCAGCGGCCACACGGGAACCGCAATTTCTGACCCTGAGAGGGGGCATCGATCTCAACCCAGTCCAAGAACCAACCAGGTGAACCTCCTGATGGTGGAAAAAACAAGATTCATCAGAGTCTCGCTTTCAAGCAATTGTTTTTCTTTGATATTCTCACCTGAGTTGTCATGTCCAATTCGAAGCTTCTCAAGGTCGCCCAAGTCCACAGCCTCCACTGTGAACTCATTGATCATCCCTTGCTCAAACTTGTTTTTATGGTTTTTACAAGCCTTCAGATTGACGATCCCTGTGAGTATGAATCTGAATTAAACCACCTGTGGCTGACATGCTGCAAAAATGTAAGAATACAGAAAAGTTTCTCACCCGTGTCGTCCTTTTCACCAAAGAGGAAGGCAAAGACATTGGCGTCAGTCCCGGCGTTCTTTTTCTCTCCAGTTTTGATCTTAATCGTGTATGTTGTAGACATTGCTGCAACATAAATTCAGCAGGATTTGTGTCTGTTTTCTTGAGGTTTTCATTCTAGTGACGTAAGTATCTGACATGAGCTTCTTACATTTCTGCTCCAGACCCAGAGTTGCTCCTGTTCCCTCCTCCTCATCCCTCCTCATAAAAGCTTCATCCACAGGAACCAACTCTCTTGCTATTTGTCCGTCATCTTCATCCACTGCGAGCCAGCGATTGCAGGGGAAAAAGTATCTAATCCACCCCAAAAAAGGTAAAAAAAAACCACATTCAGTATTAATTATACTACAACAGTAGACAAGTTGGAACACAGCTACATTTCTATTGTGTTTTTCTTTATTCCCCTTGTGGTGAAAAAGTGAAGCAATATTTATACTATAGTATTTCTCAAACATTACAAGTCTACTAAAGAAAACAAATTTCAAACATTACATGTGTCTGGGTGAGTCTCTGAAGTTGATGCATCAAGTCCTACAGGTTTACCTCAATGTTTTTCATATAAATTAAGCCATAAAATGCATTTAAAGCAAGAAATAGAAAGATCCAAAAATAGTTTGAAAAGGACGTTTTAAAGAATGTCATGGTCCACTGAGGTGTAGAGGTCAGCCAAACGAGCATGACCCCACCAACCAATTACTTTTTAAAGGATACAAAACTAATAAAACAGCCAATAACCTCTAATTTTTTCTGATAACAAGATTATTTGCAAGTTTAGTTTCAACTAAATAAAAGAAAAATGAGAAAAATACATGAATCTTTATCAAATTGCACCAGTTTTGTTCAACCCTCTAACAGCCCATCAATCCCGCACTTTTAAATAAATAATGGTTGAGTTCAACTTCTTCAGCAACCAGGAAGTGACATCACTGAATATTTTCCAGCTCATACTCTAAAGACAGAGAAGTATTAGCCATATTTCATAGTTTCTATTGTCAGATTGAAAACCTGTAAACTCTGTTACATTCATTGAAGATGGTTACTATTGTTTGGGAAAAATTAAACAAATATTTTGAAAAAATATATTGATTTCTTGTTTTCCTCATGCCATATGTAGCTCCATATTCTAGCTAATGTAGACATACGACAACTTTTAGCTAAAATATTCAACCCCGTAACAGAACACACTGTTTACAGGGTTGAATCATTGTAACAGGTTGGACTGCTCTTAAGCCAATAAACCACTTTTTTTTTCTCTCTTATTTCATGTTCAATATGTATGTAGCAAATTCAGAGAACGACTCTTATATCTAAATTAGAGCTCAGACAGAATCTGAGCTTTATGTCAGTTATACCTACACTGTATCATCCTTTGTGTCCACTATCTCCACGCGATCCAGGTACCAGGAAGAGAAAGTGTTCGAGTTGTCATGGCGGATGCGCAGCTTCTTCAAAGGGCCCAAATCCACAGCTGTGATGATGAAAACATCTTCCTGCAGAAGCAAAGCACACCGTTCTATGAAGGGTTTTAAGTTTTTGAGCTTTTTTGCTTTAAAATAAGACAGAAAATATGACAGATGTATGACTGTGACACAAATCGAAATATGTTACTAGCATAAGCAATATTATGCAAATACATGGTTTACAAAGTTGTATAAAATCTTAAATAGTCATAAAAAAGGTAAATGTATTAAATTTTTAAAAAATGCTTAAAAAAGTGCAATTAATACTTAAAAAATGTGTCCAAAAATTAGAGAAGAATACAACAAATAAAAGAAAAACACCAATAATCACACTCATATACATTTAATATAATTAAAGTTTAAATTGAGCAACATTTTTTGGGGGAAAAACAGGGTTTTTGGAAATATTTATAGAAAAGTCTTTGCCGTAGTCGAAACTATGCTTCAAAAATAATCATGAAACTTTTTGATTTGTGTTTGAAGTTCTTTGCTTCACTCTGTTTTAATTCTCTTTGGATGTTTTAGTTCCGGCCATCTGTTGAGCTCTGAGATTTCAAAAAAAAAAAGCTCTGTTCCTATAGGGCCAGCTGCAATGTAAAGATGAATAATTCAAGGACGATAATAAGTAAAAGTAGGACAAGTTTAATGACACAAAGAACTCCTTAGAGTTTGTCTGAGCAGCCTTGCCTGTAGGAAAACTTGCGCTCCCACAAGAATATACACTCCTCAGTGTCAGACCACTGCTGCCTGGAAATGCTCAGATTTGACAAACTGCAGATTTATTTTAGGAAAGAGATCAGGAGAGAGTGCAAAAGTGTTCAGCCTTAATGCAAATGAGTGTAAAGAGCATTCTAAATGTAAGAAAGAATCGCCTCACTTCTCAGTTTTATGTTTCAGATGATTTATCCAGATTAATCAATAACTAGCTGTTCAGAATACGAGTGGTAGAGGTTGGTTTAACGAGCCGTACCTGCCCTCCTTCAAATTTGTTGAGGTTGTCAGAGTTCCTCAGGGAGCGCTCTCCGGTGTCTCCAGTCTCCCCATAAATATTTATGTACACGTTGGCATCCGTCCCAGCTCCGAGCATGTCACCGGTGAAGACGCACACTTCATAGGTGTTAGCTGTCGCACAAAGCAAGGGATGAATTACTTACACCTGCTCCACCTGTCCCCACATGTCAGTCTGTCGCTCCAGGTAAATCCCACCGCATGACAATCAAGCTTTTCAAATAGAATGAGTTAAAAAAATCAAAGAAAATAATATAAAATTACTTTTTTAAAATTACTTTGCACAAATCAACACACTTATTACAACATAATATTAGTCTAACTTCGACAAAACTACTGACTTTAAGTGAAAAAGTAAAAAATATGAATAAATTCACAGTATTTTGTTTTATTTGCTCTCTGTTTTTTTCTTAGTCTGATGGGGCAAAACGATTTTAACGATTTGATTCATATTATTTGAGGTAGCTGATCCAATTCTAGTCGATATTGGTTCATCTTGATCACATTCTCTAATCTAAAATCGATCCAGGACATCTTTAATCCAAAATTCTACCAGTGTGACTCAGAGATAAATACCTCTTATTGAACAGTGCAGGTAAAGTTTTCCAGATTCCTTGTATTTCTTGGAAGAAGTGTAAATTAAATATGTGTAAAATAATGGAAAATCCATTCACATTTTAGTTTTCATCAAGTTCAACCCACTGTTGTTGTTCTTCCACATAAAAACAGAATGCTGCTGCAATTTCATTGTCCTTGCGATAATGACAATAAAAGTCTATCTATCTATCTATCTATCTATCTATCTATCTATCTATCTATCTATCTATCTATCTATCTATCTATCTATCTATCTATCTATCTATCTATCTATTATTAATAGAGCATTATACCACATTAAATGGTCACTTTGCAAAATTTAAAGTGTTTCTACATATCAGACTGTAATGACGCTTGATCAAAATTTTTTCTGTCATCACATGTGTGTTGTCCGCTGTGATGATACTTGATCGTTTTAATGCTATAGTAAAATAAACCTACCATGTCTCAGTCCAAATGATATTTGACAATATTTATTATCTCTGTATTTTTTACTCCTTAAAAAAAGAAAAAGTAAAAACTTGCATGATGATTTTTTTCTAAAAGCTGACATAGGTCAGTGGCCGTGCGGTGTCAGTTCAGTGACAGGTAGGTATGACACCATCATGAAACGGCCAACAGCTGGGTGGCCACAGAACAGTGGCAAGAGGTGTTGTGCCACGATGTGTATCCCCTGCCAGAATTTGAATCCGCTGTCGAAGCATCAAGTTTTGTCTAATTCTTCTGGGATTTTATTGTCATATTTGCATTGCAGTTGTCATAATTGTTTGTTGCAAAATGCTTCCATAACAAAGTCACTTTCATAAATTGTGTTTCTTATCCTAAAATAGCCAAACAAAAGTCATTTTCTTTTTCTCTAACACATAAAGCTGTTCTTTAGTTTATGAAGGAAATGTCAGGAAAAAATTCAAATATGACAATAAACTCCCAAAAGCCCCAGAATAAACTATATCGTAACCATCCACCTTTTTTTTTTTTTTGGGAGGGGGGGGGATAATATTAGTGTTACAAAACAAACCAACAATCCTACAAGTCATGCCGCGACAGGGGATACAAATTCTGGCAGGGGATACATTTCTTGGCACATTTCTTGAAGCCCAATGAGACAACTTTTCTTTGCGATTTTGGGCTGTATAAATAAAATTGAATTGAATTGGACGATGTGTAGATGTCTCCGAATGGACGGCGTCCATATCAACTGCCAATGGCCGCCAGCCACCCGGTAGCTCAGGAGTATATAAAAACTGGCCTTTCTGCACACCTAATGGCCGCCATCTACATTCATGACCATGCCAATTGTGTTTTTTTAAAAATCAGTCGGTGGAGTGAAGTCTTGAAGATTCTGCCGATGCCTCCTCAATATGCGTTGGCAGTTATATTTGTGATCGAAGCATTAATCTACTTCAGATGAAGTAACTTTTAATTCTCTTCAACCCTGTAGAACCCAAGAGCATTTTTTATGGGCTTTTAAAGTAAATTTCTCAGTTTATTTGCATGTTAATGTGGGTAGCATCAATTAACAGTGGCAAAAAACAATAAATATATTTAATTGATTCACTTTTAAAAAGTGGTCAAACTTAACACCATGTTCTCTCAAGGGTTATAGTCAAAAGTGGCCTAGAGGGTTTGCAGGTTCCACCTGAAGCTGTCCCACACAGTTTGTCCATCAAAATTATAAAATGATTTAATTGAGTTCACAGGGAATAATTCCCTTTTTTTTTACATTTTTGCATTCAACATAAATGTTGCTTCCTGCCACTGTACTGAACGTCACACCTTCAAGATCCTCTACATCTTCCGGCAGCAGCT
This sequence comes from Oryzias javanicus, assembly GCA_003999625.1. Lineage (NCBI taxonomy): Eukaryota > Metazoa > Chordata > Actinopteri > Beloniformes > Adrianichthyidae > Oryzias > Oryzias javanicus. The sequence goes on from CM012445.1 coordinate 9,241,741, forward strand.
CCACCACCAGCTCTCCGTCCTCCTCTCCTCCAGCCAGCCAGCGTGAGCAGGGAAAATGATAGGCCAGCACCACTTCCTGCATCACCTCTTCTACATCTTCATCCTCCTCCTCTTTCTTCTTCTTCTTTTTCTTCTTCTTGTCATCTTTCTTCTTCTCCTTGGCAACCAAAGCCATGATGAGGTGTTTGACGTCCACCGACTCCAGGAACCAGCCGGATCCGGTGCCGGAGCCATCGTGACCGATCCGTATCTTGAAGATCTTCCCCACATCTTTGGCCTCTATCTGTAGTCGGGCGCTTTTCACTCAATATATCACATGTTTTTATGTTCAAATTGTTCAGTTGAGATATGTGGGGGAATGAATATTGATACCTTAAATATTTCGATTGTGTTTCGCTCGTAGTTGTTGGATCTGCTCTGGAGGTTGATGACCTCCGTCTTTCCTTTGTCTCCGTAGATCTGGATGAACACGTCGGCATTGGTACCAGCAAACATCACATCTCCAGTTGTCACAGTGATTTCATAGTTCATCACTGTAAAAAAAAAAAAAAAAAGAGGTCACATTTGATTATTATTACTTATAAAATAGCTGTAAATTACTATTTTTGAGAAATACAAGCTTCACTGCCTTTCAGCTTCAAGCAGGAGTCGACTTTTTTAATTATATTTGCTGCAAACTTAGACATAAGACAGAATCTCCCTGATAAAATTATATGTTAGCTTCAGTGAGAACATATATTATGGATGGAGATACCTAAGGACGGGAAAAAACAGATTTAACCACAGGGATTAAGTAGGCTTCAAAAGACTAATTTATAGCAATTTTCAGAGTTCCCCTCTGATTTTTGACAAAGTTTGTCTTTCTTGAATAGAAATTTCTCCTTAAAAAAATGAACGTGTGCCAACCATATTTTACATTTACCGCTAGTTTCATACTTTTTATTCCCTACAGACTCCAGAATGAAGGCGTGTACATGATTGTCTGATGGTGAACAAAAATATTTTACAGCAATATTTCTTTGACTCACTTTGAGAAATACAGGAAGTGACATCAGGATCCTTGGTTCATGTTCTCAAAACACTAAGCTGAATTTCTCATGTGTCCTCCTTAGCTCAAGTCTTACATATCAGGTAATTTTCATCATTTTCATTCTTCCCTCCTCATCAAACTCACCTGTTCCAAATCATTTAAAATACATTTTGTTAATAAGCACAAAGTCTTCACAATTCTTAAAGAGCTCATATGAAACAAAAACTACTTAAATTTTCTCAGAGGGTCCTGCTTGCTACTTAAGCTTACTATATTTGACACCACTCTTCATCAGCTGAATGTCTCCTACATTGTTCCAGCTCGATGATCTCGCTCGGGTAAATCTCCACCTCTGTCTTCCCGTCAGCCTTATCCTTGCACAGCCACCGGTGACTGGGAAACATGTAATTTTTCCCATGAACTGGAACCATGATCTGAACACTGTCCAAGAACCAGCCAGCATTCATGCCGTTGTTGGTATGTCCAATGATCAGACGATTGATCTAGAAAAAGGTTGAAAAAAAAAAAATTAGGTCTTACATGCATACAGTACATATATTCTGGTTGTTATTTCTTGAAAATTTACTGATTTGGGCTTTAATTTTTCTTTATAGAACTTTGAACTGAAAAATAAGAATAATCCAATTTATTGATTTGTTTGACACATATATGACAATTTATAAGCAGGTTATGCAACATCACCACAAAAAAGTAAGTATTTTAGATCTTAAACAACTATAAAACTGTTACAGGTTTAAAAAAAAAAAACCCACAAAAGTACTCTTAAATGGGAGACCCCAGAAAAATCAAATGACTTCTATTGTACAAAATTGATAAATAATGTGCAAAGATCCTTATTATCACATGTAATAGCCAAACCTCTCCGATGTCATAAGTTTCCACAGTAAAGATGTCAATTCGACCCGATTCGAAGTAGTTCCCCAGGTCGTTGGATGACACCACCAGCATTGTTTTGCTGGAGTCGCCCTTCTCTCCGTAGAGCTTCACAAACACATTGGAGTCGGAGCTGCCTCCAGGGATGTCACCGGTCTTCACGGCAATATGATAGTTGATATCTGAGGAGAGCAGAAGAAAACGGTGAGAATTACGAGAAAACACTATCAAGTACAAGTGTTTGCTGGTAAATGTTAAGCAATAATAACAGCAAATGACAGTTTATGCATTACTGAGATTTAAAAATGAATTGCTTATGGTATTACTGCCTCGGAATACACTAAACACGTTTTTGATTATTTTGAGGCTCACATCAACATTATACCTGTAGAAATAGAGTCTAATTTAAAGTGGCGTCATAACATTTAAATCACTGATGTTATATAAGAACTGGACTGAGTGAGCTCTCCCTCCTAATTTTCCAAACACCAAGTACCAGCTGGTTCCAAGAAGCCACAATCCCATTGACTTCAATTGAGAAATAAACAGGTATTACTACATCTTTATATTTGTCAGAAAAAAAACATTCTAGCTCTGATACCTTTTTACTAATCTTAATTTTTGTCAACTTTTCTTTTTCAATTTATAAATTGACCAATCAGATTCATCAATCAAAGTATGTGGTCATATCTCCAACGTTTGAAACATTTGATTGACAGATTCTCTACAAGCCACTTTTAAGTGGTGGGGGTGTGCACTTCTAACAAGCTCCCTCCTCATTGGTGAGAGTGGTTGCCATAGAAATGATGACTCAGACCAATTAGGGCTTAGTAATGTCTATTTCTAACATGGCGGAGCCCGTGTTGCAAAAAAAAGACAACTCAATTTATTCCATTTTATTGAAGTCGGAGGTAAACCGTTTTCTATGGATGATGTCACACTCACTTGGTCAGGTTTTTAGATACAATCAATTATTCAAACGTAGGGCGATGAGGTAAAATTATGGTAATTTAATATTTAAGTTTATTTACAAATTCTGAAAAATCCAAGACTTTCTAAAGCTTAAGAGATGAAAAGCAATAAAGTTGGAATATCTGTTGGTCAAATGTAAACTTACAGATCAAATGATTGTTTCGATCAATGAAACAATCATTGGATCAATGAAGGATAACTTTGCCAGCTACAATAAATATTAATCAGTTAAAAAATGTTTCAAATTGAAATCATGATCTAAAAATAAAAGCGCATCCCACAAGTACAAGCAAATTAAATTGAATTAATTATTAGTCAAATTTATAAAATCAAATTAAAACATCTAGATATATAAAAACTATTTAAAAGTTATATTAAAAAGATTAGTTTTAAGTTTTTCTCTTAAAAACCATCCACAAGTACAAGAATTGATAAGTCCCATCAGGCAGATAGAGCAAAAAATATTTTGAAAATGTATTTATCTTAAAAACCTCTGCAGATAGAGCAAAAGAAATGTACTTGTGTTACTGTAAAACAAAGCGTTAGTTAATGAGTTGTCTTACTGTAAAGACGCTGGCCATCTTCAAACGGCACAAGCTCTCTGACTATCTGTCCATCATCCTCATAACGGTCCAGCCACCTGCGCCAAACAATGAAAAAAATTACATTTGCTCTGAAAGAAATCTAAATAACCACTAGAAGAATGAAAAAACCCTATAAAATGACTGGAAATCGTGCAAATATTCTCATTTATGAGTAAGCAAGTGAACATATATTTAGTGTAAACCTGTTGCAGGGGAACTCCACAGCATGTGCTTCAGCCTGTCCTTCCTCCCTCACTGTCACCTTCCCCAGGTACCAGCCGCAGCCTCTGCCTTTGCCGTTGTGTCCGATCCTCAGCCTGCGGATCGGCCCGAGGTTCACGGCCTCGACTATGAATTCATCAAACTAGGAGGAGAACATCCCAGTGTTTCAATCGGCACAGAAGAGTGAGGTCTATGGAACAGTTTTCCAGTCATTTCTACCCACGTTTCCTTTCTCAAACTTGTTGGCGTTGTTTTTGCAGTTGACCAGCTGCCGGTCTCCGGTGTCCCCCTGCTCTCCAATCAGATTAAGGAAAACTGATGCGTCCGTTCCACTTCCACCAACGTTCCCCGTACATACAGTCACTCTGTATTTGATCACTGCGCACCACGAGGATAATACTGAGAGTTATTCACAATTTTCTTCCCGCTTCGTTTATGTATAAATGAGACACAGTGTGCATGGATGTACCGGGCAGCGGCTCATCGATGAGGTCTCCAGTAGCAGGAAGCTCTCGCACGACTTCATTGTCATCCTCATTAATGTCCAGCCAGCGCTCACATGGAAATGAGTACTTCTCCTTCGTAAGGGTCTTTATTATAGTAACCTGAAGGAAAAAAGATTGGGGCTTCTTTATCTACGGCTTTAAATGTGCTGCAAAGCAGATTATCTGGGCCTATAATGTTACAAAACCCAACAAAAACGAAAAATCACCTCTACTGTATGTTTTTTTTTAAGAAAAAAAGTTCAGCTGCACTGGATGATTGGAGTTAACACATCTATATAATTGTTAATTCATTCATTTTCCATACCGCTTTATCCCTTTTGGGGTCGCGGGGATGCCGGAGCCTATCCCGGCGGCTGATGGGCGAAGGCAGGGTTTACCCTGGGCAGTTCGCCAGTCTGTCGCAGGGCCACATTCGTGCACACAGTCACTCACTCATTCATACCTAGGGGCAATTTATATTCACCAATTAACCTATGAAGCATGTTTTTGGACAGTGGGAGGAAGCTGGAGTACCCAGTGAGAACCCACGCATGCACGGGGAGAACATGCAAACTCCACACAGAAAGGTCCCAGTTGATGTTTCTGATCCCCCAGCCGGGATTTGAACTGGGGCCTTCTTGCTGTGAGGCAAGAGCGCTAACCACTGCGCCACCGTGCAGCCCGTAATAAATTGATCTTTTACATGCTCAGTTAAATAAATATTTTTCATTACCGCCAAAAAAAAAAGAGCAAACTAAACTGAGTTACAGATGATTAGACGTCACCTTGCTGAGATGCCATCCCGCAAAAGCACTCCTCTTTTCATGCCAAATCCGAAGTTTGGTCAGTTTCCCCATATCAGGCAACTCCACCTGTGAAGTCAAATCAAAGAATGAATCAGTTTTATCTCACACATTGAAGTTTGAAGGAAATGATTGAACTTACTATGAATTTGTCTATCTGTCCCTGCTCAAAGTTGTCACTCTTGTTGTCCAGCCTGATCTCATCTGACTTGCCCTTGTCTCCGTACACCTGGAAGGAGATGTCTGCATCGGTTCCTGCGCTGGGCAGGTCTGACGTCCAAATCCACAGAGACCAGGGGTGTTCTGTGGAGATCCATACCATAAATCCTTATTATAGAAAATCAAACCTGTTTTTTTCTGAAATTAGACGGTAATTAGCATCCTTTTACAATTTCAGGGACACTTTAAGTTCATGTTTTTACTTTAGTTTCTAATAGAACTCATTGAAAAGTATTTCTGTTTGGTGAATTATCTACTTGGAGCAGAAACTCAAACTCTGAAGGAAGTTTATTTGTGGAAACAAAATAAAAAAGTGCTCAACTTAAAACATTAAACAAAAAACAAAAATAAATTATCATTAAAATATAAAATTAAAACGTTAAAATAAAGTAAGCTTGCAGATTTAAACTTTTGAATCAAAACTAAACAAATGCCGCTAAGAACAGATGGGTCTCTAACCCTTTAACACTGGGGCTCCAGTGTTTATGTTCTTTGATTTACTGCAACTTTTCAACCTTTAAGACGATCAACGTAATTTCAGTAGATTCAGAAAAAGAAAAGCGGCTTGAACACGGTTTAAAAGTTACAGTAAATCAAAGATTTTATGTTTAAGCATTGCCGGCGCGCCTCAGGTGTTTGAGGGTTAACCTGGATTTATGTAAATTGTGGTTAATGCACTGTACAGTGCGTTCGCCCCTTTGTAGAGCTGTCAAAGTCTAAAATTACAAAATTGAGTGTCCGAGAATATCCAGAAAAAACCCCCCAAAAAACCAACAGTGTACATGGATGCTCACTAGATTGGTGAATATAGACCACAATGCATTGTGCTTGAACAATTTTTCACAAGGACAAAAGTGTATTTTAATTTTTTTTTTTAAACTATCTATGGTTTCATCAGCGATCATTGTAAATTCATAAATGGTCTTTATAAAATGTTTATTAAGTTTTACTCTGGAAAAACTGTGACTTTTTCTTTTTTTTTTTTAAATGGTGAGCATGGTGTCTAAATGATTTTTTAAATCTAGGACTATACGTACTGTAGTTTTTATTAGTTTAGGAGTAGGGAGTGAATTTAGTCAAAACCTGAGTTTTTCAGCTCATCAGTCTTTCTGGAAGTTTATTCCAGATATGTGGAGCATAGAAACTGAATGCAGCTTCTTCATGTCTGGTTTTGACTCTAGGAAAGTTCCTAACTGCAAGTATACGACACAACAGATCTATCAGCTTGTAAGATCGGTGTAACTCTTCATTAATAGTGACCAGGTTTTGAGTTTTGTTTAAAACAAAAAAAAATCCCCAAAGTAAATCGTGTCTAACTCACTCTTCTGCCTCTTTTGCCGGAGTGAGACCATCTCATAAAGCTCCCTCTCTATCAGTCCGTCGCCCTCGTCTTCGTCCAGCCACTTTCCACACGGGAAAGTCTGCTCTATTCCTGTGAATGGACAGTACACCACCACCTGTAAAAAAAAAAAAACAAAACAAAGAAAAAGACTGATCTGAGCTACGAGCCTCAGCAGGACGCCACCAGTTGTTGCTCCTGTCGGCCCACCTTCTCACAGTACCACCCTGCACTGAGCCCATCGTTGTCGTGTCCAATGGTGACTCTGCTGAGGGGGCTGAGGAGGGCAGCGATCTCAACCAAGAAGATGTCCGTCAACGCCCTCTCAAAGCTCCCCCCCTCCAAAAACACCTGAAGAGAAAGGTAAGAGAAGGTTCTTCTGTAAAAGCCAACATTCATCCACAAAAACACATAAGGAATAACTTGCAAAAATCTGTATGTCAGAGGAAATTCTTCTAGAGTTACAGAAATAAGTACATTTGCAAATGAAATCTGGTTCAGTTTCTCTACCTTTATTTATCAGAGAACTATAATAAAAGGCATAAAGCTTAAACATGTGTGCAGAATAGGGAATGCAGTGATTTACTTTTCCCACAAATTGCTTTTTGGTTACAGTTTATTTTGGTTTGATATAGGATTTATGCGTTATAAAACTACAAAAAACTAAAACTTAAAAAAAAATTGTTATTACATTTGCTAATAGGGAAAGAACATTTACTATAAATGTTTGTTTATAGTAAGCTGATACTAAAAACTTCTTAAAGGGCCTATATAATGCAAAATCAACTGTTTTTTAGTTTTTAAATTTAATGTTAATTTCTCACAAAAAGCAACCTGAAAGCAGTATATTGATCCATTTACACATCTATGAACATTCCTCTAAAACCCTGGTCTCTGAGTACCAGTCCCTCCCAATCCACAAAATGAGGGGGTCCTCATATTGTGATGTCACAAAGTGGGAACAGCCCCTTCCAAGAAGAGTCTGCGCTGGCAGCACTGCCCCCAGGCTAACACAGACATGCTTTTTCATATGCCACAATATACAAATGAACCTTTTCAAAAGTTTGGATTTTGGACAAAGTGAAACAAAGTTATATAAAAACATTTTGTAGCTTTGTGTACCCCAGAAAATCAGTTAAAAGTCAATAAGCACAACCAGAATTCATACTTAATGTATGATGGATTATCTAATTCTTGAAAAAAAAAAAAAATTATGGATTTTCATGAAAATAAACAGAGCTGATTTAATTACAGATAGTTATAAATGTAAGGCTTGGTTGCACCAACTGTAGTAAAATAATCAGTGCATAAATGTTTTAAGCACTGCTGACATTACACTACTGACTTATTGCTACATGTGTTGCATTGAGATTATGCTGTGTTGCACAAGGTAATTTGTTTTGAAAGAAAGTCATGTTTGTCATAAAGTTATAAACTATTTTTATATTTATCAAAAAGGCTATTTTCTACTCATGTATGCCAAAAAACTCTTATTTATCTTAGTAGTAACAATTACACCCATGTGAAGCAGTGTTTTCTAAAAGATGACTTCCTGTTAGGTTGTGGTCAGTAAGAAAATCAATCTGAATGGCTGTTTAAGTGTTAAAGGTTACAGACTCCAGACCTAGACAGACTGATATGTGGAAGGAATGCAACAATTCAGTTTAGTAGAGTATGAGTTTGATCCAGAATTGTGGCAGATTACAGTAATAAAAATGTATCTTAAATTTTTATGTGTGCTTCCAATTTTCTCTTCCTCTCTAAGATTTTTAATGTATTTTTGAATTGATTATTCATTTTTTCATTCATTATTTATTGAATTATCACATTTCTCATTTGTATTTTTTTATAATTTTTGTAAAGTTAAACTTTCTCAGTCATCGTGAATCAAAGGTCGAGATTGCTGACCTTGCCGCTGTTCTTCATGCCTTTGGTGCCGTGCATCACGATGTGAATTTTGGAATTGGTCCCAGCTCCTCGAATGTTTCCTGTCACAATCTGGACGTTGTACATAATACCTGGTGGATACGATTACATGTTAGACAGTGAGCCACTACGACTGGAGAAGCTGTGCAGGAGCAGGACCGTCCCGATCCTATCTGATATAATTAGTCTGAGCTTTTGTTTCATTATTACAAGTCTGTCTGCAATTTCTTCCAATAATTTGCTATGCATCCTTAATCAATATTAAGTGCTTAGACTGAGCAAGAGGAGGATTACTTCAAGGAGTGTGAAAAATGTTGAAAATTTATGCTTCTTTTTTTACTTCACTCACATTTGCAGTTTTTTTTCCAGGTAAATAAAATAACTTAGTCTCACCTGTTGGTTGGTTTGCTCCCACCAGAATGTCTCTCTGTATCTTGCCATCGTCTTCATCAAGTGCAAACCACCGATTGATGGGAAACTCGTACACAATTTTGTTTCCCATATCGTCTAAAATCACCTGAATTAAAAGAAACAAGTGCTATTTTAATATTCATTATCTTTTTTCTGGTTTAAAATGATTTAAATATCAGTTAATCCAAACGTTAAACGATTCTGCTGTAAATTGAGCTGCTCAAACACACGGAATCTTCCATTTAAATACTCATTCGGCTGATTGTGACACAAGCTACTTGTGAAATGCAAATGTGTTGTCACTCCTGAACCTTGCTGTCAGTCTGTAGCAACAAATCTACAGACTCATCTGTCTGTTTGCTGTAAGGCTATCTCCTAATGAAAAACGGTTTCTCTTTACACAGATAGGATGACGACACAGGTCTCCTGTGTGTGTCCATTTAAATGAGCTTATCTAAAGGCTGCACACGGCACTGTATGTGTTTGAACAGCAGCCCGAGATAAGAAAACTGATGAAGGATAAGAGGTTCGCGTGTCTTAAGTAACACTTAAGAGGCAGAGTGGAGGTGAAGGAGGCCCTACAGGAGTTTAAAAAAGAACTTTTTTTGGTCAACCTTTTACCTTATCCGCAAACCATCCTGCAGAGGAGCCTTTGTTGTTATGACCAATTGTGATTTTCCTAATTTTACCCAGGTTTGGTGCATCAATCGTAAATTTGTCCTCTGTGCCCTTTTCAAAGTTGTTTTTGTCGCTGTCAAGTCGCCTCTCACCTGCAGAAAAATATGATTTGATTTGATTGAAAAATGCACTACAGTGGGGCAAAAAGTATTTAGTCGGTCACAAGTTGTGCAAGTTCTCCCACTTTAAAAGATGACAGAGGCCTGCAATATTCATAAAAGTTACAACTCAACTATTAGAGACAAAATTCAGAAAAAAATATCACATTATCTGATTTTTAAAGAATGTATTTGTAAATTATGATGGAAAAAAGTTAATCTCAATTCTCTGCTATGACAGCAGTCAAATGATTTTTATAAGTATTCCCAAGGTTTTCACGCACAAACTGTTGCTAGTATTTTGGTCCATTCCTCCATGCAGATCTCCTCTGGAGCAGTGATGTTTTGGGGCTGTTGCTAGGAAACATGGACTTCAACTCCCTCCAAAGATTTTCTACGGTGTTGAGTTCTGGAGACTGACTAGGCCACTCCAGGACCTTGAAACGTTTCCTACGAAGTCACTTTTGGTCACCGGGGAGTGTGTTTGGGATCGTTGTTGAGCACGTTTCATCTTCAATGCTCCTGCTGATGGAACGAGGTTTTCATTTTAAATCTGACCATACATGGCCCCATTCAATCTTCCCTTTAGACGGATCAGTCGTCCTGGTCCCTTTGCTGAGAAACAGCCTCAAATCATGATGTTTCCACCCCCATGCTATACAATATGTATGGAGTTCTTTGGGTGCAACTCAGCATTCGTTCTCCTCCAAACAGTAGAGTTCTTACCAAAAAGTTCTATTTTGATTTCATCTGACCATAGAACATTCTCCCAATTCTCTTCTGGATCATCCAGACGGTCTCTAGCAAACTTTAGACATGTACTGCTTTTGGCAAAGGGACACGCCTGGCACTGCAGGGTTTGAGTCTCTGATGGCGTAGTGTGTTACTGATGGTAGTCTTTGTTACTTTGGCCCCAGCTCTCTGCAGGTCATTCACCAAGTCCTCCTGTGTTTTGCTCACCATTCTTCATCCGTTTGACTCCACGGGGTGAGATCGTACAGGGGTCCCAGATTCAGGGAGTTTATAAGTGGTCTTGTATGTCTTCCATTTCCTAATAAGTTGATCTCTTCACACCAAGCTGCTTACCTGTTGCAGATTCAGTCTTACCAGCCTGGTGCAGGTCAACAATTTTGTTTTTGGTGTTCTTAGGCAGCTCTTTGGTTTTGGCTATAGTGGAGTGTGACTGTTTGAGGTTGTGGACAGGTGTCTTTAATGACGATAACGATTTCAAACAGGTGCCTTTAATACTGGTAACGAGTAGAGGACTAAAGATCCTCTAACAGAAGAAGTTATCGGTCAAAATCATTCACACATGGCAGGAAAGATGGGAGAGTGATACTAAAGGCAGGTGGTATTACAGGATCCAGAGGGCTGTTGGGGAGATGGGATATGTCGGACGCAATAGATTAAAGAGTAGAATTGTGTCCAGACTTCGGTTTGGTCATACACAATTGAATTGTGATCTCTTTAAGATTGGGAAACATACCACTGGTGAATGTGATTTTTGTGTTGCACAAGAAACGATAGAGCACGTGTTGATGGTTTGTGGGAAGTTCTCTGTTCAGAGACAGTTGCTGAAAAGACGTCTGGAAGAGAGAGGAATAAGATGGGGAATAACAGAAATTTTGAGGAACACTAGTGGTTACCCTTTTTTAATTTCTTTTTTGAAGCAAACAAAATTGATACATAAAATATAGGGGAATTAGTGGGTTGGAATTCTGATCCACACTCCATACCAGTAGGTGGCGGGAATGCACCTTCAAGTTGAGTGCCATCCGCCATTAAAACACACAAGAAGAAGAAGTTATCGGTCTGTGACAGACAGAAATCTTGATTGCTTGTAGGTGACTAAATACTTGTTTTCCACCATAATTTACAAACATCTTCTTTAAAAATCAGACTGGATTTTTTTTCCTTCTTTTGTTTATCATAGTTGAGGTATTCTTATGGTGAATTACAGGTCTCTCTCATCTTTTTAAGTGGGAGAACTTGCACAATTGATGGCCAACTCAATACTTTTTTTCTCAATTTCATTGTATTTCCAACAATTGGATCTTCATCTTTTAAATTATATTTTTGGTTTTAATAACCAAAACTGAAAATCTTCCGCTTCAATTTTTACAACAAAAACCAAATATTGACATTTAAAAATCAGACAAGAATGACAAACTAATACAAGTCAGATTTTTTTTCCTTAAGTAACAACTTTTATGCACTTCAGGACAAATCCACAGTTTGCTCTGAATCTACTTACTTGTGTCACCCGCTTCCCCAAAAATGTTGATAAAAACATCTGCATCTGTGCCACTGCCTTTGATATCGGCAGTGAAAACACTCACCAAATATTTATTGTCTGTCAAACGAGAAACAAAAAAATGACAAAATTATTTTTTTTGTTTTTCAATCAGCATCAGAACAAGAAGATTGAATTCCTACATTTGGGTATGTCCATAGGGTCTGTGCTGCCCAGCAGGTCTCTGACATAAATGCCATCTCCCTCCGTTTTGCTCAGCCAGTTATTACAGGCAAAATAAAACCTCAGGTGAGGCCGGAGCACATCTGTCACCACGACTCTGTCGAGGAACCAGCTGGCACTCATGCCGGTGTTGTCATGTTCAATCCTGTGAAAGCAGTGGAGTAAAATCATCCACATGATAACACAGCTCCTGTCTCACTCGGGTGAGAATACCTTATCTTTTTCAGAAGTCCAACATTGTGAGTTCTTATTCTGAAAACATCTGTTTTGCCCTTTTCAAAGGCTGTGCGGCTCCTGGAAGCACAAAAAACTGTGAAATCTGTTTTTCAAATGAATTATAAAAAAGCAAAACCAAAACAAAAGCAGACAACAGGATTGTTTATACATGCCAGGTCTGAGGAAAATAATCCACTCATGGAGCATTTGATTTTAAAGTTAAAATATTTAACAGAAAAAAGAAAAATCAAAAACATGCAAAAGCGGAATCACAACAAACATGTTGTACTCAGAGTCACTCTGCTTACTTCTTTTCTGTGCTGTTAAAGAGAAAGGGAAAAAAGGCTTTTTACTGAAAAGGTCAACATCAAATATAATGGATGAGCATCTGATTTATTCACTAAAAACACTAAAGTATTGGAGCATGTTTCCTGATCGTTACAGTAAAGTCAGGTGCTTCAGTTGAAAAAATGCCTCAAAAATATTCAAAATTAACAGCTTACCCGTAAAATTTTAATAGCTTGTATTAGACATATATGTTAGGAAAATTTTATTTCTGTCTAAAGTGAACATGAGGAGAAAAGCATAAAGAATGCCAAAAGCCATGTGTTCAATCCCTGCTAAAACAAAGATTATACAAGTTTTGAGTATTTTTTTCCCAAACCTCCACTTATCTTTTTTGTAAGCACCAATATACTCTCCGAACACTTTCTCAGGCACACCTGTCAAACTGATTTCTAACCAGCCAATCACACGGCTGCACCTCAATGCATTTAGACATGTTGACAGAATGGGGAAGAAAGATGGTTTCTGAACTTTGAGCGTGGTTGTTGGTGCCAGACGGACTGGTCTGAGTGTTTCAGAAACTGCTGATCTACTGGGATTTTCACCCACAAACATCTCTAGGGTTGTGCATCTCAAGGAGAATGGGCAGACTGGTCCCAGATGATAGGAAGATAACAGTAACTCAAACAACCCCTTGTTATAACCAAAGTCTGCAGAAGAGCATCAACAACTTAGAGGCAGAAGGGCTACAGCAGCAGAGGAACACACCGGGTACCACTCCTATCAACTAAGAACAGGAAACTGAGGCTAGAATTCACACGGACTCACCAAACTGGACCATAGAAGTTTGGAAAAAATGTTCTGACGAGTTTCCATTTCTGGTGCCACATTTAGATGGTAGGCTCAAAATTTGGCATCAACAACATGAACGTATGGATCCATCATGCCTTGTATCAACGGTGGTGGTGTAATGGTGTGGGGGGGGTATTTTCTTGGAACACCTTGAGGGCCTTACTACCAATTGATCATGGTTCCAACACCACAGCCTACCTGAGTATTGTTGCTGACCATGTCAATCCCTATATGACCTCAGTGTACCCTCTTCTGATGCTGCTTCCAGCAGGATAACGTGTTAAAAACTAGAATCATCTCAGACTGGTTCTTGAACATGACAGTGAGTTCTCTGAACTCAAATGTTCTCCACAGTCTCCAGATCTCAACGCAATAGAGAATCTATGATGTGGTGGTAGTGTGTAGATTGGCATCATGGATGTGCAGCTGACAAATCTGCAGCAACTTGTGTGATGCTCTCCTGTCAATATGGACCAAACTCTCTGAGGAATGTTTCCAGTACCTTGTTGAATCTATCCCATCAAAGATTACCCCTTGAGACCTCTTCAGCCCCAACATTACCTTAATTTAGCATGTACTTAAGCAAAAACATAAGTGAGTTTTTCAATCGCTGTAAATAAATAATAAGGAAATAAGGCAGTTGTGAAGACAAAAGACGGTCCAACCCGATACTAGCAAGGTGTACCTAGTAAAGTGACCGGTGAATGCTGAGAGAGATCTTCACAATTAGGTGGTCATACGTGATCAGATTGGGGCAAAAGTCACATCACTTGTGGATAAGCACTTCCTGCCTGACCACATGGTATTCACAAGGGAGTTTTGGGGGAGAAAGAGCCCAATTTATGATATGAAACAGACTCAGCTCAAGACAAGACATTCTGAAGAATATTCTTTCAAGTTTTTTAAAATAGCAATTAGTAACATTCAGTATGACTGTCTCTGCTCTCAAAGATTTTAAGGAAGTTCATTCTCTTTACTGCTAATTGTTTATGATAAAAAATGCAATTTACTTTAGGTTTCTTTGGGTTGCAGCCCCAAACTCTTTTGTGCATTAAGATGTTTGAATCTGACCAACTTCCAGACTTACTTGCTGGCCAGGTGAACCTTGGGTGTGATGCCATATTCTCCAAAAAGAGTGACAAAAATGTTAGCATCCGTGCCTGCTCCTCTCTCGTCTCCAGTGATGGTCACCACCTCGTATACTGGAGGATTAAAGACAATACAGGTTTGGTACCATGCAAAAGACATATACATATGAGTTTTTATTGCAAAAAATTTGTAATTTTATGTCAAAATAAAAGCTCAAACTCTGTTAAGTTTAAAGGATAGTTTTTCCTACTACAACAACTCAATGCGAACATGTAAAGGCTTCATTAGATAATATTATAACATTTTTAAAGCAAAAATTATCTTTTAAAAGTGCATTTTCTACAAATGCCACTTAAACTTGAAGCCAGATTTAGTGTTTGCTCAGGATGATTGAGCAGTTAGGCGTCTCATATTTGACACCTGAAATTTCAAAGGCAGGGATTGATGTGAAGCAACTTGCTCAGCTGACAGAATGACAGGTGTCACATAGCAGGAGGTTGACAATAACATACCGGCATCTGTCAGTGTTACATTACCATGAACTTTAAACTAATCTCTCCCCTTATTGCTGGAGAAACTGAGCCAACGTGTCTGCAATCAACGATTAACCTCTTCCCCGGTATCAAATGTTCAAACTTAAATTTTCTTTGGTGAAACAGTTTTTTTGAAATTAGGAAATTGTGTGAAATCTGTGTTTACCTTTCTTCTTGTGGTACTCATCCTCATAGTTTTCCACTTTTTCTGGCTCGTAGCTGCGAAGCTCGTTTTCATATATCTCAACATAGTTTTCAATCTTCTTCTTTTTGCCTTTTGATTTCTTGGTGTCTTCATCGCTGTCATCTTGAGACTTCTTCTTCTTTGCTTTCTTTTTCTTCTTCCCCTCCTCTTCGTCTGAAGAAGCTTGCTCTTCCTTCTTTTTCTTTTTGTCCTTTGATCCCATTGTGTCTCTGACAGAGGACTTCTTTGAGAACTTCTTGTTTTTCTCAGTCACACCAGGAAGTGTATCTCCTTTCTTTTGATCACCAGACTCGTTATTGTTAATTTCATGGTTCAGCTTATCTCCGCTCCTTTCTTTGTCTTTTCTCTTCTTGGTGTTGACTTTCCCTTTCTCTCTTTCTTTTTTACTCACATTCGTCTCAGAATTACGTTCCTCCTCTTCATCGTTCTGTAACTTCTTCTTCAATCTTCCAGCATCCTTTGATTCACTCAGCCTCTTACTTTTCTTCTTTGGCTTAGGTTCCTGACCCTCCGAGTCTTCGTCATCCACATCTTTGGTTTCTTCTTCTTTACCCGAACTCGTTTTTTTCTTTTTAGCAGACATCTTTAATTTATTTACTACTTCGTAACTGTAACCGATTCCTGTGTGATCGTGTGAAACTTGATTAAACTGACCTGTGGCTGAACAGCATTGACCAGCTGGCAGGACCGTCCAGAGCCAGAGCCTCCACGAGGCTCTTCGCTAGGCGCCTGAGGAAACCCCACTCTGCTGCTTAACTTACACTTGTCATTAACAATGATGAAGTGCGTGTAGTCACCTGATCACACGAGGAAATGCCAGGAAGGATGAGCTAATGCTCTGACTCCATTTACACTCAAATAAGACAATTACTCTTCATAGAAAAAGAAAAGAATCAGCCTAAAGTTGACCAAAAAAAGGAAAAAATATATGTACTTTTCCATTCATTCTCTATCTTCTCAACCTATTGTTGTCTTGTTGGTTTATTTCTTCAATGAAACTGTTCCCATTTAATTGTATTGTTCAGGAATAAAGCGTCTTATTTACCCATTGTCTTACGTTTGATCCACACAATTGGTGAAACTTTATTATAAATTATTAATTATCAACAAATTTAGATTTTTTTTAATGCACCAAGTTGTCATTTGAAAAGAAAAATAACAATATACAAGCTAATATCAACCTAAAATTAACAAAACGTTTTCCCGCCAAAAGTGTTTTTGAGATGTCATGGAGGCAGCCATTTTGAAACGAGCAAGAAAAGAGCTTCTACTGCCCCTAGTGGAAAGTTTAATGTGCCACAGGACAGAAAACAGACCAAGTCATATCAATGGGTTTTAAGGAACATTTTAATAATACTAATAAGATAGGGCTATTACCTTTAAAAAGATTATTTCACATGTGACTTTTTTTTTCTTTTTCCTTTTTTAAATTTACTTTAAATTAGTAAAGAAACAAATCTACTTTAACGTTCTTATCATTCAATTTCTTTGTTTTGTTAATTTCTTTACATTTTTTGTTGCTACGGTTGTTTCACATAATTGTTCAAAATTGTATTATTATAATTGCAAAAACAAAATATTAATTATAAAATAATAACAATATTTTCCATTCTGCACATATTTTTTGTATTTTACTCAATAGTTTATATCAGTTTAGTTCATTTTGAATAAATCTCATTATAATTGAGTGCAATACATCAGCTACTTTAACACATGTTAATCTAGGTTGTAAAATTCGTTCAAATCTAAATTATTTAAAATAAAATTACAATTCATTATTTCAATGTTTTGAAGTTATCTTAGATAAGTCTGATGTTCACCTTTTCTCTGAAGTAACCTTTTTTTTGCAAAAGTTGTGTGCAGTTTCATTCTGGCCAGCAGAGGGAGACATTCTCATTGTGCTGACAGGTCTGTATGCTCTTCAGGAGACTCAGCACCTGTTGATTGCTGCTTCTGATTTTCCATTTCATTGATTTACCAGCCTAATTTAGAAAATAATGATGAAGAATGTAGCTAAAAACGTCAATACACATAAGAACAAACTAAAATACAGCATTGTAACATGTCAGACAAGTCAATAAAGAACCTTTGATGTATAATATAACAATAAATAAAAAGACACAGATTTAAATTTCTTTCACTTCTTTTTTTGATGGGTGTAGTATTCACAATACATTGTCAGCAACCATTTCAACATTGTTTCTTTTGGATCTCCAGTACACATTGTGACTGGCATGACACGCTCAGCTGAGATGAATCCCTGGAAGCGTCCTCTTCCTTGTTCTCATCTTCCATCTCGTGTTTCCCCTTATAGCCTTCCTCCTTGGTTCCTGGTCTCCCCCCAGTGCTACAGATGACATTCTTTGGAATTGAGAAAACTAATCTCTAATGACTGATCTTACAAGATCTTCATTACCATCATCGAGGTTTGATTGATTAAAAAAAAAGCGTTTGGAGAGCTTTCAGTTGCATTCAGACTAGAAAAGTCATTTGGTCCAGGGCGAGTCCTGAACCTGGAGTTTGTAACCTATCACATACAAGATGAACATCAGCAGAGAAAAATCTAGAGCTTTCAAGTCTTTTTTCAGATGTTTCTCCTAGCAATCCAAATCGGCTCTCTTTTAAGTTCTGTTTGGACGGAAGCAGTTTAGACAACAGAGGGGTAGATGGGTCCCCCCGGCGGGTCACAGGGGGTCAGATCCTGCAGTTCAGACACAGCATTTATCTGCAGGGTCTTTGAACACAGATTCAAAGACTTGGATTCTCAAAGCTCATTATCAGTTAATCAAGGCAGGCTCAGCCGTATTCTTCTTTTAGATCAAAATATGCAAATTTTTGTTCTTTAGTGTCCAAACCCACTTAAATGAATGGAGTTGTTTTTACATTTCGTTTTGATGTTTATTGGTTTAGTCACGTTTTTGTTTCAACCCTGTTTTGTTTTCCACTTGCACTACACACCTGGTTTAACTTTCCCAATCATTTGATTAGCAGTTTCTGTAGGTGTTCAGTAACTTCAGTCATATCTAAGTGCACAATTTTCGATTTATCTTCCTCAGATCTTCTTTGTCGTTATGCTCTGGGTTTTAATACGTCATCTTTTTATTTTATTATCCATCAAACTCATGTTTATTGATCAAAGTATCAGTTTTTTAGCCATTGTCAAGCCTGGTCTTCTGCATTTTGGGCTGTTAAAATCCAAACCTTATAGTTTGCTGTACATATTTGCATTATCACTCCAATAATTGCCTTTTATGTTAAAAGTTCAAGTTCAAGTTTATTGGTTTAGTTCCCATTTGTACATTCATTCATTCATTTTCCATACCGCTTTATCCCTTTCGGGGTCGCGGGGATGCCGGAGCCTATCCCGGTGGCTAATGGGCGAAGGCAGGGTTTACCCTGGACAGTTCGCCAGTCTGTCGCAGGGCCACATTCGTGCACACAGTCACTCACACATTCATACCTAGGGGCAATTTAGAGTAACCAATTAACCTATGAAGCATGTTTTTGGACGGTGGGAGGAAGCCGGAGTCCCCGGTGAGAACCCACGCATGCACGGGGAGAACATGCAAACTCCACACAGAAAGGTCCCAGTTGGTGTTTCTGATCCCTCAGCCAGGATTTGAACCGGGGCCTTCTTGCTGTGAGGCAAGAGCGCTAACCACTGCGCCACCGTGCAGCCCTCCCATTTGTACAGTCAACACAATATACAATACAAACAGACAACCAATAAAAAAAAGGAATAGGCAGAAGCTTTTTAAGCTTATTCAATGCCTTTCCATGAAGATTGACAATATCTATGCTGATCAACAAAAAATGATACAAAAGAAAATAATTTACAAACAAATACAAATAAAAGAGAGCAATCCTAGACTAATAAAAGCATTAAAACCACCAAGTCATTTTACAAGTATTGCACGAGTGATTGTGATCGCTCTGCTCCTTTCCGTATGTTTTTCGACACATAGAAACTCAACCACACTTTCAGCAATTTAAGCAATTTTGAGAGGAGAAATTATTCAACTTCTTCAAAAACTTACTTTGTGCACTTTGAAATCATGGTTTAAAGTAATTTTAAAATGATTTGCATTGAGCTGTTACATTAGCATTGTGCTACCTAATTTGGGTAATTTTGGAATCTACTGAGATTTTTTCGTGCTAATTTGGAATTTAGTTAATATTTTAGCAAAATGCTAATGTTTTGAATTCAACTTGAATTGAATTTTATTTGTATCACAAATGATACATTCATTTTGGGATAATTTGTCATCTACTGTGGTCTGATAAGATAAGCTACTTTTGAGTTTACCTAATATTTTAACAACAGACTAATGTTTTTTTTATATATAATTTGGCTGTTACTGAGGATTTTTAGGCTATTTTGGAGTTGAGCTAGTATTTTTACAATGTGCTATCTATTTATGCTGATCTGGCTTCCACCAAGATTTTTTGGACTAATTTGGAGTTTCTCTAATATTTAAGAAACACACTGCATGTTTTTGCAAAATTGGCTTGTATTGAGGATTTGAAAGCAAACCTACTACAATTTTTTTCAGAAATTTAAGGCAACTTCGACTTCATAGTTCTTTAAGACAATTATAAGTCTTTAGCCAATTTAGCATTTTGCAAATAATTTTTTGTATTTTCAACAAACTGCTTCAACAATTAGAGTAGTAGCCTAAATTGCTTCAGGTTTTCAGCAAACAGCTTCACCATCCTCAGTGACCAGATTCAGAAAAGAGCTTTCACACTAGTGTTATCGCAGGTAATGCAACTTTTATGGTTTATATTTTGTTTTATTGATAATACATGTTTTTTTATTATTGTTCAAGAAAGTTAACTTAGTTTTTCAGTTTTTTTAAATTTTTTATTTCTTCCTCTACATTTTTTAAGTTTTGTTTGTTTTGTTTTTATAGAGAATCCAACCCAAAGGTCTGACACTACTCTCATAGTCATACTGATATTAGTTACTTGAAATGACTTCTGTAGAAAGGTTTGCTGTTTTTTATATTCGTTTGAAAGTAAAATCTTAAACCCTGAAGTACAAAAAACAATGAGTAAATGAAAATGTTAAGTCATATTTTTTTTTTTTTACATATAAATGAGGATTATGAAGTCTCAAAAACCAGATACCAAAGCCGTAAACAAGTGTCCTGTCTTTTATTTTCTATATTTACATGTACCAATATTATAAAATGCTTATTTTAATGTTTAATTTTCTGTCTTATATTTGTATAATTTAAATAAGCACTTTCATTTGACAGGTTTTAAGGTTCAAGTATTTATTTTTACTGAGTTTAAATGTCAATATGTGTGAAATATCTGCATTAAGGAGGTTGTTGGTCCTGACTGCTCATGCAGATTTTTAGCGTCTCTAAAGCAGATGATCGTCTCCTGAAACATCCAGCTTTCTGACATTGTTGCGTTGTCATTGTGGTCCTCCGTGGTTCGCCTTTTCTTTCCTGTTATAATCTAGAATTTGGAAAACTGGGAATTTTGTGGGGATTGGAGTGTGAATTATTTTTATTTTTATGCAATGCAAAACATTTTATGGTGTATTTTATTGTTTTAAAACAGCACAAAACTGATTATCCGTTTTTATCTTTAGACCTTTTTTTTTTCTTTAATGATGACCTCTTTAAAATGTTCAAGACTGCTTGTATTTGGCATCTATGCCGTCTCTGAGGCAGAGCACACGCTTGGTCTGTGTTTTCCTGTAGCAAACACACACACACATTGCACACATGCACTATTAGGATAAAGGAAATCACATATATTTGGATTGTTTCAGGAAACAGCAGCTAAATAAAACAGAGCTCAGGTTAAAACCGTTTATTGTTCGGAGGGTAAATAATCAAATCATTTTGAATCTGGGTGAAAAGACACATGAGAACACGATGAACCAAACCCAAAAAGCTGCGAGTTGAGCCAAAATTAACATAAACACATGCTAGATACTAAATTAATAACTTGGAATTAAAATAAATAGTGAAATAATGTTTATTTGACTGGTTCTCAAGAAACAAAGTGCACAGAACAGCAAAATTGCAAATTAGAGTCTGTTGTGACCAAAAAGCAGTTATTTTAGTTTGCATCATCACGTCTAAAATCTGTAAATGTGGTGGTTCGGATAAAGTACACTCAATGAACAATTAAGATAGTTTTGGCTTGACTATAAATAAAAGAGGTGGGTAAAAACAAACACACTTATCTTCTCAACACATCCACAACACCCTGATTCCTTATCAGCTGCTGGAAATGACCTTGATTTACCCGGGAGATGAGAAAACTTGATGCTAGCTTTCAGATCCTCGAGCATAAATGCTTTCCCACTGTTTGTTTCTCGGCCTGTCCAAAGTAAACACTGTGATAACACGGCCATGACTCTGCGACAAAAGAGACACTCTCCAAGCAAACACAGTGGAGGGTCTGATGATCCTGAACAGAAGGAAATAAAGAGGAAGTCGCAGCAGGATACGTGAGGAACAGAGTCCCTGATGTGGAGCACGAGCATCACAGTCCAGGTTTAAGGTCCCAGTCTGGGCCGTCACTTTTGGTGAAGCCTGAACCGAGCAGATGCTTGTGTGAGAGTTGATGTGCAACATAAAGGTCACTGCTTGTGATGATAACATCATTAATGTGGTGAAGAGGAGACTTCATGACGCAAAGAGAGGAATGGACGAAGGCTTCCTGTGAGGTTCCTCAACGCCCACAGTTTTCTACCACAGTATTTATCTGAGTTATCCAAAGTAAGATCCAATACTGATATATTTTATTTTATTTTTTCATCACAACATTCAAAGTTTTTATTTTGTGACTTTAGCTAAAGACTTTTGGCCTAAAAGTTACTATTTTTACACAAAAGTTTAAAACTTCTTGTACTTTTTAGCTCACGTGTGTAAATACCACTCCAATCATCTTGTGCTCTACTGTAGAAGTATTTACAGCGGTCTTTTCATTATGATTATGCTGCTTTTAGCCAAAAAAAAAAAAAAAATCCAGTGTTGTTTTCTGGGTCATAGTTCCTGCAGAGCGGCAGTGGTTCAGTAGAAATTTGCCTCTGAAATGTGGGCGGGACTGTTGGTGTGGAGCAACTTCATCCCCATTGCTATCAGCAACTGTCAACTACCGGTGTAACAAAAAATGGCGAGCAACATTAGAGCTAACCAGCCAGATACCAGCTCAGACGAGGAAAGCAAAGACGTACTTGGATCTAGTCGTCTACAAGTGGATGGATCAAAGCTTATTGCCCACCAGCATGTTTTTTTAAATGTAACAAATACAATCTTTTTTTTAAACTAGATATTTTAAATTTCACCAGGATTTAAATAAAGAAGTACTCAGGAATTACATTTTAAGCTGAACTGTCTTTAAATGACTGGATGTGTCACAACTTACTTCAATTAAACAAAAACAAAACTGAGGTTATTGTCTTTGGGGCTAAAGAAGAAAGGTTAGATGTCACTACAGAGCTTCAATCTATTCAACTAAAAACTACCAACCAGGCCAGAAACTTGGGTGTAGTGATGGACTCAGACTTAAATTTTGATAAACACATTAAGGCAGTCACTAAATCAGCCTATTATCATCTCAAAAATATCTCAAGGATTAAAGATTTGATGTCTAAGCAGGACCTGGAGAAACTAGTGCATGCTTTCATCTTTAGTCGACTTGATTACTGTAACAGTGTTTTTACAGGACTACCAAAAAATCCATCAGGAAACTGCAGCTTATTCAGAACTCTGCTGCTCGGGTTCTCACAAGGACCAAGAAAGTAGACCACATCAGTCCAGTTCTGAGGTCTTTACACTGGTTACCTGTCTCTCAGAGGATAGACTTTAAAGTTCTGTTACTGGTTTATAAAGCTTTGAATGGTTTAGCACCAAAATACATGACTGACCTCCTGACCCAGTATGTACCAGCCAGACCTCTCCGATCATCAGGATCCGGTCTTTTATCAGTTCCTAGAGTCAGAACTAAACATGGAGAAGCTGCATTCAGCTTCTATGCACCACAGATCTGGAACAGACTTCCAGAAAACCTTAGATCTGCTGAAACACTCAGTGTATTTAAATCCAGGTTAAAGACTCACCTGTTCTCAGTTGCATTTGATTAATATGTATTCAAAAGTTTACGTCCGCACTTTTTTATCTATGCTTGTTTTAAATTAAAATCTTTTTACTTTCTTTTAATTTTATTTTAATGATTTGAATAATGAATGACATTTTTACTATTTCTTTTGATTGTTTCTTTTAATGTTTTATGTAAAGCACTTTGAATTGTCTCTGTACGTGAAATGTGCTATACAAGTAAACTTGCCTTGCCTTGCCTTGCCTTAAATATGCTCTCCATCATCATAAAAACTCAACAACAGCATGTTAAAAAAGACCAAAGAACACAACTTTCATTGGAGTGGGTCATTGAAGCAGAGGTTTTGGGGGTGCAACACTTGCTCAGACTCATGGAGATTTTTTTTAAAGTAGAATTTTTTTGTCTCAGGAAGCATGTTGATCATGTTGAAATAAATGATTTCTTTGATGAAAACAATATGTCTTGTTAAAGAAAAAAAAAAAATCACGTTATTTTACAGTCTTTGTATTTTCTCTTTAAAGTGACTGGAAAAAAAGACTGAAGTCATCAAGTGATATATTTTTTATTTTCGACTTTTGATAAACAAAATCCAAAACAACCACTTTTGGCAAAATTTAAAATATTTTCTGTGCGTCTCCCTTTAATAACTAACATTAAATTATGCTTTTTTTATTTACATATATAAAACTCATCCATCATGTTTTAGCTCAACTTTATCACTTCTACTCCAACAAGTGTGGGTTAAAATAACTAAATGTGTATTTGTACACATGTTGAATTTATGATGGTCAATAATTCTTATTATTTAACAAAAAAGGACAAGTTTACTAACATTAAAAAAGAATGTTGAGAGAATCACAATCATTTTTTTTTTTAATCCGTGTGTCATTTGTTCATTCATTTTTCAAATTAAAATAAAAAAACAAAAAATGAAAACTATTTGTTTTTTTTGTTTTTCATTTTTGGTTCTAAGTTGGAAATCGAATGAATGAATGATACACGGATTCTTTTGCAGCACACTTTGAAACAGGTTAGATTTCAGTCATACTTTACAGAATGGTCCATTTATATATATATATACATATCCATTCATGCATCTCAGATCCTGCTGAATCCCTGTTGGGGTCACAGGGTCACTGGAGCCAACCCGGCCACTGTTAAGCGAAGGCAGGGAACACCCTGAGCAGGTCACCAGTCCGTAGCGGAGCAGGTCATATTTATGTTTATCAAAGTTTCTTTTTACCGAGAAGCAAAATTGCTCAAATTAGTTTGTGATGCCCATGGTTCTCTTGGGTTGCTAAATGATTGGTCAGAGGTTCAAATCTCAGAAGATTGAGTCCTCAGGCTAAATGCAACATTACTCCAATTTGTAACAGTAACTTGTCTGTCATTCTGTATAAAAAACATTCTCATATTTGTGCAGGACTTTAATCTTAGCTCATTTGTTAGCTCAGAAAACAATGTGAAGTTTGAGTCTTTCCAGACCAGCAAAGACAAGAGGAACTCCTTCAACCGTGAGCCCGAGATCACAGGTTTTAGGTTTAGAAGGGTTAAATAATCAGTTTAGCATGTTTCAAACTTTAGTGAGGGTTTCCTTTAACATCTTAGCCTGCAATTAAGTTGATAATGATATGAACACTTCCCTAAGGCATTTGCTCTCCAGAGATTGAAGCATGTAGAGTTACACAAAGCAAAAACATTCAAATATTCTCACCCCATTGGCAGATTCTATTTAAATAAGCAAAAAATAAACTACAAAGAGGGTGAGAAAAATGTCTTTTCAAGAATTATTTTTTTTTAAGAAAATACAGTCTCTCAAACACGTTTTCTGAAACTATCAAAGCGTACTTGATAAAATGTTTCGTACTTGAAAACAGAAAGTAAAAAATATTTTCTTGAGCCTTCAGATTCTTCAGTCTGAAAGAGATTCATTTTTTTAAAGTTTGGTCTTTCTTAATCAGTTATTTTATATCTTTGTGTTACTCTTGGTGGATGAATCTGAAAGATTTTGTCGACGGTTTGTTTGTCACGTCTGTCACCTCTTGACCCCGTGATGTACAGTATCTCTGCAGGATGTAGAACGCCCTTCATCTGATGAAAGTTGAGATAGAACCCCATATCTTTAAGACTCTGAACAAACTAAAAGGTCAACACACCAACTGTTTTATCCTAAACTGTTAAAGGATTTACCACTTTTCTACACTTTGGGACACAACTTCTCCTGTCTTCTCCTTCAGTTGATGGTAAAGCTGAAACATTAAAATGACAATTAGCTGGCTCAGTTGGAGATGCTGTTTTATGTCTTTTGATGGGCAAAAAAATGAATGTTCTACAAGCATTTTTTGAGTACGATCTCAAAAATGTGTGATTATATTCAGAGTAATGTGCAAATCAAGTCCAGAGAAGTCTTCTGCTTCCTCCTCTGGTCCTTTCATGAATCTTTTCAGGCTGATTTATGGCCTTTTCTATTAGTTACTCTTGGCTGCCTAAATGACCCCTGTACTAAATCATACGTTAGTACAGTCATGTTTGCTTTGAGTGGACGTTCCCACACATACGACTTGACAGTAAAGATAAGATGGTTTGTAAATCGACATCAGAAAATAACTGTAAGCTCAAGTGAAGTCATTTAACACAAAACAAGAGTTCAGCTGAAATTCCTGTAAAATGAATATATAATCTGAACAGTGTCTGCCTGACTGAGAAAGTTAAACATAATACAGAATAATCTGTGCAATGGGTGGAGAGGTCAACCAGTGAAGTACATTTCCTTGAGAGTTGTTCGAATCCGTTCACGGAAAAGAGTTCTCTCAAAATGGGATGTTCCATCAGGGCAGTAAACTCCTGCACCACATGTATTTATTCTGCATACACTTTATACATGTTTACTTTTCAAAGATCATTAAAAAACACACATTTGCTTAAATATAAATTGTATTAACTCATATTTATTTCATGTTCCGCTT
Source organism: Oryzias javanicus (assembly GCA_003999625.1). Lineage (NCBI taxonomy): Eukaryota > Metazoa > Chordata > Actinopteri > Beloniformes > Adrianichthyidae > Oryzias > Oryzias javanicus. The sequence continues at coordinate 9,268,112 of CM012445.1, forward strand.
GTCTTGTGTTATTTTTTTCTGTCTTTTTTTTTGCTTTTGTGCATGCTGGCCGTGACTCCGCCCATTCTCCTGTGTAACCTGTTAAGCAGTCACAGCTGCCTGTACTTTAGTCATTAGTAGGGGTGTCGGAAAATGTCGATTCAAGGGAATATAGCGATTCTTTATTAGGCGATACGTGTATCGATTTAAACCTTTATCACAGACTCTTGCCAGTACACCCCAGCTAATTAGGGTCAGTGTATTTAAAGAACCCTGCTGAAGTCTTCTGTATTGGCTCGTTCTTTCCCTTGAATATGGATTTTGTGACTTAAAATCTTTAACTTTGCTACTTTAAGTGCTTTTGTTGCATCTGGCTTGCCTAACTGTGACAATTTAATTTAATCAGTTTATTAATTTAATGTTGTGTTGTTTATGAGTCACTGTTGCTGAGGGAAAAAGTGTGGCTGCTGGAACCATCAAGCAGACACCTTATAATCAGCAGGCAGTTGCTTGGACTGTACCATTACCTGGAGGAGAAGAAGCTTTTCTTAAAAATTGATTCGCTTTAATTTCTAGTTAAATACTTTATTAATGTATTTTTTTGCATGTTAATTTCCTATGGGATAGACATTTATTGTGCGTGCTGTATTTTGCAGCGTGTCTTTTTCAGTTTTCTTTTGTGTCTAATAGACTGATAAGCCAAAATACATGTTCAGTTTTAGCAAGTTTGTTTGTACAAATGGGGAAATGGTCTTCTGTTAAATTTAAAGTTTCAGTGACTTTTGTTACTTTAATTTTACCCCTTTTTAAGACCCATTTTACTCATCTGTACTTTTTGTTTTTAAATAAATTTGACAGTTTTTCCACACACTGTCCTTGCCTTATCGGCCTGCAGCTTGATCCATCAGGATCAGGCAGGTTTGAGCTCCATTTCAGAAGTTGGTTTAATGAAACTTCTATAGGCGATGCAGACGTCTGATTCTTCAGCATAAAGGAAACCTAATGGTGGAAAAATGCTTGATGATCAATTTAATTAGTTGTGAAATGAATGATTAATGGAGTAAAGCTTTAATGAGGGGAAACTCTCCACTCTACTCCACTCCACTCCGTTACCTGTTACCTGTTACCTGTCAGAAAGAAAATATGTATTAACATTGTCACTTTACGGGCTCATGTAAAATTTGGAGCAGGTCATGTGCATGTCCAGTACATATCAGGACTTACTATTTTTTCATCTGCAGTATCCACCTGTAAGCAGGTTAAGCTGTTATGACCTGAAAGCACTTATCAGTGCAGTAGATCTCCACTGTGATCTTCTGATGTGATGCTTTGTAAAATCAAAGAGTTTAGCCCTTTTTTTTAAATTGTTTTACTATATACTGAAATATTGCTTTAATGATCTTTCTTTTAGTGCTTAAAACACATTCTTTATACTAGGGTAAAATATAAGGCAGTAAAACCAACATCAAATATACTTTTCTTCAACTAATAACTTTATTGAATATTTGTGTTATTTTAGGGAGAATTAATTAGGATGGACAGTGATAACGGAGCCTCCGCTTCAACTTTGAATATGCTCTGGCACATTTCCAGACAGGGGTTGTTTTGTGTTGTTTATAATTGAGAAGGACAGCTGATGTGAGGAAGCAGCTCCCTGCTGTTTATCAATGAGCTGATGGTAAGCAGGATGAGCTCTGATATAAAGCAGCTTCTCTGCTTTGAAGGAGCCGGACATTACAAGCTGCCCACTCATGCAAGCAATAACACTGTAAAGCACACTAAAGTCAGTGCATACATTTGGCATTTCAAGGCTTAAAACTTTACTAAACTTTGTCTTTTTATTAGTATTAGTCACAATTTCTGCAAATTATAGCACTTTTTACAGCAAAACAAAACAGAAATGAAAATGAAAGAAAATCTAAATGCAGAAAAATAAATCTTATTTAATTCAAAAGTTTTATCACAAAATAAAGCTCTCAGTAAAAAGTTGAAAGTAGTTGCAGAGTTGTTGGTTTTTAGAGCAGTCGTTTAGATTAATTTGGAGATGATAAAGAGTAGACTGTTATGTAGATTCATCATGTAAATATTTTTGGAAACTTAAAGGAGCACATGAATCAGCTGTCATCTGGTCCTTGAAAGTCAGGGGGATTTCTAAGAATTAAATCTATTTTTTGACTGGGAAAAAAAGAGTTTCCAAGCTCAACATCAAATCAATCTTGGTGCCCCACTGCTACACAAAATGTACATCATGTTGTCAAAGTTGTGTGCCAGTAGCATTCGCTTGTCTAAACAAACTAAACATACGAGTCTAAGCATCCACAAGAGTGGAGATCAGGATTTTGACAAATGTGGAAATCCTGTGGAAAAAATGTACACAGAGAGCTCTCAGCAACAGAGAGGAGAAGGGGGGGGCGGGGTTGTTCTGCACAAATGGTGCTGCCCACAACTCAGAGATGAATTTCTTATGAATTACTGCAACTCTGCAGAAACTATGTCCTAAAACATGACAGTTTTTTTTTTTTTTTTTTTTTGTATAATCCTAAATAAAAGACCACTAGGAATGCTTTTAAAATACATTAAAAGCTGATTGGAGTGGACTTTAAGGTAACCAGTTACAACAAATAACAATTAATCAGTTCTATTCCTACAATCCAACTAAACCAATCTGTTTGAGACAAGTTGATAATAACATTGAATCGACCTATACCAGGACCCTGCAACCCTTAACACTAAAGGAGCCATTTGGTCCAGTTTCTTGTCGACCAAAACCCACTAATAAACATTACGTATACACTATATAAAGACAGCACTGATAACCCCTTTGTAAACTTTATTCACTTTTATTTACTATTATTTTTTTTCTTTATGAAGTCACTGGTTAATTTAAAGCTAGTTTGTGTTTTCTAGTCGCATTTGAAATAAACATTTATGCAGTTCATCAGGGAAGATTATTTTTTTTTGGGTTGTCTGTTCTAAAAAAAAAAAAAAAAAAAAAAAAAAAAAAAGAAAGCACGCTATTCAAGTTGATTTGGCAATTAAACTCTTGACGCCTATAGATGCAACTATGAATCAAACCACTTCTGCACCAAAATTATCTCAACCCTTGTGCTCTCTTATGGCGTCCAGATAACCCACCCTTATATTGATGTGTGATCCCTCCCATGACAAAGGTGGACAAAGGTGAACAGAATTTTATGTTTGCCACAGACACCAATGAAAAAATGTTATGTCTTGTGGAGTCCCGATGACCCCACTTTTAATGTAAATATACTTATGGTAGCGCAAAGGTTAATTTATTTTCTGTTTAAAAGCAAACACATAAGTGATTTTATAAGTTTTTTATAGCCAGTAATAAATTCAGGCGTCAAGGGTTAAACCATTCATTTATAAAATGTTGCTTTTAAATCTTTGCAATATTTGAATAATAAAAGTTTTATATTTTTCTTAAAATAAAAACTTTAACCTTTGAAATACTGGCATACAATACACTTTCTTCATTTAAAAAAATAGCATTGCTGCACACCCCTGAGACGTTTTCGAGAGCCAGTTCCACTTCCGGTAAAGAGTTCCGGTCCGTCCGGAAAACGAGTCCCTTTTTTATGATTTTCTTTATTTTAAAGATCTCGTTCAAACGCTTTAATTATTTCGTTCGAACGAAATAATAACTTTTGGGAACGAAATATTTTTTTTACCCATGTCTCCGTAGTAATTTAATACTTTTGCAAATTGTGAGTTTTTTTTTTTTTTTTTTAAACTGAGGAACCACAATTGATGGCCTCATGTGGCCGCGGAGCCTCAGGTTGCAGACCTCTGACAAATACCATTAAAAAATCTTTATAAATTAGAAAAATCAATAGTTGATCTTCTATTATAATCAATCTTCTTAGTTTATTTCACTAAAACGTAAAAAGCACTGTCATCCCAGTGGACAACACACATGTAAAGGCAGCAAAAAATGATCAAGTATCTTTACAGTTCAATGTATGGAAATACTTTGAAGACGTGACCATTCAATGTGATATAATGTTCTAGTAATGTTCAGTTTGGATCATTTGATGTAGAAAAACAACAGTGGGCTGAATTTATGAACTTAAAATATATATGTAGATGTATGTTTAATTTACTCTTGATTATCTTGCAAGAAATACAAAGAATCTGGAATGCTACACCTGCTCAGGTTAGTACCAGGTGGACTATTTATCTTTAAGTGAAATTGGTTGAAGTTTTGACTGAAAATGTCCTCAATTAAATTCAGATCAGTGAATCAGATTGTTCAAAATGAATCAATATCGACTAAGAATTGTAAACCATAAATTATAATATTAATTAAATTATTGTTAGAATGAATCGATACACCCCTAGTTGCCACCCATCTGTACCTGAATGTATAAAATCGGTTAAATGTGCTTAATTTCAGCATCATTATTTCTGGTTGTTGCTCTAAAAAGGTAACTGTACATCTTTTGACACAATCTGTATCCATAAATGTTGTTTTTTGTCGGTTTCTGAGAAATTGAATGACTCACCAGATCTGCACCTTGGAGAAGGTCTGTGTGAGGTCAGCGATGCTGCCACACTCTAAACGTTCAACATTTGCTTTAGAACTGTAAACCGTGGTGAGTATTAATGATCAAATTACCGAAAGACTTCATGAAAATCTACCGTAGGGCCCCTCATCTCTTTTTCACAGTTTAATTTAATGGATCCATGTTGTTCCCAGAGTCTGGAGGACACCCTGACGCAGTCTTTGCCTAAGCCACTGAATTGCTTGTTTAAGCTCACTTTCAGTGAATATTGGTCTTAGGTTGTGTTTATTTTTCAAAGAGAGAAGCTCACATTCAGCCAGGTCTACTTCCTGTAACCCTGACTTATTTTTCCATTCGAGCCGAGATCATGCGCCTCCTTTTTTTTTTTCCTGAGTGCTGCACTCTGTCATTTGTTTGGTTAATTGGGGTCACAAAAGACTTTCCTCAAATTTTCCAAAAGAAAACAGACTTACAGATAATCTTTGAAAAGGTTCCACTCTATAGTAACAACAAATGAATAACACGTCAAAGTTAAAATTTTTGTAAAGCAACAGTATAAACAATCAAACACAACTGCAGCTTTTACATATTTATTTTCAGGTTTTCAGTAATTTATACTGTAATGTCAAACACACAGAGTCAAAAAACTTAAGACACATTTTCAAGAATGATACTTCCAAATATCACTCTCAATTTTCAAAATAAAGTGCATCATTTTAGTGGTTCAAAAATAAATTAAATTGTTCAAGAGACTTAGGCCAAATCACAGAAAGCACAGTGTAAAAATATCTGGAGATGCCTGAAAAAACCAAAAAGCAACCCTGTCATCAGTGAACTGAAGTGCCAAATATTGTACAATGAAAAGATGATAAAGCGGTAAGAGCTGAAACAGTTTTAAAGCATTTGATGTCTTAACTTACATATTTTTCAGATTTTCTCTGCTTTCAGTGAACAAAACTATGAAATCTTAAATTCTTCTTTTCCTTTATGCTAGAATGTCGTTTTTTTTTCCTTCTCTTTTACAGTCTCATTAATAATTTAAGGTACCCATATCACTTTCATTTTATTTTCTTAAGAATTAAAATATTACAATCATTTTATCGTCAATGTGTACAACAAACCAGGGTTTAGTGAAAAGGCTTTAGCTTTGATTCTGGACTAAAAACAGAAAAACAATCTTTTAAAAAACTGGAAACTGCTTTAAGCATTTACTATTATATATTATATTTCACAAATGTTTATTTCCAATTTATAAACCCATTAAAACATGCATTTTCCTGTACAAGAACCTTCTCCTGGAGAAGAATGAAAGCTACTTTTCTATCTCTAAGCGATGCCACTGTTCCACTTTAGTCAACATCCATCTAAATAGTTCAATTAATATTCCGCAGTACAGGAAATAATGCTTAAAATTCCCATTTTTTTTTTTTTTTAATCAGCTCAGGAATCTTTCTTTGTACCCTCAATGTAAGATAATTAGTAAATTACATAGTCATGAGATGTACTTATGCTGCTCATGAACAGATGTCAACAAACTAAACAGATAAATAAAAAGTTATAATCAATCACATTATTTTAGGCAGTTTGACACAAGCAACTAAGACACAGAGGTTACACAAGAAGGTTTTCCGTGACTTTAAAATGTAACTTACATCCAAGACTGCATCCAAGCTGGCATCAAAATAAGAGCTTTTATTTCTGCGGAATGTTTGAATTTGCTTGTGCAGTCAGTCTCTGCTGACAGTGACAGAACTTTCTCACAGTGCGAGTCTGACATCACAAGAAGGATGTTTATTATTTGCATGTGTCTTCCTCTCTTTCAAAAGGGCAAAAGCTCTCTCAGCAGCCAGCATGATGGTCAGATGCACTTTTCCTCCACCGTCTCTGTGTTCAGCGTCACCTGAAGCGCTGGATCTTTTAGACATGGCAGATCTGAAAGATCCGGGGTCATCTCTGTCTTAGTCTGAGATCCAGTGCTGCCCTTCTCAGATGAATATGAAGCCTGTGAGTTTCTGACTGAAGACGGCTGTAAACCAAGGCTGTTCATCTTAAAGGAATTTTGAATGCATGGTTTACTTTCTTCAGGTGGACAGAGAAAAGTCTGTGAAGTGTTGGTGGCATCTTGCAGATTTCGAGTCACCAAGGAGTGAGGGTCCTGACTGGAAATGGCAGAAGAAAGCTGATGAGAATCTGTACAGTGAAAGTTTCCTTGGTGCTGTTGCCTCCTCGCTCCAATTTTGCAAAACAGGCACTTGACTTTCTCAATGAGTTTAAGAAGGACGGCCTTGCGGAGAAGGATGTAGATCCAGGGGTCAAGGATGGGGTTAAAAGACGCAAAGCGAATGGCTCGCAGGTCTGGGTTTTTGTCTAGCCGGAGCTCCACTGGAGTTTTATAGAGCTGGTTCAAAAACACCTGAGCCTGTAAAGAAAAAACAGAAATTGCAACTTTAAATGTTCACTAAAAGTTTCAATAAATACTCAAATAAATCAGTTTATGAATAAAATCTGGGTACAATTTTATGAGTTTTATGTTGTTTTAACTCATGTTTTTGAGTAGTTTTGAAACTTTCAGCATGTTTTGTTTGGGTAAACACATAAACAGTCTAGTCCACTTGGAAAAATTAAATAATTAGTCATAAGTCTAAGGTGGATTTGAACTATACAACACTTGTAGAGCCGTGCGTAAAACGTGCGTAAAATGCGCGTAAAGCAAAGGAAAAAAACTTACAACGAGTGGGATGGAGCAGATGAGCACCACTACTGATGTGCCTATGAGCAGGATTACCATCTGAATTTCCACGCCGGCCAGACGTCCGAAGCTGCGCCCTCTCCTCCTCGGATCCACGTTGCGCGCCAGATCCGTTCCCAGTGACATCCTGCGCACGAAGCGCCGGTGCATCCGGATCAAAGCCTCGCACACGAGCACGTTACAGATGACGGTGGCCAGAATCAGCAGAGAGCTGAACCCCGCGTACATGTAGGAGTAGGCGGCGTCGCTGGTCTTGTTGCTCCTCCACTCCAGAAAACACCACGTCTGCGGGTATTGTTTCTTCACCTGACCGAAGCCGACGATGGGCAGGGCGCAGAAGAGCGCGTTGGACACATAGATCGCTATTAGCGTAAATCCAGCCAGCTTCTGGTCCACATAGTCATTATAGAAGTACGGGTGGTTGATGGCGATGTATCTCTCCACCGACATGGCACAGATGATGCTGAGCCCCGCCAGAGAGAAGAAGAGCATGGTGAAGCCGAAGTACTGGCACAGCGGGTCCTCTCCGGGCCACGAGCCCTTCACGTACGTGGCGATGGTGACCGGGCTTGCCAGCAGCGTGCCCAGGAGGTCCGTGACGGCCAGTCCACACACCAGCGTGTAAAACGTGGTTTCCTTCTGTTCTCTGCGAGATTTGCAAAGAACCACGATGGCGATGAGATTCCCGACCACCCCAAAAATAAACATGATGGAAGGGATGGTCGGGACCATGGTCCTCCCGGTCATCGACTGATTATTCATGGTTACCAGTATCATAAAAAAAAAAAGAAAAGAAAAAAGTCTTCTTAAGTGCAACTTTGTTCCAAGTGAATAAAGCCAAAAACACATGGCTAAAAGTTTTTAAAAAACAAGAAAAGTAATGGAAAAACTAACCTTCCTTCATCCTACATCAGAGCATCCTCTCTCTGCTCCTCTGGGTCAGACATTCTGTTGAATTGACAAACTGTGCACATCAAACTGGTTTCATTCACCAGGACTGCAGACAAAAGTGAGGACAAGAGGCTCTGCCTTGAGTATCCTGCAGGGTTCAGTCCCTCCCCTTCATTTGATAACAGACTCCTCATCAGCTGCTGTGTGCTACTGAGGAATATCTGGCAACCAAGAGAGTAACGTTTGCATTATAATGGGATAAGAAGTTCCCTTCTTCAAGAGAAATGTATTATTTACAAAATAACAACAATTGTAATAGTAAAAGTCTTTGAAACTTGTCTTTTGTCAGGTTCTGAAGATCCCATTTTTTGTTTTTTGCAGAAAAAAAATAAGGTTTGCGTCTTTATGGGTTAAAATGTATATCTTATTTTCCTTCCATCACCATTTTCTCACTCTTCATTGTATAGTGAGACCCCACACTGTGGAGTGAGTTCTCAGTCATGTAAATCATGTTTTGTTTTAGTTCTGCCACAGCATAAATGTTTTTTTTTTTAAGTGAATTTTGCTTTTGTAAAGTTTTTCTCGAAATTAAAAACACTTAATCTTTGTCAGTTCAGTTGTAAATTGCTTTCAATGCATTAAAAAAAAAATAGATTAAAGACATTTGTTTATTTAAATACACACTCTGATGTTTTTAACATGTCCTTGTGGTATTTTGTGGCAATATTTTTTGTAGTCAAACATTGTGAATCAGCCACAAGCTCCTTGCTCCGCTCCATTCTGATGCCTCCACTTAAGGACAAATAGATCCATGAACGTCTTTGTTTTTCTCGCCTGAGCTGACATCTGGATTAAAACTGTATAACTGGATAGCTTCAATATTTCTCGCCAAATTTGTTGCGCCGGTAACTTTGTGATGGGTTATGAGGGGCTGTAAGCTACAGCGGGGGAGCATGTAAACTAATAGATGCTATATAGTAGGGGCATGCTTACTGTCCACCACTCAAAAGGCAAATGTCTAATGAACTGTGCAAAAACTGTCCTATGCCCAATGCAGGTTTTTTGTTTTTGCCCAAAATTTCATCATCGTATTAAAAAAAAAAAACCTCTTTAAATAGATAAAAGATGACCGGAGAGGAACTTTAAGACAACTCGCCAAACAGACTGCAGCTGAACAAAGCTTTGAAAAATTGATTTCTTCATCATCTTGTCTCTTTTATGTAATTGATTTTTGGATTTGACTGAATCTAATCAGTGGTTTCCCTGAATTCTGCTGATTGTTTTTTTTTTTTTTTTTTTTGTTCCCAGATCTGCAAACTATTTGTGCAAAGCGAACAAAGCATTTTTAAAATATTCCTGATTTGATGATCTAAAGATCCCTCAAATTAACCAAACTGCAAATTCCAAATGTGCTTGTTTGGTGGGGAATCAGATAAAATGTTCTCTAGAAACCAAGTTTAGCAAAACTTGTACATAATCATCATTCAGAAAGACAGCATATACACTGGATAATGATAAATAATTATCAGTAAAAGCCGAATTATAGCTCAAAGTTTTTAAAAGTGAAGTCACACTAACTTCCATGTTTAAATTCCATTGATATAAAGGCTTGTTTTCATAATTGAACTTGAAATCAAAACTCTAGTCTGCTCTAAACTTTTTGTGCATAAATAAATTTTATCAACTGAGAATGGAAGCAGAGGAGTAGTTGGGCTTAATGTAAAACTAAAGAATGTCCCCTCTCCTCACACTTTGGTCCTCCCTTTAAATAGATTTTACCATATTGAAGGAACAGGGAGCATGACCTGGAGTCCAGCTGTCACGCCAGAGTGACCCTGCGTGGTCTGAGAAGCTAAAAGTGATGCAGCCTTGAAAGCAAGGATTGTTTTCCTCCGCCTGCTCTTAAGAGCCAAATGTACGTTTAACACCTGGCCTTAACATGTCAAAGTCTAGAAAAACGAAGCTTTTACGTAATTTAGCACGAAAAATCAGCTTCTTTTGTTTGTTGCTGTAATTCTATATCAAGCCTCAGAGCAGAATGTGCTGTAAGTAGATTAAAAAGATTAAGCTTCATATGAATGTGCTTTTCCTGGATTTGTTCTAGAAGTCAGATAACCTACTGCATGGTTGCAGCGCTGACTAATGAAGCCAATGCTACAGAAGGAATCTGTTTTCCTGTAAATTCTTCTGTTGCAGACAATTGTGCACCAAAGCACGCCTGTTTACTAATATGTTTGGACACATTTGTTCTTTGAGGGAAGCAACAAAACATCCAAACACACTGTTTCTTCTGTTGCTTTAATTCAATAATATACTGGGAAAAGTATATTATGATTGTCTTCCAAATGTAATCCATCAAACACATTTGAAAGGCACAGATGGCTTTATATGCATTTTATAAACATTTTATATAAAATGTATATAAATGTATATACAATTTATATATCTGTCACCCGTCAAATGTGTTTGATTGATAGTGTAGGGTCAAAGGTCACCTATCAAAATAACTTTGATGGAAAGAATGTTCCTATTCTCTCTGCGGAACAACAAAAAGACAGTGACTTTCATACGGCAATTAAAGTAAACAGTCATTTGGAGGGTGCAATTCACTCACTTTACGTAGGGACATCTCATTGGGCAGCACTTTTCTCTGATGAGCAGAAATCCAAAACTGGAGTTGAAATTGAATCACCAAAATAAAACAATAAAGGATTTAAAGTCAGGTTTCATAAATCTGCTGCAAATGACAAACTTTCGTTAGCGACGTGCATCATGAATTTGTTCTGCCTTGATTTTTTTCTTCAGGTTGCTTTTGATGCAAATCTTCATAGAGGATGGAAAAGAAAATACATTTTCTCATTAAAGGAGCAAAAACACTATACACACTGACGAGATATCCTTCTAAAGTGTAATCTTTCTGAAAACTGAAAATGCAGAAAAAGATTTATCCAATTTCTGTTGATGATTAGTACATTTTCAAACATCTCCACCTTATAAAAACAGTAACAAATGGAAGCAATGTCTTCCAAAAAAAAAAACTGTTTATATTTTTAAGGATGAAAAGCCTTTTTTAATGTCACAAGGTCCTGCCTTAGATGTTTTGCACCATAATACTCTATTTTTATGTCTATAGGTTTAATAGTTAGGAATTTTTAGCAACAATTGTTCTGTAAAATTTGAATTTTTGAGGGTTTCAAGTGTCAAATTTTCTTTTAGTCAAGGGCCTTTCTTCCAAAACGTCCTGGACTGTTGGAGTTCTCACATTCCCTGAGTTTAAGAACATTTTTCTGGACTAAAAAATAATAATAATGAAAGAATGCCCTTACGAGCTGACGTTTACTTCAGACCCGCTGTCGATTCCCAGCATCTCAGAGAACAGGTCCAGGTGGACAGGCTGTTGTCTCCCAGGACTCGCTGTCAGTTTGTTTTTAAAAGTAAAGTTTGGAAAAAGTTGGGATGTTTTTATTCTGGGATCCGGAAGATTCAAAGATAACATCCGAGCCTAACAAAGCGGCAGCTCAGGGAATCAGATGTAAACTGTTTGATCTGGCACTAATTTGCCAGCATAACAACATAAACTGTTTACTTTTTGGTTTTATTTACATCATATGTTCAATAAAACTATTGAAACATGAGATTTGACACTCGCCGTCCAGTAATTTAAACCTTAGTAAATTTATGAGCCTTAATAAAATGCACATTTTTTGCAAAGTCTTTAAAGCTTTCAAAATCTCAAGATGATGAAGATTTTTTTGTGTTCTAATGTGAAAAGAGTAAAATAAAAAAAAACAGTCTCTGCTGTGAGCATGACACGACTGATTTCCACCCAGGAGGGAAGTCAATCACGTTATCATGGTGGCAGCAGTCCAACAGCTGGAACAGGAAGTTTCTCTAAAAGTGTTAATCAGCTCAAACAATCCAGATATCACGCAAAAACGACACAAATACAGGGAGCTGCGCAAGTGTCACATTTATTGTTAGCATTCTGGTGGTAATCATTAACACTGAAGGGAACTCGGAGCCGCATGTTGCTAATCATTAAATGAATGTCGTTTCTCATTAATACGGTGGAAAACAGCATGAATATTTATGGAGAAAATGCAAACGTTTGAATAAAGACAAATGAGAACACGGCACTTTAGAAAAAAACTAATTGTAATTACCATAGGTGATGTTGAGTGATTAATGATAAGAAATAACAAAACCTCCATTGAAACCAAACACCAAAAAAAACTATTTCTGTGAGGTAAAAAATGAATACATTTGTTGGAATTTATTGAATCAAACATTGATTTGCATTGAACAGCACGACTTGTTGTTCAATCTTAAGTTTTTAAAACAGTATGAAGTTTACGACCTCTCCAAAAAATTAAAATAAATAAATAAACACCTTAGTACAATCAAGTGCAATAATTTAAAACTTTTTTGGGCTTTTTTTCTGCATGGTTTGTGGCGTGGAAGCTTTGGTTTTACTTTTAAGGCTGAAAATTGCCTATATAACAACAGATAAGGTTCACTTTTTTGGTTTTATCCACAGCATACGTTCAATAAAACATGAGTTTTAAGTTATATGTATTTACTGATGATGCAAGCTTAATCTAGTTTGTCTTCAAAAAATCAACAACTCAAACTGCTTCCATTAAATATTATTTCATGATAGAAATTAGGATAGTTAATAATCAAAGGTGACTTTTTAAGAATTTTAGCTAATGTCGAAATTGATTTCATCTGAGTACACGCCAGCTCTTTTTTTTTTTAAATACATTTGCATTTTCCATCAATCAAGAACTTTACGCCCATTTTTTCAGGCTGCCATGTTTTACCCTGTTAAATAAAGTATTTAACTTTAAGGAAAAACGTTATATTCTTTCTCAAAAAGAAATCCACACAAAAGACAGAACAGCACTCACAAAATAGTTGTTTGAAAGGTGTCTTGAGTATTTTTCCTGCAGAATAACACACTAAAACTTGCCTGGAAAGGTTATATGATATTTTTGCTCATTTCTACAGAGCCCCTAAAGCAAAAAACAGGAAACAGACGTCTTTGCTTTTATTCTGTAGCTCTAATAGATGCACTATGGTTATGAAAATATGATTTAATAAAACAAAACACCCACAAATTAGGATTTACACCTTTTTTTAAATAAATAAATATATATTTGCATTTTAGCATCTTAAAAGGTAATACATTTCTGGCAGAATGACAAATGAACCAATCAGAGGAGAAAAAAAACAGCTTCTAATCTCAGGTGTTCATTACTGCAATATTTTACTCCACGTCAGAACTAATAAAAGGCGTTTGTCTCCTCAGGATTAGAAATTTAGATAAATTAAACATTATTTGTTTTTAGTTATCCCTGTAAAATGTTAAATGTGATGCTAAAGAGCTTGATGAAAACTGAAAGACTAATATATTTGTTTCCCTGGTGACTGGCCAAGACGGCACAACCAACAAGCAGTATCTTTTAATCTCCTGTTTCACATGTAAGGACAAAAAACTTCTTTGTTTCTCATCCCAGATGTGAAACAAGGATGAAAAACAACACTGATTATCCTAAAAAGCATTATCAGAGAAAAAAAACAGTCAAAACCAACACATTTTCTAACAAATCTTAATCCAATTCTACAAAAAGGCTTCAAATGCTGCAGCAAATAATGTATCCCATTTTCTCTGCGATTCATTGATGTTGACTTATCTCAACCAACATCCCCCGCCCACCCCCTCCGTGAAAAAACACAAGTCTAAAACGCTTAAAAGGATCTGGGAATCGATGCCGCTCATGTGAATGTTAAACTTCCTGATAACTCAGCTGCTTGGTCTCATCAGCAGATGTTGCATCGACATGGTAACTCAAGAGATGAGGTGGCTCTTCAGGTTGGGATTTCCCTTCTCGTTTTGTTCTGTTTTGCAGAGTATACATTTCTGTTAAACATTAAGCAACAACTGGAAACAGATGAAGTTGCAGTAGATGGGAATTCTAGTTTGATTTGATGTGCTTTTGTTTACTCAAATAAGCAAAAACTGGAAGCAACTGCCTACAAATAGCTAAATTGGGTTCCCCTCATATATTTATGTTCTTTAATTTACTGTCACTTTAGAACCGGTGACACGATCAATGTATTTCCAGTAGATTCTGAAGGAGAAAAGCGGCGTGAGTACAGCTTTTCTCCTTCAGAATCTACTGGAATTACGCTGATCTTGTCACCAGTTCAAAAGTGACAGTATGTTAAAGATTTTGTGTTTAAGCGTCACTGGTGTTAAAGGGTTAAATAACAAGTCAGCAGTGGTAGAGCAGACACACACCAAGTAAAAGAACATGCAAATGGTCTGTTGTCGCAATTAAAAGATGTGAAGTAGCTTGTCAGGTTAGCCTTTCCCTTCTCGTTTAGTTTTTTTGCAGATGATACGTTCCTGTTTTTCATTAAACATTAACATAAAACAGTTGTAGTATTGGAGATGGGAGTTCCAGTTTCCAATCCAGCCAAATGAGCAAAGATAGGGAGCAATTGCCTAAAAAAGTGAGTTTTACAGCAGACTCACAGGATGCAAAAGGACATGCAAATTATCTGTTTTGGTAATTAAAGGGTAACCAAACAGGGAAGTTGGAGGCTGACTCCACCCAAAGTCGAAATTTGAAAATCCAGTCAGAGGGGTGGGGCTGGGGAACAGGACTGTTATCATTGCTGGAGCTGCAGATCATGATGTGGGACTTAAACGGTTTGACTAATCACGAAATTCAAATGTAATACTTCATTTTAACCTGCACGGGAGAGCATGCATTTTCAAGAAGTTTATTTTAATTTGTCAAAAATTTGGCAATGACCAATGGACAGCACTTTTAAAGCCCCATTTAAAGAGATCAAACACTAAAAATAGTTGATTAGGGTGTTTTACCCAAAAGAGAGTTTTAATCATAATAAGTGGCTAAATTGGGTTTTTGTTTGAGTAGCTCCAACATTTACGCTCAATACAAGGAATTTACGAGCTTTGATTTGCCAAAAAGTCTCCCCCTTGCACTGATAGATTAGTCAGGATCCATTTCAATACGATAAGAAATACATACATTTATTTTCAGCAAAACTAAGAAAACGTGTGCTACTGTTTTCAAAAACACGCTAAAAGCCTCCAACTCACAATGGGTCTTGTTTTAAGGCTTTTTTTTTCACCCCATACTTATTCATCTTGAGCTGCAAACTGGGCTTTTTCCCAGGACCATGTGCTGAATACTGAATAGAGGCAGCATAATGTGAAATGAATGCATTCTGTGCTCCACAACAACAGCTTTTTCTCCTCAGGAGATCTATTATCTCATCCCTCTCCAAACAAGCACACAGGCACGCTCTTTTTCCTTGAAATCTGTTTCTGTATTAGCTAATGCAGCACTAACTGAATTAGCAATTTCTGTCTTTTAGAGATTATCCAACTCTTTTTATTTTTTTGTCCTCTTCTGTGATAGTAAATGCATTCCTCTTCAGGCAAAGAATAAAAAAAATGGCTGAGAAGTATAAATTATTTTAAGAATAATTTGGATATTTCCTGCATTTCTAAAGCACAAAATCCTCAAAGAGAAAATACATTTTTGGAAAAAAAAAA
Source organism: Oryzias javanicus (assembly GCA_003999625.1). NCBI lineage: Eukaryota > Metazoa > Chordata > Actinopteri > Beloniformes > Adrianichthyidae > Oryzias > Oryzias javanicus. The sequence continues at coordinate 9,283,851 of CM012445.1, forward strand.
ACAACATTTTTTGATACAAATAAAGGTTTATTTTTTATTCTGATCCAGATGTCCACAGTTACATCTGAAAAATGCAGTAATAGATATATACAATAGTAACGTGGATAACAGCCTTAAACACACAGTTCAGAGAGTCTACGCCTGCTGAGCCGCAGCACGGGCAGCTAAACGCTCCTGTTTCTCCTGCTCGGCCTTCAGCCGCATCTCCTTCTCCCTCTGGATCAGCTGCCTCCTCTCAGCCTCCCAGCTCTGTACCTGGCTCAGGTACTCCTCCAGGTCTGGTTTCTCCGCATCAGCTAGCTGCTGCTCACTCACAGTTGTGGCTAAAGCCTTGAAGGAGGAGGGCTCTATTTTACCCCGAGACTCAAGCTGGCTCATCAGCTCCTGGAGAGGAAGAGAAACAAGAGGAGGTTGAAAGGATTCGACATCTTTTAGAACTTCTATCAGGTTGTTAAAAAAAAAAAGTCACATTTGTCTTTTTAATTCAAACCATGTGAACACTGATACTTGATTTCAGTTTGAACTTTTCTAACAAGCATTTGTGGTGTTTACAACACAACAGCTATTTGATTTTCCTTCCTTTTAGCTTTAATTTGTGCAAATTTGGCACTGGTTAATGAAGATGAGGTCGTTTAAAAAGACAGTTGGAAAAGGCAAGATTATGCAGCTCGTTTGCCTCGCGTGTCTTTCTCAGGAATAAAAGAATTGTTAAAACAAAAAAATAAAACAATAGATTTGGAATAGCTTGCTAAAGGGTCAGTTTTATCTGTAGTTTTCATTATTGATGGTTTGTAATAGCCTGAAATGAACATGCATTAAATTTTATGAGGTGTTTTATCAAGTCTGCACTGATTCAATTTAATAAAATATTTTAAATAATTCCTAGAAGTGTATTTGTGTTTAAATGAGGAAATAGTTAGATTTAAAATGGCCTAGAAAAAAAAACATTAATTTTATTAGCTAATGGAGAAAGCAAGATAGAATATTGATTGTTTTTGCTCAATTTTTCATTAAGTTTTGAAAGGAAGTTCATTTATTGCTTAAAACACTTTTTCCCCCTTCTACCACATTAAAATAACATGACACATGACAGTGGATTACAGTGTAATTCATAAGTGTTCATTGCATTCGTCATTCGTCGACGTGTAGATGCCCGTTTATGCAAATTCAGTTTTGAGGTGTTCAAAATTTTTGGTCGTTTAAAAAAGACGTAGTTTATGCGTAATTTATGTAGTTTAAGCAATATTATTACCTAAATCATGTGCAATTAAGCTTGATTTTTGATGCATAAGCGAATTTGTGGCTTTCCAGGAACTTTGTGGACTTTTCACGCACGTAACACCGTTGTATAACTTTTAAATCACAAATATGGCGCACATATCACAGGAAAATTATGTAATTAGTGAACAAATCACTAATGATTGAATATAAAAAGCGCAATAATCACGCATGGTTCATGCACTATTGGCGTATTACATGATGGGTGTATACATAGCACCCCTCCAGCAGTCTACACCGAGTGGGGGTCTCCCGCTCCCACCAACTGGCTCATCCGGGCGGGGAGTTGGGTCTATAGCGAGCCAGTGTCCAGCATTGCACGGAAAGCGGGTCGTGGGAGGGGGCTGGGTACAACATATGAGACTTTGTTAGCAGCGGGCCTAGCGGATCTCTCCAGCTGCAGCTCATGCCAGGTAGGCGGCAGCTGACTTAGAACTGGTGCGAACCTGGAGAATCCGACTGTTTAATTTAAACAAAACATCGCCAAGGCCCGTGACGGGTGGTGACACAATATGATTTCTGCCCAGTGCTCTGAATCTCAAAGTGAAGATATTCAATGAAGCGCAGGTTTACATGTTCTTTGTGTGATTTGCAATTCTTCCATGGTTTTAATGTGGCTCATTTGTGATACTTCTGTCAAAATTTCACATACAAGACTAACAATATTTCTCACTTTTTCCATTTACATTCAGGTATGACCAATGTTCATTCATGCAATTAAGTGCAAAATGTACGTAGACAACCAATATGTCAAAATAAAAACCAAAAGAATAAAATCACGGTTTTGTGAAAAAACAGCTCTTGATTTCCATTTTGAATTCCATTTTCCCATAAGCACCAGGAAAAATATCAATTCTGCAACAATTGACATAACCCTGATTCTGGATGATTCTCTGCAGCACCTCTGAGCTTAAGGTGGTGGCAGCAGGTCAAAAGCTCTGATGCACCAACAAAAGCAGGAAAGACTAAGAATGCAACAGAAACATGCGAATACAACTGTTTTATGAGGAAGGAAAAGAATTCAATGCACAGTGGGAATTTGTTAGTAACAACATGAATGTAAACAGAAGCTTTGTATACAGAAAAACTCCACAGAGAATCATCCATAATCATGTTATCCAGGGGTTTCTCTCATGAATCTTTCCGCAAAAGTCTGAGTATCATTTCGGACACAATTAAAGCTGCTTAACATTAGAGAAAAATGAAATATGTGATTGGATGAAAAACAAATGACCTTTACGGACAAAAGTAGTGGGAAAAATCTGTGCACATTTAGTTTTAGTGGTACAAAACAGTAAAAAAAATCTGTTTCCATTTATAATTATTTGAACAACAAAAGATAAGTTATATTGAAGACTTTTGCGACTTGAAGGACAAAATGTGATGAGCTGCATGAAGGTTAATCAAGAAACCAGGTAAGAATCTCAATGAGCGCCATTTTCTAAACCTACTTATTCCCTTTTGATGGTCACAGGGTAGCTGGAGCCTATCCAAACTGCTGTTGGGTGAAGGTAAATTAAGCCTAAAGGTAAATACACACTGGCTGCCTTGAGTGATGTGTAAGCGGCTACTTTTTATGAAAAGTCTATGTAAATGCGAGTAGATCACAATTTTGGGCTTCCAGGTCCAGAACGTCCGTGATCGCACGTCGCAAGTTTTAAAATCTCGTCCCGGGCTCTCAAATGGGGAAGGATAGCAGCCCTGAAGGAGAAACTATTAATAGATGATTAAAAAATAAGTTTGAGAAAAAAAAGTGAGTCATTTCCAATGAACTTTAAGTGTATTGAATCAATAAGGAGGTTTGGATTAGATCTTCAGGCAATTAAAGCCACATGTACACGTAGGTTTTTCTTCAGGTGATATTGCACAACACCCGAGCGTCTTCTACACAGCAGCTTTCAGGACAAACGCCCAAGAAAACTGTTTTTTCTGTTTGCAGGGAACTGCAAAAGAATTTTTTACAGAATTCCTCTGATTCGTTTGACACAGGAAGGACAACAGTTTTGTTTAAATTTGAATTTATTCCTAAATACTCGACTTTTTATTGTAAAAACAGAGTTGGAATCAGGAAATGTTATGAGGTGCAACTTTTTTTATCATTAAAGTTTGAACTTCTCTTACCCACAGTGAACTATCCGCTCATATTTAATTAAAAAACTCCAGAGCTGCACTCCAGACATAACAGGAAACAGTGGGGATCCTTAGCAATGAAAACTACTGTAAATTCCAGCTGTAATGACAAACTTGACAAACAGTGGCTCACCTCAAACCTGCTGACATAATTCGGCAGCTTAGCCCTCTCAGCCTGATCATCCTCATCCACCTCCTCTTCTTTCTTGTCTGTGCTTTCCAGCTGCTCTCCAGAGGAGGCCGTGTGCGACGACAGCTCCTGCAGCAACGCCTTCACAAAATCCAGCTGGAACGCAATAAAAACGTGCAGTATTCAAATGTTAGGTTGTAACTTTTTCCTCAACAAAGACGCAGTTCCCGTAGCATTTAGGAGCGCACGTGTAATGACTGAAGAGGCCTGACTCCTAACTTGACAACTCACCTTTTAATCTCAGGAAGGGAATAATTTAGGGTGGCCCGAGGCAGCGGCTGAGATATAATACATCCTCTCTGTCCTGCTGCGTTATCCTCTCCGTCTACATTATTGCCGGGTGGCTTTGTGACGGTTTGCTTTCTGTGGAGCTGATTCTCACAGACACCTTACATGCTCCAGGCTGCTCCAGATCTCATTAGATGTGGGCAAAGATTAAGTATTGAAGTGGACAGCGCAGGTCATAACAGAGATGCTACCATCTAGCAGGCATAAACCAGGAGCAGCAATGCAGCAACCTGTGCGGTCCATCTGAAGAGAGGAAAACTGAACTAAGTCAGATGCTTTAAGCTTTGCTGTTATCTGTTAAAGACATCGGTCTGATTGTCACTTTTGTGTAAAAATATTAGCACCCTTACTACTTCTTTTTCTGACTGATGTGTTTTATTTGCTACATAAAACATTTTTAAGATAATTACTCCATGTCAATATTACTCTACTTAAAAATATAAACAAAAATGAAGTATCCATAATCATTCTATAAACAATTATTTTATTATGTTTAAAAAATCCACTAGATTTAAAAGAAAAATAATAATACTTTTTTTTTTTTTTAAACATCAAACATTTGACTTTTTTGATGCCATTTCTGAGATTCTTGCCTTGAAAGAAGTTGAGTTACGGCAACTTTAATTAAAATCTTCAACCTTTAAACTTTTAACATTTCAAGGTAGAAGATTTTCAAGTCCAGCTGCCATGTGGATGGATGAATGAGAACCTTCATCAACATTCTGCTGTGAAACTATCCCGCCATAGAAACATATTAATCGAAACATAAACATGGTGGAGGTAGTATTGTGGTTGCTTTGCAGCTTTAACAGCTGGATAAACTGTCATAACTCAGAAATCACTTTAATTTCAAGAGAGTAAGAATGTCTAACAGTTTGTGACCTTACATCTGGTTACCTATTCGCCTAAATGTTTGATGTGTTTTTAAAAGAATATGGCAAAGTCAGTCTTTAGATTTATGAGACAATTACTTTTTATAGAAGGTCAGGCAAGTTTGAATCACTTTTTATTTTTAGATAAAAACTGATTTAAAGAAAATACTTCTGTTATCATAAGGGAATTAAAAAATTTATTCAATTCATTAAGAGAATCTATTAAGTCATAAATATGTGAAAGTATTGAGAATGTCGTATATATCAAATAAAATCAGGATAATTTGTTTAAAAAAAACACATTTTTATTTCATTTTGTGTTTTTACTCCCAAGTACTGAAAACAAATCCAGAATTTTCAGGATTTTTATCTGTATACAGAAGTTTTTTTTTCCTTCTAGCCATCTCATCAACATTTAATCAATAATGTTGAAAAGCTGAGTAACAAAGATAGAAAATGAAACGTCTTTTTTGCCATGCACCACAAAGCATTCTGAGCTTTGAACGGCTACAACCTGCAGATTGAAATCCTTTGGTGACGAGTTACTTGTTGCTTTTAGTTTTAGCCATTGGCAATAACAGCAACTGTCACTTATATGACAGTGAAGGGAATGCAGTTGGAAAAAAAGAGAAAGCGATTAAAAATATATGTATTTTTTAAACTGGAGATTCACAGCGTAAGAGGTTTTAGGGGACATCTAAACCAGGAATAGGCAATTCGAGGGCCACATTTCTGCATGTTTTCCAACATACCCTGTTCTGGAATGTTCTAATTGGCTGGACACACCTGAAGCAGGTAAATAGTCACGAGTAAGGCTTGGATTGCAGGAAATTATGCGGAGACACCGGGCCCTATCCCTGATTTAAACTAACAGAAAATCCAGGGAAATTCACGTTCAGTGTATATTTCTAACTTCTATATCTCTTTGAAAAATCTAAAATGCATTTAGGGAGCCTGGATGAACTGCTGTCAGTCCATAAAGGAGTTTTGGAAACTAAGATGTGGAAACTATTGAATCCCAAAGAAATGTGCTAGAACAGCTGCATGAACTCAAAGTTCTCTCAAGAGAGTTTAGAGCTGGCAGCAGAAATCGTGAACTTTCTGTGAACGCTTCATTTCTTTCAGTGTTTTTCACTTTGGTCAATAACCGACGAGCCTAATAAGCTCAAAAGAACCCATCCATGAGTCTGGATCAATTCACCTTTGATAGAAAACAAACCAGTACGTCACACGGTCTCAGTCTGTGAGGTTAAGTAAATTCTAATCAGATTTTTTTAATAAGACAAAACGGTTAATAACATTAAATTGTACGAGTTTTTTTTTCCTTACTGCTTCTTTGGACAGCTTGACGCCCCCCGCGTCAGCAGCAGCCGTCTCCATGACGTCCAGAGCTCGTCCCAGATACCCTCGAGCCCAGAAGAGCGGCATACCCTTAAAGACGGCGTGTATGCCCTTTAAAAACTCCACCTTGCCTGCATGAGAAGGATTGAGGAGGATGAATGAGACAAGCACGTAATGAAAGACCACTGGACGAATCAGTCAAGACCGCAGATGGAGGACAATAAATACACACCAAGAAGAGCATTTCCAAGAAGCTGAGCGCTGAGGCCGACCGTACTGTGCTGCTTCAGTCCACAGAGGAGCAGAGACGCTCCCAGAGATCTCTCCTCTGAGATCTGATCAGACAAAAATGAGACGTTTGATGGCATTAAGCAACACTAATTACTGTGAGGCTGCTAATCTTTGGAAGAAATAAGGGTAAAGAGGAGAGATATTAAAGGGGGAACGTGTGTCGTCACTCACAGTAAGTTGTGGTTTTGTTGACAGATAGTTGCTCAAAGCGTACAGAGAGAGGATCTGAGTGGAACGGAGGTCAAACGCCTCCTGAAGCATTACTTCTTCAACCACAGAACACGCACCTGTGCAGGTGAATGAAAGGAAAAAAAATTCACTTTAGTTAAATTTGATGCAGAAAAGTCATTTCTAATGAATGCGTTTTTCTAAAATTCTGCTTCATTTACAGTCTCCTATTTATAGCAGGCGAATAAAATTTCCCATAAAGGACAAAAAACTCATCTAAATTCAAATGTTATAAATGTCATGCTTCGTTTACTATTTTAAATAAAGAAGATCAATCTCGAACAGGGGTGGGCAAACTACGGCCTTGGGGCCACTTGTGACTCATTAAACTAATTAAATCCGCTAACCTGGATTAAACAATACTGAAAATCCTAATTCATTGTTTAATTTTTCCAAATAATAGTTTTAAATGTCCACAGAGATAGTGCACAAGAAATACATAAACATTTGTTTAAATGCAGAAAAGTATTCTGATTCATGTGTTCTTGGAAGATTATTGTTTTTCTAATGTTCATTTGTGTTTTCAGAATCAAACTGTCCAACACCACACGAATAGAAAATTTCTCCAAGTTATAATTTTCCCTGAGAGAAATCAACCCATTAGCGCATTTGGTACTAAACTGAGAACTAAAAAAACACAGTTTTGAAGCAAAAAACCCTTAACTATTCAGTCTTAAAATGTAATCATTAATTTTTCAATCAAAATGAAACAATGTTTTTGTCCAGATTCCATGTTACTTCTGTCTCTTATGAAGTTGATAATTTAAACACTCGATCCATCTGGTCATGGTCCAGCCCTTTTGTCAAATTGTAGAATCCTATGTGGCCCAGGAGTCCAAAGTTTGTCCACCCCTGATTTAGAAAAATGTTTTTTCTTTATTCAGTGAGTGATTTATCCAAATATATCTGGCCTAAAAATTCAACTTTTTATTTGTCATATACATATACAGACAAAGTATAATATGCAGAGAAATGTATTGCACGACTGTCTGATGGTTTAAGGATAAGATAATATTTACAATAAAATACAAGATATAGAAGTAAGATAAAATAAACCAAAAATAAATAAATAAAAATCTAACTGCTTTGAGTTCACAAAGGTCACAAGTCCACACTGTGATCTTTGTGAAAACACTGAAAGTCTTACTTTTAAAATCTTTGTCCTTAATAAATGAATCCAGGAGCAGATTGAAGGTGAAGTCATTTGGAAATATTCCATACTGGACCTGCAAACGTAAACAAATGACCAGAAAAAAATAAAATTATGAAAGATTTTTTTTTTTTTTAAATCAAGAACCTTAAAATAAAAAAAAAAATACAAAGGGTAAATTAGACAACATCAGAAAACAATTTCTTCGAAGTAAAAGTTTCGACTCACAAATGACACATTTAAAAGGAATCATAGCGGATGGAGGGACAGAAAAACTGAATTGGATCCTTCACATCTCAGAACGAAACACAACAAAAAAACAGTTCAAGCTGATCTGATTGTAAATAAAAACAGCATTTAGCAACAACATATTTAGCCAAGAAAGACTAAATAACATTGTGAACATGTACCTTGTTTTGTAGCGTGTGCAGGGCTTTATCTTTTGCTCCGTACTTCAGGCACTGTTGGATCCAGCCGTGAATGGTCCAGTCGCGCAGGTACCAGCAGTTCGGGCTGTGACGAAACCTTCAGAAATAAAAGCAAAAGTCCGCATTAGAATGAAGTTTTATCCAACAAAGTTTGACCCACTACTGTAAAAGCTGGAGATAAGAAAAGAATGATTTTAGAAATGTCTGCTGCTAAAGCAAAGAATCCACACTTTTATTTGAATGATTAACAATTCAGATGCAACATTTGTTTAATATTAAAAAAAATGATCCACAAACTTCCCAAGCTGGAGGACTATTTAATCAGACATTCCTAAAAATCAGCACCACTTGAGGAACATGCTAAAAGCAGAAAATGCAAGAATGAGTGCAGATTCCAGAGGAAGGAGTAAACAGGAAAAGTCTGGAGTTGCCCTGAACGAGCAAAAAGAAAAAAAGAACCCATGTGACTCAACATAAACCAAAACAGACAAACCAAACACAGAACTCACTCCAAGAAAAACACACAAGTTGGCACGATAAAGAAAAATAAAAGAGTTTTTTTAGTAATATAAAAACACAATGTTGCAGAAGAAGAAAACTGGTTTCTCATACTTGTAAAGGTAATACTCTGCTTGGTCAACTTCCTCTCTAGATGATATGTTGTCAACAAACTATAAGAGAAAACAAAGTTAGTAATGCACATCAGTGGAAAAAAAAGTGTTAAAAGTACTTAATGACATCTTACCCGTGAGATAGTCAGCGAGCTGACAGGTAAGTTCTTGTCATATGTCCTATCCATCACGTTGGCCAGTACAGCTGCAGGTCAAAAACACAACATTTGATCTTATTTATTTTAGAAATATTTGTAGAGGATATTGTTTATTTTAAAACAAATAAGATTGGATTATGAATCCATGTCAAATTGAAATCATGACATCACATGAGGATGCAGTGCCACCTGGTGGTGATGGGATGTTATTACAGTAGCATGTGATTGTGAGCCGTTGAACCTACAAACCTTGTCACTAAAGTTGTAATAATATTAATGATTATTGAAAAGTTTTAATGTAAAAAAAAATTTCAAAGGCTATTAAGGGAAAATTAAAGTGTACTTTATTGAAACTATTTCTTTTTCAGGCAAGACAACACAGAATGGTGTACACTGTGTTTAGCTTTTTTTTGTGTTGTACAGTTTCTTTAGAAACTGCTGTAATTTATTAGTAATCCATGACAAGTACCCAGTACAAAAGAACACTCAATTTAAACCATTCATTTTTTTTTAAAGTCACCAGATTTTTGCCATTTCTAAACTGCTGTAAATTCCTGCATTGACTTTGACAGTACGGTGTCCACGTGAACGAAAATGCTCTGTATGCTAGTGTTACTTTGTGAACACTGTTTTGAGTTAAGAAACCACGTTGTGTGAGAGCCGGTGTGGGGTTTTGTGTTTTGTTACCCAGGTTCTGAGGCTCAGTCTCCCTCGCCTCCCATACTTTGGGGTCAGTGTAAGCCGCAGACAGCAGCCATCGTCTGCCTGTGAGGACAAAGAGTAAAAATAGACAGCAGGCGTCAATACAAATATCTTTAGCACACAATCGCCAAAGCAAAGCAGCTTTTAAAAAAGAAAAAAAAAAAAAAAAACAGTTAGCATAGAGGAACTGATGACATTAGCTTATCTCGCTTCAACTACGGCACTCGGTTAAAACGACTAAAAAAGAAAAATATTTTAAATACGAAATGATAGTTCTACAATATCAAAGCATACGTCTTAAAAAGAAGTTGGACAAATTTACCTAAGAGAAATGGGGGTAAACTTTTATATTTGAGAGACAGACATCGTTTGATCAAGGAGGCTGCCATCTTGGACGATACCATTACGTAGTAGTGTGGGAGGTGAGGTTGTACCAAACCTTGCACTAAAATAAAATAGAATGTTTTTTTTTTTTTTAAAACAATGGCACATTTTGTCCTCCTTTATTTCTGTTCTTTTTCAAATTGTTTATTTATTTTCTTTATTTTTATTATTGAACCTATTCGTTCGTGCACGAAATTATTTATTTATAATTAAATTATTTATCTATAAATATATTAATATTTTAAGTATAAACAAATGACTAAAAGTAAAACGCCATACTAAACTCAGACCTAAAGATAGGTAGGACGTGTCAGATATTATAGGTTTTTCTCTATGTTACAGTGTTCAAAAATATGATCTTTAAGTCTCTGTTACAAATAAGCCTGGAAAAAAAAATCTAATTATGGACTGAAATGTGTAAAACAGAGTTTTTTATTGTCCAGATTCTTGATGTGCATGTAAATGACTGAGGCGGTTCAGATTATTAGATTTGGGTGGTCAGAGAAACATCTATTACCGGTACAACAGTAAATAATACCTAAGAAATAACTCCACTATCATGCCAATCAAAAAAAAAAAAAAAAAAAAAGCTATTTAAACATTAAAAACACCAATTTAAAGTTTTTATTTTTTTTTTTTTAGTAAAATACTCCTTGAATATCCTATATTTGTTTTTCCTATTGCACCCTTTTACAGGAGACGGTGGCTTGCATGAGTAGTTTTGCAGAGAGTTTTCTTGGTGGTAGATTAGCATTAAAACCAAGAAAGAATGTGGTTTAGGTGTGTTTCCGTATGAGAAAAAAAAAAAAAAAACTTTGAAGAGAGGCCCAGCAAGAGGTCAGCAGAGGACGCTCTTTAAACAAAGAAAAGACTTGCTGTGAAAATGCAGAGTGCTATATAATCAACAAAGTTCCTTGAAATCATGGGTAAATTCCTAATTTTATCAGAAATACTTTTTCAGTAAAAATCGGCATAAAACCGATTAGAAATACATCATAATTGAAAAGCTGTGACTTTACGCTATTGTAGTTCTGCTAATTTTGATACATAAAAAAATCTTGTTCAAACTTTTATTTTTTACATCTTTTTTTTTGTTAAGATGGCAGAGTTTTTCATTTGCATCACCTGATCTAAGGTCAATGTACAGTTGTTATTTTGACAAGCTCTTTGGCTGTGAGGAAAAGGAGGTGACGGGTTGAAAATGGGGTGGGACGGTTTCATCAAACAAAACACAAAGCTTGATCTCTTTTTTTTTAGAGGAGAGTCAAGAAAAGTAAACAAAACAATCATCTTTATTGGCTTCTTTTTCTTTCCTCTAAATGAAAATTTTCTTTGGACATTCCTGTCATTTGTCTGCTTGTTGGTGAGGTTTACAGAAAAAACCTTGAAGCTCCTCTCTGTACTGCTGTCATTTAACAAAAAAAAAAAAAGGTTTGTGCTTGTGGTTCAGTAAACCAAAGAATTCAGAAGTATTTGTTTTCAATACCTGTCTCTTCTTCCTTTTTTATGCACTTTGCATGTGACTTTGTGCACGTAGGTGAATAGAAATACATGTGACACAAAAACAGCATTGTGTGAAGACAATAGTATTGGGGAACATCTCCAAGAGATTTTAGTCAGGAACAAACCCTCAACGTGCCAGAGGAACCACGAAGACCCCCAACAAACACAATGAAATAGAAGTTGGTCACAGATTCGACAGAAAACCGTTTAGATATGAAGTTTAAAGATACACTTTGATTATCTTTTTATCAGCTTTTTAAAGTGTTTCCAGTGGTATTTTGATTACGATGTTTTAAGCCAAAAAAAAAAAAAAAAAAATCTTGTTTACATTTGTGAAAGTGTTTTGTTTACACACCCTCCCACTAGCTTGCAGCCCCTCACAACCCCAACCCAACCAATACTGGAGCTATCCAGCTGTACAATTTAGAGCCAGATGCCAGAACAGACGAGGAAAACTAAGATGTTCGTGGATCTAGTCTTCTATTGGATGTATCAGAATGGAGAGGAGCAGGGAGCTTGCTCTCAATTTGTACTTCTAGTCTTTTTCAAACAGCATTTTTTTCATTTGCTCTTTATTCACAACAATTTGAATAAAGGAATACTCAGAAATTCAGTTTTGACCTCAGTTTAACTAACATATGTCCTCCATCATCAGAAAAATACCATAAACAAGAACGTGTTAACCCAATTTTTGCTGTAGTGGGTATCTTAAGAGACCTTTACCCGAAGCGTTTCTAACCAACCACTGGCATCACTGTAGAGTGGGTTCTCAGGATTGGGTACACAAGTCTCTAAAGTGTCCAGAGAAATTTCATGTCCATAAAATAATCTTTGCAAGTTTTTTTTAGCAACTGAATAAAGTGTGCTCTTCTCCTGCATGACCGTTTGTCAGTGCACAAAGTTATTATTATCTATTAGACGTGGTTGGACTGGTTTCAAGAAAAATCTCCGACTTGCTCAAAATGCCGAATTCAGTTGAATTAAAAAAAATTCAAAATGAACTGGAAGGAAAAAAAACTGAATGCATGGAGATAAAGATCTTACAAAGGGAAAACTGATTTTCTCTAAAGTGTGGACCTACTAAAAAAATAGTTTTTGCAAGCAGTGTCATCAATGGCCAGTGATGATGAATCATCTTGCCGTTAGCAGCTATCTTTCTCTTCTAAGAAACCACGAGATGCTGCGGCAACTGGAGTAGATTCCCAGACATCAAGGCAGGCTTCGTAATCTGGATCAAACCTTGACCATAAAAAAGGCAGCAAATGTTAAAAAATGCACCAAAAATACACAGAAAGTACCTCTTTCAAAAAGTTTTTTTTTTTGCCCAGTCAAATTGTTCATTTCTGTATTTCTGTTTCATATTTAAAATTAAAAAAAGCTCTGCAAGGGTTTTACATTTTTTTAAAATAGGCCTACTTACCTTTCTATTACTAAATCTGTAGGTTTATCTATTGCAAATACAGTAAAGCCATGAAGCAAAACACTTACATTTTCCCTAAGTTTTAACCTTTTTAAATCCATCATAAACTTTTACATGAAAAAAGGAACAAAGATTGATTTTAGTTTAATTATTCCCTGGTTAAGGCAGTTAAACACATTTTAAAATTAACAGAAACAGTTTAATTGTCATCAGTTATTAGGAACTGTAAAGTGAAGGATAATGGAAATGTTTATAGCAAACATTATAGTCTTTTCCAAAAATAATAACATTTAATCTACAAATATTAGAAATAAAGAAGTGATGACTGAGTGAAATCTAAAAATTGAGATAAAAATGTAGCTGTAAATTAAACAAAATGCTGAACTTTGATAAGCGTGACAAGTAACATATTTTTTAACCTTGTGAAGCCCACCACACCAAAGAGTTAATAGAAAATTCAAGTTTTTTTTTTTTTTATATTAAATATCAATCATGATACAATGTGTGACTTAGCAAAAATATTGTTCAGGACCAAAAAAAAAAAAAAAAACACCTTATTTAGCCATTGTCTCAAATTTAATCTACACAATCTTAACATGGGACCTGTATTAAAATACCTAATTTTCAACAAATTTAGCTTTTTTTCAATACAGCAAGCAGTCATTTGAAAATTAAAAAAAGAAAAGCAAAACATGAGCTAATTACAATCTAAAGTGTTAAAAATTAGCTAAACATTTTCCCGGTAAAAGTTTTTGAGATATCATGGAGTCAGCCATTTGTGAAATGAGCAGGAAAAGCTCTTCTACTGCCCCTAGTGGTATGATAGTGCACTGCAGAGCAGAAAACTTCAACTAAATCATATAGAAATGTTTTTACAGAACATTTTGATTATGCTAAAGAGATAGGGGTCTCTGAATTATGCGTATCAAATATGATACAAATGCTTTTATAAGGTTAAGGTTAAAAGTCATTACTTTTTTTGTATTGTCTGGAAAGAGCCAAGACGTTTTACTGGATCACAATCTCCTTGTGTAATAATGACAATGAAAAGGATTCTAATCATTTTCACGAAAAGATCAGTGGAACCTCTGTTCTTTTGCTGTGTGAAATTGTGAAAACAAATATGGCTAACACCTTCAGCTCCTCTTTAAAGCTGGGTCTCAGAGTCCAGACCTCGAGGGCCAATATCCTGTTGCTCTCTTTGAATTTTCATATAATTTTGTTTAGATTTCCAAGTCTCAACAAAATATGGTACCAATCCAGATGCTTGAACAACATTGTAACTAGCATGTGTGAACAACGTTAGTCAATCATAAACATATAAAAAAGAGGAAAGACCAAACAGAGGAAGAAAAGAAGAAGAAAGGGGAAAAAGGGCATACAATTGGAGAGAATATATAAAATATACTTTATGTCATTTATCTTACAGAAATTTTAAGAAGTTGCCAAATTTGACCAATTTGTGCTGGATTAAGCATTGGATTCTGAACACCATTTCAATCTCTGAAAACATGGCGCAAAAGGAGACTTCCATTGAGAGAATTTTTTTTTTTTCTGCAGCCAGCATGAACATCCTGCTGCTTTTTAAGAAATCCTGCAAATTATTATCTGAATCGGGTGTGTTTAGATGACAAAGAGCTTTAGGTGGAAAACATGCAGGCCACAAACCCTCCAGAGACCCGTGGCCTTCAAGTGTCTTGATGCTGAACAAGATCATTCTTAAACACTGATTTGTCTTTTTGGTTGAATTTGATAAAATGTGAGTTTTTAGTGGAAAGTGGAACATCACCGGTGAGTGTTACGGAGCGTTGTTCCTGTTCTCCCGTGTGTCTGTCGCACTGTTCTGTGATGTTTCAGTTCATGAAAAACCAGAGCGGCGGCCTTTCGTTCATCCAGTCAGGAGCTGGAGGACGTAAGACAGCCAGCGTGACGACGAGCTGACTTTTGCGGCCAAATCTTCCGCACTCTCTGCGGTTTTTCTTGGTGCCGGCAACTGGGATCAGACCGTGTGTAGGTGAGGAAAGGAAAGAAGAGGAGGATGTGAGAACTTCCTCAAACTGTTTGCAGTTTCGGCCTTTGGGACACGGTGGTCGTGGCTGGTAGAAAAAGAGAAGCTCCTGTTCTGCATTTCATCAGACAAAAATGACAGTGTTTACCTGAAAGTTAAACACGTTAAAGTTCCAGTAATAAAGCTTTAGCATAGTGGATTTTATATCTGATTTTGCATCTTTCCCTTAAAAAAATCATCTTGAGCGAATTCCTTCATGCTTTTATTTTTGGTTTCACTGGAAGCCACTCATGCGTCTTTTGTCTGGGACTGTGTCTGTTGCTCGTGTTTGATGGCTAAAAGAGAGACGAGGAGAGGTTTTTTTCTCTTCCTCTTCCTCTGCTTTGAAAAAGAAGCACAGGGAGAAATGCAACCTCTCTGAAACTTTCAGCAAACATCTTTCAAGGCGGGGGAATGACTCAAATCTAGACTTTTGTCTTTTAAAAGCGCGATTGTTGTTTGGAAAACACGAACGGGAGGCTCTCTGCAGGTTCAAGCTTTTATTTTTTGAATCATAATCATGATGCAGCCGTACAAGAAAAGACACTTCATTTAAAAAAAAAACAAAAAAACACATAGATTTATACTTCAGAAATAAAACAAAAAAAAATCACAGTTCATTTGTTAAAGACTTTGTAAATATTCACAGTTTTAAACTCTCACAAAGAAATCATCTGATCACTGAAATCACCTGATCAATAATACTATTCCATTTTTTTTAATCAAAGATTAACGAAAGGTAAAACAAAGTGGCATATTTGAGTCAACACTGTAAAAGAAATTACAAAAAATATGATGCTTTAAATACATTTTATGACTTTTAATTACAAAATACTGCATAATTATTCCTCCTATTAATCCTCCTGTTCTTTCCTCCTATTATCCATGCATGGCACATTTAAAAAGTAAAATGTTTCACAGCTATTTTTTTTTTTACAGAATTCCATGTGTTTTTTAATAAATTCTTTTTTATGTTTAAAACAAAAAAGAAAAAATCTATTTTTTTTGTGGCTTAATTGAACAAATTCTCCCATTTTTAACTCCAGATGATCTACTCAGAATCGTCTGGCTGCAGTTTCCTTTGCTCTGCCTGCTCTTGCTCAGAATCTTCTGAAACTAACACACATGTTTGCATACGAGTTGTATTTCGTTCTTGCTTTTCTCTCTTTGAGTTTGACTCACACAGCTCAGCTGGTCGCACAAGCTCCACCTGGCTATCTGCGGGATCTATGTCTTCTCCTAATCTTTCCTCTCTTAAACTTTTCTCAGACTTTTCCTCTTCCTGCATCATGTTTGGTCTGAGTTCATCAGGACAGTCCCGCTGTTTCTCCTCCATCTCAGAGACGTACTGATCCTCGCTTGCGGGCTCCTGCTGGTCCACCTCAGGGCTGTACTGACTTCTTCTGTACAAACTCTCCTCGTCCTCCTCCTCCTGGCAGGAGCTTCCAGGGACGCTCTCCCCGTCAGACTGGGAGAGGCGGAGGCCGGGCTTCTGCGAGAGGTCGAACGGCTCCTCTTGGCTGAAGCGGGAGAGGAGCCCCATCGAGCCTGAGAGGCACAGCCCTCCTCTCTGCTGAAACACTGGAGAAAGACAGAGGAACGTCTCAGAATAGTAATCTCTGTACATTTCTAACATTTGCCTCCTTACATCTTTCATCCAAGCCCTCTGTCCATGACTCCATGTTTGACCTTCATGTGTCTGGTGAGGTTTCCCTTCAGAGTGAACTTGCTGGGGCAGTACAGGCACTTGAAGGGCTTGCTGTCTGAGTGAAGGTGCATGTGGCCCATCAGGTTGTGCATCCTGTTAAATTCTTTCCCACAAAGCTGAAAAGAAACAAAATGTTTACTTCATCTTCAAGTCCCTCTCTAATCATCTGTTGGTGTATTCTAAAAGTGTTTCCAGATTATACAATTTTAAACCAAAAACCAAGAAGCATGTAGTTTTCATAGGAGAGTTTCAGCAGTTCACCTCTGAGTAGGGATGTAAAAGATATCTGATACTTCGATAAAATCGATCAAGCAGTGGGAGTAACAGTAGTATCGGTTAGACAAGCAAAAAAACACGTATCAAAAATTGATTGAGCAACTTCAGTATAGTTAAAACTAAAGATATGAACAAGATTCTGTTAGTTAAAAGGTATAAAATCAATCGAGACGTAAACAATCGATTTTTGGCAAACTGCAGTTTCTCTTCCTGCTTTTTATTCTACAGTCTGTCTTTTTATGTACATGTGATGCAAACGAAAATACAGCCAATCATGAGCTTGCCTCTTCCAAGTCAATACCTGAAAACATTTCTCTGTCAAATGCAATGCATTATAGTGTTAATGCTTAGCAAGGAATGCTTAATGATTCTCCTGATCCTTTCTGTACATTTTCCAGCACGTGAAATAATTTACATTTCTTCTCACATCACACTTTCAGCAATTTCAGCAATCTTGGTATGAAAACGTTCAGCTTTTTCAGGACATTACTGCTCTTACTTTGGTATGCATAAATTAGCTATTAGTAATTAGTAATAGTTTTTGAAATATTTCGCAAAATATGCCCCATAGGACAAGAAGGAGAAATCTTAAATTTCACAATTTTATCCAACTAGAAACAAGCCTTTAAATATAGTGGCTATGTTTCAATCTTTTATAGTAATTTTAAAAAATGAAGTTTACCCAATGATAAGATAAGATAAGATAAGATAGGATAGGATAGGATAGGATAGTCCTTTATAGAAAAGGTCAGGCAACAAAAAATTAGAAAAATTAGACAATTTACATATCTACAAAGAAAACAAAAGTTATAGTGCGGAGACAACGTGTTTTTAAAGTGGCGTGGGATTAAAGTGTAAAATAAAGTGACAAAAATAAAGTGACTGAGGGTATCAAAATTACAGCAAATTAGCAACATGCAAAAATATTTTTGCTAATTTGTTATCTACCAAGGTTTTTATAGGATAATTTACAGTTTAGCTTCTATTTTAGCAACAGGCTAAAGTTGTTGACTCATTTAGTATACTGAGGAATTTTAGACTATTTTGGAGTTTAGCTATAGGATTTTTATAGAATTTTGGCAAAACTGGCATGTATTAGGGATTTTTAAGCAATTTTACAGCACATTTTCAGAAATTTAGGGCCACTTCAACTCTTTCATAGTTCTTTAATGAAATTTCAAGTCTTTTAGCAAATTTAATATTTTGGTAAACAGCTTTTGCATTTTCAGCAAATCTCCTCAGCAATTAAAGTTTTCAGCAAAAACGTTTCAGCATCTTCTACTTTCAGCAAAAAACATTCACACTTGCATTATCACAGGTAATGCAACTTTTCTGTTCATTTATGGCTTTAAATGCCACATGAAAAAGAGATATCTAGAGTTTGGCGTTTTTGGCAAAGGAATCGGACTGTATCGTATCGCAAAAAGTTAGTTGAATTCTTTCTACATCGATTCATGGACCATGTATTGAGATGCGTATCGAATCATGGAGAAGAAAAGATACACATCCCTGCCAGTGAATTCTGGGCGGGACTGTTGTTGTGGAGTAAACCTATACCCTAGCTTTCGATCATCCCATGTTTACACTCTCTCCGTCCAGCTTACAGCCCTCACACCCCCATGCTAACATTACCGGTGCAACAAAATGGCGAGCAATATCTGAGCTATGCAGCCATACAGTTTTGAGCTGACTCAGTCAAAAAAAAAAAATCTATTTGTCTAATCTTGTGGCCTGCCCAATTTAGCCTTTATGTCACAGCTAGAAGATTTTTCCAATTCATCTGCTCCCGATTCAAGACAATTTGAACAAAGAAGTAATCAGAAATGCAATTTTAAGCTCAAGTTTCTTTATATATGTGTCCTCCATCGTGAGAAAAATGGCGCAAAAATACGTAAAAAAAATATTTAACTTTCGTGTGTTCAACAGGCCTGTAAACATTAAGACACACATGTTTTTAAAATTTGTTTTCTCCCAGATCTGCTTTGACAACATTTTCTCGCACAGCAGGCCGACACGTAATTGCAAATGAATGTGCAGGCATTCGGATGTTCACACACCCTTTCTCCCTCCCTCTCTCCTTGTTTTCATCTTTTCCTCTTTGTCTCCCCCCTCCTGTCTCACACATGCACACAAGAATAACAGAAGACAAAAAGAGAGAGGAAGCAACTCTGAGACGGGGCTAGGAGGAGAACAGGGAAGGGCAACTCCTGCGCTGTCCTTCCTCTGCATTCTTTTTTATTAGGGTGGTCCTTTCCTTCAGGAGGAGAGAGGGACTGTAAACTGTCCAAGAGGACCGTGAGAAAACAGGAAGCTCCCTCTAGCAGCAGAGAAAGCGAGATGAAATCTATTTGCAGGTTTTGTTCTCTGGGGAGACTCGGGGGGCCATTGTTAGAGAGGCAGTTTGCGCAGCGATATCCTTCCTATGGACGAGGAGGCTCCCACTCCCATAAGCCTCTTTGCTATCTGGTCATCGTCTCAGTCCTTGCAGCAAGGTCAAAACAGGAGCTTTCTTTGAGAAGGCCCGACGGTAAACCGATTCAAGCACTAATCGAAACCTAATCAAATGTTATCACATTGGTATTATTGATGCAACCAAGAAAATGTGAGTAATTGGAGCAAGTTTCTCTTTCCAATGCCAGACCAACGCATTTCAACCAACCTTGCACTTGTAAGGCTTGATGTCCGAGTGCACGATCATGTGAGCCTTCAGAGTTTGCTTTTGGACAAAACTCTTGAAGCACATGTGGCACTGGTAGGCCCGGATGTTGGTGTGGATGAGGACGTGGCGCTTCATGTTGGCCAGCAGGGTGAACTCCCGGCCGCAGATGCGACACTTGTGCTCCTTCACCCCCTGATGTGAGAAGAAATGTTAATTATTTTTTTGAAGTGAGTAAAAATCCTTTTTTTTGTCTTTGTTCAAATTTACCTTGTGAGTGAGAGTGTGCTGTTTGAGGTGGTGTGACTGGATGAACTCCATCCCGCACTCACTGCAGATGTAAGGTCTGATGTCTTTGTGTTTCATCATGTGGTTCTGAAGCTGACTCGGATACTGGAAAGTCTTTTGACACTCAGTGCACCTGCAGAAAAACACAGAAAACGGTCAGTTTGCAATCAAATAAAACTAAATTAACAATGTTCTTTTTAGCTTCTCGGGATATATGCTGTAATTTGGGCTCTCTTTTACACTTTTTGCTTTTGTTGCTCTCTAATTTGTAACATCCAAAACTGTGAAGGAGGAAGATTGGAAGAAAAAAGCAAGAAAAACTAAGTTTTGCATCTGTAAATTTTAAATGTGGTGCTCACCTGTACAAAGTGGGACCACGATGGACGGTCAGGTGCCTCTTCAGCTGAGCCAGTGTGGGGAAGTCCAGTCCACACTCCACGCACACATTCTCCTGCCCCTTTTCATGCTTCAGCTCGTGTGCACGAAGCTCACTGGGATATGCAAAGCCTCTTCCACAAACGCTGCAGCTGCACGCACAAAGAGGAGAAAGTTTAGCAAAACTACTGGAAGGATGAAATCAAGTAAATCCCAGGTGGTTTACCTGTACGGCTTCACGTCGCTGTGCTGCATCATGTGTCTCTTCAGGTGGCTGGTCTGAGTGAAAGCTTTGTGGCACACCTGACACTTGTGTGGCCTCATGCCCTGATGTGTGAGCAGGTGTGTGTGCAGGTGGCTCAGCTGCTTGAACAGCTTTCCACAGAGATGACACCCGTGCGGTTTGATGCCATTGTGACCCAAGATGTGCGTGACCAGGTTGTACTTGGAGGTGTAAGACTTCTCGCACATCCGACACTTCCACCGCTTCTGATCGCCGCCGATGTCCACGTAGTAGCTGTCGTCCACGTGGACGCTGAGGCCCAGCTTCTCTGTGCTGCTCGTTTCATTGCGAGGAGCTTTCTCCCCAGTGACCTGATTGGAGCGGGGCTCCTCCTTGGGGTAGAATGCTCCTGAGGGGAGGTGCATGAAAGGCCCAGGCATGAAGAAGGGATACGGGAGAAGGCTGTGGGGGAGTGAGGAGTAGTACGGTGGGCGGAGAAGCAGAGGAGAAGGAGGCCAAACAGGCGAAGGGCTGAGAGGCTCTTGCTTCACCTGCACAGGTACATTAACACCTGGTAACCTGTGATGAAGCTGCAGCCTGCTGAGGTCAATCATCCCAGGGATGGGTTTAGAAGGTGTGGAGGATATATAACGTGGTGCTAAAGGGACCCCCATGTGGGGGAGGCCCACTGTCTTCCTGTTACTGCCGTCTTCTGCCTCTTTGTCAGAAGCATCGTTCTCCTGGGAGTCCGCAGTAGTTCTTTTCCGTTTTTGGGGTCCCTCTTGGGTGAAACCAGGACCAAACATGGGAAAGAAAGCAGGTGGACTGAAAGCGCTGTACGGTTCTCCAGTGAGCGACACGCCGTGGTAACTGGGTGGGGGGAATCTTGGGGGCTTGACATAAAGCGGGCTGGTGTTTAAATAGAAATTGTGAGGAACTGTTTGTCTCGGCTCATGTCTGGGGGCAGGACTTCCTCCTGAAGACGAGCTTGCAGCATCACTTTCCATTTTCTGTCTGCATAGAACAGAACGAGGAATGGTGAATTGTAATTCACTTGCAGAATAAATTATTTGCAGATTCACATTAACCAAACCCCTCTAAAATTGATGTGGTTTGTACAAACAAATGCATACAAGGCCAATTCAAAAATCCTATTTCATTTTTAAGGCAGAAAGCCTTACAACACAGAAAAGTATCAGTATTTTTTAAACATTTTAAGCCAAAGCATGAAAATATTGTAATTTTTTAAAAAGGTATTTTAAAACTATACATTTAAATCGACTTCTGAAACACAAAACACAAGAAAATAATAGTTCAAAGTACATGACATGCTCTACTGAAGACATTTCTTCTTCCACATATTTTAGTTTCCTTTGCTGACAAGTAACTACAGTAATGAAGAAAAACAGGAGGATGAGAGTCTAAACTAGTGTTGCGTATTGGCAAAAGTTTATTGATAGGATACATATCACACGTTGTTTGTTAATATATCCCAAGACATTACCAGAAACAATATTTCTTTTTTTTTTCCTTTTGCAATAGAAATAAATTTGTCTTAACATTGATACACCATTACATTAATAAAAAAGCACAGAAATATACTTTTTTACATTGTACCAGTAGCAAATTGAGTTTTGGTACCCATACCAAGTTAAAAGTAAATGTCTCATTAAGCTTGTAGCGGTTACAGATCAGGTAGAAATAATGACTGAACATTTAACTCAAGAGGGTTCTCATTGTTTTATTGCGGTGCAGAGCTGCTGAATAAGAGGCTCAGTGTGGTGTGCTGCCAAAAAAAAAAAATCCAAAATAAGATGCTGAACTACATGTTTTTTGTTAATTATTTAAATTTTGCATTGGTAGCATTTTAAATCAAGCATCAACCAAATGAAGTATTGCAACATTTCACTGAATCGATATTTTCATTCCCCCCCAGTTCTGAACTACATACCGTTTGTTTCTGTCATTACGTTTCTTAAAAATCAAAAACTGTTTTTAGGCTTCTTTTATGAAGCTATGTTTGTTAAAATTTCCAAATAAATTGTGTAATAAATAAATATAATGCAATGCAATTGAGTGGAATTCTTTGCACTGTCCTGCCAAACTCAACGTGTGTTGTGATCAACAGAAGGTCTGTCAGCTGCTGATTCTTTGCTTTCTTTTAGCTGTTTGCAGGATTTTCTCTCCACAAAACTCCAAAGAAAAACGGTAAGCAGGTACAGACAGACGTTTTCACCTCTCAGAACCCAACCTGAAGCCTTTCACTTCTTCCTTTCTCACAAATCTGCTCCTTCCCTGAAAGTAGGAAGTACTCTATGAAATGTTCACCTCTACCTCCCGCGTGCATTTCGCTTCCTTGTCTGCTTTTTCTCTGTTCTCTTCATCTTTTTTCATGCACAGTGGCAGAACTTCCTCTTTTCCTCTTCAATGGCAGGGCTAACCTTTCAATCGGGATGATCAGCATACAGCATGTACGTGCACTGAAGCGATGGATCGGTTGGAAACAGCAAGCTGCAAGTGCTGCAATGGATTAGAAGATGCTAATAGTCAAAAGGGAACTTTCTTACTTCTGCATGGTGTTCAGAACAGCTTTTAATAACTTTCTTTATAATTTCATGTTATTTCTGTATTTAGTTCACTGCTCCGCTCTCTGCAGAAGTAAGCACAAGTGTTTTAGCTGCAGGTTGCAAATCCTTTTGTCAAAATAAGGTAACTCAATTTTTTTTTCTTTTATTAAAATATTTAATTTCTTTACAAAATCTACTCCAAATGAGAAAAGGATGTCGTTAATATAGGAAAAAAAATCTGCTTCCAAAAAAAGCAAATTTTATATTCATTGGCAGATTATTTGCTTAAATTTAGCAACTTTTGCACTTTAAAAAGTACGGTATTTTTATGATTTTATTTTTACAGATTTATGCATAAAACCAACTTCAATAAAAGGGAACAAAACTAAAAAATCTCCTGATATACAAATAACACTAACTGTCTAATATTTTTCAAAAGATTTGGATGTGAAAAGCACAATACAAATTTGTTTTTTCAGTATTTGCTTCGTAATCAAGCTGAAGTTCTTAATATTAAATTGTCTGCATGTTTGGAAGCTTTTTTTAGAGTAACCCGCTCTTTGTCCTCTTCCCCTCCCTGCCTGAGTTTCTGTGTTGCCTTTAAGCCCCATCATGCATTCCAAACAATCCATTAAAAACCAAAGCCCCTCCTCATGTGCCACTCAATGCCCAGCGAGTGTGTGTCCAGAGAGGCTGCAGCGCACCCTGAGCGTAACTTACCAGCGGAGAGAGTTTTCTGTGATGCTGTGGCTGGAAGTGCTGCTGCTGCTGCTGCTGTACCTGAACTTCTGTCCTCTTCCTCCTGCTTGCACCGCAGCTCTCCTGACAATGAGCCGCCCATCCACGGATAGCATTTGAAGTGACTTAAGAAAGAGAACAGGAACAATCACTTTGTTCTCATTTTTCAGATGAGTACCTTCGGAGAGAAGGAAGGAAGGGAGGGGGGAGGAAGTCAACAAGCCTAGTGCCTTCCTGCTGAGAAATAAGGAAACACTAGATAGACATCTGCATTTCTTTATGAAATAGGGATTTGTGGAGTAAAGTGTTGAAGTTGAAACAGTGTAAATGAGTCATGCAGGATAAACTGGCAATAGGAGAACATTTTTGGCTCTTTGATTTGATCATGCTCCCTTTAATGGCTCTTTTAATCCATAATCATTTGGAAAGGTTGTCCTTGATTAAGGTTCTTCCTTCGACTAAAAGTTCTGATTGTTTCCTGCACTTCCTAAACTATTAGATAAAAACAGCATCAATACACGTGACAGTTCCACCACTAGGAGGCAAGAGAGGCCCGGTCTTCTGCACTTCTCTGCATCTGAGTGTCAAATCAAATCCCATCCTGCTTCTATGTTTTGTGCAAAAGTTAGGACATAATTGGGATGAGTTGGAAGTGTCAGCGGCAGTAATTGAACTTTTATCATTGCTGAGGTAAAGCTGTCTTTCCTAAGGCTGTGGCTGGTCATTAGCCGTGTTAATTAGCTCATAAACCCAATTAACCTCAGACCTGGACAATGCGTCAGTCCCTGTGAGGAATTAAGTTCAAAATTGATTGCTGTATTTCTATTTTTTTCTCTTTGTTTAGTCAACATAGAATGCCACTTTCCCAGAATGCCTTCATCTGGAGCCGGACCTCTAATTACCGTCAGACAACAGAAAACCCTAAAATGCATTTAGTAGTTTTTTTTGAATAACAGCAGATAAAGTTGTTCTGCCTTCATGTCCGCTAATTATTTAAATGA
This sequence comes from Oryzias javanicus, assembly GCA_003999625.1. Classification (NCBI taxonomy): domain Eukaryota; kingdom Metazoa; phylum Chordata; class Actinopteri; order Beloniformes; family Adrianichthyidae; genus Oryzias; species Oryzias javanicus. The sequence continues at coordinate 9,308,704 of CM012445.1, forward strand.
TTTCCTTTCCACCTGCTCCTCTTGACCTTTCTGATTTGCATCCATCTCTGACATGTACGGTCACGCTCCATAAATCGTTTTTTTAATAAACCCAAGCAAAAAAGGAAGCAAATGAGGTCAGACTGCTGCCTGACCCTTTGACCCGACCTGCTGAGTGGTCAGCTTTATCTCATATGGCTAAATCGGGTTCATTCATTAACAATTTTTAAGTGGCTTTTTGCTGTCTTTGTCACTCTCAAAAGCAGATGTGGACGTATATAAGACACAGCAGAGGCACAGGAGAGAGACAAGAACCTCAGCTGCCACCTGGGAGAATCTTAAGCCAGAAAAAAGAAACTATATTTGAAGATTAAAATTATTTTAATACCTGTAGAAATGACTGGAGCAACCGTGTCCGTGTGCCTACTTTTCATCATGTCCGTGTGCTCAGCGTGTTATATCTCAAATTGTCCGATTGGTGGAAAAAGATCAGTAATGGATGCGCCGCTGCGTAAGGTGAGCTCCTTTTTTTTTTACAGCTTTTTGGACAACCTGAGTCACCAAAAATATCGAACTTCTTTAAACTGTCATCTGCTGTCATCAGATTTCTCTTTAGATTGAAAATTAACCTGATAAAAATACAAAAGCAGGAAAAGGCATTCTTCAAATGTGGATTATTTTCCTTACATGCACTAAAAGTGAAGCTATTGATGTCTATTTTCGTAACTCATTGAAAACTGTTTTATTGTCCAGTGCATGTCCTGCGGCCCCGGAGACAGGGGTCGTTGCTTTGGCCCCAGCATCTGCTGTGGGGACGGCTTCGGCTGCCTGCTCGGCTCCCCAGAATCTGCTGCCTGCATGGAGGAAAACTACCTGCTCACCCCCTGCCAGGCAGGAGGGAGGCCCTGTGGATCCGAAGGAGGACACTGCGCCGCGTCGGGACTGTGCTGCGATGCAGGTCAGAAAGCTGAAATTTATAAAAAACTGAACTTCCTAAAGAGTCAGAGTTTTGTATTCAAAACTGCAGTTGAATGTGTGTTAACACATCTCATTAGAATTGAAATACTTCCATTTAACTCACTAAAATGAATCTTTTGTTCATTTTTTTTTCCTGAAATTGAAGTAAAATCAAGGGATTTAGAGTGTATTTTTGCTGCTTAAGATACATTTCAAACATTAAATCAAGCTAGAAAGTGAAAAAAGCATCACAGACATCACAACTCAAAGCCAAGTGTTTAAAAAATTAAGAATCATTAAACTAAATCCAACTGGTTGAGGCTTTAGAATCAGAAAGATTTAACTCCCTATTTCCAAAAACAAACATACAAATGTGTCATTTATTTTATTTATACCTTTTAAAGTAGTTGTCGGAGGAGGATGGGATCCAACACGCGTCGTTACATTAGCATACTCGTTGGCTTCTTTAACAAAAAGTGTTTTTATTTGATTCAGAGCTCTTGAGTTTCTGTTTAAGCCTCGCCTGAGCACACAGGTGACCACAGATTATGAGGGAGGAGTCATGATATGTCTGATTAGTCTCATTAATAACAATATGAAATACAAATGATCCATTTCATGATATAATATGTTTCTAAATAATAAGTTTGTCATTATTACAAACTATAAATTAAACTAGATCTGTCTCCAACAAGTTAAGTTTTTCACCTACTTGGAAAAAGTGAAATATTCAACATAGATGCTAAAGAGGAGAAAAGAAATGGATTGTGCCGAGGCTTAACCCCTTTGTGCCCAAGTGTCTAAAACTAAAATAACTTCATTTGTGTTTTTTGCGTTTAAGTAAATTAGGCTGATTTTGGAGCTTAAGTGGTTTAAAGCAAATTTCCCTCAATCTATAAATTTAAAAAAATCTGACAATTTAAATGTTATTTTGTTAGTTTTTAATGAACAGGTTTAAAGGAGTTAAAATTAAGTTAAAAAAAAAAGCTTCTGAACTTTACTGGTGCTTTACTTTGCCCCTCTGATCTAATGAGTTCATGAACCACAAATAGTGATAACAACAGCTTGTAAAGATGCAATAAATTGGTTTGCTTTGTTTTTTTTTCATGGAAATCTGGCCACAGAGGGTTGCACCACAGACCAGTCCTGCTTTATCGAGGAGAACGGAGACGACCAAAGCAGCCCGCTGGAGGTCAGCGAACCTGCTGACATCCTCCTCAGGCTCCTCCATCTGGCCGGCCACACTTCTCATCGAATCCACCAATGAGCTGCTCCCAACCGCCTCACTGCGACCAATCGGCTCTTCTGTATAGTTCCTGTCTTTTTTGTTCCCTCATCAACTTTGATTGCTTCTATAGAGTGCATTGATTGATACTTTTTATGTATAAAACTAGGGATGAACGAAGACGGATCATCCAGATATCTGCATGCTGAATTAAAGTTTGGAGACAATAAAAAACTGTTGAGTCTTGTTTTATTTCAAGCTCTGCTTCATTGATTCATTTTGATTCTAATTACAAGGTTAACCTTACCAGAGACTGCGACTGATTATTTTTCCTGCTTATCCTTTAGACTCTCGTGTGGTGTGCGTGCTGTCATCTAACCTTCACTGTAAAAATATTGCTATTGCAAAAGTAAGAGCGATTATCTGGTCACCTTTGGCCGAACAGCTGCAGTTTCTCCAGAGCATTGAAGACTTTTCAAGGCACAGATTTCTCACTGAAACTTCAATCGAGGCACTTGTGCACAGTAGTTCCTATCAAATTCACTTTCATTCTTTAATTGCCATCATCTCACTAACATTTCTATAGAATTGAATGCAGTCCAGCGGGTAAAAAGTGAAAAAATATTTCATAAAAATGAAAAGCTGCAGCAATAAGGATTTTATCATGACTTACTTCAACATGTTTTCTTTTTTTATTGTGCTTTGTTGCTCTTGTCACTCAAATCCATACAGTAAAAACAATATTTGGAATGATGTGAAATAATAACAATAAAATAACAAACAGCGGCCAAACGGAAGATGGGCTACAAGGAAAGATAAATCTGATAAAAAAGGTCTAAAGGGTCACTTATGTTTTTAGATCCTTATTTGTACACATAAAATACGATCAGATTTCCTGCTTTCTCCTCTCAACTTTGGATAACCAAATTTGGTTGTCGTTGAATTTCCTATCGGCTGTTATCTGCAGTAGTTGACTTCATGGTGAGCTCATCTTATCAGGGAGGCCCTAATTCCAGTCAGAATGGATAAATTATTAACCCAGTGAAATATAAAACTCTGCAATGACCAGCTGTTCCTCTACCTTCACCGGCCACCATCATGTCTTTCACTGGAAAGTACCAGCTTGAATCTTCAGAGAACTATGAAGCTTTCATGAAAGCTATCGGTGAGCTGTTAAAAAGTGATTGAAACGTGACGGTTTTTGTCTTTTATGCATTTGACTAAATGTTTCTCCACCACAGGGATTTCTGACGAGAACATCCAGCTGACTAAAGACTTAAAAAGCATAACAGAGATGGAGGAAAATGGCAACAGTTTCAAAGTGACGGTCACCACCGGCTCACACGCCATAGTCAACAACTTCACCATTGGACAGGAGGCTGAGCTTTTGTCCGCCACTGGAGAGAAGATCAAGGTAAGCAGAAATGTTTGACTCATCAAATATGCTAATGCGTGATGATTCAAAAAAAAGATGAGAAACATCAAGTTGTGTCGTTTGATTTAAAGACGGTGGTGCAGAAGGAGGGCACAAAGCTGAAGATGCGTCTGAAAAGAGTGGACATTCTCACAGAGCTGGTGGATGCAAACACTCTTGTGACGGTAAGTTTACAAAAACACTTTAAGTTAAAAGCATAATACAAAAAATTAATGTATTTATTTGTTTATTAATTTTGCAGACGATGACTCTTGGTGACATTATTTACAAAACAACATACAAACGGATTTAGTTCAACAGTTCTGGAAACAGATTCAGTCATAAAATGTTGACTTGAATGACATTAATGACGACAACCAAGAATTCCTTCAGTTCTGGAAATCTGTTTGGGTCTGGACATGGAAGAACAGATCTGCAAAATTCATTTTCCAACCGGTTTGTCATTTCAAAAGGTTAAATGCATGTTTGTGTTGTGTGCAGAGGTCATTTCTGTAAGTTTGGAGCTTGGGTCATTTGGAAATGTCAAAAATAAATCAACTACAGACATTTGTAAGTGTGTTTTGTGTTGTTTTCACAAAAAGTAAAATGTAAAATTTGTTGTTTACCCTCTTAAAACATAGTGTTCCCATGCCACATTTGGTTAATTTTGCTTAATTCAGGATCTGTAACCATGAAACAAAAAAGGCATGTCAAACAAGGGCCAGGGTTTCAAAGACACTCTGAAGAAAATATTCTTTTTTGTGCTTTTAACATGTTCGTGTGCCATTTTTCTGATGATGGAGGACATATGGAAAGAAAATTAAGCTAAAATTGCATTTCTGAGTATTTCTTTTTTCCAATCACCATAAATCAAGAGCAGGCACAGAAATGGTGTTGGAAAAAGCTTGTGGATGTGATGTAAAAACGAATACGGCAAGCCAGAAGCTCCCATTCTGATGCACTTGTAAATAAATAGATCAAATCATTATACTAATATAATGATATATTATTATAATAATATATTATTATATTATTATCCTGTTTTGCCTGCGACCTAGGATCAAACAAGGGCACCCTGTGCTATTGAGTTTGACATCCCTGCCAGTTTTTTTTTGCTTTTGAATTCAGACCAAAAGTAAGCATTTTATCGCCATTTTTATGAATCTGCTAACAGGGGTGCTGCTAAGGATTCTGGTCCCCATGAAAATAATTTTTACAGGGCCCCTAACACAGTGGCAAAAATGTTTACACTGTTTAACATACAATTAGGCATTAAGATGGTATTTTTAATCTTTGTGACAAAATAAAAACAACTTACATGTGCAGTATGGGGCATTAGGGGCCTCTGTGGGCCCCCTCTTTGTCTGGGCCCCTAGAATCAGCCACCTTTACCCCCTTTGTGGTGCCCCAGTCTGCAAAGCTGTATTCCATTGTTTACTGAGATGTCCAATATGGCGTTGCTCTTTATGTATCTTGGACAATGGTAACAAGCTAGCGTAGCAATATAACTCATTTGGTATGAGAGGCTGTAGGGAAGGGGGCGGGATTACTCTTTACCAACAGTCCTGTTTACAACTCAGGGGTGAATTTCTAATAAACTCCTGTCACTCTGCAGAAACTATGTCCCGGAAAACATCACAGGTTTTTTTATTTTTGCTAAAACAGCATAATCATAAAGGAGATCGGACTTTTAGAGGTGGGTAAGTTTCTCTGTATATCTTCACAAAGCCCTTCGCTTCTGCAACTACTTTATCTGAGAATAACCAATGAATGATTTGGTTTAATTGGGGGCTAATTGGATTGCCTGAAAAACACAACAGTTCAACAGTTTATTTTTTAATAAAAGTGTAACTACAAAACATGATACAGAAAATGGCTGTGTCACTTAAATGCAAAGACGGTAATTTCAAGACTCAGGAACGCTCATCTGTTCAATTTACACAAGCTCTCCGGAATCTATAGCTGCATGAATGAGTTACTTCCTCCGGTGGAAAAGATTCTTGATTCCTTCTTCCACAGATTTTGGTTCATGCAGCATGGTCATGGGCTTGTTTTTCAGAGCGGCTTCTCTCATGCTGTAGTAAACGTACTCGTTCTGTTTGAACATCCTCAGTTCCATTTCTGTCTGTACACGCATTGCCTGCAAAAACAAACAAATTCAGATTTTTCTCTAATGTTTTAAGCGGACCGATAACATTGAAAATTTCTCACGCAAAATGGTGTCCCTGTAAGGTGTTTACCTCCAGATCCTTGGTGATGGGGTGTGTTGGACCATGTGTGACCATGAGGATAGCATAAGCTTTGCAGATCATACCATGTCCAACTTCTATATCCCCAGCCTGCCAGTGGGTCACCCCAGCTCGCATGGCTGCCATACCGAGAGTGGCATTGTTTGGGTGATACAACTTCCTGCAAAAAAGAAGAGTTTATGTGAGCTGAGTGGACTTTTTCTCCAAAAATGCAGCAAATTCTGTGTGCATTAATTTTGCAACACTAAAAATAATAAGACATCAAATTAAAAAAAAATAAGACCGACTGAGAGGTTATTTAGATGGTTTTTTGTTGCTTTTATTGTTCTTATTTTATGGTTTCTCCATAACTTTTTTTGCCTGTTGGTCAGTTTAAAATCTCCACACTAGCTGCACTTACAGGTATCCCTCCACCATTTTTCTGGAGTATTCTGCAGCATCATTGAAGTACTGCAGGTAAGCTTGCACTTCACTCATTGTGCTCCACATTCTCAGCAGGTAGATGTGTGTCTCAGCCAAAACCGGTTCTGTCTTCTCAATGCATTCTCTGCAAATTTTTACTACCTGAAAGACAAAAGGAAACAGCAAATATGTAGGTGTTTTAGCAAACGTTATTTTGCTGCTGTTTGTTCAGGCATCTTGATGCATCACCTCATGGTAGTCGCCATTTAATCGAGATTTTTCCATCTTCTCCAGCATCTGAAAGCAGTAATCCGTTGCCTCTTTCACTTGCTCTTCTGAAGGCTGTAAGAAAGAAAAAAAACTCTTAAATTTGAGTCAGTTTATATAATATAATATAATATAATATAATATATATAATATATTATTATAATATAATATTATATATAATATATTATATATATATATAATATAATATAATATAATATAATATAATATAATATAATATAATATAATATAATATAATATAATATAATATAATATTAAATATAATATAAAATCATATCATATCATATCATTTTATCCCAAATAATTAAACTTTTTTTAAGTATTAGGTAGGTGTTTTAAGTTTAACAGAGTTAAAAGGGAAATAATGGTCAAACATGTAGGCTTGTCAAAGTGTATGTAAAAGTAAAAGCCTGCTTAATAACATTTTTATAATTGAAGATAAGGAATTTTAGATAATTTACTTCAAGGCAAGTTTGTTTTATGTCATTGTTTAACCATTTTAAGGTGCAGACATAAATTCTTTAAATATATTGAATAATTAAAGTTAATGATGCCTTCTAATAATAGTTCATGACACAAGAAGTGACCGGCCTTCCTGAGATCATCAGCCTAAGATTTCAAGCTGCTCTGTCAAGAATGCATGAGGTAATTAAAGGTAGAGCAAGCAGAACTTGATCTTACATCAGGAGTTGTTTTTATTTTAAAGTTGTTTAAGGTTACTGAAAAAATACTGATTTTAACCTTTAATTTTCCTGTTTTTTTTGTGCCCTGAAATTCTTTTCTTAAAAGCATGTGGGAATGCAAAGAGAGCTGAAACCACTTGTGAGATATCTTTGCCTAAAATAGCCGCAGTGGGCCTGCTTCTCATATGTCCCACCTGTCTTTATCTCCCCTGACACTTCTAAATGTCACAAAAGCGTTTGGATCGTCTTGCTCACGGAGCTGAAACTAAAGACACAAACCTTTACGCCGTCCACTTCCCTTCCTCCCAGCTTGATGTCGTCTTTAATCTTGTTTGTGCAGTGTTCACATGTGCAGTCAAAGAAGTACTGAGTTTTCAGAAGCCTCTGCCGCTCCTCCGACAGATTCATGTAGTCCACATAGGCGACTGTGAGCTCTTCTCCTTCAGCGATTTTCCCCAAAGAACGCAGCTCAATCCTGAGCAGCAAAAAGATAGACATGTTAGGGAAAAACAGCACAACCTAGTTTGAATCTCAGAGGTCAGATCGATGATTTTACGAGTAAACCGCCTGTTGGATTAACATGTACAAATATGAAGATCTATATTTTTATGCTTTCTTTTGAATTTATTTTTGTCTCATACCAATAGCACTGTCCGCTTCTGTATTCACATACTCATTTTTTTTTTTTCTATGATATGCTCAGAAGGAGAGGTGTTTTTTATTTCTCTTCTCGGTCAAAGCAAAACAGTAACTAACCTTTCTGAATAAATCACATTTAGGATATAAACTATGAAAACAAATATACCAGAAAAACTGCCTCTACACAGAAACAACTTGACTTTTCTTGCGAGATCAGGTTAGATTAGAGGTCTGCAACCTTTTACCTTTTACCCTTCCATTGTGGCTCTGGTTTAAAAAAAATATATGTTTTCTTTTTATTTAAAAAAGTAAGTACGTAGTGAAGTTAAAAAAAAAAAAAAAAAAAAAAGGGGAACACAGATATCACAAACAATTGAGGGACAGTTCACAAGTGAAAACTACAACATTTTGACAGGTTTTTGTGGGCCATGCACCACAAAAAAATCAAATTAAAGGTCAACCAAAATTACACTGTTATAAGGGTTATAATGTGTTTTTTTCTACTTTTAAACAAATTCAACGCTTTTAAGTGTGCTTTATGATTAAAAAAAATAAAGTTAGTGTCAATTAGTTAGGTCTGATTTAATCTAAGTTTGTTAGATTTATATATTTCTTGATGAAATGCACTAAAAAATATTAAAATTAACTTTTTTTTTAACACTGTTGACATAGCTCTACCTACTACTACATCTATTGCAATGAGATGATTCTATGTAGAACAGGATGTCTTTTATTTTGAAAGGAAGTCATATTTTGAAAAAAAAGGCTATTTTGTCTTTATCCTTAATTAAACAAAAAAATAAACTTTTAATTTATATTTTTTTTAATAGTAACGATACAAATACATATAAGTGTCTTATTTTTCTAAAGGATAAAGTAAGACATTAATTTCTTATAGCTGGTTGTTGTCAGTGACAGATCGACCCAAATGACTCTTTAAGTGTTGAAAGTTCCAGATCCCGGGATGGCTTATTAACAAAACTTTCAAAATAAAATCCTCAAAAGACTCTAAATCACACTTAGATTAAAGTGTTAATATTAGCTGTTAAAAGTAAAAGTAGTTTTAAAACAAATTGTGGCAAGTAAACAGTGGAGATGACAGTAGTTAGACAAATAGTGCGACTTTTTATGTTTTCCGACAGAAACAAACACAGAAAAACCCCCTGATGGTGTGATTTCTCTGGATCGGGGTTAGAACATCGGGGGAGTGATTTGTGAGAAAACCATGTCACATCAAACATACAGAGGTGCAGGTGACACTAGTGAAACAGTTTCTACCAAGGATGAACGGGGTTATTATATGCATGTGAAATGTTTATGAAGCATTCAGAGGCCTAATCTGAATAGTGCTCTAATAAAAACCACTAAAATAAAGAAAGTCTTAAGCTGAGGTAACGCACCTCCGTTGAGAATGAAACATAGTATTCACAGCCGATTGACTGAAAGACAAATAGGAAGCACTTTTACACCAAAAAACATTGACACTGCATGCAGCCCACAGAAACACACAAACTCATCCCAAGTGAAAAAAAGTATAAATAGCAAAATATGCTGATTTATGATATTCTTAAAAACATTTTGAGGAGTTGTATTGTAAAGAAAGTGAAAAGAAATAAAAATATTTGACCTTAACCTGCTATTCTATTCATTTAAAATGCTTTTTAAAGCAACTTAATCATCTTTAAAGAACGGTATCAAAAAATTGTGCAGTTAAAATAAACTTTAGCTAAGATTTAATGTGTTTCAGTTAACTCATATCTTTTATGTATTTTATATGTTAGTCCCTCCCACAACAAATGAGTAATAAACTGTATAGACAACGAGCTAAACAGATAGTAGTTAATTTTCTGAATGGAAGTGAACTCAAACACGCTTGAATATTCTGAAAGGAAGTAAATTTGACTTGTTTTTCACTTGGGACCACACAGAACGTTTTCTATTAAACAACAGAGGACACAAATCCCACTGTCAGTTGTTTTAACACTTACTTGCCGTGATTAAGGATCACAGTGCAGTTTGGCCAGCAGTTGTGATTTACCAGGCACAAATTTGGAAAAAGACCCACTCCTACTGCCTGAAGGCCCCTCTGGTCGCTCACAGAGAAGCCATTGCAGTTGATCTGGAGGAATTAACAAAACATTTTTAAGGAGTTTTCTTAAATCTGCATTCTCTATTTTAGTTTAGGGTGAGATTTTTACTTTTTCCAGCAAAACATGCACAAAAATACCCAAATAAATAAACAAAAAAGCTGTTTTTTTTGCTTTTTTACATCGTGAATTGAAACTACTATCAGACATCTTTTGATAATTCCAAGATTGTTTTTGGGATCATTTGCATTGTTTTTTTTTTTTCATTTTGTTTGTTTGTTTGTTTGTTGTTCTTGTTCGAAAAATAAGAATAAAAACAAAATCTAATAAATAAATGCATAACTATAGGGGTGTAGGGAAAAATCTATTTGATTTATTTTGCGATATTTCATTTGTCCATACTTGTATCGATTTAAAATGCAGACAAGAGTATATTTAATTGATTATTTATGGGTGTCCTTCATTTCTGTTTTCCACCTAAACCCCCAGCCACCAGTTGGCAGCACGCTGAGCCTCTTTGAGAAGCTCTACACCACGACCAAAACAACAAGATTCACTGAACCAGCTTGTGTCAAATATTTAGTCATTAAATAAAAAGAATTGTACCATTGTATTACAATGAAAGATGTACTAACGTCCAGGTAGAGCTTTTTTTAAGTCATACTCTTCAAGTATCGTATTGTGAGATACACATGGGGATAGGTATTGTATCATCAGACTCTTGTCAATACACACCCTTATTATCAGCTGTATTCATCAGTGTTCTCCTAGATTTACTGTTATGTTACCATCTGTTTTGCTCATAGAGGAAATTTATATTTTAGCAGAATTGGGATGCTAATCCGCATTTTAGCACATACCACCCCAAATAAGTGGGAGATGCTGTCCACTGTATGCTGCTTGCTGGTTCGTGGCCAGAAGTCCAAGAAATTGTGGATGTCCACTTTGAGTTCCTTCAGCTCGTCTTCTGGCATGTCAGTGATGTGGTCCTCCAGCTCGTCCAGCGTGGTCAGCTGCATGTCAGACACCACGCTCCCTTCTTTGTCGAGGCGCCACAGGATCCGAGCAACAAGTCTGACCACACGAGAAAGAGCAGGACATGTGGGGACATCATATGGACATGAACTGCTTTGCAAATAATGGCAGAAACTTATGCAATCTTATAGTAAAAAAATATGTTTTTTTTTAAGTTTACTCAACAACACTGAAGCAAGATTTCAAAATAAAATATAAATATGAGCCCCCATGTGTAAAAAAACGAACATAAAAACTTCTAAAGTCCTGTTCTTTTTGTTCTTTTTCACTTACCGGATGTTCTCATTTGGTGCTTTTCCATAAGCTTTGATGGCACTGCATTCTTGCTTGTGTTCGGCCCAGCCAGCACGCTGGCAGGTTCGATCACAGTAATGAGCAAATTTACACTGACCACACCTTTGGAGCTTCTCTTGCCTGCGGAAACAGCTGTGGCATATGCGCTCTGCAAGGCTGACATATAGAAAAAAAAATCATATTATTAATCAAGAGCTAAATTACAATTTTCAAGCAATTCTCTTCATGTTTATGTATTTACACCTCTTTTAAAGTCACATTCAATAATAATAATAAATTTAAAAAAACTTAATTCTAAATAATTTAAATAATCTTGCATTGACGTCATACCTGTCAAACACAACAGCTGCAAGACTGGCTTCAGAGAATATGACGTCTCCAGCCCAAAACTCTTTGGTGGCCTTTAAGCCCCTCCCTTTCCCAGGTGAGTCAAAAATCACCACGTTTTCCATGATCCTCACTCTTCTTCTTCCTGAAATTGAGTAGCTAAGCTTAGCAGAAAGACGCGTGGAGTAAAAGTCTGCTCCAACTTTCTATGTTTTTCTGTGACAACTGCACATTCATGGCTTGTTGCACTGAAATAGCCACACACCTCTTGAACTGTACCATTACACACAGCAAACAGGTGTTAAGTGTCTTTGCTTGACAAAGAAAAACAATGGTCTTCCAGGGATAATTGTAAAACTAAAAATATATTTTTGAAACATCACCAGAAATGCTTTCTGATGTTCACTCACAAAGAGTGTTTTCGATGTGTTCACACATTTGAAATATTCGCATTTCATCTGCCTCCCCCCTGAATTGAGGTGGTAGTTGCTCCACTGAAGGTTATTTTTGTCCCTCAGTTGTGTCTGTCCATCAGAGTTCTGTGGTGACTGAACAGCTGAAAGAAGTTCTGAAGTCTGCTCTCACTCGCTGCCTCTACTCTGTTCTGGTGCTTTCTCCAACACGAGCCCACCTGTAAAATGAGTCTGGTTGTAGGGATTCATTTGCAACAAGTCGTAATCTGCGGTTGACTGTAAGATTCATAGTCGATATTAGTTCATTTTGAACGATCCCATCCGATTCGCTGACATAAAATCGACACGGGAAATTCAACCAGTGTGACTCAGAGATCATTACCCACATTTGTTTTATCTTTTCTTATTTTTTAGACAAATACTTGGTAGATTTTCAAACTTTTCAACATTTTCTTTTTATCATTCGGGTAAAAGAAATTACAGCAAAAACAGAAAAAGTTTTGTGTATCACAAACATTTTTAGGGATCCAGTTAGGACTGGAATGAAAGTGAAAATTGGAGAGGTTTTTAGAGCAGAACTCAGTCATAGATGGATTACAAGAAAACATTATCAGAGCTTAAAAAAGAACAAAAATCTGAGTTGTTTTTCTTTCTCTGGTAGTTAAAGCAGAAGTCTTCTTTTTTATTCATAGCTTTTTATTTAAGAACTTATTGTCTGTCTTTATCCACTTTCCCATCTTTTTGATTAAAATCTTTCAGGTTCTTCTATCTTCCTCCAAGATCTCGGATTGGTTTGAGTTGCGTCCTTACTAAAGCACGCTCTTGATATTTTATTTATCTATTTTTTTCTACTACTCTGTTGTGGTTTTCCACAAGAATACCAAGACTTTGGAGCCACTGAACTTCACATCTGCTGTGAAGTGTTTGTCTTGAGTTGCTCTTTATATCAAGGCCTGATAAGTTATGAACTTAGTTGATACTTCATATCAAAAGTTTGCCCATCTCTGTGAAAACTGCAACAGTTTTCTAGTTTTCCAGTTGTGTAGTAAATGTGTGGGTTTGTCACTCAGGTTTTATTAGAACCGAAACAAAACTGGCGTGTGGCTATTTCTTCAGTCAGTTCTGTTATAAGTATAGATAACATTTTATATATATAAAATAACAATGTCTTGAGACTCAATACAGGAATTAAAATGAAAATATCTCAATACTGCATTTATTTTTCCTAAATCATCTCGATGAATATAAAAAAATCGGGATTATTAGTTTGATGAGGTTTGTGGTTTACACTTAACCGGTTTGCTCATTTTTATATCAGCTATATAGTTGTCGTTTAGTTCTGTTACAAAAAGGAAAAAAATTGTCAATCAAAAACAAGCAAGGATTTGGCTAAAATGTGTGGAACCATGAATGGATTTCCATCAATAACGTTAGGATCACATTCAGCTGGGAAAAAATTGACAATCTGTCTCCATAGGTCACCTGAGAATGCCTGAAAATATTTGAGATGAAGCGGTCACTACTGCCATCTCATGGACAGTCATTGGAATTAATCACGTTTGAAAGATTTCCTCATTGCATGTGTAAACTGACTTCATTTAGTTCTCTTTTCTTAACTCTGGGAGATTTGCAAAAATGTTTAGCATCATATCAGAACAGATTTTAAAGCTATGATTATTCAGTGCAGCAATCGTTTATGAGTCTGTGCACATTTGAAGCTCATTTAAACATCAGGGACCACCTTTACAAATACTAAATAATTAAACCTGGGTGTATTTAGTCTTTTATTGCACACATACTAAAGATTATAAAGCAAGAGGGACATAAGGAGATAAATATCTATTTAGAAGTATGTGTGGAGATGCAGTGATCTTGTGACTTATGTACTTTTGCTGTTACATTTTTATATGAATTTCCTGATGTTGATCTGACATTTATTACTTGACATTCTATCATAAACATTCACAATATTTGTTGTGCCATTTGTCTACTTGTCATCCCTTTCTTTTTCTCTTTCATTGCATAATTTATTAATTTAGTTACGTGGGACATTTGTTTATATACATGTGTATGCATTTGTATTTATATCTCCTTAATATGTATGTAAAAGATCGTTTTCATATTTTGATTATTTGATATATTTGATTTAATTTTGTTGATTTATTGGGGCAATAGGGACAGATAATATAAGTTTTATTCTTTCTGCTCCTTTTCATGTATTTACTGTTTAATGTTTATTTAGTATTATTTCAATGATATTTATTATCACTAATTGATACAAAATTTACTAATAATAAAAATTTAAAAAACAACAAACCAAAAGCCTTTTTATCACCAAAGAAAATATAAATATTGTGATTTTTAATTTACGGGAAAAACATTTTAAAATATTATTATTATTTGTCTGCTTAAATTCGTATTTGCTTAATCTATCATATTATTGAACCCAAGATTGTCATTTTTAAAATAAATATCATTACTAAAAAAAGGCAGACCTATTTTAATTTTTCGCTTTGTCTAATTTTTTTTTCTGTTTTTTCTTGCAATTTGTTTCCTGTGAACTTTTTAAATATGTCTGTTTGTATAATTTTGGATTGGCACGTCTTATTTAGCAGAATTCATTTATTATACCCTAATGTAAAAACAAATAGATTAAAACTAAACATATTTGTGATTGTCCTTCGCCCTCTGGTGATTTCAACATTAATCTTACAAGTTATTCATTGGGGTAAACAGTGTCAGTTGTTATTTTAGGTTCTATTAACCAATTTAACAACATATACTTTAGTAATTTTTGTGTACATTTGAGAGTAGTTTTAGCATAACAAATGTTTATGTAGTTTTGAAATTATTTTTTAAAAAGTTACTTGTTTACTGTAACATTGTTTTTGCGCTGACATCTGCAGCATGTATTCAAACATAAATAAAAACCCTTTTATCAATAAAAGAATACAAACATTGGAATTGTCCACTTATTAAATGAAAAAAATATTTTAAAAACAAGTTTGTTTTTTTTACCTGCTTGATCTAATCTACCATATTTAACCTAAAATCTTATAAAGCAATTTTTTTTCAAAGATAAAGTAATTTCTTTGTCTCCCAGTTGCTTTTTGTTTTCCTACAATTGTAATTAACTGAATTTTGTTTTCCACTGTAATTAACTGAATGTTTACTCAAGTAGTAGAAGGGCAGCTCGTGCTTGTTTTTAACGTGGAAGTGCAAGCCAAAAGGGGGCGTTTGTAACATGCAGCCAACGGTGGTGTGGGTGTCTCTCAGCTGATGCGCGTATTAACCGACCGACTCCATCATCAGCATCCGACGCTGACAGCATCGAAGACAGCATCCCTAATAGAAGCGAGCCACGGCCAGCGGCGCAGGATAATTCAGAACCTGGCCCAAAAGGACTGTGACGCTACCAAACTGTTTTGTAGGGCTGCCATCTTACAAACCGCCCAGCTGCAAAATAGTGAGTAGCCTTTGATGATGGACCGCCAGGATGCTACAATCGGTAAATCAAAGCTACTGCATGATACGTCGTCAATGTCAATGGCGCTTTGCATTTGAATCAGCCTTCATTTGGTGTGCTTTTTGTGTTCGGCGAGGGTCGCGCGCTGTGTTTTTGTCACGGGCCTAGCCGGGTTTTGTTTGGGAGCGCAGTGGATTCAGGGTTTGATGCAGCTAAAGCCGCCCTTGCCGCCCAGGGATGCAGAGAAAAGGGAGCGCGAGGGAGTCGTGAGGGGAGGGGATGGAGGCAGAGCAGCACATATATATATCCCCTCTGCCTTTTACTACTACTACTATTCACCCAAGTGGAAGGGGATCGGTTGTAAATGGCCTGTAAAGGGGAGCTCTAATCATCTATCTATCTATCTATCTATCTATCTATCTATCTATCTATCTATCTATCTATCTATCTATCTATCTATCTATCTATCTATCTATCTATCTATCTATCTATCTATCTATCTATCTATCTATCTATTTTTCATTTTTTGGGTGTTGTTTACATCATTAATGGTTAAGTGGGAAAGGGTTCTCTTTGAAAACAGTTATTTAGATTTATATAAAGGGTAAGAAACGTTAACTGGATGATGGGATGTGCAGGAGAATTTAGGATCCCACAGGGGTTTTTAAACCGACTCAGGTAGCAAAACTGCATCCTGAACCCCTGCAGACCGTATAAAGGCGCCTCTAAAATTAATGGGTTTTGGCTCCAAAAACAAAACAATTTTAATATTTTTTAAGCTGGCAACTTTTTTTTGTATAATTTCTGTTTTATATATGGGTCGTTCCAGAATTGGGGTACATTTTACACACCATATTTCAAATAATCTCCATGCAGAATACTAAAACATGTAGTTTTTGACTAAATGTGAGTTGTCTGGAGATTAATACACAAAAATTTTATAGAAAAGAATGCTCAAAATAGTTTTAAAAATACCAAATAAGTCTGGTGTACCCCCTAAAATGCTATTTTTCCATTGTTCTACCCCGTAATGTTCCAATTAAATTGTAAACAATTAATTTAAAATTGATTTATTTGTGTAAATTTACTTAAATAAGCACAATATTTCAAACAATAATTGTTATTCATGGAACACAAGTCCCACAACAGGCATACAAACCTGCTATTATAATCTTTTTAGGGTCATTGAAGACAACTATATATTGCAGAGAACCACGTAATATTCTGGGCATCATCAAACAGTTTTCCAAAAGAAGTAAAGGGATCTAATCTCTTATATTTGAGATATTTTTATAACATAGTAAGCCTAGATTAATCACTCTACCTTATGCACATATGTAATCAGAATAAACAATTTTTAAAATGTTTTTACATAACTAAGTTTGTTGTCTTGGTCATTAGTAACAGCTAAACAACTAGTGTCTACTTCTAAGATTAGCCTAATATTAATGCACATTTTCAGGGTTGCACCAAGTTTTGCAAACATAAATATAATCTAAAAACATGCACACTTGATCTGTAAGCTAAAGCTAAGCTTTTGATAGAATATGTAGTAGAAAATCAGAAAAGTAAAGATACTACTTTTCCTGAATTTTGAACCCCAAATATCCTGGAATGACCCAAATATATGTAATTTGTATTTATATTTTCCTAAGGTCTGCAATTTTAATATTTCTTTTATAAATCTTCTGATGTAGAGAAGAAAAAGTACAAATGTTGTCAGCTGCCCTTCAAAAAAAGTGTTGAAGTTGTTTTTTAAGACTGTTGTTGTATAGATAAACACATGATCTATATTTAAATGTCTAAATAATAATATGTTTAAATGTTTTTTAAAAAAGATGATCTGTGTATAATGTCAAAAAACAAGTCAAATTAATTGTGTCAGCATTTTAGGTTAAATTTGTCCACCTGAGTGAGGAAATTAGGTCATTTCCAGACCCAAAATAGAAAAAAAATAATAACCTTAGCAAATGTTGAGTTTGATCTACCTGCACTATTAACAGAAACTATTACAGACTTAAGTTATTATTGGCCCGGATGTTGGAACTGGGATTTTTGTAGTCTAAATATTGAGGGATTTTTTTTTACTGAAACTAATCAACTTCATAGATGCAGATTTTGATCAGATTTTTGTGCCTCCAGAAGGATTTTGTTTTGTACTATGAATGAGTTTTAAAATTCATATACTCAGTTCCCATAATGATGCAGTTTTGTTATTATTATTGCGGTCTTGATTTTAACCAAACTATCAGTAAATTAAATTGGATTTGTGTTATAATTTAGTATAATTTAGTCAAACTTTGTGTTATTTTAACACATTTTTGCTCAAATGCATTAATATTGCACAGAGTTATCTCTTTGTTGTAATGCTTTGGTCTGCAGAAATCTTAAAAGCAAGCAAGGTTTTTAAAGACCCACTCCAATGAAAATTGTGCTTTTAACATGTTCTGGTAGCATTTTTAGGACATATACAATGAAAATTAAAATTGCGTTTCTGAATTTTTATTTTTCAAATCGTGGCGAATCAGGAACAGATTAAAAAAATTGAAAGATTGAAAAAGCTTCTAGTTAGACATACAAACTATAATAAGTGGGCCACATGCTCCTCTCCATTCTGATACATCCACTTGTAGACAAATAGACTGGATAGCTCAAAAATTGCTCACTTTTTGTTTCACTTGTAGTGTTGGATTGGGTTGTAAGCATTTACACAAGGGATGATGGGAAATTTAACACCAACTCATAGGCGAATTATAAAGAACTGCTCCTGCTCTGCAGAAACTATGTTCTAAAAAAACAACACAATTTTTGACATAATCATAGTTAAAAGAACACTAGAAACGCTCTTAAAAGACGTCAAAAGTTGATTGGAGTGGGACTTTAACAAGTTTTACCAAACTTATCGCTAGTTTTGTTTGTGGGCTTTTGTTTTGAAAGGGATTAGACCTCTTTTTTTGTATCTAAAGGCAAAAAAAATAAACCGAAGAAACAAACAGCCCTCATTAAATGGCTCTCTTCTCCAGTTCAGGTATGTGAACTAACGTAAAATCAGCCATTTTTATGCATTAGAACTCTTCATCCCACCAAAAAAAAAAAAAAATTATCCAGAGAGTCTTTACATCACATTCAAACTCTGAACATACAAAGTCATTGCCATAATCAGGATCACGTTTACTCCTCATTATTCACTCACTTTGGTGTCCAGATTGATCAGTCTGACCTTTTCATTTTTATCATGGGAGGAGGACCATGTTGCCCCTGCCTGCTGGGCTGGAGTCTATTCTACATCTGTTACTGTGTAACGAGTTATTATGCAATTGCAATATTGTTATAACTGCTTTCATTTTTCTGTGTTCTCTAGTGTGTGTCCCCCCACTACCTGCATTAGGTTGTGATGACCCACACTACTTCCAAATGTATCTGTGACCCTCCCAAATCCTGACTCCTAACCTCTAATCCCTGACCTTTGACCTCCACTATGGGCAGTGTTGGCAGTGGGGTGGCAGGAGAGCAGGAGTTTGCCATGAAGTCCGTGGGCACCAGGACCACCCTGCCCAGAGCTCCTCCTCTCTCTCGCCGTTGCCCTGCCGACCGTAGCTGCAGTGCGGAGCGGCTGCCGCGCCCCCCAGC
Source organism: Oryzias javanicus (assembly GCA_003999625.1). Lineage (NCBI taxonomy): Eukaryota > Metazoa > Chordata > Actinopteri > Beloniformes > Adrianichthyidae > Oryzias > Oryzias javanicus. The sequence goes on from CM012445.1 coordinate 9,327,789, forward strand.
GACTATATCAGACGGGACGGCTTCTAGCGATGAACGAGGAAGTGTTAGTATCGGGACTGGGACCTGCACTGGAACTGACCGGCCTACAGAGACCATCTCCTCCACCAACACTGAATGTACCATGACCGCCCCCTCCAACAACAACCAGTTGGACTGTGGCAATGCAGCCGGCAGAAGGGACAGGGAGTGGGAGAGGCAGCGTGAAAGGGCAGAGACCGGGATCGGGACCGAGACTGGGACCGGGAGAGGTTAGAGAGGGAGCGCGAGAGGGAGAGGAACCGGGAGAGGGAGCGAGAACGAGTGGAGAGGGAGAGGCTGGAGCGGGAGAGGGAACGGGAGCGGGAGAGGGCCAGGGAGAGGGAACGGGAGAGGATAGAGAGGGAGAAGATAGAAAGAGAGAGGGAACGAGAGCGGGAACGAGAGAGGGAGCGGGAGAGGGAGAGGCTGGAGAACGAGAGGATGGAGAGGGAGAGGGAGCGGGAGAGGGAGCGGGAGATGCACGCGGCCGGTCTGGATGTTTGTGGGAACATTGTGGGTCGAGGAGTGAGCGAGAAGACCAGTGTTGGCGTGAACCACCACCATAACAGAGAGATGGCCGCCGCCAGAACTGACAGTGAAAACAATCTGGCCAGCCATAACCCTCCAAACCACAACCCACCCAAGATCATGGCAGTGTCAGGAAAACTGGAGCAGGTACTAAACCTCATTGTTAAAATGGTAAATGAACAAAAATATAAACACACCACTTTTGTTTTTACTTCTATTTATCGTGAGATGAACTTAAAGATCGGAAACTTTTTATACACACACAAAACACAACATTTCCCTCACATCCTCCTCACAAATCTATCTAAAGCTGTGATCATGAGCACTTCTCTGTGCTGAGATAGCCCATCCCACCACATCAAGATGCTGATAAGACAGTAGGGCTTGGCGATACTGAGCATTTGGCTATCGATTTGAGACCGATCCGATACCGGCCAATGTTGCCAATATCAAAACCAATATCAATGTTTTTCATAAATGCGGTGGATGTGACATAAACCTCAAAATCTCAATTGTATTCCTATCAACATAATTTTTTTTTTTAAGTTTCCCTTTTTTAAATTTCTCGATAAACATAAAAACAGAATTAGGACAATACTTTCAATTGAATGTAAAATAGTTAATTAAAATAAAAACTTCTTGAAATCAAATAAAAATTGAAGAAGTGAATGCAAAACAGTCAAAAGAAACAAGAAACTATGAAAGTTTAACGATTAAAAAACAATCGGTGGAAATATCAATAATTTGTAACTTCTTAGCCTTTAAATAGAACAAACTCATCAAAAACAACTCAGCATTTAAAAAGAGTGGAAATAGGGGGAACAATGCAGGCCGCCTGTATGAATGCATTCTGAAATCCACAGCAGAGACCTCAAAGGACTGGTGGGAGGGGTGAGGCAGCGACTCAGCTGCGTCCTTTTTCAAACAAGAGACTTTCAACAAGTTTCTGTGGACCAGTATTAATCTGATACCCACACCAACTTGAGATTGATACTATCGATATTTTGTATTGATCCGCCCAGCACTATTAGACAACATGAATATCGCACAGGTAGCCAAGATCAAATACCACTCTGAAGCACGCCTTTTTGTTCTATAGGGGGGTCTGAGAGACTTAAAAAAACAGTGAGTATCTGGTGTAACCACAATTTGCTTCATGCAGTGCAATTCATCTCCTACGCATAGAACCGGACCTGCAATCTCCCGATCAGAGGCTGACCGCGTGGTACGGAGGTCACCTGAAGTAAATTCCTCATAATTTTAAGTCCTCTTGTCTCCATGGAGTTACAAATAGTGTTCCCTCGTTTATCCTTCCATAAATATACTGTATTGGTGAAATTTACATAGTAGGATAACAAATGTTTAAGAACCCACTCCAATGAAAATTGTGTTTAAGGTCTGTTTTTGGCATATTCTTGCTCCATGTTTCTGGTGATGGAGGATTAAAATAGCATTTTATAGTATTTTTTATTCAAATCTTTGGGAATCTGGAATATACAAAAAAAACACAGTTGGAAAATGTCTAGAACTGTGCATATTGTCTGCTTCACTTGCCTCGTCTGAGATGGCATCTGGCTCAATAGTTTTCCCAGACATGACCACTCAAAGAAAGACTGGAGTTTCACCAAAATAAAAACTAATACATTTTTTAGTCTTTGTTCAGTGGATTTGTTTGCTATGGCATAAAGTTAACAATGCAAAAAAACACTAGCTTTAGTATTTTTAACTAGTCTTTTTAACTTTATACTCCTGATGTGTTGAATTTGACCAACATATTTATATGGATGCACTGAAACTGTAAATTTATATCCCTTTAATGAAGAAGTCAGTTGTATATTTTTGGTTATCCCAACCTAAAATACATTCTCGTCTAAACCTGAAAGCCAGACACATTTTTTTCCAACATTAGTTGTTTCAAACGCAGTTTTTTCCTTCTTGTAAACACTCTCTTTTTTATATTTTTTAATCAAATTCGTGCTTTTCTTTTGTTCAACACATTAAATATTAAATCATAGAATTTATCAATCAAGCAGCCACCACAATATATCTGAAGTTCAGTTTGTGTGTTGACTTGACCCTTTTCCCTTGCTTCTCTATTGACTTCACAGGCAATGCAGAGCAGCTCTGGTCTAGTTCGTCCGTCTGCCTTTAAGCCGGTGGTTCCTAAAAGCTTCCACTCCATGCAGAACCTGGTGGGCCAGGCGGGAGGGGCCGGGGGCGAGGGAAAGGCTGAGGCCAGAGGTGAAGGGTTTGCAGAGGGCAGAGTAGGTAGGAGAGGCAGAGATGGAGGAGGAGGAGGAGGAGCAGTAGACACAGGGGAGGTGCCAGAGGCCCTTCTCCTGGACCAGGACAGTCCAGTCAGGGTGAGCAGGAGTGAAGGAGGGGGGAACAGTATTGAAGTGGTTCAGGGAGGGATGTCAGATTCCTGGGAGAAATTCCCTGACCAGCCTCCCCACATACACCGGCTCGGGGTCAGGTTGTGGGCCCCCGGCAGTCCTGGGGCCACTCAGTGCTTCCACCAGCCACATCAACAGGTTGGGCATGGCTGGGGTAGCTGCAGGCCTGGACAAGCTAGAGAAACCCGGCTATCAGGTACAGCTGCACTCGTTCATTTTAGTTTGTTGTTGCAGGACTTTTTGTAGCATCATCCTATTATCTTCTCTCCAGAATGGACTCAGCGCATCAGACAGTGGGCGGTCTTCCTCTGGGAAGAGCTCCTCCTCCTATCAGAGGCTGAGCCACCTGAGCGACGCCCCAGGACCTCTGCGCCCCTCTCCCTCCTCTGATGACATCATCCAGGACCTTGAAGACCGCTTATGGGAAAAAGAACAGGAGGTATGAGTTGACTAGATTGAGAAGAATTTAAGGATGTTTAGTTTATGGAGCAGTTTAAAAAAAAAGAAATGATAGCGTGTGCAGGGGTGGACTTACCATTAGGCAAAGGTAGGCAGGTGCTGGGGCCCCCAACACTTTGGGGGCCAAGTTGAACTCTTAATCAAAGTGTCTAAAATACAGTTTATGCAAATTTTTATTTACCTCTGTCATAAAAAGCACTGAAATGGCATAAGATTGATCATGTGAAAGTGTTTTGTCCTCCTCCATCCCTCCGCATCAATAGGATATTCTTCTCAACAGCAAGTTAACCAGCAGAGGATTCCGTTTTCCCAATTACAAATAATAATAAAATGAACGTGTGTCCATTAATCTGCTCTATAAATGCAGTTTATTCGTTTGATTCTAATCATTTCATTTTTATCCTCGAAATCGTTGTATTTTGTGCATTTCCTGTTTAGTTTTGTACCTTAAGCATTGAGTTTTTAAATGCTTTTTAAAACATTTGGATTCTTGACATTTATTCTGTCTGGACCAGTTAAGAAGTTATTTGACGTTTTTACCTGGATAAGGATTAAAAAAAAAAAAAAAAAGAATTATACAACTGCTCCACAGGTCCTGTTTTATGTTTCGCATCGTACCCCCAAACTGGTAGGTCTGCCACTGTGTGTCCTAACAAACCAAGACTATGTCTGAATTTCCAGCCTAATCCCTAACTACTAAAAAACTAGTGGGCGCAGTGCTAGATTATATTTAGTGCAACACGTCGTCTGCTCACTACTTTTCTTTTGTTTTTTTAGCGTCATTATGATGTCACCGACATCACTGGTTGACCACAATGCATTGTGGTCTGTATTCGCTAATGGAGTGAGAATTAACGCACACTGGTTTTTCACAAAGACTACAGGGAAATTTCTAGGCCACTAAATTTTGGAATTGTAAAATCGGAAATCACTACAAAACGCCTCAAAAAATGGTATAACACAACAAAACGTGAAGGGTATCATGACATTTAATTAAGTCTGTGTGATTAGGTCACTCTTCAAATCATTTAAAAAAAAAATTAAAAATATTGTCTGATTTTGATTGTAAAGTTCTTTTTCACTTTAATCAGTTTCATATTATTTCAGAGACCAATGTGGGATTTTTTTACATTCCACAGGTGCCAAAAATGTTAAAAGTTACATTAATTCTGCTTCACCTGTATGTCTGACGGCTGCTGATTTCCTCCACCTGTCCTCCAGGTGCAGCATATGCGCAGAAACCTGGACCAAAGCGAGGCTGCGATCATTCAGGTGTTCGAGGAGAAGCAGCGCGTTTGGGAGCGACAGATGGACGAGCTGAGGCAGAACTATGCTTCGCGCCTGCAGCAGGTGACTTCAGCACATACTTTTATAAAAAAACAACAATGTTCTTTTTATACACTTACATCTTTCCAGTTGTTGATACAAACTCGGAAAAGCCCTAAATATATTAAACCCTGTATATATAAAGAGGAAAAGACAGAAAAATTTTGTTTTTTATTTTAAAAACTTACAACAAAGTTTCTGTCTTTTGTTGAAGAAGAGTTTCTACCAGATAATGCCAGTCCAGGGTTTATTTTAAAACTAAATCAAGTTTGAATCTCAATCAAGACAGTTTTGTATGGACTGTGCATCATCTGGATTGTCTAAATTTGATCCAATTTTGATTATTCCACCTTAGAACGGGTTACTTCTGACAAATTGTAAATCTAAACTTCTTCTTCTTTGACTTTTTGCTACTCCTTCATCATCAAACCCTCACTCACTCCAACCCGCTAGTGTCATCGACATCCATGAACCCAATCATCCTTTCACCACACAATCACTGTCCAGAGGCGGAGCTGTAATACGGCAAATGACAGCAGTGGAATGGAATGCCCCAACAAATTAAAGAATCATATGTAAAATATATACACAAAATATGTAATTTGAGGGGCTCAAGATTTTGTTTAAAAATATTGCTCATTTTTGGAATGCTTAATCTTAGTCTCGGTCGTAGTCCATTTCAGTATTTAATTGCATTAAAGAACCACTTCAACTTAATTTATTCCATCAAGTTTATTTTTTTCACTTTATCAGGAACCTTGATTTTAACTAAATTAAATTTTTGTTTATTTTTTTTATTTTTTTATTCTAAAATGCTCTGTTTGAAACTATGTCTTTTCTGGTGTAAGGATTGGTTTTGACCCGATTACATAAAATGACTTTAGATAGCAATAATTAGAGCCAACATTTAAATCATTAGTGGATTTCATCCAACACACTGACAGACACCTCCACTCCCAATCATGGGAGCTTCAGCGAATTCTCATTTGTCCACAAAAAAGAGCAAATTAAACAAACTCAGGCATGTCCGGACACACAAAGACTTTTCTATCATTTGGCTTTCTAATACTTGTGGAAGGTGTGATTTCTGTTGGTTTGATTTGTTGGTTTTTTGTGTTCTAATATGTTTGGATTCAAGTTCTCTGGCTAAAAAAATATACATTTTTTTCCATGTTTTTGAAAAAAGTATGTGTGAATCAAAACTGATCCATGGCACAATAGAAGTTACTAGAGTTGATAATTTCATAATTGAAAAATAAATTATTTTCAGAGAGGTGTTCTAAACCCGTCAGTAAATTCAAGTAACACAATAATCTTTGCTTCATCTATGGGATTCTCTTGAGGTCATTTTCTGGTTTTATTGAAATCTAGAGGCATATCTATTGTTTTAAAGATCCAGAGAAAAAATAATATAACCAACATTGGATAAGGAAGCCTAAAAAGATAATCAAGATATTACAAAAAAAATGGACAATAACACTGATTTTAGTATATTTTAAAGCTGATTTAAGACAAGGGTTGAGGTTAAAGAAGATTGTATGATTAAATGATAGCTCGGCCCCTGTTACTGTCCTGCCTCTGAACATCTCACTCTCCTGCATTTTTTTCCAAAACATCCAACATGAGCTCTGATGGACTCCTTCCTCATCCAATCCATCCTCATCACTCCCAAGGTGAACCTCAGCATCTTCAGCTCTGCTACTTTCAGCTCAGCCTCCTTTCTCTTTTCTTGGATACACTGTCTCTATATTCTGTAACTCTAAAAAAGAAAGAAAACTAATATATCTTAGCGCTTCTCATGGTTTATTTTTAATAAAAAAAAGACTAATTAAAACAACTGAGATACAAATTAAAATAGATATGTAGATTGTACAGTGAGTAGTTTGAAAGCCTCATCTTCTCAAATGGATCCTTCTCCTCAGGTTACCCGTCGAGCTCAGCGCTCCCAGACTGCTCTGCAGGCCCAAATAACTCGCCTGTCCCAGGACAAGAGGAGGCTCCAGGAGGAGATGGCAGCTCTGCTGGCTCAGAGAGAGGAGCTGGAGAGAAAGTGTCTCGATTACAGGAAGGAGCAGGCTGACATCCTGCCCCGTCTGGAGGAGACCAAATGGGAGGTGAGATAGTTATACTAATATCCTTATCATTCATAGAGATCTCGTCAGAGATTCTGATGTCTGTGGTGTTTAACGCTGAGGCTGTGGTGTCGGTGTTCCAGGTGTGTCAGAAAGCAGGCGAGATCTCGCTGCTGAAGCAGCAGCTGAGAGAGAGCCAGGCGGAAGTGACCCAGCGAGCTGGAGAGATGGTGGCTCTGAGGGGCCAGCTGAAGGAGCTCAACGCTCAGTTGAGGGAGCGGGAGGAGGTCATGCTGGGTCTGAAGGACTCCTACAGCACCAAGTGTCTGGAGCTGGAAAAGTGTGAGGGAGAGCTGAGGAGGACTCTGTCTGAGGTGGGTTTTTAATCCGAGGAAAACAGAAAAGTACATTAAGGTTTCTCACTTGTCATCCCTTGGTATCGGTAAAAGACTTACTCCAATGAAAATTTGTTCTCATGGGGAATCAAATCAAATCAAATCAACTTTATTTATAAAGTGCTTTAACACAGCCAGACTGCTACAAAACGCTGTACATTAAAACACCAAGAACGCCAATAGATAAAAAACAAGCATAAAGCAACTAAAAATAAAAGTCAAGACAGTAAAAACAGATTTAAAACAGTAAAAACAGAGTAAAAACAGAGTAAAAACAGAGCCTCGTGGAACGTTAAAAGCTTGATTTTAAAAATTGTTTTTAAGCTTAGACATATATGAACAAAATTAAGCTTAAAATTGCATTTCTGAGTATTTTTTTATTTAAATTGGGGTGAATCAAGAACAGATGAAAAAATTCTGTGAAAAATGTAGAGTGTTTTTGTGATGTAAAATCTCCAATCAGGAGGCCACAAGCTCCCTGCTCTGCTCTGTTGTGATACATCCACTTGATGAGAAATAGATCTTTGTTTTTCTTATCCAAGCCATGTGGCTCAAACTCTACAACTCCAAAATTCTTAACCATTTTGGTTGCACAACTAATGTTAGGTTGAGGTTGTAAGCGAGCAGCACAGCAGGTAAACAGGATTTTTGGGAAGCAAACAGTCCCACCCACGACTCAGAGGCAATTTCTAATGAACTCCTGTCACTCTGCAGCTACTATGTCAAACATGTTTTTTTTTTTATTTTGGCAAATCATGAAAACCAATTCTTGAATAGATCAAATGATGATTGGAATGGGTTGATTTTCACTTTCAGATTAGTAACTTTATTTTAACATAGATATGGCCTCCAGCAACATTATAAATTGAAACTACAGCTTCATGTTTTTTATTTTGGCAATGAACACACCTTTGCTTAAGTTTAATGTTTATCCTGATCTGGGATAGACTCCAGCGCATTCTAAGAACATTCCTGAAGCATAAAATAATTTTAGAACAAGATTTAGGCTTTTTACTGAAGCCAAACCATTGCAGCTATTATTTATAACTACTTTACCTGTAAAAAATCCTTTTCATTTCAAGACATTAATCTACAGAAAATTAATTTGTGGTGTGTTCAGACCCGTGATTTTCTTTAAAGGAATTTGTAGAAATTAAATTGTCCAGGCTAGGACGAAGTCAGGACTAAAGTAAATATGAATATGAAATTTACCAACAGTTGGGAACTAAAGGTACGTGGAATAAGGTCAACTGGAGGCAAATGTTGAGGGTTACAGAAGAAGTTGTAGGAACAGTTGTATTGCACTTTATCACAATGGAGTACTGATGAGGAAACAGGTTTTCTATGATCCAAATAGTTTTTTATATCCATTAGAAAAAAATTGTAAAATTTGATGAGTCATTAATTGTTGGTTTATTTCTTTTGTCCAGGTGTCCATCCTGAGAGAGAAGCTGGGTGTGTTTGAGGCGGAGGTGCTCAGCTTAAAGCGTGCTCTGAGTGAAGTTAGCAGAGGAGCAGAAGTTGTCGTGAGCCCAAACTTAGCTGCGGCGGGGCTGCTGCCACCATGGGGAGCTGTGCACTGCCCACGAAACCCCACTGAGCCCTCGACTAATTCCCTCACCCCCACTTCTGACACCCTGCTCAGTCTACAGAGCGATGAGGCCAAGGCCCAGAGGCAGGAAGCTCAAAGACAGGAGAGGCAGCAGCGTGAAGAGGCTCAGTGGCGGGACGTGCAGCAGCAGCGGCAGGACGCCCATATGCAGCAGGACATTCAAATGCGTCAGGATGCACAGATCCGACCGGAGGCCCATCTCCGCCAGGAGGCTCACCTCCGTCACGAGCCGCAAATTCGCCAGGAAGCACAGCTTCGCCACGAGGCCCAAATGCGACAAGAGGCTCATTTACGCCACGAGTCCCAACTGTGCCAGGACGTGCAACTGCGCCAGGATGTCCACCAGCCCCAGAGAGTCCAGGAGGGTCACTGGGACGAAGCTGGAGAGCTGCGCCGGCAGCTAGAACAGCTGCAGGCTGCGTTACGCCTGGAGCGGCAGCAGCGAGAGCGTCAGGCCCTCAACTTTGACCAGGAGCGCCACACGTGGCAGGACGAGAAGGAGCGCGTTTTAAAATACCAGGCACAGCTGCAGCTTAGCTACGTGGAGACTCTGCAGAAGAACCAGGCTCTGGAAAAACGTATGAGCCAGCTGGGAGCCAAACAAACCACGACCTCCACCACCACCACCATCACCACCACCACCACCTCCCCCACGTCCTCCAACTCTCCACCTCATTCACAAGCTCTGTCACCCTTGTCTCCTCAATTGCCTCCTTCCCTTTCTGGTCCATCTCCTCTTTCTGGTCCACCCTCCCTTTCTAGTCCTCCCTCCCTTTCTGGTCCCCCCTCCATTTCTGGTCCACCATCTCTTTCCGGTCCTCCCTCCCTCTCTGGCCCCTCTTCCCTCTCCGGCCCGATCGCCCTGACCCTCTCCCCACCATGTGAAGACCAAAAGGGCCCTCCTTCTCTCCACCAGCTCGCCCCTCCCTGGGCAGGACCCTCGCGCCTGGAGAGGATCGAGTCAACAGAGATTTAAAAACAGCTCTAGGAAGAAAACAATTGACAAGACCTCTCACCACTTCATCATGTAAAGACAGAAAAACCCATCAAAATATATCAGCTCAGTCTGAACTACTTTTTAAAACTACTGTAGAAACTCAAAACAATAAGGGCCAACTATTAAAAAATATTCACTTAAATAGAAAAATGTTCAAAATATTTCAAGCTCCTTTTATTAGCTGCATCTTACATCCTCAGTATTCATGGATTCCACTGATGGATTTAGGGAAATGTTTTAAATGACAGCACTTACACATGCATCATTTAATGTCTGTGCTAGAAAAGAACAAAGACAATCAGGGATATTGTCAGAAACGATCAATGAAAACATAACGCAGTATTTATTTATTGTATGTTTGTGTTACTGGTTATGTAAAAGTAGAATTAGTGGTCAGAGTGTGTGATGTTAGCTTCCATTTTTGGCCAGACAGCGCCTTACTCAATTTTTCCCGGCATGTATTAGTGAATAATTAATGCTGGGAACACATGAAATGAAAAAAAAAATGGTGTGAATAATATTTTAGTGCTTTAAATATATAAAAAAATAAGGTTACCCATCACTGATAAAGGATGCTGATCTCAAAGGGCACATTTTCACTGATTCCTAATTTAGTTTTCAAGGCATTTCATGCTCAGGGTCAAACATACATGACCTAACACATTATTAGCAGAGTTTATATTTTCTACTTTTGAACTTACATAGGTATATTTAGCCAATTTTCAGCCCTAACTAAATAAAAAGTCAGTTTTGGACATTTAAAAAGTTCTGCTTTCACTTTAGGTTGTAGTGAGTAGAAATGACCACTAGAGGACCCCAAAGCTCCATTAAAGCTTTCCCAGCTCACTTTAAATCAGTACCTGACAGGACACTTAAATTGAAAGATAACCATAATTGTGTCCCTGTGCACTGCTAGCCAAGAAATTTGAGAGAGCTGTCCGTATCTCCAAAGTGAAAGAAAATCATAGAATGTATATTATACTAGGAGAAAAAAAAAATACTATAATAGTTATAGATTGTAAATGTGTGTGTGCATGTGCGAGTGAACAAGAGGAAGTGTGTGCCAGCAAGTGTGTGCATGTGTCTACACATATGTAAAGCTTCAGCTTATGAGATTGAGGATAGAGGGACTAGTGGCAATACAAGGGGAGATATATTTAAAAAAAAGAAAAAAGAAGGGGGTTTTAAGTACATAAAAATGTACATCAAAGCTTGTAAGACTGAAAATATTTAATTGGGAGTGTGTGTATATCTTGGAAGATACTTTCTTCTATTTAGTTAATTTAAAAACACAGAAGGTGAGAAAAAAAGTTTTAAAAAACTGGAGTGTGGAGTCTACCTTTTCAAACGGGAACATTCAGGATCACTGCGATACGTAGTGTCCTTCACCCAGGATATGATTTACAGTAGAATCCAATGTGAATATCATGGCTTTTCTATGTGTTGTTTATGCCAGCATAAAAAAGATATTGCTCAAGAATATTAACTTATCTTTAAAGTATTACATAGTATTATCATCTTTATTACTGTTATTATATTATGGTGAACTGACAGCGAAAATATGTGCCATTTGAGCTTTCCTTTATGTGTTTTTTAACTGTGTAGATAGCCTGTTGGCTTACCATAATGGTGCAATCATAGCAACCTTGTCCAAAAATGATGTTCCTTTTGATGTAGGTGATGTAGTTACAGTATTGCATTGTTTAGAAAACAAAATACCGCAGATTTTATACATGTTTTAAAATTTATTGTTTGCATTTATGTTACTAGTATTTTTCTGGCTTAATTCAATCTACTAATTTGTTAAAATTCCACAGAACTAATAAAGATATGTGAAAAATTCAGCTTTTTTTTTTGCCTGCATGTTATCAACTTTTTTTTTTCTTTGTATGAACGGAAGACACTAACGCTCACTGATAAGGAGATAATTGCACTTGCTAAAATTACTAATGAAAAAAACAGGAACACATGCTATTATTGAATGCAGTGTTATTTTATTTACATATTTTGGGCAATGCATCAGATTCATTTTACTCAAAAACACATTTAAGCAAAATTATTAAATGTTTTTTCATTCTGTTTATCTGTTGCTGAATTTAGTTATTAAATTGACTGACAGCCATTTTTTTCAGTCTAGACGAAAACATTACCAAAGGTTTCACTTTTTGTTTGTTCTAATTAAAAGAACTTTCTTAAAGAAAAATCAAGACTTAATTTTTTATCAAATAATAGTTGCAGCTACTTTTAAAGAACTTATAATTTATAAATTCTATGATATCAAATGCTTCCTTACATTTATAAGGAGGCATGGAACTACAGATTTGTCTTCAGCTTTCTGACTGTGACACATAAAACAATTTTTTTTAAGTAGCAAGCACATAAATCCCTCTAAGACCAAGGACTTTAATTAGAAACATGAAGTCTTATGTCATAAATTATCACCCAATCCAAAAAATAATAATTTCTTTTCCTAACAGATAAGTAAAAGTCTTTTCCGCCTGTGGGTCAAGTTTATTTACACCACATCCTTTTCTGTCTAAAATGTTAGAAAAATAATTACTTTAAAAATCGAATTGTGAAAATTTAAAAAGAAAAAAAAAGTGAAATTAAAACCACAAAACAAGAAAAAAAATATCTAACTAATATTCGTAACTATTAATTTAATTACAAAGGAATTCTATGTCCAAAATTCCAGTTCTTAAAAAACTAATTAAATTTGAATGTTTTTTTTCTGCTGGTTTATTAAGTGATTGATAATCATTTTTTAATTCAATGAAATAGCTTAAAACAAATTCGTTAATCGTTTTACACCTCTTGCAGAATTTTCCAATCGACAATCATGCATGAAACTTGTCCCTCTTCAGCCACCGTAGATATACTGGTTATTTGTTGATAGCTAGCTTCCCATCCTAAGTACTGGAAGTAGAAAACAGTCAAAACAGTAGACTGTCTGAGTAAATATGTAACGTGTCTTTTGTTTGCTAGAACCCGCAAAGGTAATGTTATAAATATGAGTCATTTTACTGTGGTTTTGCCCGAACGCAGTCAGGCAAGTAGCATGTAGCTTTAGCATTAGCAGCACTGCAGCAGCCACATTCCACAACTAAACATCATGTTTTTATACATTTGTGTGTTACAGTATTGAGTTTAACTGTCGCTTGTTTAACACTATAGCAAAAAAAAAAAAATCTTAGTTAAGTGCTAAAGAAACCCAGTCAATTTATAGTTTGAAGTATTTTAGTTATATTTAAATGTATACTTTTTGGTGTTATCAACTCATATTTATTAGCTTAGGTCTCATGTTTTTTAAAGTTTTCTGATTTGTGATGCCATATATTTGAATACTCGGGAAAGGAACTAAATAGGATTAAAGATCTATGTTTTCGTAAACCTTAAACTAGTTTTGTTGATGTATAACGGAGGAGGTGATGGTGGAACTATGTCAACTTTGAGCCCTTAAGTTTCCTGATTGCTGTGGGGATAAGCTGACTGACAACTTAGGCTAGACGGGAATTTCTGTGAAGCAAAAAAGAAGAGGTTGAAGCAGGTGGAGAAACATCTCGAGAGGTGGAGATTGGAACAGAAAGGGATGAAGGCCAGCAGAGTGAGACTGGTGGAGAAGGTGGAGGGCTAACAGTCCAGAGCAACAGATAGTATGGAAAAGAGATGAAAAAGTGTGTGCAATAGGAAGTTACATGTGCGACAAAAAATGTGTGTGTGCGAGGTGGTAGTAAAATTAAAAAAATATTTGTGTGAGTGAGGAAGGTTGGATGAAGCTGGGCGATCTGCTGCTGTGACAAAAAAAAGGGACCTGCTGAAAGAAAAAGGCTGTTATTCTAAGATTCTTTACTGAAATGTCAGACATTTAATTGACTAATAACAGCTTAAAAATATCCTACACTGTTTCTCTTTTCATGCCCAACACGTGCTTTGTAGAGAGTGATGCAAACAAGAGAAACTCACCAAATCTTTTAAGACCCACTTTGATGAAAATCAGTTTTTTTTGTTGTTTTTAACCTGCTCTTGTTGCATTTTTCTCATGATTGAGGACAAATCTAAAGAAAATTGAATTTAAAATACTATTTCAGATTATTTATTTAGTCAAATTGTTGTGAGTCAGGAGTAGACAAAACAAATGTTGGAAAAAGCTCGAAGCAGTGACATAGAGGCTACTATTGCAATCCACAATCTCCCTGTTTATTTAAATCTGATGCATCCATTTTTCGACAAATAGATCCATGAACGTCTTTATTTCCTTGTCTGCGATTGCATCTGGCTCAAAACTGTACGGCTGGATAGTTCCAATATAGGCTCACCATATTTGTTCCGCTAGTAATCTTAAGTCGGGGTTGTGAGGGGCTGTAATCTCGTGGGAGAGCGTGTAAACAATGATGGAAAGGGAGTTGCCTTACACAACAGTACCACCCACAACTCAAAGGCAAATTTGTAAGCCGCTCTGCAGAAGCTATGTCCTTGAAAATGAGGCAGGTTTTTTGATTTTGGATAAAAACTATCATTATTTTAAAAAAAAAAAAAAACCCAGCTGGAAACACTTTTAAAATAGATCAAAAAAAGATCGCAGTGGGACTTTAATGTTTTTTTTTATTATAAAAGCTGCACATTTTTGTCGTCCTTCATCAGTTTAGTTTGTTAATTTGAATTCTGCATTTCATATTGGACAAATAAAACTTTTGAACGTAAACTCTGACACTGATACAATACCACAGGAATTAAAGAAAATTGTAATATTCTCCTCAGACAGCTGTTTGCCTGTATTCACTGAATGCGTCACCTTTCCTTGACCTATGAGACCATTATATGAGACATGAATGCTCATATTGTACATTGCTGAAATTGGTTTGTGTCTCCGCAGGCTTGATGAAAAATGGTTGTAAATCTCTGTTTGCCACAGTTTCATACAACCGTTCACTGCAACAAGGTATGACTTGTTTTTTTTTTTACCTTTCCATATATCTGCACTTCCCTGAGGCTATTTTTGTTCTTTGCTTTTGGAATATTTCATATGATGTTAATTGTGTGTTGCAACATCCACTGTGCTGCAGTTCACAGGGTGGGAGATAAAAATCCAGCTCAATCTAAAAATTTTCACTTGACTTTTATGTACTTTCATCCTGTTTCTCAGAAAATATGTAAGGAAAAAATCCACAGATTTTTGTGCAATTTCAGAGAAAGCTAGAGATGAAATGATCCTGCGGGAAGATTGTGGACATTGAGAATGAAATAACGGAGCGTATAAAGTGTTGTGTGGGAGACTGCATCACAAATGTCCTTGTTTTTTTTTTTTTTTTTTTTACATTGTTCAAAACCAGCCTTCATTCTCAAAAGGAACTAGATATGTACTGACCTTTATTTAGATCCCTCCACACAGTTATAATGTCTCTTTTTAATTCTTTTACTGTCCAGTTACGGCAAAAAAAGAATTGTGTGCATTAACATTGAACCCAAATGGTTGCTTTTGTTTTTTTTAAAAGTAAAGCACTTTATGTTGTTTGTTTTTAACTTGCAGTTATGTGCAGACGGCTATGATGTCACAAACCTCGTATCAGCTGACCCTGCTCTGAGGAGGCGGGGCTTTAAACTTGAATACTTCCTACGCCCCCCATTACAGGTAACACAATGACGCACTAATTTTAAAAAATACAGATTTGTAAAGTTTCAGAAGTTATTTGATATATCCACTTTTTGTAATTAAAAAAGCTATTTTTGCTGCATTGCACCCTGTTTAGATGTACTTTTATTCTTTTTTTGTCTGACACATGAAATATAATTACCATGCATGTTAAGGTTCTATTGGATGCCAAATAGTATTTAAAAGGAAAAGCAATTTAGAAAAAGCTTTTATTTATTTATTATTTAGTAAGCTTCTATTTAATCTCTTTAGAAATGCAGAATTATTTCAGCTGAAACGAGGTTTTTAGATTTAATTCATTTTTTCAAACTAAACATGAAGCTCATTCTGCTTTCAAATGTCAGTAGTTTTAAAACAAGAATAGTGTATGTGCACTTTTGATTATTCCTGCAAGTTTTTTTTCTTTTGCTAAATACATCGACTGGATTTGGTAAAAAAAAAAAACTGCATCCTAAACATGTACTCACCTAAACACTTGTTATTTCCCACTAATTTACTGGAGTGTTGTTGTTACAGTGACTTCATAGAGTGTTTATCTTCTTATATTACTTTTATACAAATTCAGGTGGTATAAGAGGTTGGAAATTAATTAAATGATTGGTTTTGTTAGAACGGAACTTCAGTATGTTCTCATGAATTCTGCTCCACCTAAATGTATTAATGATTATTAATCATTATTATTAATGTTATTTATTTAGTGACTATTATTGTTATTGCTATTATTATTTGTATTATTTTTATTCTTCTTACTACTGTTTTTAATGTAACTTGTCTGTAAGCGTCTTTGAGTATCTTTTAAAAGCGCTATATAAATAAAATGTATTATTATTATTATTAATCGTTTTTTGTTTTTTTTTATTCTTTTGAAATGTTTTGGATTTATTTTCTGAAATATCTTTGCTTCAGACATATTTTACTCAAACTTTTGAAGATTACTTAAAACAGTTTTTTGCAGGATAACTAAGTCTTCACTATGAGATTAAGAGAACATTTACACATATTCCCCCCCAAGCAATTTTTTTTAAACATATTTACTTATTATTGTTACTTTTTCAATTAAATGATTGAATATTATCAACATCTGGACAACCTCCACTCATTATATTAAGGATTTTTGTGCACTAAAAGCACTTTTTGTCAGAAATAAATCATATTTAGAAGAAAACCAGCGTTTTCAAATCTCTTATGTCATCCATTTACAAGCTGCATTGTTGTAAATTCTCCCTTTAAGAAACTGGAACTTTTTTCCACCTAAAACTAAACATCAGCTGTTGATTTTCATTTATATATATATATATATATGTTGTGTTTTTTCAGGTTTTTGTCAAAATATGTTAAAGCTCGTATTCCTTTTTTTCCTCTCAGGTGATTTTGAAGTTTGGCTTCCAGGTGGAGTTGAGCAGGGTGGATGTAGAGCTGTGGCCCTGGGGGATGGACCGGGGACAGGCCTGCAAAAAACTAGAGATTAGCACCAGTTCTGACCTGCAGCTTCCCCCCGACCACAAACAGGTGGAGAAAAAAGAGCAGAGGAAGACGGAGGTGAAAGAACAAAACAGACAGAATCCTCAAAGGAGTGGGACCAAGTCAAAGCAAAGTATAGGTAATCAGTGGAGTTTCCAGGCCCACCAGTGGGGGGAAGACGCTCCAGGTGGGTCTCAACAAAACACACGTGTGTCCGACACAAACTCCTCTGATTCTGGTGTGGAGTTTAAGTTGGTCGCTCGTTGTGAACTGACAGAAGAAACCCACGTCTGTTTCTTCCACTCAAACTTTCGCCCTCGAGCGCCATTTCTTTCCCCTCCTCCTCTGCCGCCTGAGAACAGTCGGCAGGTGGAGCTGTGGAGTCGGGGCTTTTCTTCGCTGGGAGCTGTGACACAGCTTCAAGTGACCGTGCCTTTTGGCGGCGGAGCCTCGTCCTTGGGGCTGAAGGCTTTGGCCGTGTGGGGTCAGCCTGCGAGCTGCTGCCCTGCAGAGGAAGTGGAGAGGATTCAAAGGATCCATGAATCTGCAGAGAGACGGCGGCTGTCAAAACCTGCATTCTTTGGGCCTTCGACGAGAAAAACCACGCTGCCACAGGAATCCTCTCTAAGGTTGTTACCTTTTATTTTTCATGAACTCAGATTATAGAAATAATAATAAAGTTGAATTTGAGTTTATGCACCAACAAGGTTTTGTTTTCGCTTTGTCAGTGCCGTCATCCCAGAAGAATTCCTGGATCCGATAACTCAGGAAGCGATGCTGCTGCCTATGCTGCTCCCCAGTGGCGTGTCAGTGGACAGCTCCACACTGGATGAGTACCAGAAGAGAGAAGCTGCTTGGGGTCGACCTCCTAGCGACCCTTTCACGGGGGTCCCATTCACGTCAACCTCCCAGCCTCTTCCCAACCCCCAGCTGAAAAGCCGCATTGACCGCTTCCTCCTCCAGAAAGACATGTTAAAGAGGGACGGCATGCTGGGAAGGCAAAACCAAGAGGACAATCCGCACGCCTCAAGACTTGTGACTTCAAACGAGTGTGGACAAAGTTCTCCCAGTGTTATAGTGAATACTGAATCCAGCCCTAATAGAGACACAAGCTTGACTTCAGGGCAAAGAGAAAGTAATGGGTCAGAACCATCGTCAAGTCCTCAGAGGTCTAACTGTCCCTTTAAATCAAGGAAAACTAAACTAGAACCAAATGAAATCTCCAAAGAAGTGTCAACAGATGAGAGGGAGCTTCAACCTCAAACAAAACGCCCGAGAAGGGACTCAGCATCTGGTGGGTATGACACATTGTGTAAGAATTTATGCGGAAACTTGACCTGTCCTTTTTGTCTCTTTGGTTAAAGAGTAATAACACACTTTCAGTTTAAAAAAGTATTTTTTTTTTTATAATATATGGCACATCAAGCAAAACAAAACAGTTGGACATAATTTAACTAATTCACAAACAGGCTCCTGGCCCCGCCTCCCATAATTTTCCAACAGTTCATAACTTCGTTGCGCCTTTGTAGTTTACCAAACACTTTGAAAAAGTTGTACCAAAAAAATTCAACTCTGGCTCAATAAGCACAATCATAATTTAAGGTGCACCAGATTTTGAGGCTTACTGTCTATTATTAAGCAAAATTCCATAATTTTAAGTGTGTAATATAGTCCAAAAATTTGGTTAGGGTGACTTAGTTCTGATTTAATTTTAGTTTGTTAGACTTACACATTTCTGGCTGAGCTGCACCAACAACAATAAAATTAACTATGTTTTTAAGTCACTGCTGAAATCAGACGACTACTATATTTGATGTATTGAGATAATCCTAGGTATTCTGTCCTCACGATTGCGTTTCTGAGCAAGGCTAGACAGATAGCGAACAAAAAAGAAGTCCAAGAAAAAAGTGGATTTGAAAAGATGTTCTTTTACTGGTAATCTCCATTTTTCCGTTCTTTTTCCATTTTTCCTCTTTTTATGTAAAACTGAAAAATACAATACAAACAATGTATGAGTTTTCTATACAATCAATAACTTAAATCACAGTGACAAAATAAAGATTTGCAGCTTTCATGCAAAATAAATAGTAATTTAGCTCTTAAATTAGCTTAAACTTCTCTTCACTTGTTTTGTACACAGCACAGCAACAAAGAACTCAGCCAGCATTTTCATCCAAACGATTTAACAATATTTGTCTTCTCCCGAACTAATCATCAAACCATTAATCATCAAAAAACATCAATTTGAACCAAAAGAGAACATTTGTACTTACAGACTGTTGGAGCCATATAGATTTACTTTTGTTGATAAATAATAATTAAGATTTATTTTGGAAGGAACGATAATTAAACTTTTTTGTGTTGAGGTTGTTTGTGTTTGTAATTGATTTGCTCCGCCCCACAATCGGCAGCCACCTGTAGCCAGGTGAGCCCATTTAACTCGACTTGGAAGCCAGGAGGATGAGGGGCAAAGGTTTTTTCATAATCGCAAACAAATAATAAATAATAGAAGGAAATAGCAAACAAAACACCGACGACTTAACCATTTTTGTTACAGGAAGCCAGCCACGGACTCATTTTGAAAATAAATCATTCTTTTTATTTTACAAGATAAAGTCCGCGAGTACTTCATTTTTTCTGATTGCGAGTCGGAACCACGCTCCTCCCTGGAACGACCAAGGTGGCCGTAACAAGTTATGAAAAAACCTTCTCAAGACTCAAGAAACCGGACTTTCTGTAGAGATTCAGCGCTCGGACCTTCATGTCAAAATAAAGACGCCAGCGCAGCGGAGTGACGCAAAGCACAGACAGGACTCTGTTGATCCACGGCGCGTGAGTAATGAAATCAGCTGATCGCGTTTGTGAATGAATGCCGATCAACTGTGCTTTTGGACATTTTCATGCTGCTAAATGATCACTAAGAGACACCAACCCGCTTTGATGTGATTGAGAAAAGTTTGCTTTATTCATTAAAGAAAATGCGGAGCGCTGAGCAGGAAAAGGAGGCGGAGCAGCGGCTGTCAGCGTGCATAGCGTCACGACGTGCCAAGCTGGCTGTATGCACGCGCAAGAGGAACGAAATCAAATCTCTCATGGTGGATGATGTGAACTTGGATGAACTGGATAAAAACTATGAGACATTCACGGAGGCTGTGCAACAATTCAGAAGTGTTCATAAATGTGTGCAAGAGTTTTTGTCTGAAGAAGATAAAATAAATGATTATGAAGACTGGTTTGAACCAAGAATGATGAACATTGAATATTTCATTAAAGAATTCAAGGAATGGAGAGAACATCATGTTGCACAAACCAAAGTTGAACCACAGGACAGTGTGTCTCAAAGCAGCTCAACATCTGGATCCTCATCTACTCGTTCTGCTAAACTGAAAGCTAAGGCTGAACATGCTGCACTTGAAGCTGAAGCTGCGGCTTTGAAGAGAAAACACATTCTACTGCTGAAGGAAGCAGAGTTAAAAAGTCAACTGGAACAAGTTGAACTAGAAGGAAAACTTGCAGCAGCTAATGCAAAAATCCTAGCTCTGCAGGATGATGGTGAGAAGGTGGAGACACAAGAGGATGGCATGAATGAATATCTTGACCAACACATTCAAGAACAGAAAAAAGGATGATGAATTTCCTGTTGAAGAGAATGGAGGTGATGAAGAGGATGAAACAGAGGATGAATTCAGAAGATTGGACAGTGCACCAAAAACACCTCTACAGACTTTCATCAATACTACACCAATTCAAGCATTAAGGAGAAAAGCAAATATACGTCAGCCAAATCTAAGCCCTCCTCAGACATCAAGAGCACAAATGAGTCAAAACGCAAGCAACAATTCAAATCAAGGTCAAACAGACATTGCTCAACTGATTATTTCACAACAGAAATTGTCATCATTACCAGTTAGAAACCTCACAGTTTTTGATGGTGATCCTTTTACGTACCTGTCTTTTATGAATGGATTTCAACATCTGATTGAAGCAAAAACTGACAATAATCATGACAGACTGTACTACTTAGAACAGTTCACATCAGGTTTGCCACGTGATCTTGTTCGCAGTTGCTTACATATGGATGTAAATAGAGGTTACGATGAAGCTAAACGTCTTTTGAAAGAATACTTTGGGAAATGAAATAAAGATTTCACAGTTTTATTTAGAGAAGGGCAGTAAATTGTTTGATTAAAGCTGAGGACAAAAAAGCCCTACATGCCTATGCAATGTATTTGAGAGGATGCTGGAATGTAATGCAAGATTTAAACTATATGGATGAACTTGACAATTCCTCTAATTTAAGATTTAATTGCTTCCAAACTGCCCTATAAACTTCGTGAAAAATGGCGTACAGCAGCATATTGAAATGCAACAAAGATCCCAGAGAAGAGTCAAGTTTCAGCATCTGGTTGAATTTGTGGAGAGACAAGCCAGATTATTGATGGACCCGTTGTTCGGTGACATTCAAGACCATACCCCGCAAAAAAGACACTTTCAAGAAAACAAAGTGATTGAAACGGAAATATCAAAACCAAGAAACAGTAGTTTTGCGACTTCTGTGGCTGTGAACACTGAAACTGAACACACATCGGCAAAATTACCTGTCAACCAAAAGCAACAACAGGATGAACCCAAAGTTTTTCCATCCTGTGGTTACTGTCAAGGAAAGCATGCAATAAGTGAGTGCAGAAAGCTGAGACTGCAAGAACACAAAGACAGAGTTGATTTTCTGAAAACCAAAGGACATTGTTTTGGATGTTTACTTAGAGGACATTTGAGTAAAGACTGCAAAAAGAGACTAACATGTCAAGTCTGTCAAATGAAACGCCCAACAGTTCTTCACAAAGAAAATGTAAAGACGAGAGAAGAGGAAACAATGACCAAAGAAACTTCAATAAGCAATGCTCTTATCTCAGCTCAGGATGCAACTGGGGCCGGAAAAGATTTTGCACTAGCAGTTGTCCCTGTTCGTGTCAAACTGGCAAGAAGCAAAAGGAGCATACTCACCTATGCATTCCTAGACCCTGGAAGCACAGCAACATTTTGTACCACAAGACTGATGGATCAGCTCAATGCTAAAGGACGCAAGACAACAATTATTCTGCAAACAATGGGACAGGAAACACCAACAAAAACCCATGAAATCACTGGACTGGAAGTAGGAAATCTGAATGGAGATGTTTATTTGGATCTGCCAAAGGTTTACACTCAAGGTCAAATACCTGTATCCAAAGGCAACATAATCACAGAAAGTGACTTAAAGAAATGGCCTCATCTCAGTGAAGTCAAACTGAAAAGAATTGATGCTGACATTGAACTGCTCATAGGAACCAATGTCCCAAAAGCAATCGAACCATGGCATGTTGTCAATAGTGAAAATGATGGACCATTCGCCTGGAAGACTTTGTTAGGATGGGTTGTCAGTGGACCATTAAAGACGAGCACCACAACTGAACCGGTCACAGTA
This sequence comes from Oryzias javanicus, assembly GCA_003999625.1. Taxonomy (NCBI): domain Eukaryota; kingdom Metazoa; phylum Chordata; class Actinopteri; order Beloniformes; family Adrianichthyidae; genus Oryzias; species Oryzias javanicus. The sequence goes on from CM012445.1 coordinate 9,350,167, forward strand.
ACATCTAACCGCATCTCTTTTAGAACTAAGAGATTTTGGTGGAACAGTACAACCAAGACTTCTCTGAAAACAAATATGAAGAAAAAAGAGAAATGTCAGTAGAAGACAAACAATTCATGAAGATAGTAACAAATTCTGTGTGTTACAAAGATGGACATTACCACTTACCTCTGCCATTGAAGAACAAAGACAAGACCATGCCAAACAATTATACAATGGCTAAAGAACGCACCCAAAGTCTTAAAAGACGCTTTAAAAGGGATTCAGCTTATGCATCTGAATATACAGCATTCATGGAGGATATGCTCAAGAAGGATATGCAGAGAAGGTACCACGAGAACAAGTTGCTAAAGATGATGGACATGTATGGTATATACCCCATCATGGTGTTTACCATAAGAAAAAACTCAAACTTCGAGTCGTATTTGACTGCACTGCATCCTATCAGGGAACTTCTCTGAATGATGAGCTTCTTCAAGGACCTGACTTGACAAACACGCTCATTGGAGTTCTTCTGAGATTCAGACAAGGACAGATTGCAGTTATGGCTGACATTGAATCGATGTTTTACCAAGTTCGTGTCAATGAGTCAGACAGAAATTATCTACGCTTTTTGTGGTGGCCCGATGGAGATGTCGGCAAAGAATTGGAGGTGTACAGGATGAACGTTCATCTTTTTGGAGCCGTGTCCTCTCCAAGCATCGCCAACTTTGCACTACGCCAAACAGCTGAAGACAACAAATCCAATTATGAGGAAGAAGTGTTGCAAACAATCAAAAGCAATTTTTACGTTGATGATTGTCTCAAATCACTGATCAAGGTTGATCATGCAACCAAGTTCTGTAAAGATCTGGAAGATGCTTGTAAAAGAGGTGGATTTACATTGACAAGGTGGGTCAGCAACAGCCACGAGGTTCTGGAATCAATTCCTGCCTGTTGCCGAGCTCCACTGATGCAAGAAATGGATCTGGATAAAGAGCACAGTCTGATTGAACGAGCACTTGGATTGCAGTGGAACGTTAAAGAGGATACGTTTGTATTCAAGGCTGCTGCAAAAGAAAAACCTGCCACGAAGAGAGGAATCTTGTCTGTTGTAGGTTCTGCCTATGATCCACTTGGGTTTCTCGCACCATTTGTGCTAAAGGCTAAACAGATCCTTCAAGAACTTTGCAAATCGAAATGTGGGTGGGATGAAATCATCCCAGAAGAGTACGCAAAGTCCTGGCAGAGATGGTTGAAAGAGTTGAACCAGCTGACTGGGTTTGACATTGACCGATGCATGACTCCAAAGAACCTTGATTCTGTTGAACAAGCTGAGCTTCATCATTTTTGTGATGCAAGTGAATCAGGTTATGGTGCAGTAAGCTACATGAGATTCACAACCAATCAAAACCAAGTCCATATTGCCTTTGTTTTTGGAAAAGCTCGAGTGGCTCCAATCAAGCAGGTCACAATTCCCCGGTTGGAGCTCACTGCAGCAATGCTGGCTGTGAAGATAGATCGGATGTTGAGAAAAGAACTTCAAATGTCACTCAACGACTCCACCTTCTGGACAGATAGTACGTCTGTACTTAAATACATTCACAACCAAACCTCAAGATTCCACACCTTTGTGTCGAACAGACTTGCAGTAATTCATGACCTTTCACTTCCCAAACAATGGAGACATGTCAATTCAAAGGAGAACCCTGCAGATGATGCTTCTCGTGGACTGCATGTGGATTCATTCTTGAGATCAAGATGGCTCAAAGGACCAGCGTTTCTACAAAAGAGCAAAAGTCAATGGCCAAAATCATCACATGACATTGATGTAATTTCTGAAGAGGACCCTGAGGTAAAGAAAATCATCACAGTTCACAGTCTGAACGTAGAAAATGAAAATCCAGTGAACACATTGATCAGCTACTTCTCATCATGGAGCAGACTTCTGAGAGCTGTGGCATGGATACTGAAGGTGAAAAAAAGACTGCACATAATAAGTCAGAGAAGATCTGGGCGACAGACTCAAAACCAATCATTGAAGACAAAATGGCATGAATGCCAAACAACCAGTGAGACAGGATACTTGGACATAGAAAACATCAGAGAGGCTGAGAGAACACTCATTTGTTTTGAACAACGTCACCACTTTAGAAAGGAGGTTGATCTGCTGGAACAAGGAAAACCTGTGAATTTGAAGAGTTCCCTCTCCAAGCTTGATCCCATCTTGGACAAAGGCATCCTAAGAGTTGGAGGTCGCATAAACAAAGCTGCAATCTCTGAAGATCAAATCAATCCAATCATTTTACCAAAAACTTCACAAGTATCAGCTCTCATCCTTCGGCACATTCACCACCAAGTAGGTCACGCTGGAAGAAATCACATGCTGTCTCGATTAAGACAAAAGTTTTGGCTGCCACATGCAAACTCTCTTGCCAGAAAGATCATCAGAAAATGTGTCTACTGCCAACGTATGCAAGCAAAACCTGCAGTGCAAAAGATGGCAGATTTGCCTGAAGATCGTGTCAAACCAGATCTGCCACCCTTCAGTCATGTAGGAATCGACTATTTTGGACCTATAGAAGTAAAAAGAGGAAGATCACACGTGAAGCGATGGGGAGTCATCTTCACCTGTCTGGTGAGTCGAGCTATACATTTGGAAATGGCGCATTCTCTCACCACAGACTCTTGCATTAATGTGATTCGCAAATTCATTTGCCGAAGAGGACCGGTTCTGAGCATCAGAACAGATCGTGGAACCAACTTTGTTGGAGCACAAAAGGAGCTAAAAGATATGTTAAAGGAACTAAACCAGCAAAAACTAAAGGATTCGCTGTTGTCGCAAGATGTGAAATGGATCTTCAATCCACCTTTTGGAGCACACCATGGAGGAGTATGGGAAAGACTTATAAAACTGGTCAAAAAGACTCTCATGTCAGTGCTCAAGCAACAAACATTAGATGATGAAACGCTTCAGACAGCACTGTGTGAGGTTGAAGCGATCCTAAATGATCGACCAATCACATCAGTTCCTAGTGATCCCAAAGATTTGGAACCGTTGACACCGAATCACTTACTCCAACTGAAAACAAAAGCAACTTTGCCACCAGGACTTTTTGAGAAAGAAGATCTTTATTCAAGAAAAAGATGGAGACAAGCACAATATCTAGCCGATTTTTTCTGGAACAGATGGATTAAGGAATATCTTCCCCTCTTACAAGAAAGAAGTAAATGGAACCAGAGGACTCGAAACCTAAAACCCGACGACCTTGTCATCATTGTTGATGACAATGCACCAAGAAGTTCGTGGACTATGGGACGTGTGATGAAGACCTTTCCTGATGCCCAGGGTTCCGTGAGAAGTGTTTTGGTGAAAACCAAAACCACCATCCTTCAAAGACCCATAAACAAGCTATGCTTGCTTATGGAAGCAGCAGACTGACTGACTGACTGACAGAACAGACACTGACAGGACTGATGTAATTCAGTGACATCACTGACCTTTTGACCTTAATTTAGTTTTAATTTTAAGATCAGATTCATGCAGTGATTTTAACTGTACTTTGTTTTTTGATGAAAGAGAGTGATTGGCTCTGATTAATTATTTAATATTTTTTGGTAATGTTTAACCATCGTTAAAAAACAATTAGGGGCCGGAATGTTGGAGCCATATAGATTTACTTTTGTTGATAAATAATAATTAAGATTTATTTTGGAAGGAACGATAATTAAACTTTTTTGTGTTGAGGTTGTTTGTGTTTGTAATTGATTTGCTCCGCCCCACAATCGGCAGCCACCTGTAGCCAGGTGAGCCCATTTAACTCGACTTGGAAGCCAGGAGGATGAGGGGCAAAGGTTTTTTCATAATCGCAAACAAATAATAAATAATAGAAGGAAATAGCAAACAAAACACCGACGACTTAACCATTTTTGTTACAGGAAGCCAGCCGGACTCATTTTGAAAATAAATCATTCTTTTTTTCAAGATAAAGTCCGCGAGTACTTCATTTTTTCTGATTGCGAGTCGGAACCACGCTCCTCCCTGGAACGACCAAGGTGGCCGTAACACAGACAAATCTACTTCCAGGCTTACACGTGAGGAGAAAACTATTTCCATGCGCACGTTAGACCGTCGTGTGTTCAACTGAAACGCTACGTCTGATGAAAGTGAAACTTAACAAAAACGAAACTTAAGACACACAACTCTTTAACTGGCCACTAGGGGGCAGTAGTTACAAGGTCAACACACTCCCCGTCTGGTATATTACTGAATATACCAATATTTTCTACTTCTTGTGACCATCTTCAGACAAAAGTACAATCACTTCTGTTATAGGTCTAAGATACGTCTTAGCAGTCCCTTGTTTCATTATCTTCACCTCAACTTTCCTCACTTTGCCATCGTCACTGGGTATGGCTTTCACGACAAGCCCCATTGGCCACTCGTTGCGTTTTACTGCACTGTCCTTTAGCAAAACAACGTCTCCTTCTTGAACATTACATTTGCTCTCTCTCCACTTCTGTCTTGCTTGCATTGTGGCAAGATATTCTTGTCTCCATCTTTTCCAAAAACTGTTGGCGAGGTTTTGCACCTGACGCCACTGGCTTCTGTAAAGTTCCTTAAGTTCGAAATCTCCAGGTGGAGCTGGCAAAGTACTAGCTTTCTGCATTAAAAGCATAGCAGGTGACAAAACTTCTGCAGTTTCGGGGTCTGTTGAGCCAGCCCACGCAGTGATCCATCTGTGAGCTTTTGGTGAAGGACTTGGCAACGTGAATCAGCGTTTTCACACCTTTCACAGCTGACTTCCAAGTAGAGAAACGTTCAAATCTATGGGACCCAAGACAATGTGTTACGACTTTTGTACTGAGTGAAGTCACTTGAGGACGTATCTCTTTATCCAATGTTGGATCCACAAGCTGAAAAGATTCAGCCTCATTCAACCTTCCATCAGAACTTCTCAAGAAGTCAGGGCCCAATAGCCAAGTGCTGTGCTGAAGCTGGGTTGCCAGAAGAGACCTTGTCCCATGATCAGCTGGATTTTGACTTGTGCTCCCATAATGCCACTGATTGGGGGTTGTGGTTTTCCTGATCCGGGCTACTCTGTTTGCCACGTACACATAGAATCGGCGAGAGACATTGTGAATGTACCCTAAGACAACTCTACTATCTGTGTAGAATGTAACGGAATGCTGTTCAATGTCACTCTCCCGCGTAACCAGTTCAGCCAGTTCAACTGCCAGCACAGCTGCACACAGTTCCAAACGTGGCACCGTATGAGCTGAGGATGGAGCCAACTTTGCCTTTCCCATGATAAATCCAATGTGACACTGTCCTCCATCATCCACAATCTTGAGGTATGCAACAGCTGCTATCGCCATTGTAGACGCATCTGAGAATATACAGATCTCTCTTTTCTGGGCGTAGGACAGTGACAGTGGAATAAAAGGCCTATGGATTTGGAGTTTTTCCAGCTCGCTAAGGGAGTCTGTCCATTTTCTCCACTGTGCCTCCTTATTTGGCTGCAGAGGTTCATCCCATTCCTGCTGCTCCATAGTAAGCTCTCTATACAACGCTTTTCCTTGAATTGTAATCAGGGCAACAAATCCAAGGGGGTCATACAGACTGTTAACCACAGAAAGAACTCCCCTCCTGGTAAAGGGCTTGGTTTCCTGCGTTACCTGAAATGTAAAACTGTCTGTATGTAAGTCCCAGCTCAGGCCAAGACTTCTTTGCAGTGGCAGAGGGTCGACACTCAAGACCAAGTCTTTGAGATCGTTTGCTCTCTCCTCTGGAGGGAATGCATCCATGACTTGGTGTCGATTGGAGGCTATTTTGTGAAGCCTAATGTTTGATTCCGCCAACAAATTTCTTGTACACTTCAAGAGGCTGATAGCTTCTCCTTCACTGGGCACAGAAATAAGTCCATCATCAACATAGAAGTTGCGAAAGACAAAACGCTTTGCCTGGAGGCCATGTTCCTCTTCACCAAGTTCAGCTGCACGTCTCAACAATAGATTGCCACAGCTGGGGATGGGCTGTTGCCGAAGACGTGTACCTTCATCCTGTATTCTGTGGCTTCCTTGCTGATGTCGTTGTCCTGGAACCACAAGAATCTTAAATAATTCCTGTGATCCTCTCTAACTTTGAAACAATAAAACATTTGCTCAATGTCCACAGTGGCCGCAACTTGCTCTCTACGAAACCGCAGTAGAACACCTAGCAGTGTGTTATTTAAGTCTGGACCACTGAGGAGAGTGTCATTGAGGGACATGCCGTTATACTGGGCACTTGAGTCAAAGACGACCCGAATCTTGTCCAGTTTCTGCGGGTGATACACTCCAAAAATAGGCAGGTACCAAGCTTCCTCGCCCTGCTTCAGAGGTGGTGCTGCTTCTGCCTGACCTTTCTCAAAGATTTTCTGCATGAAGTCCACAAACTGTTTTCGCATTTCTGGTTTTTTTTGTAGAAGGCGTTGCAGAGCCGTATGACGCTTCATAGCTTGGTTTCTGTTATTTGGGAGAGGACGATGAGGCAGGCGAAAAGGAAGAGGTGCCACCCAGTGATTTTCCTCATCCATATAGACGTCTCTGTCCATTATTTCAAGGAAAATGCCATCTTCAACTGACAGAGTGACTTTGTCATCATGTAGATTACTTTGGAAAACTGTGCTTCCCAGATTGTCTGTGACAATAGCTAGAGCTCCTTCCTGCGGAACACGGTGTAGACCTTCATGATGTTGTAGAAAGGGAGCGCTGTATTTCTCTTTCACATTGATCACGCTAGGGCACGGCTTAAGAAAAGAGGCACGTCCATTTTGAAGGACATTTGTTCTGAATACATTCACTTTCTTTTCTTGGTGAGCACCCCCCCAGACACACCTCACCCACAATCACCCAGCCGAGGTCCAATCGCTGTGCATATGGCATGTTGTTTGAACCATTTCGTTGTTCACGCACTTTATGAACACTGAGGATGTCCCTCCCTAAGAGCAGAAGGATTGGCGCACTGGAGTCAGCTGGTGGGATTTTGTCTGCAACTGATGCAAGGTGCGGGTAGTAACATGCAATCTCTGGGGTAGGAATTTCAGATCGATCATCTGGGATCATGTTGCACTCAAGAAGAGGAGGAAGAGCCACCTGAGTTTTTCCATCAAGTGATGCAACAACGAAACCGCTAGCTTTCCTTCCTTCCTCCTCCGTGATGCCTGAACATGTTTTGAGGGTGTAAGGGGATGGAACTCCACTGATGCCAAAAAGAGTGAAGAAGTCCGGCTTCACCAGTGAACGGTTACTTTGCTCATCTAACACCGCATACACTTTCTGGGCTTTAGTGGGCTGGTCAGCAGGGTAAACCTGAACCAGACATATTTTTGAGCATGATCTGGGGGAAGGTATGCTGCCACAGATTTCTGTACACTTAGAGGAGACTTGCGGAATTAATCCACCATCCTGCTCCCCGCCGTGCTCTTGCTCCTCCACTTGAGCTTCCGTTGTCCAAGGAGCTGGGCCTGGGTGTAATGCAGAAATGTGTCTGTCACTGTTACATTCCCTGCACTTCACCACTGCTTTACAGTCTTTAGCAAGATGTTTTGTGGATGCACAGCACCGAAAACAGATACCCATTTCTCTCAAGTAAGCTTTCCTTTCATCTAGGTGTTTACTCCTGAACCCTCTGCACTTTGCTAGAGAGTGGGGTTTGTTGTGAATGGGACATCTGTCTTTTGGCTCTTCAACCCTTTTTACAGATGTGTCATTCTTGAAAATGGCAGATACAGTAGACACTTCAGTTTTTCTTACTGACACTGGTTTTTGAGTATTATACTTCAGATATCTTTCTGGCTGTACACCGCTGGTGGTTGATAACGTGAAGCTTGGATCATTCCTGGTCTTTGCTTGAGTACGTATGAAAGATACAAAAAAGCTGAATGGAGGGAAAGACACATTGTAGTCTTCTTTGTATTTGGACCCTTGCCTGATCCAGCGTTCCTGAAGACCATATGGAAGCTTTTCCACAATAGGATTGACTCCTCTTGCAGTGTCAAGGTACGCTAAACCCGACAAGTAACCTCCTTGCTTGGCCGAATCAACTTCCAAAAGTAGATCTCCTAACTCTCTGAGACGCCGGTTTTCTTTGTTGGAGATTTTTGGAAAATTCTCCAGTTTTTGTAGCAGAGTGTGTTCAATAACTTCTGGAGCACCATACATATCCTCCAGTCGCTGCCAAATCATGTTGACGCCGGCTGCTGGGTCATGAACGTTAGCTGATCTTATCCGCATGGCATGTGTGGATGACTCTGGACCCAGCCATTTGATTAATAAGTTGAGCTCCTCTCTGGCAGTCAAATCTAGCTCTTTGATTACTTCCTGGAAAGACGTTTTCCAAGCCCAATAGTTCTCTGGGCGATCATCAAATTTTAACAATCCAGAACTCACCATCTCTTTTTTGATGAGGTATTTTGTCAGATCTGTTATTTGTGGTGCTTCACATGGATAGTCACGAAAACTGGCTGGTGGAGATAGAGGTAGATCAGCACCTGGATAGTTCATCCTTGAAGTATCATTCTTTTTCTCCAATTTTATCTGTGGTTCTGGTGGGTGTTTCTCTTCCTTTCGGGGTGAGACTGTGTGACTTGGGTGTGTCTGAAATCTTTCTAAATCTTGGAAAGGGATGAGTGGTTGTTGCAGAACTGGAGCATGCTGTTGAGATTGCTGTGTTATTGAGTGCGCCTGCACATACTCGCTAGTACGTTGTACACGGTCCTCAAGAGAAATGTGATCCAAATCGTTGCTGGGATCCTCCATTTGTGCTGCGGCTTCATAAACTGCAGCTTCAGCCGAAGCTGCTGTAGCACTCCTTTCTTTTTGTAGAATGTAGAGATTGGCCTCTAGTTCTGCTTTACGTTGTGCTGATTCAGCCAACATCCTTTGCTGGTCTGCTTCCAGTCGAGCCCTTTCCTTCATGACAGCTGCTTCTTTTTCGGCGTAGCTGACTTGTATGCGAGCTGCCTCAGCTTTCGCCCTTGCTTTGGTTGCTGCTGCACTGGCAGATGACTTGGTTGATCTTGATGATGATCTGGAGCCTGATACTTCCGATCTGGTAACGTAGTGAACCTCCGACTGTTCGTGTTGCTCCATCATGCGTTGTTGCTTTTGCGCTGCTTCACAGAGGTCTGCCGAAAGCGTGCTGGTAATGGTGTGTTCCAAGTGTCTTAGCCCGCTGAGTAAATGTCTTTTTACTATTCTGTCCTCACGATTGCGTTTCTGAGCAAGGCTAGACAGATAGCGAACAAAAAAGAAGTCCAAGAAAAAAGTGGATTTGAAAAGATGTTCTTTTACTGGTAATCTCCATTTTTCCGTTCTTTTTCCATTTTTCCTCTTTTTATGTAAAACTGAAAAATACAATACAAACAATGTATGAGTTTTCTATACAATCAATAACTTAAATCACAGTGACAAAATAAAGATTTGCAGCTTTCATGCAAAATAAATAGTAATTTAGCTCTTAAATTAGCTTAAACTTCTATTCACTTGTTTTGTACACAGCACAGCAACAAAGAACTCAGCCAGCATTTTCATCCAAACGATTTAACAATATTTGTCTTCTCCCGAACTAATCATCAAACCATTAATCATCAAAAAACATCAATTTGAACCAAAAGAGAACATTTGTACTTACAGACAAATCTACTTCCAGGCTTACACGTGAGGAGAAAACTATTTCCATGCGCACGTTAGACCGTCGTGTGTTCAACTGAAACGCTACGTCTGATGAAAGTGAAACTTAACAAAAACGAAACTTAAGACGCACAACTTGAAATCAGACGACTACTATATTTGATGTATTGAGATAATCCTAGGTTATACAACTTGTCTTTTATTTTAAAAAGGAGTCATGGGAATTTGTGTCAAAGGTTTTGAACAATTTCATATTTTGAATTAAAAAAAATCTTTATCTTTAATTAATCCCCAAAACACAAAAAATATGTATATTTATTAATAATAGTGACAATAACATAAATACAAATCAGTGTCTTATATTTTTAAGATGAGACTTTGTGGCTCGTGCTGGTTTGTTGGAGTCGATGAGAAATTAACTCAAGCAAATTTTTAAGTGTTAAAGGTTGCAGACCCCTGTCTTAGGGTCTTCCATATGTGGGCGGAGTCAGCTAGCAACATCAGGTTCCTTATACATGTAGACATGTTGTCCGAGGGAAAGATTTGTAAATTACTAGTTTGAATTAGCAAACATTTTTCTCCTGAAACATAAGAAGTGTAGTGTGTGTTTTGGCCTTTAACACTACACCATATATAAGTGATGGATGTTTTTTTTTTTTTTAATGGCTAGGGCTCCTTGAAATACTGGCCTTTGCCTTTCAAGTCCCCCAGAATTGTATTTGTGCTTTTATTCTGTTGACCTTCCTTTATATTTTTCTTTCACATCTCAGACACGAGCAGCGGCTCTCACGAGCAGCGTTTGGCCGCTAGTTTGGATGAGGCGCTCTTCTCTGCCCTCAAAGGCCGACCATCCTTTACTGCAAATTTACCCCACCAAGGACAGAGCGCATCTGAGCCGGACATGCAGACACACGCTCCACGCTCTCCCAGCACCACGCCAGGTAAACGTCAACCAGAAAAGATTTTCACCACATAAGTTGCACTGCTTCTTGTTAGGTTTGGGTTCATCCTAGTTATAACCTTAAAGCTTTTTAGAATAAGTATCTAAATCACCTTTGCCGTGAGTAATTTTCGTGAGTCAGATTTAGCAGATAAAACTAAAGAAGTTTAGATACAGTTGTGTTCGTAAACTTACATTACCTAGAAGAAATTATGATTTCTCTGCCATTTTTCATAGAATATGAATGATAACATGAACTTTTCTTCTACTCTTTATTGTCAAAAAAATATTTTACCCTCTTTAAATAATAATGACAGCAGAAACTTCTCAGATGATCCTGTTCAAAAGTTGACGTATCCTGACGACTTTATTCTGAAAAGGGGTTGAAAGTTCCAAATGGTCTAAAGGTCTTTGGAGTTTCTTGACTTCCAACAGACACTTGGATTTTTCATTCAGTGCTGCACTGACATCTCTGGATCCCGAGTCACGGTGAAAGCTAAAGAGTGTCAAAAAATGAGGGGGTTCTGTTGAAACTATGGTCACAAAAATTTCTGCCACGACTGCCAGACAAATCGTTAGAGATGCAAAGAGAACCCCACAAATAACTTCAGCTGTGATCCAGAACTCTCTGAAAAACTGTGGTGTGGACAATAAACTATCATTAAATAGTGACAAATCATACTTTATGATATTTAGTAATAAAAATACAACCAATACAGTTGAATTAAACATAGATAACGTTAATATCAAAAGAGTAAAAGAAGTAGCATTTTTAGGAGTTATTATAGACGAAAAACTATCTTGAAAATCACAAGTTAATAACGTAAAATCCAAAATGGCAAAAGCAATTTCAGTACTACACAAAGTAAAATGGTTCTTAGACAATAATTCCCTATTTCTATTATATAATTCCTTGATTATGCCATACCTGAACTACTGTATAGAAATGTCGGGTGCAACTTATAAAACATATACTCAACTAATCTACATATTGCAAAAAATGCAATGAGAATTATTACAAAAAGTAATTATAGGGACCCATCTAATCCATTATTTATTAAATTAAAACTTTTAAAACTTTATGATCTTATCAACTTTAATATTTTTAAATGTATGTATAGAGTAAAGATGAAATACATTCCTCCTAATTTAATGAAAAGAGACATGAAAAGAAAAAGCAAATTTAACCTAAAAGGACATGAAGTATTTATAATACAAAAACACAGAATACTGCTGAAAGAGCGATGTGTATCGGTATATGGAGTTAATAAATGGAATAAATTGAGCGTAGAAATTAAAAATGCTACAACCATATCAAGTTTTAAAAACTACATTTAAAACAGTTTAATCAATGACTATAAAACTAACTTATACAAACAACAATTACTCATACCCGAGGTATGATGTTCATTTCTCACTGGTTGATGTTGTGATTATTAGATTTTGGTTTTTTTTTTCCCTCCCCGATCTTCTCTTATTGTATACTAAATCGGTTGAATGCTTGTGTATTTGTGTCTTTCTTTTTTTATTGATTGTTAAAAAGGGCAGACAAAATAAGTGTCCCCTTTTCATTTTTTTTCTTTTTCCATGATGTTTGAATTTACAACTCAAGTTTATATTGTATGTTTTTACTATTAATGAATAAAATAAATAAATAAATTTTTCCAGAGTTTGTTGTGAGCACAACTGGATAACTTATAGGGAATATAAGTTAAAGGGAACAATTAAAAAGCTAGAAATGAAGCAAGATTTCCTATCTATGTCCATAACCTTGAACCCTTTTGACACAAACACTTTGAAGTTTCTGATTTAGATGAATTTCTCATTTTCCAGCTAGGACTGCAGGCGTTTTAGATAATCGTAAACATCTGAAGGTTTAGTCAGACTGGGCCACCCTGTTTTTCCATTTACATTCCTAATGCTGCACAGAGGAGCCGGGACTTTCAAAAGGCGAATTGTAATAATTGCAAACAGATTATCATCTTTAAATGTAATTATAAAAACCAACACATTTCATAATTTCTAAATTTATTATTGTTTTTTTTTTTTCTTCAAATTTCTCACCAGGTGGGAAGGTGTGCTCTGCTTGTTCCTGCTCTGTGTCTGTTTACTCGACGTCGGCGTCGTGCATCTACCGACTGACCTGCAGCCACTTGCTCTGCAGGACCTGCCTACAGAAGCAGCCAAAACCAGCAAGTTCAACATCCACGCTTATTCTGTGTCCAACGTGCCGAAGCCACACTCCACGCAGTCACATTGTACGCGTTCATCATTGATAAACGGCTGAAGAAAACAGTATTTCTGACAGACAGAACAATGAAAGTGCTTTTTTGTCTTGTTTTGAACCGCCATAGAAACTGTTAAAACTCTATCATCTACGTGGGAGATGAACAGCATTTTTCTGCTTCAAAATTAGATTTGTTTTGCATTAAATAATAATTTTTGCGGAATGACAAAAGTCTTAGGGATCTCTTAAAGAACGGAAGTCCTTTAAATGTACTTTAATGGCCTAAAATAATCCTGTTTGCTTCAGTTGTCCACAAGCAACAAGAAAAAGGGACATCTCTGATAGCACCGACCTTTTCAAGTAGAACATACTGAAATACAGGGTAAATATAAATTCTTCTCTTCCGCTCTCACTTTCTTTCCTAGCTTACTCATTGGAAGTGTGGTTGCAGCCTTGGATCTGCTGCAGTCTTTTTACACAGGCTGGAATTATAGAAACCGGCGATACACAAAGGGAGGTTGAGGGACTGCTGCATTGTGAAAAAGAAAAAAAAACTGATAGATTTCAAGCGAAAATAGCATTGAGACAGAGATGTCGTCATTTTAAGGAAAAACAAGTGGGGTGAGAATCAGCTGACCTCCCGATGTCGTGCTTTTGTCGGTCCCCTACCTCTTTTCCCTTTCAACGCTTCAGCCGTTCATTATTCTGTCTGTGATTCATTCTGTATATTTAAGTTGGCAGTGAAATCATGATCCCTTGAATGTTCAGAGGGATTTTTTTTGTCCTTGATTTTGTTAAAGTTTATTTATAAAAACATCTTTTAAGAAATACATTGTTGTGATTTTGTTAATTCAGCTTTCGTATACACATTTTTAGATCCACAGAGACCTAAAATCTGTCTTAAATTTCATCTTAGGAACACACCGAGGTCAAAAGTCACAGTTTTACATCTCAAACCAGCATGTTGTGCATGAAAGGGTTAAAAGGAGACAAGAATGTAGTGCTCACGGGGCTATTCAGTCACAAACGGCAGAAACTTTATTGGTTTCCCTGACAGCATTAAGCTTAACCAAGGTCATGATCCTGTATCCGCTCAGTGAGGCTGTAATCACAGGTTCTGCATGTCCAATGGAGACGGGCTGCAAGAGGCTGATAAAGAGAGCGCCTCTAAATAACCAGAAATCAAATGGTAAAGAAAGTTTTCTCGTCTTTAATATCACCAGTGTGGGACTGCACGGTGATGTGGCGTTAGCCCTGTTGCCTCACAGCGAGAAGTCCTTTCCATGTGGAATTTGCATGTTCTTTTCTGCTTTGGGCTCTCCTGTTTCCTACCACAGTTCAAAAACATGTTTCATAAATTGATTTGTGACTAATTGCTTCTTTGGGGGGAATATATCTGCTGTCTTGCGATGGACTGTTGTACAGTCCAGGGCAAATGGCCCTCACAATAAAAGGGCCATTTGTCTCTATTTCTTACTGATCAAATCCTAATCAAAGTTTTATTTTATTCTTTAGGAAAATTTGATAATTTTTTTTTTATTTATTATAATGTTACTGTCAAAAATATTTCTTTGGCATAAATAGAAATAGAAACAAGCACCTTTTTTTTTCTTTTACTTTTGACAGAAGTTCATGACTTCCTTTTAAAATTAACCCATAGAGATCCAGACCTATTTTTCCTTTAAAAAAAATAAAGTTATTTGGGGAAAAAAAAGCACAAACCAAGTTGACCACAGAAAATATTTCAGATTTTTTTTTATGTTACGCTGATGTAACAGAAATGATTAAAGATTTCATCACAGTGCAACTGATGTTCTCCTATGAATGGGTTTTAACAATTTAACACCAAAACTGTATATTTTTTAATATTTCACTGTAAAAAGTGAAACATTATAAAACAAAAGCTCTATAATTTTTTACACTCCAAAGTATTAGTTTTTATCTAATTTAATTTTGAAGTCAAGTAAACCATCAACCCAAAGTTTTAATATGATTTAAAAACTAATAATTCTAAATGTAATATAACGTTAACTGATCCAATGTTTTGCTTTTTTCAGTGATAGGTTTACTTTGATGAGCCCTCATTCTTTTTCCTACTTGCAGTTGCTGTTAACCTGACTGTAGATCCCCCCCCCCCGCCACTGTGTTAGGTCCACCTTGCTAGTAACGGGTTTGGACCCCCTTTCACCTTCAGAACTGTCTTAATCCTTGGTGACATAGATTCAGCAAGATACTTGAAAAATTCCTCAGAGAGTTTGTTCCATATTGACATGACGGCATCACACAGTTGCTGCAGATTTGTCAGCTGCACATCCATGATGCCAATCTCCCATTCCACCACATCCCATAGCTGCTCTATTAGGTTGAGATCTGGTGACTGTGGAACATTTGAGTCCAGTGAATTCATAGACGTGTTCAAGAAACCAGTCTGAGACGATTCCAGCTGTATGACGTGGCGCCTTATCCTGTTGCAAGTAGTCATCAGAAGATGCTACAGTGTGGTTATTAAGGGATGGCTATGGTCACCAATAATGCGATCTTCTAACCATTCTCAAGGGGCCCGAAATTCTCTATACCATGACACCACCACCACCAGCCGGAGCCATTGATACAAGGCAGGATGGATCTATGCTTTTATGTTGTTGACTCCAGATTCTGATCCTACCATCTGAATATCGCAGCAGCATTGGAGACTAGGGCTGCCACAAACGATTAATTTAATAGTCGACTAATCACCGATTATTTTTTTCGATTAGTCGACTAATCGGGTCATGCGCAAACTTGATGTAAAGACGCTGAGGTTGATAACCAGCTGAAATATTAATTAAATGCCAAATTAGCCTAAAAAATAAAAAGAGCCAAAGTTAACCAAAATAGCTAGCATACTGCTGAAATATTAGCTAAACTCAAAATTTGCCTAAAAAAAACCCCAGAAAAATCCTAATTTAACCAAAATAGCTATGTCGCTGAAATATTAGTTAAACTTAAAAATAGCTTAAAAAACTAAAAAAAGAAACCTTAAGTTAGCCAAAACAGCTAGCATGTAGATTAAATATTAGCTAAACTCCATAAAAAGACCAAAGAAACTTATTAAATGCCAAAATGTCCAAAGAGCTGGCAGAATGCTATTATAACTTTCAACTTTACTAACACTCTGACTTCATACAATATAAAGTAACGATTAATCGACTATTAAATTAGTTGTCGACTATTTTAATAGTCGATTAGTCATCGATAAGTCGACTAATCATGGCAGCCCTATTGGAGACTCATCAGACCAGACGACGTTTTTCCAATCAGGGGGAGTTTGTGTGAATTGCGTCCTCAGTTCCCTGTTCTTAGCTGATGGAAGTGGCTCCTGGTGTGTTTTTCTGCTGCTGTAGCTCATCTGCCTCAAGGTTGTTGTGCGTTCAGAGATTCTCTTCTGTAGACGTCTGTAGTAACCAGGGGTTATTTGAGTTACTTTTGCCTTTCTTCCCAATCTGAACATTCTTCTTTGAGTTCTGGCATTAACAAAGCATTTCTGCCCACAGAACTGCTACTCACTAAATATTTTATCTTTTTCTGACCCTTCTCTGTAAACCCAGGAGATTAAAATCCCGGTAGATCAGCAGTTCCTGAAGTCCTTAGACACGTTAAAAGTCACTTCAATCACCTTTCTTCCTCATTATGATGCTCAGTTTGAACTGCTGATTGGCTGATTAGGAATTTTGATGAGCAGTATGACAGGTGGCCAGTGAGTGTAGTTTATTTTACTTTTTTGGGGAACTTTTGGGTGAAATGCAGCCATAGATCTATAAATATAGATAAGCTAAATTACAACAAATGAAGTAACCTTTTAAAATATTTTATACTCTAAAAGAGCCACATTTGGCTCCGGAGTCTCCGGTTACAAACCTCTGGTTCAGGGTGTACCTTTACTTCTCTCTGCGCTCACAGAACTAGTTTTGAATGCAAAAGAAAGCATCTCAAAAGTATTAATCTTTCAAAGTAATTTACAAAATGAAAGCAGGTTTGAATGCCAGGGTGAGTATTAAGGGACTCTTTCACTTCTTGACCTGCTGATGCTCACTTTAGCTGCTTATTGTTTACTTGTTAATTAGCATTGCAGTAGCTAACAAGACAGATCTGACTCAAAGCATGTAGCCGGACGCTAAAGCAGAACAATTAACACAAAATATGTTTGTCGGAAATGCTAATAGAGTTTTTTATTGGGCAACTGACAGAAGTCCAAAGTGGCAGAGAAGACCAAGCATGATCATCGTGAAATGTTCTTCATCATTTCATTTATTGCAGTAAATATAATTAGTTGTCCTCAAGCTCAGAGTTGTTCATGTCTGGTTCAGATCTATTGTGTCATTCAAAATGTGTTTTTTTAAAAAGGGATTAGTGTGGTGCAGCGCTGAATACATAAAAAGGCATCTGATGCTGCTGCTTCTTTAGATTTGTTAGATTGCGCGCTTCTGATGCAGAGCCACACCTGCCGCGACCTCTCGCGCACACACGCCGTGCACGCGCACCAGTGGCCTTCTGAGGAGGAGAGCTGGAGCAATGGTGCCGTGACGTCAGGAGTTGGTGGTATTGTCAAACCTTGTCCATGTGTTTATAAATGACGAATGAGCGAGCTGTCCGTCAGACGTCCAGACCGACAGCCTGCAGCGATGCATCCCTCCCTGCTCAGCCTGTGCGCCCTGGGATTCCTCGCTCTGTCCTCCGCCTGTTACATCCAGAACTGCCCCCGAGGAGGGAAGCGAGCGCTGCCGGAGGCTGGGATCAGACAGGTAAAACTCTTTTGGATTTTTTTAAAATTTAATTTTCATTTAGTAAAATCTCTCGTTTTACAAGAAGTGAAATTAATATGTTAAAATAGGCCAAATAATTGCTTTTTCATCTGGTTACATCACTAAAATGATGTCTTGTATGCCTGAAATAATACTTATTTGATTTAATGTTAGTCAAAAGACAAAAAAAAACCTTAAAATAACATTTATATCAAGTGACAAGCATATATAAGGATCTGCAAAGAAAAAACAAACCTTATTGCTGCAATAAAATATTCATGTTTTCCTAAATGTTTCCATTTTTCAGGTATTCTAGCTTAAAGACGAGTTTTTTTTTTTCTATTCTTGCTCATAAAATGTATCCATTGTTCATATTACAAAGCACCAAGGCCAGCAGGCAGGATCTTCAATCCTGAAAGAGGATTTTCTTGGAGAGAAAAAAAAGAGAATAATACGATGGCACATTTTTATAGAATTTAAGATTTTTTAGAAGTTTGCGATTGTCTTTTTATTAAACTAGAGGGTAATATTTATCTTTAAATTGTATAAATAGTTGCTATGTTCTTTTCAGTCAGTCTTTTTTGTCGAGGACCTTGAGAAATCAATGCGTATAAAAAAGGTTTTATGGAAGAAGTGAAAGTGTATTATACGTATAATGCAGAAATACTATTATTGATTGTGTGATTTGAATTACAAAAAAAGAAAGCTGTTAAGGATCTCTAAGGAGTATAGTATTTGACAAACAAAAATTCCCTGTTTCTGCTGCAGTGCATGTCTTGTGGCCCTGGCGAACGGGGCCGGTGCTTCGGCCCCAGCATCTGCTGCGGGGAGGGCCTCGGCTGCCTGCTGGGCTCCCCGGAATCGGCTCAGTGCGTGGAGGAGAACTACCTGCTCACCCCCTGTCAGACAGGAGGGAGGCCCTGCGGATCTGAGGGAGGACGCTGCGCTGCTTCCGGGCTCTGCTGTAACTCCGGTACCGTTCTGTGAACAGCTCGAGTGCTGCCAGAGGCGACAAAACTGTTTAGTTTCACTCTCCTTTCTCCTCCTCAGAGGGCTGTGTGGTGGACTCTGACTGCCTCGGGGAGACGGAGGTTATAGACCCATCCCACAGGAGCTCGCCTGCAGAGCTGCTGCTGCGTCTCCTACACGTCGCCAGCAGAGGACAGAACGAATACTGAAACCCGGATCTGCAGCAGACACGACGCCTCCTCCTCCTGCCAGCCAAACGAGACATCGCTCTTTGCTCCCTGCTTGAACTCTCTACTTTTAGGATCCACATATCCTGGGGAAAATGATCTTAGATTTCATGTTTGTTTCCTCTTTGACAAATGTACATACGACTGCACATATTGTAAACAATTCAGAGCCTCTGTTCAAATAGGTGAGAAACTACAGCAAACTGTAAATAAGTCACGGATTGAAATTTAAAAATAGATGCTAATATCTGTAAACCAGCTGAGTAAAAATGAGGAAATGTAGTAGAACTATGCCAGTAGATTGAAAATACAGAATGTCTCATCACAGCCAAAACGCCTGCTGCTGTTTTTCTTTATCTGTAGCCCCAAACTAAGAACATTTCTTTTACAGGATGGTGAGAGAGAGAAGCAAATGTACTTTGGACGATCTCAGAGATGAGTAATCATCCACAACAATTGTAAATGTCACTCTTTTGGTGGTCTTGCTTTCCTTCCAGAAATGTAACATCTTCTGCCCCAGATATTAATGCTCCTCTCTCACAGCTGTGTACCAACATGTTGGTGTTTGTTAACCAAGGCCCTGGCATTTCACTTCAGTCATTGTGCTTTGTGTGCGTGCGATGACTGAAAGTTGGGTTTCGTGCCAACGATGAGGGGAAAGGCAGTTTGTCTTTTAAAGTCTGTTTCAACCTGGAGGACAGGCGCAAGGCAACGCCTACTTATTTGACAGTTACATGTTTTGACTGGCGACGCTTGGATCTTTTGCAAAGGCAGAACCTTAAATCCTCGTTATAAATCTCAATGAGTTCTTCAGTTTTCAGTGATAATCCCCAAGTCGGAGCTTCCTCAACCCTCTGGCAATGGGAAAGAATAGCAGGATGCTCGCACACAGCCAACTAAGACATTTGTTTGTCTAGTTCTGCTCAATGTTAACCATGTAAATACAGCTATATTACCTTTCATCCCCGTCAATGGACGTATAATCTGCTACAATATTCTTCTTATCCTCAAAAAACATCTACAGGGGAAGAAATAAGTATTTGATCCCTCGCTGATTTTGTAGATTTAAAAACAACTGTTCATTTGAACAGTGAGAGGGAAAATCCCAATCAAGACATTGACTTTTAATTTATTAGCATTTTATTGAGAGAAATTAGTATTTGAGTCCCTAGTTACCATTAAGAGTTCTGATTCAGACAGACTTGTTAGACTCTCCTAATTAACCTGTCATCTGAATTGAAGACACCTGTTTGAACTACTCACCTGTAGAAACGACACCTGTCCACAGAGTCAATCGGTCAGACTCCAAACTGTATGCCATTCACAGTCCCATTATAATTTCACTAATACATTTTACAGTATGAGAACTTTATCAAACTAATATGAAAATCTTCAAAACATGTATAGATTATTAATGTATTGACAAATGTGTAAACTCAAAAGTGTATTGAATCTAATTAAATTTAGTGGATGGAAAGAATTGGAGAAAAAAAAAAAAAATCAGAACTGAATCGATCCAGTCTCTAGATCGTGGATGAGTCTTCCAACAGGATAATGACCCAAACTAACAGACAAGACAACTAAGGAGCGGCCGAAGAAGAAGTCTAGAAACATCTGACCTCTGTGCCGGATGATAGGGGTTTGGACACAAAGTACTGTCTTTCTGGCAAGAGGGTTCAAATACTTATTTCCCTCAGTGAAATCCCAAAGATTCAAGTTGATTTTGCATCACTTGCTGTTCAAATTACCCTAAAATTAGAATGACATAATGTCGATTTCTTTTTAAGTGGATAAACCTACAAAATAAAATAAAAAAACTTAATTCATGCAGTGTGAAAGTTTCAAGCTGACAGATATCTTGTAAAAACTGTTTAGCTAATTATTTTTTATGCATTAATTATCATGCAGCCGCTAATGTTAAATAAGTCAAACTGAGCCTTCTAGAGCTCCAAAGCAAATCCCTCTGCATATTTTTGGTAAATCTACAAGTCAAAGTGCTGCAAAACTTGTATGAGTTTTATTTAACAAGTGTAAATAAGTGAACTCTTACTGCTTGAGCACATCAATAAAACTCAAACTTTTAAATCAATCACAAACCACTGACAACCTCTATGACATCTTTTTTTCCTGTAATCCTCTCATGCAAGTCTGCTACCTGAAGAACTCCCTTGACACATGCTTGTTTTCCCAGAGATTTTTCTTTGTACTTGCACGATGCTTTGAATTGCACAACATGCCTGAGGTCACAATAGGTCTGACATAAAGGAGCAACTGTCAACGATGCTGCCAAAGACTGGCTCTTTGAATCACAGACCAGCGGCTGATCAACTGTTTTTTCTTTTTCTTTTTTACAGAGCAAGTTAAAACTCGCCAATAAATAAGCATTTATTAAAAAAGAATTTCCAAAACATCTCCAGCAAAGGATTGTTGTAAAAACTGGGATTGAACCACTTCCTAAAGCATCATTACCAAATTGTGGTACTGATGCTGTTTTTAAAACAAGTAAATTGGACTTTAATGTAGTTTTGGGAGGAAATTAAAAGAATAAAATAATTCAGAGTTACAATAAACCATTATCTTTGTAGAAAAATATTTTTTCTTTTAGTAAACAAAAGCCTGTGGGGCAAATATGTTGTTTTTAAAACAATTAATAGCAGGAAAATACTGTCAAATGTTTGAGTTTTAAAAGTTACTAGATTAATCTAAATTTAATTTTCATCCTGTGAAATAAGAAATAATGAAAAATATAAAACATTTTCAGATTCTTTCGCTAATTTGTCTAAAGCTCTCCTTGTGAAACTGTGGGAAATCTGCATTATTCTAAGTGCAGACTGTTAGCATTTAATGACACCCTTTCTTTTGTGGGAACAGGTGTTGCAACCAAAATGCTTTTTATTAGTGTCAAGCAATATTTTTGCTTTAAAGATGTGGTATTGAAAGGGGCATTAACTTGTCAAAACCTGTCTATGTGATTCACACAGCGACCGAATACTAATCCAGCTACCTTTTCAATATAGAAACGAAAGTATTCCCCCTCATTACCCACAGAAATCCCGATTATCTGTTTTGGAGCTTTATAAAGCCTTCAGCATCTTACGTTTACCGCCAAACCGGATGGTTTAATTTCACACCAATTCTGCAGCAAGGGGTGAGTGCGTTAGGGAGTTCATACCTGCAGAGGCGTGTCAGTATTTAAGCAGCATGTGGTGAATTTCTTCCAACAGAAGCGCTGCCATCATGGAGATGAAAGGTGTGTTTCTGTCCTTCTGCCTGTGCGTGCTGCTCGCCACCTGCACTGATGGTAAGATCTGCACTCAAAGAGCCTTTGCAACCTTTTAAAACATCAACATGCATTCTTCTGGTTAGAGGAAATTGAATCTGTGGGAAAATGTATAGAAATCTGTTCACCGTTTAAATGTTGAGATATTTACACACAAACTATTTATATGAAATAAATTATAATAAATCTTTATTAACATTTTTAACCTGTCTAAATAGCCCCTTGGATCGCTGGACCTAAACACAACCTACTTTGTGTAATTTGATTTGTACTTCTACTGATAAACATAAGAAATGCAGTCCTTTTGGATCAAACATTGTATTGGTAGTGACCTTGGTCTTGTTGTTTTCAGCTGCCCCTAAAAAGTGCTGCATCGCTACAGTTCCATTCCAACAGGCGTGGATGTGGAGAATCTGGAAGATAAGTTTCCAGTTCAGCGTTGATGAATGTGACGTCAATGCAGGAATGTAAGTGATGGGACATTTGTGCCCATTTCTGCTGTCCCATTACAGCACATTAGTACCTATGCTGTATGAATTCAAGCTTTTTATAGTGATAAACTTGCATGCTTTGGTTTGTGTAGAACAGCAATCACTCAAATGTTTTTGTTTTTTTCACAGACTGCGTTTGAAGGGCCAAAAGAATCCCGTTTGTATTGACATCGAAAAGGCAAAAGAAGTTAGAAAAGAGTTAAAAAAACAGAAACGGCACGTTAAAGCACAACAGGTGTAAGAGTGTGGAAAATCTCTGCCTTTGATTTCCCTTCATACTGTTCCCTGCTTGTTCTGTCTTATATAGTTTGTGTACTTTTCTATTATTATTACTCAATATGAATTCTATTTTAACTCTGAGAAAAGAAAAATAGAGGCAATGTTTTAATAACTGTATTTTTTCATTCAAACATAAAACTGTAAATACATATCAGCTTTAGTTTTGATAAACACAAATGAAAGAACAACAATATGCATAAATATGTATAAACTGATTCCAATAAAATATTGAAAGAATCCTTGCATGTTAGAATTGCAGGCATCCATAATGCTCTTAGTGTATTTTCTGTATTTGGAGTTTGATTTTGGACGATGTTTGGTTTTCGTTTGATTTTAATTAAACATTCACATTATTCACATCTGGATTCATACTATAAAAATAAACTGCAAAGTGTATCTATGAGTCATTTTTCTAGGTTTTATTTTCAGAACAGCACTCATAAAAATAATCTTTTTCACCAACTTCACTAATAAAATTTGGTTGCATATTTTTCATTAAAGAGCATTATTTTTGCTTTAAATGTGTCTTAATTTTATCATCATTTTGTTATTATCCTTTTTGTCATGAAAACACAAATTAATACATCAAAATGTTTTTGTAATACTTCTCATAATTCAGTGCTTATGTTTTGTCATGTTCTGTTTTCCCTGTCAGTTTCACCATGTTCAGGTTAATCATCCACAGCTGTTTTCATTTAGTTAATCAACCTCAGTGTATTTAAGTGTCTGGTTTTCAATTTCTCATTGTCAGGTCATCTGCTCTTCTATGTTCTGTCACCGCATTGGTTTGATTTCCTGGGTTTTTCATGTTTAAGTTGATTTAGTAAAGGTTTGTTTCTGCCACCATGTCTTATCTCCTGCGTTTGGGTCCTTCACCACCGCAATCCCTGACAATACTAAGCAAAAAAATTCAGCAAGAGATAAACAACATTACTTTAAAAATCAGAAATAAATTGTCAATTTGGTAAATAAAAAATTATATATTCAAAAAAAGTTTTACTTTTACATCTGAAAGACATTTCTGCTTTAAAAGTAGTGGTTCATGTGAGACGAGTTGCAGCACAGCTTCTTTGAGAGGAACCAGACTCAAAAGATCATTTTTAATCTTTATCACCATGTTGGTCTTTTTTCCTTAAATATGAGTTTGAGCCATGTGGATGAACTTTTGATTCACTTTCGTTTCCTTGGCTTTGAGGAAATGAAAACGAAACAATAAAAGTTTGAGATGTAACATATCCTATGTGCTATAAATTCCTACCTTTTTACTACTTACATTAAAACTATTATGACTTTTGGATCATTAAAATAAAAATAAAAAAAATAATCCTAAAAAACAAATTTGTATCTTGATTTTATAATTAAATTAAATTAAAACATACATAGAAAATATTATGTATATATATATATATATATTTTTTTTAAATTTGTCAGTAGTAATGATCTAAACAGCTGAAAAACAGAAAGGGTTGGAGCCCTGAGGGACCTCGCTTGTCAAATAATTTATATAACATTTAACTTATCACACCTTTAAAAATGTACATACATGTTTATTCACACACTGGTATGGATAATTGATACTTCTTTGTGAAATTTCAAATGTCAGACTAATTTCTGGAAATTGCAGCATTAGCAGTTACATTCAGAGTCACTCAAACTAATGAGTGGGAAGACGTACTTGACTGTGGGAATTCGTTTGAGTCGAAGAAAGCTTGTCAGAACACGGTTACTCAGAGTATCCTAAAGGTATAGACATTTTACTGGGATCCAATTCCACCTTCTCTGCAGAACCTGATGGGTAAAATTAAAAAATATATCAAATAATTTTCAGGCTTAAAGGTATATATGTAAAAAGAAAAACATAATAAAAGTAACAATTCAGTTGCCAACATCCCAGAATGGTGCAGAGGTGGAGCGGTCGACCTCTGATCAGCTTTAGTGCCTAACCATGTGTCAAGGTGACCTTGGGCAAGTCATTGAACCCCACATTGAACCCAGTGGTCAAAGGTTGGCGCCAGTTTTTGGCAACAGAATGAGTGAATGTGTGTGTGTGCACAGGTGAATGGAACTTTCAGTGGAAAGTGTTTTGAGCCCTGAAACAAAGGTTAAGAATCCTATATAAGTATGTTCCATTTACATGTTTTAGCACGAAGCTCCACACGCTGATAAACCCTTCAGGCACTAATCAGAGAACAGTTAAGCTGTCACAATGGTTTAGCTCATTTTACCTGAAGGTAAAAATAATAATAATAATAATCAAAGATGGGATCAGTTTAAGTTTCTTCCATAAAAATCAGTGAAAAAAAAAGACTGTTGGAAAGGGTTTAAACGAAGCATCCGACGCCAAGACCTGATGCTACAGCACCATCTTGTGCAGGCACTGAGAGCACAAAGTGAGAAAAATGGCCGTTTATGGCAATAAAGTGAACCCAAACATCTCCCACGGCAGATTCCACTACATGTTGAAGGAGAATAGATCATCTTTACGAGTTTGTTCTGAAATGAGTAGATCACAGAGAATCGCTGACAAAATACATAAGTGTTTTTGGCGATTTTTAACATGTTCTTGTGCCATTTTTCTGATGATGGAATTCATATATTGAGAAAATTAAGCTCAAAATTGCATGTCTTAGTATCTCTTTATTTAAATTGTTATGAATCAGGAGCAGACGAAAAATACTGTTGGAAAAAGAGCCTGTTTGCTTTGCAGAAGATACATTGGGCAGGCCACAAGCTCTCCACTCCGCTCCATTCCAATGCATCCTAATACAGACAAATAGATGAACGTCTTTGTTTGTCTCGTCTGAGCTGGCTCAAAACTGTACCGCTCGATAGCTCAAATATTTCTCGACATTTTTGTTGAACTAGAAATATTAAGTATGTAAGGGGCTGTAAACTAGCGTGTAAACAGAGAGTTCTCAGCAACAGGAAGGGAGAGAGGGGAATTTCTAAAGAACTACTGCCGCTCTGCAGAAACTATGTACTAGAAAACTAGTTTTTGGGTTTGTTTTTTGTTTTGTTTTTTGCTAAAAACAGCCTATTATAATGCTAAGGCCCCAGAATATGCTTTTAAAACAAATCTAAAGAAGCATATTTTAAACGTACAATTCCTGTTTTATTTTGTTAATACTTAATTGTAACAAATGTAAATCAATGACAGTAGAATAAGCTATAAAAGTAACGCTCAAACTCTTGTTGGTTTAACGAGGAAATGTATCCATCAAACTCCTAATTCATGGAGCCAGCACACATATTCTTTTTCCCTACCTGCTAAGTTAGCAGTGCTAACTGATGTGCGACAGCTCTTTGTCTAACAGCGTTTACCTTGGAATGGCTAAGACAGATCACCGTTTGAAACTGGGTGGGTGTGAGCTGCATTACACAGTGATTTGATTAACAAAACATCCTGTAATCTATTTCTGCTCTAATTCTAAAAAACAAGGAGAAAGTAGAAAGTTCCCAGACTTCTGGAGTCTCGCTTTTACAGCATGTCACACTCCATTGGCACGCATCATAGCACTTATTGTGAAATACTGTCATTAATCATTGTATCTTCTTGCTAAACAGCCATATTGAGGCAATGAGACAGAACAGAATTTTGTTCCAGACTGAACCAAACTAGCCAAATGTTTGGAGTTCACAGATTATATCAGTTAAACAGTTATGTCACAAATATCTAAAGAACAATACAATAAAGTTATCTAGGCTGAAGTCAGAAATGAGCGACAGTGTAGTCTGTTCTTCTCTAGAACAGAGAAGATCAGAAGGAGAAGGGTTGTGTCTTTGTAGATCTAGAGAAAGTCTATGACAGGACACAGATGGATGAGCTGTGATTTGGTTAAGTAAGTCTGGAATGGTTGAGAAGTGTGTCAGAGTTTTTTAAAAACATGTATGAGAACAGTTGTGAAATGTACAGTAGGTGTGACTGAGTAGATCAAGGTGGAGGTGGGTCTGCACCAATGATCAGTTTGATCTCTTTCTTGTTTGATGGTGCAGGACAGACTGAAAAACGAGGTTATACAGGAATCTCAGTGGATCATGATGTTTGCAGATGACATTGTGATTTATAGAGGGAGCAGGTGGGAGAACATCTAGAGAGGTGGAGTTTGCTCTGGAAATGAAAATGAAAGCCAGCCAAAGCAAGACAGAGTTAGTGTGTAAATGAGAGGAACTGTGAGGTTAAAGGGAGGAGTGGTGGAGAAGGTGGAGGACTAAGGGTCAACAGTCCATTTCATGAGCATAGCCGAGGAGGAAAAGTGGATGGATGGTGTAATTGAGGAGGTTATGTCTGAAGCTGTGTTCACACCACCCTCAGTAATGTGTGTTAAATGGATACTTTCATTGAAAAGTCTTTGTAAAAGCATGTAAAGGACAAAACTTTACACATTACAAAATGTGTAGCAACACACATTTTTACAATCGTTTTCAAATTACAAAACGCATTGCCACTGAATGCATGTTAATCAGGGACTTAGATTGGTAGTAATGAATAATAATAATGGATTTGATTTTTTTGCACTTATTCCAGACTGTCAAAGTCCTTGCAGTGTGTATCCATCACTCATTCACTCCTCACATTCATCATGCTTAATGATGATAAGCTACTAATGCAGCCACAGCTGCCCTGGAGCAGGCCAACAGAGGCGTGGCTCCCAGTCTGCCCTCTGACCATCACTGGGGCATTCACACCAATGGAGGTACACTGGAGGCAGACAGGATGAAGTGTTTCTCCCAAAGACACAAAAGTTGGGGGGAGCGAAACTAAGACCCTTCAATCATTGGGCGGCCTTCTGAACCACCTGATGCCCCATGAATTGATGACGTTCCTTTTACTTCACTAAAGCCCAGCCGGAGTTATCTGACACCAAGTCCTTCATGTAGCAGATTAGAGGTGTGAAAAAATTAACCTGGAGCAAGATTCATGATTTGCACCAAGCCTTTTCCAACTGTAGGTTACAGATATGCACTAGTATAAAAGCAAAAGAAGAAGACGCCCCTCCCTGTGAACCCATGACTGTATATGAGAATGTGCAGTGTGATGTAAACATCATGGGCCAGATACATGCCACTTATTCATTGTGTCTGTAGCTTTCAGAGTCAGGTGGATGATATGTTGTGGTGACCACTAAAGGGACAAATAAGTAGGGGTGTAAAAGTTCATCAATGAATCGGTTGCTATTCCTTTGATCCACTGTTATCAATTATTTTAAAATAAAACTAATCTGTATATGTCAGAATACTGGAAAATATTATTTGGATTGAGGTATTTTACTATAAAGTAAAAACGACCATCACAGCCGACAAACATGACTATACAGTGTGGTAGAATGTTCTAAAAATGTTCCGCTTGAATTATTTTGATGTGGAAAAACAACAGTGAGCTGAACTATATCCATTAATTCACTTGTAAACATATCAACAATAAATCATACTGTCAATCACAATTTATGATATTAATGAAATGAGTCCAAAACAGTGAAAAATGAAAAGTGGAACTAACATCTGCTGACCTTTCAAAATAATAGTCTTTTTTTTAATGCTTATTACACGAATAAACTTGACTCCCCCTCTCAATTACGCAACAGTTGAAGGACCGCCCACCTGTGCCTCTCCTTTCCTGTTGTCAGCCTCTGGCTTTTCAGGAAATAGGAGAGTTTAGAGGCGCTGCAGACGGTCATAACCGGTTATAACTCCACGTCACATTTCTGAGCATGTCTGCGGAGGAGCGGAGGGACGCGGCCGACCACTCCGCGCTGCTCAAGTTCATGTCGGCCGTCTTCTACGCCGGCAGCTCGCTCCTCATCACCGTGGTGAACAAAACAGTGCTGACGAGCTTCAGGTTGGTGTCATTGCTGTCACTGCGAGCTGTGGCTGAGCCGCCTCCACTCTCACCTGCTTACAGTCAGAAGTTATAAAAAAAAATTAGATGGTTTACATTTATTTTAAATTATTTTTCACGATATTGTTTTATTTTTGATTAATTATTTTGTTATAAGATGTTGTATCTTTGAAGAAAAATATTCAGATGGACTACTTTTGAAATACTAATTATATTTTGAATTTTGTCACCAAAAAATAAATAAGTACATAAAATAACATTGCTGCTCTCTGCAGGTTTCCCTCCTACCTATGTCTGGGAATCGGACAGGTGAGTTCCTCCTTCAGGTGTGTGGATTCATGTGCCAACGCCTTTTTTTGCTCGAAAGAAAACAACTTTTTATTGTTATTTCAGATGGTCACCACAGTCGTTGTCCTCTATGTGGCCAAAATGAACAAAATGGTGCAGTTTCCAGACTTGGACAGAAGCATTTTCTTCAAAGTAAGTGGTTTTATGTGATGATTTGACTTATTTCCTTCATGAAAAGATTTTTTTAATGGCATTTGTTGGGCAGATTTTCCCTCTCCCCCTGCTGTATGTTGGAAACCATGTAACAGGACTGGGAAGCACCAAAAAACTCAGGTTAAAATGTGACT
This sequence comes from Oryzias javanicus, assembly GCA_003999625.1. Lineage (NCBI taxonomy): Eukaryota > Metazoa > Chordata > Actinopteri > Beloniformes > Adrianichthyidae > Oryzias > Oryzias javanicus. Next base: position 9,379,486 of record CM012445.1, read on the forward strand.
TATTTAAACTTAACCTTCATGTTCAGGTTAAAGTTTCACAGGGGTCACCTATTTGCCTTCCCTAAACTCATCTTTTACAGTTTGCCCATGTTTACTGTATTAAGGAAGTTCACTATTCTGATGACAATGATGTTGGAAGCATACATGCTGAGGTAAAACATATTTATTTGGCAATTTGACCTTAAGATAAGGACAGCTGTGCAGAAAGAAAGATAAAAGAATACCATCCATATTTAATGACTCCTGCTTGTCTTTTTTACATTTTATTTTTAGAAAAACATTTCCAAGGAGCATTGTTTGCAGTGTTATGGCAATAATGTTTGGTGCTCTGGTTGCTGCAAGGTAAGTGTCAGTGCGAGTAGTTGAATTATAACAAAAATGATGATTATGTTGAACAAGGAGGATAAAAACCTTCTTTTCTTCTGACAGCTCTGACCTGGCCTTCGATGTGGGGGGATACACTTTTATCCTTCTCAATGATGCTTTCACCGCTGCAAACGGAGTGTACACCAAGAAGAAGCTTGGCGATCAGGTAACTTTTGGTTTTTATGTTAAGAAAAAAAAGATAATTTTCATCTTTTAGGATTATAACAACTCATTTTAACAATGTTTCAATTCATATCATAATAAGTGGTTGGAGATACGTTTTATAGTTGATAGTGATTCATCTTATTTGTCTTATTTGATCTGATTCATCCAACTAAAATTGATCCAAGACATCTTTAGCCAAAAATTCAACCAGTGTCACTCAAAGATAAACACCTTGTACTGATGAAGTTTCCCAGATTCCTTGTATCTCTTGCAAGATAACCAAATTAAATTAAAATTCTAACATTATCAGAATATTCTACCACACTGTATGATTCACGCAAAATTCAAAGTGTTTCCACACATTGAACTGTCATGTTGGCTTGATCATTTTTTTGTTGCTGTTCCATGTTGTCTGCTCTGATTGATCATTTGGTAAAGTACAGGTATACCTACCGTGCCTCAATCCAAATGCTATTTTCTAATATTGATTATCAATTGATCTTTTTTTGAAACAGTTTTTGTATGAAGTTCCATTTGATTTGATTAACAACTTGCCTCAGATAGATCAAAAATTGTTTTTTTTCTAGTTACTATCAAGTGAGCACCAGATAGTATCTAGATACAATCTGGTGAGCACCGGATTTATCTCTATAGTATCTGGTGAGCACCAGTTACTATCTGGAAACTAACTGGTGGGCACCAGATAGTAACCAGTGCGCACCAGAATTTTTTTTTTCTACATTTTTTTTTCTGGTTGCTCTCTGGTGCGCACCAGATAATATATGGCAAGCACAAGATACTATTTGGATACTATCTGGTGCCCACCAGATAGGAACTGGTGTGAACCAGAAAGCAACCCCAATTTTTTTTTCTCTTTTTTTTGTGGTTGCTATCGGTGCACCGGATAATATCTGGTGAGCACCAGATACTATCTGGTGTGCAAGAACTTTTTTTTCCTGGAAAAAAATTTTTTTTCACTCTAATTTTTTTTTTTTTACTTCGATGTCCTTTTACGGGCTCCGTAGATATTAAACAAAATTGGTTTGTAAAAGGGTTGCTTGACCTATTTTGAATTTGTTTCTCAGTTTTAACCCTTTTAACACCTAGGATATCACCGGCGACACTTGTATAACTTTTCACCGCTTTTCTCTGCTTCAGAATCGGCTGGAACGATCGTGTTAAAGGTCGAAAAGTTACGATAAGTCAAGAAACAATAACCCTGCAGCTAAAGCTCAGGTGTTAAAGGGTTAAGCAAACACATTGTTAAATATCAGTAGGAACTTTAAACAAGCAAATATATTAATAAAAGTTCCATCAAATAAATATTTATAACTAAAAGTTTTACTGCAGCAGCCAAAGTGCTGGTTAACCACAATAGCTTCCACGTGCTATTTTGGGTTAATGTGTGCAACATTTTCTTTGTTTCTGTTTAGGGGCTGGGGAAGTATGGCGTCCTATTCTACAATGCACTGTTCATCGTCATCCCCACTCTCTTGGCAAGTGCTGTGACTGGTGATTTGCACAAGGTACGGCCAACCAACCGGCCAACCAGCCTGTTTGCTTGTACCTCTCAGCTAAAGGCTTGTCTCACTTATCCACATTTGCATCTACAGGCAGTTGTGTTTGAAGACTGGGGGAAAACCGCATTTGTCTCGTGTTTTCTCATATCCTGCTTCATGGGGTGAGCGTTTACTCTTTTTTGAGGAGTGTCATTGGTGGCCACAGTTACAGATACGCTGTGGTTTTGTAGATCGTTGTACTTTAAGGCTTTGAAGGGAGTAAAGATTTTTGTTTTTGCAGGTTTGTGTTAATGTACTCCATAGTTCTGTGCAGCTATTATAACTCAGCACTTACTACCACTGTGGTCGGGGCAATTAAGGTAAGAACATACTGAAAAGAAAGGCTTTTTTTTAGTCTACAGCACACAACTATGCAGATTTATTAAAGTTTAGATTTACACGGCACCAAACACAACATATCATATTTTCTTAAGGACCAAAATAACAAAAAAAAACTGTAGAAGGACTGGCTAATGTTTGTGTTAGAAGCATTTGCTGCTGCATGAAAAAATGAAAAAAAAAAAAAAGCTTTGAAATGCTACAATAGACAAGTTTATCCAAGCATTTACTAAGCTCTTCTCCTTTAAATCTATTTCAGAATGTTGCTGTTGCATATATTGGCATCTTTGTTGGTGGAGACTATCTATTCTCTTGGATGAATTTCCTCGGACTCACTATCTGGTCAGTTTTTTCCACTTCCTTGCAGTTTTTCTTCTTATTTCTATTTGTTTATTTTTTGGGAGCATTCAAGATGCAATTCACCTATATAACAGTCAAGTATTAAAATGTGTCAAGCTTTTCTCGTCTGTAATGTTTAAATACTAAAAGGACACATACTGTTATTGGAGCAGGATATGGTCTGATTAATTATGTCCAATTTACAATATTAACACTGTATTATAGTTTAAATATATAATCTTTATTTCATATTTTTTATGATATGAGATTCAATTTGTAATCTGTGCTCACCTGCAGCCTCAGGTGGAGCTCTTAGTTTTTTGGTGGCAGAAGAAAATAATTTTTAAAACTGCAAATCCCTGTAACTTCTGTTGTTCAAATGAACTATTTTTGTTTTTTTTAAATAAAAGGAAGTCAACAATTATCTTTGCTGATGCAAGCTAGAACCCACTCCTCCCACAAGGGCGGACTACTATTTAGCTACTTGCACATCTCAAAAAATGAGAATATTGTAAAAAACATTATATTTTTTCAGCCATTCAAAACTAAGGAAACTCGTATTTTATACAGAATGGTGACATTTAAATAGACATAATGTAAGACTTAATTTCTTGTAATTTTGATGGTTATGGCAAATAGACGATAAAAACCTGAAGTTTAAAGTATCAGAAAATGGAATATCATATCAGAGCCATTAAAATACTATGTTTTCTGTACAAAATTCATTATTATGTTAACTTGATTACTTGGCTGGACCTTCTTTTGCATGAATTCAGTAGTTTGGAGACTGTGGATCAGGATCTTTGTTATCTCTAGCAGTGGAGGGGCCAAGTCCTGCACCAGCACGTGACATGGCACACCAAACTACAGACTGGAACTCTATTCTAGCCCACAAGAAATGTGAATCTTACATCTTGATTTTATAAATAAATTAAAAAATATGTTTTTAATATTAAAACAGGACTCTGGACCATTAAGCATCAGTTCATCTCCTTAGCTAAAGTGAGACATCTCCGATGACTGTGGGTCAGGAGAGGCTTGTACTTGTGCGTCGTTGCTCTTAATGCCCGGACTCTGGCTTCAGTTCACTCCCTGTGATGCTCTGCCAAATTCCTGAGCGTATTTATTTGACAATTTCCCAAGCCAGCAGTTATTCCTGCACCTTTTGCTTCCACACCGTCTCCTTCCAATCAATTTTCTGTTTATAGTCACCAATCTGTGAGCAACCAGCTTCTTTTGCAAATTTGTAATTTGTCCTGTGAAGGGTGTGGATGACTGTCCTCCTGACATCTGTCAGGGGGAGACGTCTTCATGATTGTGAAGTCTACAGATCTTAATGCATCTAGTGCGTTCACCTGGTAATGCCGTCCAAATCGACAATTCAAAAATCCGGTGCCCTAGAAATTTCACAGAAGTCCCTGCGAAAAATGAATGTGAAAAATATAATTGTTAAATGTTCATATTTATTAGGTTTTCTTGTGGAAGTCATCTTTGCCATTTAAAAAAGTAGAGCACTTGTCTGAATTGATTTTAAAATAAAGAGCACTAGATAGTCCTGCACTATAGATTTGTATCAATTTTTGACTCCACTGTGTTCTAATGATGAAAACGTGGATGGATTATTAAAAATAACATTTAAACACATTTTTTTTTCACTCAAAACTTTCAAACACAATGCATGTGATTTATATTTGCTAATGTAGTGAGCATCAATGCACACTAGTTTTTCGCAAAGACTTCTGGAAAACTTCAGGGCTCTCGATTTTGGAATTGTAGATACAGACAGCACTACAAACTACATAGTGTGTTATGAAGCAATTCGAACATGGCCCATGAGTTTCCAACTATTTTTCATCGATCCATTCATCTTCTTCCACTCATTTGGACCGGGTCACGGGGCAGAAATCCAAACGAAGACAGCCAGACTTCCCTCTCCCCGGTAACCTCCTCCAGCTTCTCTGGGGGGGGCACCGAGACATTCCCAGCCCAGCCAAGAGACGTAGTCCTGTGTTTTCTCCTGGTCCTTAACAATATTCTAACTTTCTGAGACACTTCACAGTTTTCATGACCTTTAAATCATAATCATTAGTTACAAAAACAGGTTTTAGACTTTCAATTTTTGTGCAATGATTAACATAAGTTTCACCTTTTGATCTGGCTGACTAAAGCTTTTGAGCATTTTATGACATATTTTCCTAATAGACTGCATAAAACCTTCTTGAGTATTGAGTATGCTTAATAAGCAAAAGTTGAATGATATATATGTTTTTGCTTTGCAGTATGTCCGGTGGACTGGTGTATTCATATCTGACGTTCAGCACCAGCAAATCCTCTGGAAGTAACTCCGGAGACACACAAGAGCAGAAGATTCACATAACCGAAGATTCACCAAGGAAGCACTGAGCCAGCCATGTTTGCATTTACCACTAGGTGGTGCTGTTCTTCTCCATATTGGGGAACTCAAATATCTATTTAACATCTTAAACTTGGTTTTACTTGTAGAATTTTTAAAATTCAACATAAATGGCAGAAAAGAAAAAAAGACGACAACGGCTCAGATTCTGTGAATATTTATTACAATGATAGAACAGTGTGGACAGCTTGACTGAATCATAACTGTAAAATGTGGAATAAAATGACTAACAGCAAGCAGTGTCATCTAACAAACACGAAGTTGCTGCAGGATGTTAGCAGAGGCACGAACCCAAACTACTGGTAAATCTCCAAAGCTTTTTGTAAAAAGTGTGTGCACAAACACTACATTTATATATTAAAGGACTTTTTTTTTCTTCTAAAAACACAAGATCTTGGGGATTACGGTTCTAAAAATATAAAGGCTTGTTTTTTTTTGTTTGATGATCAGTTCCAGTTGACCCCAGCATCAATCACTTTAACACCATATTCTATCGTCGCATCCGCTTCCCCTAAAACCGGCGGCGGACTGTGGTCAGTTTCAAAAGAAATAGCGTTCCTTTAAAGAAAAAAAACAAACAAACCAGGTTCCAGATAACGGTGCCACTCTCCTGCAAACAAAACTAGTTATCACTGCATTCCAAGCCTCATTCTACACACGATACAGGTTATAAGTGCTTTGTCAAGACAGGACAAACACCTGAATTCATCCGGCAGATTTTCCAAAAAAAAAAAAAAATCGTTTCTTCCCTTTAAAGAAGGATCAAACATAAGCAGAGATGAAGGTTTCCCCGCTGCTGTGATGCCGTCAGTGTCAAACCCGGTCTGCCACCTTTTAATATAAAAGTTGACATCTCCTATAAAACATTTATGGTTATGGGAGGGGACAAAAACACTTAAAAAATTCAGAAAATATGAAGACAATTTACAGGTCGCATAAAACAAAGTCTAAGTGTCCAAAGTTTTATTTTGCCTGATCTGGGTTTTGTTTGCATTCTCGCCCTTCTTTAAAAAAAACCCCATAAAAGACCAGGATGACAGACTTCTTCCCACCTCTACCTTCGTGTAAAGTTGAGAACCAGTGAGGGAAAAACAAAACAATTCTCTGTCCGTTTGAACCTCCCAGATCTTTGCCGTCTGACCACACCCTGCACCCTTCTGTCCGTCTGAGCTTAATCCACACAAACACTCGCTTTGTCCTCACAATATACCTAAACTCGTTACCAAAGTGCAAATGAAACAATTTTAAAAACATAAAAGATATTCTTTCCTTGCCTTTAGAAGACAAGAGAAAAGAAAGACATTCTTCATATTGTCAAACCCTATAATTATAGCAGCCTAAAAAAAGGATAAAATGAAAGCTCAGTAAGGTGCTTTAGCTTGTGCCTTCCTGGTGCTGTGAGGGGGACTGGATGCTAAACTAGTCACTGATCCGTGCTCGAGACATCTTTTAGTAACAGCACGCGCCGCAGGAAGGCGGATTGGAGACGTGAGGTGTGGCCCCGTTTTAGGCTGACAGGTTGTTGGCCAGCTCGATGAGAGCGAGAGCGCCGTGGAGACGCTCCCGTTGCTCCTGGAGACGGCGCCTGGCCGCCCCACCCTGGCTGCCTTTCTCCTCCTCCATCGGCACCTCTCTTCTTCGTTTTCTTCGTCCGACTGGGTGAACTCCATGGGATCCTGCTGCTCCTGGTCTTCTGCTCTTGCTTTGCCTTGCGGCTTGACCTTGCAGGTCGTAGGCGCGCGCTGCTCGCGGGTTTGCCAGTATCTGAAAAAAGCACAAGAAGTAGATTAAACACACTCCATCATCTTTTGATTTATTGTAAAAGCGTTCACAGCAGTCTGTTATTAATTATGATTTTACTATATTTAGGCCATTTTTTTTTCTTTAAAAACAGTTGTTTTCTAGAACATAGTTTTTGCAGAGCGACAGGAGTTTACTATAAATTTGCCTTTGGCTGTGGCTGTTGCTGAGTTATTCCCGCTAGCTTACAGCCCCTCACACGCTAACATTAGTGGTGCAAAAAAAATGGTGAACAATATTGGGACAGTTTTATCCAGACAAGAAAATGAAGATGTCCATGGATCTATTTGTCTGCAAGTGGATGCATCAGAATGGAGCAGAGAAGGAAGACTTTCAATCTGCTTCAGATGGCTATTTTTTATGTGCTCCTGAATCACAACAATTTGAATAAAGAAATACACAAAAGGGCAATTTTAAGCTTTATTTTCTTTATATGCGTCATCAAAAAAAAAAAAAAGTGGGTGAAAGTCCGAAAACAGAGTTTGCTAATGATGTTCTCCATTCACTTACTTTGCCAGCCACTCTGCCACAGCCTTATTATCTACAGACTGAGCCTTCCCCGGGCCCACCTTTGGCTCCTCTCTGTTCAGGCGAGAGAAGGGGTGTTTGGGGCAGTGACGGTTGGCGTGTGTGAACCGACTTCCACATCCTGCAGAGAGAACAGCATGAAGAAACACAGCAACAAGAACATCCCTTTTTTCCATAAAGTATTATTTGGCACTTCTCCTTTATTCAGAAAAGGAAAGATTCACTTTGAGGCAGTGTCATATTACTAGATAAATCTTAGTTTTTAATCACAGAGATTCATCACTACAGTAAGGCGGTGCTATGCGCTTTTTTTGGGTGCTTTCCAAACCAGACAAATGAAAGTAGGTCAGTCAAAGGGACACACTGGGCCTCTGGACAGTACCCAACACTCACTTAAAGCAAATGTTTTTAAATGTTCTCTTGGTTTGTCTCACCATAGAAAACAAAAACAAATAGAAAAAAATGACCTTTCTCTGAGCAGACGAAGGGTTTTTCGCCCGTGTGCAGCCTCTGGTGTGTCTTCAGCTGACCGCTCTGCACAAACGCCTTCCCGCAGTTTGGGTAGTCACACAAATACGGCCTCTCTCCTGAAATCAAAGGAGTGTTTTGTGAGGATTAATATTGTTGAGAAAAAGGATTAAACAGCTACTAATGGAAGGGTTGATCTTTCATATTTCTTCTCTGAATTGCCACATTTGTGACCAATTCTTAAAACTGCAAATTTGTATTTTGACAATTAAAGCTTACTTTCTGCAGTTATTATTCAAAATAAAAGAGTCATTCTAATGCAATTGCTAATTGTAGCAGGGATTTTTTTTTCACTTGGGTTTTCCCCATGTTTGTTGTCAGCTACCTCACCTGTGTGTGTCCTCTTGTGAGCCTGCAGGGACTTCTCTCTGGGGAACACCCGGTTGCAAATGTTGCAGCGAATGCGACTGGATGAAGTTTCCCCCTCACTTATCAGCTCCCGGACAGTGTCCGCTCGTGGACGGCCCCTGCGGATGCCATCCTGACAGCAGAAATGAGCGTAAGTTAAAACAAAGTAAAATTCAAAACTGTGTTTCTATAGAAACAGAGAGATATATTCTCTTTAAAAACAGTAAAATTTAATTTATCTTCAAAAATTAACATGGTTAAGAGGATTTAAGTTTTACACATTCAAGAATAAAGCTTTTTTTTTTCCTTAAAAGTACCACTTTGGGATGATCTAATACTGAGAGGAAGTCAATTTGCATTCATTTGAAATTATGCTACATTAGTAAGTGATACAATCTTGTGAAATGACCATTCATCAAATTCCCAAATTGTGGTTTTTTTTTTTAGAATTTAAATCATTTAACCCAACAAAAATAGAGTAAAAATCTAAGTTGTTCAACAACAAAAATATTCAGTCCTGCTGCTTATTACAAAACACAACATGTTACTTACAAATGTGGCATATTTAAAAGGGGAAATACCAACGATTAAAGTGTTATAGCGGAAAAATATTGTCAAACACATTTTTTATTTAGTTTTTTAAATTTTCACATCTATTTTAGATGTGAAAATTTAAAGACTGATTTAATAGCACATAAATCTTAAATACATTTTTATTTCCTTTGCCAGACTATATGCTGGATCAACTATTTAAAAAAAGCTGAAAAATTTTTGGTCACCATAAAATTATTTAAGATGTCAACTCAACTTTTGTACATTTATATGATTTTATTCAATAATTCTTATCCCTAGCACTTTATTTTATTTATATCTTTGCAATAAAGTATACTTGCATAGGTTTTTTTTTGTATTGAACCTAACGTTTACAATAAAGTTTTGGGGGAAAAAAGTGTTTTTTCCACCAAAACTTTATTAAAAACTATAGACAATACAATAGGTGAAAGAAATGGCTAAACATACAGCGCAACAAACAGCATTACAGTCCAGGGGTTTAAATAGTCTTATTAAGAAAGGAAAAGCTTCACTTCCGGTAAAATTTTGGCGCGCAGTTTCACGTCACGTCAGAGCAGCTGCTCCAAAAGCAGGAAGTAACTGGGGTTTAAAAATCCAGTGTCACACCCTAATGCGCGGGCGTTTTTTTAAATGACTGCTTGCCGGCCATGTTGCCTTAATTCAATATATTTCAAATAATTGTATTATTTTCAGGATTAAAATAAATGTATAATCTTCATAGGCTTAATATATGAGTTTTGGGAAGATTAGATTCCTGCTGTCATAGCACACACTTAAGTATTAATAATAACGCTGTTGACACTGTGGGAATTAATGATAGTTTTTGCAAATGATCTAAAACTAACGAATTAAACTACAATTATTATTGATAATTCTGCAGCACTGCTCGGATTGAAGATTAAAACTGCTTGATGACCAGAGGAGTGTTTTACCTTCATTTGATCAGGCGATGGAGCCGTGTCCGCCTCCCCGGCCATCTGCGTGTCGGTCGGGGAGGCAGCCCCGTTGACCGAGCCCGGGCTCAGGGTCACGTTGTGGGCGTTCTCTCCCCATTTCCACGGGTAGACCATGAAGTCGCTGAAGCCTGGGCTCGTCGGCATCAGCGCGTCTGCTTTCTTGGGCTTGATCGGGGTCGTCTTGATAACAGAAACCAAAACTCTTTTCGGGGAGTCTTCGCAGAAAATAACGCGAGGATGCTTCGTATCTGCCATCGTGTTGTCCTAGAAACAATACGTAGATGGCCGCAAACGGTTTTGATAATTGTCAGAAGATTGGAAGAAAAATATCGAGTAGCATAAATAGCTATATAGTTGCAGTGCGGGGTATTTTTTCCTTCATTTCGTAGGAGCAAAAAATAGAAAGGTAATGTACCCCCTAAGAAAAAATAAAAGTAGTCCTTAATGGGTTCCTTTCAAACCACAGCGGGTTGTCTGGACTGACCTGTATGCTCACACAGAAACGTTGTCCCGCGTTGCAAAATCGCGCCTGTCTGGCTAACTAACCAATGACAGGCGCGTATCTAGTCCCACGTGTTTAAGGCAGCCAATGGTAGCGTCTCAAAGCCCAACGTGCAAACCTTCAGCCAACAGAGAAGACAGGAAGTGCTCCGTGTGAAATGATTGGCTGAAACGTCCCGACCAATAGGATGCATGCGCGCCTTTGAAGATTGACAGCAGCAGTAGCCAATGGAAAGCAAGAACAGTGTGCGGCGAAGCCAACAAGTGAAAAGGGCGGTTGATTTTTTGCTTTACACTGGAGCAGATGGCCTTTTCCCGCGCTGAGTGATCTGTTTATGTTTCATCCTTTTAAAGGGAATCGAAACGACCCAGAGGCGCCAAAGTTACGTAATCCTTTTAGGTCAAACAACAAAGGGGTGCTCTGTATAACAACCACTCCGAATAAACACAATGGTTTTTAGAAATTCTCTTTATTATCTATTTCAACTAAACTTTTATATTGTATTATTCGTTCTCTACAACAGTTATTGTGTTGCTTTTTAAGCTTTAAAATTGCCCCTATGTGTAAACTACAAGTGTTTAGTCTTTAGTTCGAATATAAACACAAACATAATTTTAAAAGATCTTGTTTTTTTTTATTCTAAAACACTAAACTAAACAAATACTGTGTATTTTAATTTCCTGCAAAAATAAAAAAAAGAAATATAAAAATAAAAAATCAACATGAAGCACACGTGCTTTCCATCCTGACCACTAGAGGGTGCTAAGTCTCGTTTGACAGACATCCCGTTTGATCCATCTGTAGCTGCATGGTCATTTTTATAATGTTCCAAAAATATAATAATTAAGCCTAATTTATTTATTTATTTAAACCATACTATAGTCTTTATTTTTTGAAGCATTTATGTATTTCCCTGTTGTGTATTGACTCTGCATTTATTAACATATAAAAGTATATGACCAGTGATTCTTAACCTCTCAACCTCTTTTCAAGGTTTCCCCACTCTTTGAAAACACTTGTCAGGCATGTCCCTCTTAACAAGTGTGAGGGATGAAAAGAACGTTTTAATTGAGAAGCATTTACATAGTGACATAGGGTTTCTGCAGCAGTAAGCAACGATAAATATTAGGGATACAGTGCTAGTTGTAAGCAGAATTGGCAGGATTCAAAAGAATAAGCACTGGAGAAGGAAAAATAAAATACTTGAAGACATTTATTTTGTATGTGTAGAACAGCAAATGTATTAAATGTCTCCATTTATGAATGGAAGAATCCAGAATCCAGAGGCAAAGTCCTTCGATTTGTTTTAAATTTAAAGCAATGCTGGGGTGTTGTTTATGGTTTATACAACTCTAAGAACAGAAAATGAATGATAGTGACAAAAAACACCACGTTTTGCTTGCATTTTAACTTTTTGTGAATGGACTGGAGCAGGAACGTCTCATTTGACACATACTATTTTAGGAGTTTGAATGTGTTGCTGTCAAAAGTAAAATTAAATATATTTGTTATGCATTGAGAAATATACAATGTTTTAATTCTGTGATTTTAAATGCAATTTACAAAGTTCACAAAAAAACATAAATAAGTGTATTTTACTTAGCAGTGAAGCGAGACACTGGCTTAAATGGCTCTTGTAGTGCAGTGCCCTGGAACATGTGTGATGTTATCAGTGACCTCTGAGATTTAAATAAGAACAAACTGGGGTTTCTCCTGAATACTAATTATGACTAATATGAACTTTATATTAAACTGTAAAAAAATTGTCAGATTTTGATCCTTCAAAACCTCTTGAGATCTCAAGTGTCTTGAAGTTAAATATAAAAGCTCACAGTACTTGCAGTATAGAAGTTATTTACATCCTGCATATCCTCCTCTTTGCAAGTGAAAATACTTTGGCATGTTTATTTATATTTACAGACTTTTATTTTCCCCTATTTTTTTCAGTTAGGTTCACGCAGTTCAAACAAGCAAGAAAGAAGAACAGCACCGACAGCCTCAGCATGAAGCCAAGCCTGCAAAACGGATATTGATTATTGGGGAGCCAATTAACAAGCGAGGAGGCGTGGCCACTGCCTTAGCAAACATTTAAAACATTCTGCAAGGCACGCGGCTGCTTTTGCTGGTACTAAGATTTGCTCCACTTTGCATTTAGATTCAATCCTGCAGCTGGCCGCCAGAAACGGTGTTCTCTCTGCTCTTTTGACAGTGAACGTTATCTTTCGATGAACCTCCATGACCTCTGCTCCTGTCCACCAGGTGAACATGCTGCCGGACGCCTTCGGGTGCGCGGTGGCCAACCGGTTCGGGGACCTTCTGGATGACGAGGCCGACCCGCTCGACCTAATTAGCCGCGTGGAAACACTGAAGGATAAGAAGAAGAGGAAGGAGGAAGAGGAGAGGAAGAACAGGCAGAAGAAACCGGGTCAGAAGGAGTCGCAGAGGGACAGGCGCGCGCGAGGCGCGCTGGATGTTCAAGAACTGGTGGTTCCAGGTGAGCGCAGCCGCAGAGCATGCTGGGAGATGACTGCAGCACAACTGTCCAGTTTCTAGACTGGATGGCTCTGGTGACTCCCTGCAAAGGCCGTCAGCTGCTGCAGTTTTTCTTTCCACGCGTTTCCATCCAATTCTGTTTATCTGCACTTTTTCTTTTTAAACATGTTTAATCCTGTATTACTGGCTCATCATTGTAACCTTCTACCCAATCAGAAGTTTTCAGGTTAAATTATGGTCGATCATTTACAGGCTCACAAACTGACATGTTGTCAATTAGTCTGGAAATGAAAACAAAGTAAACATTCTGAAGGTTTTTTGAGCACTAATGAAGTCAATCACTTTAAAAACAATGGATGCATCTAATTTGGTGTTCATTTTTACTGGGAAGTCATGCAATTCTGTGGAGATGCATCAATCCAATTATAGTTTTTGTCTATCTTAGGTGTTCCCAGTGGTCTTCAAGTTCAAATTCATTGGTTTAGTTTTCCATTTGTAAAGTTAACACAATTTACAATAAAAAAAACAACCAATTAAAAAAAGCATAGGCAGAAGCTAATGAAGCTTATTCAATACTATTCCTTGAAAACTGAACAATGATCATTGCTGACCAGCGTGACAAAGAAATGGATGCAATTAAAAACAAGCAATTTACGAACAAATACAAGTAAATCAAATAGTTTGTGTATATATATTTTTAATGTAATTATGCTTTACTCTATAAACAATTTCTAAAGTCTTAACACAAACAATTTAATTCAATTTTAAATGTTTATTCAAACAAAATAATTTGCTGAATCACAATATCCTGCTCTGTTAACTATTCTAATGGCTTTATTTGTGTAACTAAACCAAGGATTCATGATAGTTTTTCCTGCTTTTCCCAAAATCTCTGCACAATATAAGATATGGAACAACTAATGTACAGTAAATGAGATGCACTTTTTTTTTATACATCCCTGATTTGAAACAAAAAAAAAACAATAGATCTAGAAAGTTTGTGTTTTATGTAATTTCTGAGATTTCCAAGACAATTTATCAATTATTACTAATAAAAACTTTTCTTCTTTAACATATTGTATTTCTGCACCATTTAAATATAATTTTAATAACATTTCCAACCTTTCTATTACCAGAAAGAAATCATACATTTAGTTTTGTTTTCAATTAAGAGATGATTTGTTATAATCAAACCAATTTTTAACCAAATTAAATTCTTGTTCATCTACATTCAGCAACTCATCAATATTTTTTCCTGAACAAAGCATATTGGTATTATCAGCAAAAATAATGAATCTTAACTTTATTTTTTTCTTTTCTATTACATTATTAATTACTTCTAATATCTTTCACATATCTATGCAGTAATCTGTCATAATAAGATCTTTTTTCTTTTCTCAGTAAACCTACTAATTTATCTTTGTAATCTTTATACTTTGTCTCATTTTCTTTTGTTTTTAATCAAATCTTCATATAATTTGTTCTTTTTCTACAGGCATTTTCCAAACTTTTAGTAATCAAAGGTTTTGATTTAGTTAATATTTTTTCTCAGAGGCTTTCAGTAGGCAATAGAAATCATAAATTCTCATAAAAATATCTAAGAAAATGTAAGAATCCATGACAGTATCTACACATAATTCTTGCTGGTCATAATGAAACAAATCATCTTTTCATCATCTGACCCACTCCCTCTTGTGTCCTCAGTGCATAAGCAGCAGGTTTATCCTGCACCACCGACTGAAGGCAGAGATGGAGGAGAGGAGGCCCAGAGGGGCACCAAGAGGGCTGCTGCTGGACCACGGAGGGCCAATAAAGAGGAACACCCACTGCAGTCATCCACCATGAAGTATGCAAGCATAAAATAGTCATTTCAACCTGAGCTTTAGTAACTTTTTAGATTAATGATTCTCTGTAATTTAGACATATTATGGTTTTACTCTCACTCCAACTTGATTGGTTGCCCCCAAAAAGGCAGGATGTCCTTGGGCAAGGCACCTTATCCGAGTTTCTATGAAAGTCTCTGGATTGAATAGCCTTCTTCATGATCAGTGACGACAAAAAGGACACTTACTGTATCAACTGGGTTTGTGTGATGCTGAAGCTGGAATAAACTGAGCATTGATCTCATTGCAGGCCCTCCCATAATGATGACTCTGACCTCAGGGACAGAGGGGGGAGCAGAGGGAGGAGAGGAGCCAGAGGAGGACTCACGAGGAGCTCTGACGCCTTCAATTCAAGAGGCAAGAGGGAGTTTGACCGGCACAGCAGCTCGTGAGTTACCCTGTTCATTAAAAACACCAACTTATTCCGTCGATTCGGTTCAATTTAGTTCCCATTTTCAATGTTGCAGAGGTCTGTCTGTCGAGGAGAAGAGAGGAGGGCGAGGACCTTGGAACTGGGGCTGCGTGGATGACGCTGGCAGGTAAGTGAGCTTCGTCTTTACGTGCAGATGCAGTCTTCAAAACGGTTTTTGTAGTTAATGCAAACATTTAAGCCTAAATGTTTTTAAAAGGGAGCGTAACAATTCATTTTAACAATTCGGCTCATTTAATAATTTGTGGTTGCTGATACAATTCATAGTTGGTAATTGGTTAATTTTAACGACTCAATTCACCGACAAGAAATGGATTCTGGATCTCTTTAGTCAAAACCTCAACCTCTATGGCTCAGAGATAAATACCTGGTACTGAACAGTACAGGTGAAGTTTTCCAGATTTCCTGTATTTATGCAAGAATTGTAAATTAAGCCTAAAAACAAGTGAAAAAGAATTAATGTCATATCCATTCACATCTTTATTTCATAAAGTTTATCTCACTGTTATTTTTCCACATACAAACTGAACATTATTAGAACATTCTGCCATGCACATGTCTGTAAAATACATTAGACAGCAATGGAAGATCATTTTCTGCTGCTATCACGTGTGTTGTCTGCTTTATCAATTTCTCATCTTGAAACTATATATTTTTAATGGTATAGTTTGATTCTGCCTTTGTTCTGTCATTTTTGCCTCTCCTCCTAATTTACCACTATTTGATTAAAGAAATACTCTAACTTAATTTTCTTTATAAATGGTACTACATCAAAAATGCTATAAAATCATGTTTAAAAAATCTTTGCAGTGAGTCAAATGGAGCTGTTGAAGCATAAAACGACTTTAAAAAGAATCTATTTTAGGAAAAAACATTCCAATGGTAATGAGGTAAAATAATGAAACTGACATTTCTAGTTTAGTTCAAATGTATAAACCTAAAAAAAAAACTTTTAAAAATACAAATGCAAATTTTTTATTTTTTTAATGATGTTTAAAGATGCAAAAAACCTATTTTAATTATACAAACCTGAATTTTTGCTTTGAAATGTTTGTATAGAAATTACTTACAAAGGTTGGGCAACGATTTTAATTTGCTTCATCATTGCTTCATCATTGGAATAGTGGGAAAATATATTTTGAAATAATAATTTTGGCTAGACGAGATGCATTTTCAATAGACTGGTCTAGTGTCTAAACTCTGTGCATAGCTGTGCTACAATCCGTTTCTTCTCTTTGTGTTCTTATCACGGTTGTGAACACAGCGACTGGTTTTCACTTTAACTGAAAACGAATCAAATGGCACAAAAATACAAGTGTTTGTGTAGTTAAAGGGAGAAGTGTGTGTATGTGTCCGGTTTATCATCATACGGGCCTAAATGTAAACTTAGATGGGTGTTCGTTTGTTAAAGTGAACTGATGGAGGTGACGTCTGATGCTGTCGGGAAACCCGAGGATCCCCAAACGCCTCTGGAGGAGGACAATCTGAATCTGTAAGTTAAAACAAAGTTTCTCTAATTTTGAGCAGTGTATACAAATATGTTCATTAGTTTTTCAAAAGTGTTGTATTTCTCTCTTCATTACCCAATTTTGAGTAATTTAAAGCCTCCTTCTGCTTCCATTTAACGGTAAACTTTGTTTTAAATGTTTATCATTGAAATGCAAACTTGTGAAGACTCATGACAAAGCCAAGTGACTGTTGTAGTTCGTCTTCAATTTTAACAGGGCAGCAGAGGAAGATAAAGAGATGGTGGTCCAGGTTGCCATGGAGATGACCCTGGATGAATGGAAAGCCATGCAAGAGATGAATCGCCCCAAAGCAGAGTTTAATATCCGCAAAGCGGTGGACAAGATTCCATCCAAAGCTAAAGTCATCCACCAGTCCAAGAATCCGGAGGCAAGAAAACTCTCTGGTCATTTAATGAGAACATTTATTGACAGGAGCAAAGCTCAGTAACCTCCACAATTCAATCTGACCATCAAAAAATGTATTTTTTGTTTCAAATTCCTGGTCTGTACTTACAAATTTAAACTGGAAATCTTCCTTTTAGAGAAATATATTTAATATTGGTTAATATAAATCTTATTTGAATGTTTAGCTTAGTTTCTGTGTTTCTTTTTAAACTTTTAGACTCTGAGGGAGACTATGGAGGATGAAGGGAACTTCCTCCGCAGGTCTGTGAATGACATCACTTCTCTTTTGGACATCAACTTTGGGAGTCTCGGACGTCCCAGCCGTGGAGGTCGAGGCAGAGGAGCAAGAGGTGGTCAAATGACTCGCCCCGAGATGCCCAAACCTGTGCTAGAAAGGGTACGTACGGCAACACTTTTTGAAATGTTTCTACTATTGGTTTACTTTATTTATTTAAAAAAAAGGCGATTTTTTTTTTTTTTTTTTTTTTTTTTTTTTTTTTTTGCTGTTAGGGGCATAACAGTTTCACTGTACTTGGGCCATTTTACAATAAAAAAAATCTTAATTGCAACTTTAAAGTTATAAACTTTCAAGGAAAAAAAGTTAAATTACAAGAAAAAGTCGTTTGTTTCTGACTTTAATAGTCAGAGGCTAAATTTCTGACTTTTTCTTGTAAATTTGCATGTTTGAGAGATTTTATGACTTTAAAACAAGCACATTTAAGAGAAAACACAAAATTTCTATTTATTTGAGCTGTGCTTGAAGATGAAAGACATGGAGCATGTAACTGTAAAACATTGTTTAACACAAAGCAACAAGGTGGAATGAAAACTGTTACGTTGGCATCAGAACATTGAAAATTCTGGAAATGGAGCTTCTTCTCACAGACTTGGAGATCTTGTCTTTTGTGGAGGAACAGGCTGTGCAGTGATCCTGCAAGCCACAAATAAAACTTTAATAAACCGTTAATAAAACAAAGGATTTTCCGAGATGGCTGCGGCTTGTGGATCCCAGCAACTTCGCACATTTTTTTTGCACAATTTTTTTGTATCTACTTTTTAGTCCGCATCTGCTACAGTCTCACTCGGTATTCTCTCCAGGAACTGATTACCATCCAATCGCAGCTCGCAGCAAATATTCAATTGGACACTAATTATCAGACTACCGGGTGCTCCGTGGTTTGTTGCCAGCACCACAAAGCGCAGAAGGCGGGGCAGTTTTTTCTTCCCAATTGAACTGCTGCTGACAGTTACAACAAAGTCTTATGATTTGATTAATTCTAAAAATAAGTTGGGGAGGTGAAATCCGCAAATTTTGATTTACAGATGTTTAAGTCCTTACACACTTCTCCACTTTTCTCGGACAAACGTGAACACTTTCAGACTTTTCTCTCTCATTTAAACCTTTGTAGAAAATTAAGTCTTTAAGTCTAATTTCTAATCGTGATCAAAGATTTATGTAGATCTGAAAAGCTGCGCATTTCTGCACAGGAGACACGGAATGGAGATTGATTGACAAGGACTACAGCCAATCAGAACACAAAACAGGGTGCACTCTTTATAAAAAAAAGCAAACGGTGAAATGCAGTGTGGAAAGAACACTGCATTTTGTTCTATTTAAGAAAGATTTAGGGGATGTTCTGACTGTAGAAGGGTGGAATAAAAAGTCACTTTCTATGTGGGTTTTGATCATGTGGCCAGATTAAAAAAAAAAACAAACCATGGGTCTCTGATAGGATTTGGCCAAATGTGGATGAGGATCGTAGTTTGGGGACCCCTGATTTAAATGCAAGGACCCTTCCAAATTCATATTTGAAAGATGACAAACATGCAGTCTGAAACTGTTGATTAAAATGCTTAAATTTATGTGTACTGGTAAATCATTTTTTTCAACAAAATTTATTTTAAATGTGGCTGGTAAAAATGTAAATATTTCATTTTACTGTGGTAATTTATTCCTGCAATAACTGTATTTTCTGCTGTATTGGAATCTATTTCTCATCTCTTTTTGCAAACTTCATTATGAAGCTAAATTAGAAATTCATTCAAACTTTGAGACTCTGTAGAAAAATTGTAGTCATTTGGCCTTTAAAAATCCCTGTTTCCTCATCAGGAGGAGGATCTGGCACCAAATCCTGACGACCCCGAAGACTTCCCAGCACTGTCATCAGGAAAATGACAAATTCACTCATGTTTCTGTTCCTCTCAGCCCACTGTTCAATAAAAGCTTTTGCAAAGTGTCTTTGTTCTTTATTCATGTAGAGTTTGTGGGCAGTAAAAGCCTGTTTCTCAATTTGCTTTTAATGTTGCTGCTTGTGCAACTGATGATGCAAGATAAAGACGACCCTGAATAATTGAAGTGCTTTTCAGGCTAGAACTGCAGCTGGGAGCTCTTGTGGAGAGGAGGCCGCAAGATCCTTATGTCATAAATTTAACATTCAATTGGTATTATGACGGTTTCATTTTTTCTTTAGCTTAAAACATGTAAGAGTAAAAACTTCCAGATTAGAATAGGATTAGAAAACTCTATCTTTGAATCAGTAAGTGAAGCCTCCACGTTTGAACAGTCTTAAGAGGTTTGAGCTTTGATTAGCCTATTCTATGTAAAATCCACTTTTTGAGCTTTCAATGCGTTTAACCCTTCCGCTCTCCTTGGGGTCCAGATGGCTCCAACCACATATTGTTATGCGATTTCTTCCATGACAAATGTGGACGAAGTGGGACAGGTTTTTACGTCTGTCATGGACATTAGTGAAACTCAAAAATCAGTGAAAAAAAAAAGTTCAGCGCACTGTCCTGTGGTGTCCAGATGACCCCACTTTTAATGTAAACAAGCTAAGGAGAGCGGAAGGGTTACGAATGTTCATTCCTCACTATAAACAACCCCAAAGTGGTATTTTTATTCCACTGATGCAGTATTCTTCAAAAAACGTGCGCTCTGAGCACCAGCTCCTTCCAACCCCAAAAAACGAGCAGGTTCTCATGAGGTGATGTCACAAATTGAGACCCGCCCCTTTCAGGAAGGGTCTGCACTGCCAGAATCACGCTCATGCTAACACAGGCTAAGCTAAACTTGAATTTTAAATGCACAATACTGTAAATCTTCCAATTGTGTCCCGTCTCCAATAGTTTCTGGGTCTAACAAACGGGTACCCCAGTCCTGGGCGGGGCACAGTCATGCAGTAGAGTGTATTTGTTTTGTGAACCAGTGTAGCGATGGCTGTACTAAGGGCAGATATCTGGTGTGCACATCCATCTTTCTAAAAGTTTGGATGTTAGTTTTTGGTGGAAGAAATGGAGACACTGGTGGTGTGACAAGATATGTCACCTCTGCCAGAATTTATATCCCCTGTTGCAGCACGGCTTCTGGCATAATTTTTTTTTTTGGTCCCAAAAAGCGCAAGATGAATGTTAATGTATTTTGGGATTTTCTCATATTAGCTTTTTTTTTCCCTCCAAATTTTCTACATTAAATGACACAGATCTAGCCTGCCAGAACTTCCAAATAATTTGCAGTAGGAGCAACAATAACTTAATTATCCATTGTTGAATGCTTTCATAATAATCACTTTCATATATTGCATTTATTATCCTCAATCGTCTTTATTTCTACACAAAAAGATGCCAATGTTTTATGTAAATTATGTGGGGAAAAATATAAAAACATCAAACTTCCAAAAGCCCCAGAATAAACAGATAATGTGACAATCCACTTTCTTTATACAAATGTTATGACAAATCCGTGATCAATGATGCCAGAAGTAGTGCCGCAACAGGGAAACAAATTCTGGTAGAGGAGGGATATTTAGGCACAACACCTGCTCCAGGATGACATCATAAAATGGACGGAGCAGCAAGCTGAGCCTTTAGTGAGCCAAATGTAATAAATGATCCTATATAAGGATACAGTTGACTTGAAATGTTTAAAATAGCTTTTTTTAGATAAAAACTATGCCCAGCAGAAATGAGTTTGGGTATAAATGATATTAGAATTTCATATTATTGTGAATGTGCAGCACTGATGAAAGGTGTGTTTGAAATCTGTTGGCTTAATTCCACAAAAACACGACTAGTCATATTGGAGTAAATTTATTATTTTTTTAAAAATCTTAATTTTTTTATAGATGAATTAAATGTATTTTATGAACAAAAGTAATATAGCTTCAATCACAGGACCATTTCATGGCATGATTCTAGCAGTACAAAATATTTACAAAATATAAACTGAGTATTAAATGTTGGTGTGTTTATACAAACTTGGAAAAAGCATAAACTGAAATGTTTGGCAAGTGAACCGTAAGATAAGCCAGACATCGATTAGCAGTACAAACAGTGAAGTGTCATGACTGAAGTTTTCATTGCAGACATTCGAAGCAAACCAAAGGAAAACCTACATGTGTGCTGCTTCCTGTCAAAGGAAAAGACAGTTTCCTCCTAAATTTGAGACTAATTTCACAAAGGCAAAGCTTCAGACATGAGGGCTGCTGCACAGTGATCTTCTAGGATGAGGGAGTTGAACATTCACATGCTGCTCTGGTTGAATCTGACGTTTGCTACTGCATGCTTCAATAGGTAGAAACAAATCAGGCAACAGAACTCAAGTTCATTACATGATGCAGAATAAAAGAAAAACTTTTAAAAAATCCCCAAGTGCCTCAATAATAAAGTAACATGTTGATTAAGATTTCCACCAATTTAAAAAATGAAAATAAACGTTGCACAGTTTATGAAAATATGAATCTGCAGAATTCCCCGATCCACAGGTTCACCGGAGTAGAGGAGGCCAAGCTTTAGGCAGAGCGTGACTGAAAAACAAACACACAAAACCAGGATTTAGTTAACATTCCTTTGGGAAGTCTTATTTCTATGTAAATTCCATTAGAAACGGACTGCACATAGTAGAAACTGCCACTAATAATGTAGAAAACAGGAAAATAAATACCATAGTTTTGATAATCTGATCGGAGGGAATGACCTGCAACCTCTACGTGGCCTGGAGACAATGCGTCTGTTGAGTAAAAAAAAAAAAAGATTTAAGCATTTAGAAAATTTACAAGAACAAGAGAGCAGCAGTCAAGAGAAACTATAGCCAGTCAGACTCCTAAAGAGACATTTGGAGAACAAGCTGCTGGAAGAATCAGCACGGACCTCAGAGCAGCCGGATTTAAGTCCAGTCTCCTAATAAATGCCAAATCAGTTTCAAAGTAAAATATTTGAGTGTACAAACATGGTTGGGCTTCACCACATTCAGTACATTTTTAAAATGTTCCATATTCGTTCAAAAAGTTAGAATTTTTTTCTCAAAAAAGGCAAAAAAAAGTTTCTTTAAAACTTCAGTACTTTTACTATTTACATTTTCTTATAAGACATCAACACAAAAGGGTATTTTTTAAATGGAAAACTTCTGTTATTTTTTTTTTATAACTTTGATAAAATAGGATAAACTTGTGATACATGTTATTTAATGGAAATGTATCAGTATAGAGAGCAGGCTTATTGCTAACAGGAAGTAAAATGTCAAATTTTGTCCCATTCCAACCACATTTTGTTCAATTGTAAAATCGTTTACAGTGATTTCTTTATTATGATTATGCAGCTTTTTTCACAGCAACAGTACCTCATTAGAAATACGATTCTTGGTGGGACTGTTGGCGCCGAGCAACCCCCCCTCCCGTCGCTGAAAGCTTATAGCCTAACATTAGCAGAGCAAAAATAATGACAAGCAATCTCAGATAAATTTTGAGCCGGAATCACAATTCGCTACAGCAGTAGTGTTGAAGGCTCATCGCTTTTTGTAGCATCTGGTTTTTTTGATTCAATGCAATTTTATTTAAGAAATATTCAAACAGACATAATCATAAACTCTTTTATGTAAAGCAGCAAAAAAATAGTGTGTAAACCCTTTGAGAGAACCTCAATTTCTGTTTGAAATGGACACATAATGTGTTGTTTTTTATCTAAATCACAACGATGGAGAAAAACGTTCCACACTTTAATCACACCAATTAATGCTTTCATGGTTTTATTTGACCTAATTGTGTGTCCAGTTTATGCATAAAACCAAGTAATTCACATATGTTTTATGTTACTATGAGAAACGTGCTAGTAAAACATGTTGAAAACACTTATTTTGAGAATACTTAAAGCTCATAATGCTTCTCTACTTTTTTCTGTATTTCAATTTATTTTGCTTAATAAGAAATGTCTTAATACAATTTAATGTTAAATTTGGCTATTTTTGTGTTAAAGTAAATAAACTGATTTTTAAGCGTTTTTAAGCACTTAAATTAATTTTAGTAAGTGGTTTTTTGTGCCTTTTTTGGGAAATGTGTGTCTTTATTCTTTCACGAGTAAAATGAGCTCAGGCATTGCCATTTTTCACCAACAAAAGAAAAAGATAATTGAAAAAAAAAGCAGCCCCAGTCTCCATATGGCTCAGAGTGTGTCTGAGAGGAGCTTGCCTGCAGGTGGCCCTGCGCCATGTTTAAGTTGATGAAGGCGCCCGTGCTGGGTGTGACATTGGTTTTGTTTCTGCCACATGGCTCAAAACACTCTCTGTTGCCAGCCATGACATGCAAGTTGCCTAAGGACCTGACCAGTCTGGTGTGGCCCAGGGAGCTGGCAGAGAGAAGGGAAGCCGTTACTGAAGAGGATCCATGAATGGCTATAGCCTCTCCAAGAAATCCGACTTTTGTGGAATAAAGGAAACATTTGATCACAACACCGACCTTTTGCCTACTCCATTAGCCGGCAGTGAGGCTCTCGTCCTTTTCCTGCTGTCTGAAGGGTCAGACTGAGTCAGTGAGCTGATGCAGCCTTGAACATTGGGCTGCATAATGACCTTGCTGCATAGAAGATAAACATCAACCTTTAGCCTTTGTTTTCCATCTACAGGAAGGTTTTTCATCTGCTGCATATTACCTCAGAGACTGCGATGCTGATCTGGTGTGCATCCTATTCTCTTCTTGTCTGTAAAGACAAAGTCACATGACATCAGCGGGGAACTCGACATGAAAAAGGCATAAAAGAAGCAGAGGAGGAACGACTGCATGGATATGGGCAAAAGGCTAACAGTTTAACAGCTTCAGATTGGTTGCAAAGCAAAAGTATTGCATTTAGCAGTGAAGTTAGATTAGTGCAGCCAAGTTAAGAAGCAGGAAAGGCCAAGAAGTGGCAAATGACAAACTTAAAAAGGAACATTTAGTTTGAAAGCTTTGAGTTTATGTTGTTTGTATGGAGAGAAAACAGTCTCAATGGATTTGTGTGTGCTTAATTCTTGATTTGTAACTCATACAATACATTTTTTTTCATAACTGTGTGTTCATGCAATTGTGTTTTCAGATGTACTTCTTTGATTACAATTCAGGGAGCAACAATTTAACTATTAAACGATTATCAATGTGGCTTTCAGTCATTATTAGTTTGGAGGACATGACATTCTTTGGTTATAAAATGAGCAGTTATTGTGAGGTCTGATTCTGAAGGCTAAGTGTCGTCCTGTCTGCTTTCACAGCTGCTGCCATGACTTCAGCTATCACCTTGGT
Source organism: Oryzias javanicus (assembly GCA_003999625.1). Taxonomy (NCBI): domain Eukaryota; kingdom Metazoa; phylum Chordata; class Actinopteri; order Beloniformes; family Adrianichthyidae; genus Oryzias; species Oryzias javanicus. Next base: position 9,404,162 of record CM012445.1, read on the forward strand.
CTATAGAGCTGGGTTGACCGTATTGATGAAGAAGCGACGGGAAGGAACATATCTCAGCCTTAATGTATGAAGTAATGTTCAGAAGCCTTCATTCCCCTCCACAGAATACAGCCTAAAGTTGCTCTGATTGACTTTGTTATTTTCTCAGCCTTTTCCGACGATGCTGGAAGTTTCTCAAGGATATCCTAAATGTTTTTATGAGCGTTGGAAGTTCTCGCAGCAGAACTTGTTGAAGATACACTCAAACCTCCTCCTCCAGATGGAACTGCACAATTTAATTTTGCTAACACCCCAACAACCCAGATGAGCATTTCCGATGAACTCTTGCCGCACTGCAGGACAAACGTCTTAAAACTGACACAGGTTTTTTTGGATTTTGGCTAAAAACTGCATCATCATAATTAAAAGACGACCGGGAATGATTTTACAATAGAAAAAGAATATTGTTGAAGTTAGACTTTGAGCAAAGTCAGGGTCGGTCAGCCATGTTTGTGTGCTCTCTAAAAAAGTCAGAGTGAAACACGAACCACGTTTAGTTCTGCTTGTTGTTAATACTTTAAATTGTATTAATTTATCAGTTATTTAAAATTCATGAAATGATTCAGAATCAGTTTTGAATAATAATCAATGCCTCTGATAATTGATTTTTATTCCCCACCCCTAGATAATAACACAATCTTAGAACTAACTAAATAAATTAAAACAACTTCTAGTTGCACAAGTCTTTAAACAATTTGCATTAATCGTCTGATACACAAAGACAAAACCCCATTTACACACACGAGGTTGTGAGGCTCTTTTCATACCTTAAGTTTGTGCGTAGATGATGCGTTTGTATATATTCTAGTGTACATCTGAATACACAATTACAAGTGCACACAGTTGTGGTCAAAATGTATTGTACGAGTTATGAATCAACTATAAACAGACACGAGTTACAAATCAAGAATTATGCACACAAAATTCCAGTGAGTCTATTTTCTCTCCATAGATTAACCTGCAGTTTTTACAGTTGGATTTCCAGTCAACACAATCACAAGCAAAGCGTGACATTTAAAGATGACTGGGTGACAGGAATGCTTGTGAAAAAAATCATACAAAACAATGACAAAGCCAAGGCAGAAAAGGTTTTTTAACCAGCTTGTAATTTTTAAGTTTGACCTTTTACAAAGAAAATATATGTAAAAAATAAAGGAACAAGCTAATGATTTTGATGAAAATTTGGGGAGCGGATTAGAAAGAGGCCAGGGTCTCACTTACAGCATTTTCAGTTAGAGCTCCAGAAGGAAGGGCAGGACAGGTTTTTGGGGGGTCTGACGGGTGGTAGGGCTCATAGAAATCCTAACCCGTCTATACAGAAATGCAGGATGGAAGAAGGGAAGCCATACACAATCCACCACAGGGCAAGGCTAAACAGGGAGGAGAGCAGCATGGCTACCAGCCATCTGAAAGGAGGACAAATCCAACAACAAGAGCAAATGGAAAAAAAAAAAAAAAAAAGAGGAAGGAGAGACAGGAGACGTCTGGGCAGGACACAAAGCCTCTGATGTTGTGCTTTTCCATTGCGACTGGATTAGATTAATCTCAAAATAAACAATATTTCTGTTCTACATTTACTCAGAAATGTTTCATTATAGATGTTGATATTAAACAATAATAACAAATATTCTTAAAAAAAAGGGTTAGATTTTAGTAAAAAAAAAAGTGACCAAAAAGGGATGAAAGCTCTACACTTACATTAATCCAGTCATGAGAGCAATGAAAAAAAACAAAAGGCAACAGACAATGATCCCAGCCCGACATTAATTACATGTTAGACACAAACAGATTTAAACAGAGGCACGTGCATGAGTGCATGTCCGGGGGTGTTGTGCCTGCTGCTGTCATGCATGGAAAGGCAGAAAAGATGAGGAGAGGCTTGCATAGCATAGCCACTGTTCTAAACACTGCTGGACTTCCACATGCACTTCAGTGTTATGCAACACAACAAACAGTGGAGCCAGATGGTGAAATCCAGCTGGAAAAAAGGTGTTTAGGTAGCAGTGCATACGATGCTGCAACGTGGAACCTGAAAGTGCAAGCAAATCTCCCTTCTGCCTCAACTCACACCTGATTTAAATGCATTAAAAAACACATTTTCATTCTAATTTTCCCTCAAATGTTCACATTTTGTTAATATGTAGAAATAATTCCCTAATAAATATTCTTTCAACGTTTGCACAATGCTTCAGATATTGAAAGAGTACTCTAAATAAGGAAAGTAAACAGTGAAAATATTGCTGAAGCCTATAAATGAATGTTTGGACCTTTACTTTTCCAGTCCTAACTGGTGGAATCAAAGCGCAACATTAAGTCTATGAAGCAGACAATGAAAGGCTTGTGAACGTAACACATTCATTAATCACTTATCATCCAGAAAAAGGAAGACAAACGGGGGCAAAAACAAGAAACAGACTTTTAAATCAGCTGCACTGTAAGCCGTACCACTCACTGGCATTAGCAGCGTTTGTCCACAGGGAGTGAAACTCAGCTAGAAAGAAGAAGAGTGACATGCACTTACCTTCGTCATACAAAACCTCCCATTTTCTCTCCCCTTTTTTCCTCTCCCCCACTCTTTCTCTGCCTCTTTCTGCTATCTTTTCAAAGGCAGGCAGCACATCGGCCAGGCCGTGCCAATGAGGCTGCAGCAGAACACTGCCAGCGGCCTGACGTGGGACAACAAAAGCCAAAGCACCATGGGTACACGGACGGAGGCTGGCTAACACCCCATGCTACATTTGGAGGTTGTGGACACTAAATCGGTATCAGGTGAGCAACTCTCACCTTTAAAACCTACAAATCGGACCAAAGGAGGAACTCTTGTTTGTTTACATGGATGCAGATTAACTTTAAAACTGTATTTATGGGTATTTCTTTATTCAAATCCATGTAAATCAGGAACAGACTGAAAAAGAACTTTTTGTGACAGAAAATACGGGTCACAAGCTCTCTGGTCTCCACGAAGGAGAAGGGGCGGGGCAGCTTCGCACAAACAGCCCCGCCCACAACTTAGGCTACAGTCACAAATATAGCTACTACAGTGGGATGAGGAGGCATTGGCTAAATCCTCATTTCACGCTGTCACGCGATTGTTACAAGAGGACCTAGTGGCAGACAAGATGGCGGCTGGAAATCATTAGCTGGAAGCAGAGATTCCACAAGATTTCAGAGTTGTAGCCACTTTTATTAAAACTTTTTTAGTGTTAAGGATTAGGTTAAAATGTGTGAAAAGAGGGTAAATGCTTTATTAAAGGATGTTAACAAAAGTGTTCAGATTTGTAAAACTGTTAAGACTTTTACAGGTCCAAATCAGTGTTTACGTTTGATCAAAGTTAATTTCAACCCTTTATGCGATATATATATTATATATATCAGCTTTTAGCTGATATATAACACTTTTTAAAAGTAATCTATTGCATAATGGTAAAAAGCCACTTTAAAGAATTGCAACTAGCACAAATCCACTTTTCTCTGCAGATCAGATAATTCACATTGATTGTGTAAGGAGTTACGGTATATCAAAGTACATTGTAGAACCACCTCAGGTAGTAAAGGTTCAAAGCTAAAAACGTCATCCACTTTTCTTTTTTTTTTTTAAACTAAAAACAAAAGTATTTTTCGACTGAAATGTGAGGCGAGCTTGGAGGGGGTGATGTTACATTTCTGGTACTTCCTTCCAGCTAATGATTTTCAGCCGCCATCTTCCCCCTATTTTTTTTTTTTTTTAAAACCATCGGCGTGGTCATGAGCGTAGATAGAGGCAGTCAGGCGGCCGGTGGCACTTGACCTGGACGAAGATGTCCAATCAGAGCAGCTCCTGGCTGCCACCGACCTGTGGCTGCTCAGCTGATTTTGTGATGACATCATCCCGCCTGTCACTGGACTGTCATGGCACGACCTCAAAATGTGCCCGAGTGGCCACTGACTGATGTCATGTCAACTTATCGAAAAAAACTCATCTGGTTACCGTAAAATTTTGACTTTTTCTAACTTGACAAGCAGATTTTAAAACCCATCTTAATAACATTTTAAAGATAACTGCTGCTGTTATATAGAGCAAGGATTTTAAGGTTTTACATTTTTGAATTGTGTTTTTCTCTGATTCTATAGAATCAGAACATTTCTAAAAAAGAGGTTACAAGAGCATTCATTTCTTATTCTTGTAACCTCTTTCCTTTCTTTCTCAAAAGGTCTTACCCTTTGCCACCCCACCGCTGAAAATAAGAATGTTGTTCTTAATCGGTGGTGCCTGGATAAATAAAGGTTAAATAAAATAAAAATAAAAGCTACTGATTACAAATGCCGCCACCTGCAGAAGTTACTGAAAAACGTGCGTTTAGGATAGGTTGCCTCGCTGTGCCTTTTGGGACATGTGACCATAGTGTTAGAAGGCCAATTTCCAATGAACTCCTGCTGCTCTGCAGAAACCGTCCTAGAAAATGACACAGGTTTTTTTTGTTATTTTTGTTTAGGCTAAAACCGGCAAAATGAAAAGACTACTGGAAACGCTCTTGAAAAATTGATTACAAAAAATGTTTGGAGTGGGTCTTTAAATTTAAAGGGTTAACTGATAAGTAAATAAAGAACTTAGCAATCATTTTTTTGTACATATAACCTGCATGAGTTTAGGGGTCAAAATAACACACTCATACCAAAGGTGAAATCTAATTTTGTGGTAATGACTGGCCTGCTTGCCTACTGTTACAAAACCTTGTATTGATTCATTGATTGGCCCGCTCCCCAAACTAACTTTGCAAACTGATAACACACTGACACAGATTAGACCGACGAGCTGAACTCTCCAAAGGCCTGAAATCCGACTGGAAGCCTCAGATCTTCTTGATCGTTGGTGCTTTTCTAAATCCAGCCTCAGACAAACCTTCTATTTTAGGAAGGAGAGTGTCTAATATGCATCTGACGATCGCTGAGCTATTTTTCTATAAATTTATTCATCACTTTTTTAGATTTGAAGATGCCCGACTTTAACAGCACAACACCGAAAAAAGACTTCAGAGAGATTTTTTTTTTAATTCCGTTTTTCTGGCCAATCTGAGCAGAAGAATTATTTTTTATGAAACCGCTGTGTTATTTTTAGTAAGGATTTCTAGCATGTGTGATTAAAAAATGGTCGCTTGTGTTAGTGGTTAACATCAGAGGGCTTTGTAATAGCTCATTTAAGTCAACTTTTTCCTATTATTAATGGATTGAACGATAAAATACATGGAAATGACTCTTCTAGGATGATTAGAATATACATAGATTGTAAAATATTTTACGTTTGATTAAAAAAACATACTTTTTTGTTAGATATGACCCCTGTTTTGAATGTAAATTTAAACTGTAAGGTAAAAAGAAATACACTTGATTTAAAAACAATCTCACTAAGTAACACAAACGGGTCAAATGATGATGAAGGCACAAATCTTCAATGATCTAAGAAGGTGAAAACAATACTTACGACAGGGAGCCTGACGATGCTTTGGCCTGCCTCTTGCTCTTCAGAGCTCGGAGTTTATCGCCCTGTGTGAGGCCGTTTCTCTCCTCTTCATCGTTGTACTGTAAAGCAGAAGGACCGCTAATTATTTAGACTGGGACGACCTCATCGTTCATTTTTCAACAGGCAAAGTGGGGAGCAGGAGTGGAACGACAAACTTACGGATTCCACTTCCTCTTTCCTGGCTGTCCTGTTGTTGTTGCTCCCATTTATGGTTATTTCATCCACCCCAGACAGAATTCTGGTCACAGCCTTCTTCCCGTTCTCTCGCTCCTTAAGCATTTTCTCCCGAAAAACATCTCCTTCTGCCCACAAGCTGTTCTGCTTCCTGTTGAGAAGATAAAACACAAAAAAAATACTCTCATTTAAAACCTCACCCTCCTCTAACCCACAGCCTAGAGACAAAACATTTTTAAGTCTCTGAGGCGATAAAGACAATATTTTCTTGTGACATTTTTCTGATCAAAATAGCACTATTGAGTGTTTCTTTATTTAAATCTTGAATCAGGAGCAGACAAGAAAAAAAAAGCAAAAAGCAATTTGAAAAATATTGAATTTGTGACAGAAAATACGTGAGGTGGGCCACATGCTCCCTGCTCTGCTCAATTCTGATGCATCTACTTGTAGACAACTGGATCCGCATGCGTCTTCGTTGTCCTCATCCGAGCTGAAATCTGGCTAAAACCTCTACGGCTGGATAGTTCCAATGTTGCTTGGCATTTTTGTTGCACTGGTAATGTTAGGTAAGGGGTTTATGTTTTGGTAAAGGGTACTTTCTACTGAATGTTACTTGAATAATTCAATTGATGTATATCATAAGGCATTCATGATCAGTGCAAACAATCTTGGCCACAACTTGGAGCCACATTTCTAATTGAACTGCTCACATTGTGCAGAAACTGTCCTAGAAAACGACACAAGATTTTTGGTTCAAAACAGCATAATCGTTATTAAAAGACCACAGGGAACGCTTTTAAAACTTGACTTTGTTCTTTAATTACTGTACTAGTGTGAAAAAGTAAATCAAGATACTTATAAATTCATTGCATGTTCTCCCCGTGCATGCGTAGGTTTTCACTGGAGACTCCAGCTTCCCCCCACCATCCAAAAACATGCTTCATAGGGTAATTGGTTACTCTAAATTGACCCTAGGAGTGAATGGGTGTGCAACTGAGGCCCTGTGACAGACTGGCGACCTGTCCAGGGTGAACCCCGCCTTCGGCCATTAGTAGCCAGGTTAAGCTCCGGAACTCCCGTGACCCCGAAAGGGACTAAAGCGGCCAAGAAGATGAATGAATGTGAGTGTTTCATTAAAGCTGGTCTGATGATAAAATGTAACATTATCTTATTTAAGGCTGTTGAGTTCAGGGAAAATTTTCCCTTTTTGATGCTGTGAAAGATTTTTGATTATCAAACGGAATATTTTTTATGTCAGATTTTTATATTCTTCATAAAAGTTAAACTATACCAATCTGGTCTTTGCTTAAAAATCCACTTTGGTGGAGAAAAGTAAGTTATATTGGTCTAGTTAAGAGAGAAAAAAAAAAATAGAAGCAGATTTGTTTCAGAGTCGAATTGTGAGGTGCCTCCAGATTCCCACCTCTAAGTAGGAGACATGTAAACAGAGAGCTCTCAGCAACAGTAAGAAGGTTTGGGATTTCTACATGCTGACTGTCCCGTCCACAACTAAGAGGTGAATTTCTAATAAACTACTGCTGCTTTGAAGAAACTATTTCCTAGAAAATGTCACAGTTTTTTTTTTTTTTTACATTTTGGCTAAAAATCTTAATTCAAAGAACACTGGGAACGCTTTTAAAATAGATATAAAAGTAACTGGTTTGGGTCTTTTAGTTATTTTCAAAAACGGAACATTTACTCTTCAACAAAGTTCTGCTGCGGCCCGATGATAGAACCCGGTCGACAGATCCGTATCCAGGCGATGGCCTCTGCGGCAGTCAGGCAGTAATGCTTCATCATGTAGCAGCCAATCAGGGTTCCGGTTCTCCCCAGACCAGCTAAAAACAAAGAAGAAGAGTTGAGCGAGCAACAGACTGGAGTTGAAAAGTGGAGAAATGTCGCTAGGAGAAGGGGTCTGACCCTTGCAGTGGACTGCTATGCCTCCCTCTGCACTCTCACAGATGTTGAGAAACTTGCGGACTATGGAGTCATTGGGTGTGCTTCCATCCACGAAGAACAGGTCGTGATGTTCAAAGCCAGAGTCTGTAAACCGTCTAGCATCGTACATCTTTTTGTTGAGTCTGATAATGGTGGTGATGTTGTGTTTCCTGAAGTATGGGATGTAAGCCTCAGGAGCATGGAGAGGGTACCCTTAAGGAAAGAGAATATCTTGACTTCAGAGATGTTGAAATAAGAGACGTGACTGACCTTTGGTCCTCTTACCATTCTCTATTTTGCTCTTTGGATGCGGTCCACTGAAAGCAAGGAACTTCCCTGGAATGATCCAGTTCAGGTCTCCGTTTTCTGCTCGCTCGTAATGCTCGTATTCTTCCACGTCAAAGTTGGAGAAGTCCAGCCAGCCGTACTGCAGAGCCTTGACACGAACACTTTGTCATTAGAAGAATTACAATGAAAAGAGGAAAGCAAAAGTACTCCTAAATCCATACTTTGTGAACACCCCGAAGGCAGTCTAAGATGTTCAGATTGTACATGCATGTCCCAAATGAAGCGTCTCTGCAAAACATAAAGAAAGTGTTAATCTAATGAAAATATTCATTTGACTTCAATGAAAACTGTTCTGTTCAATAGATTACGGCTTTCATTGTCCATCTTGTGCAAACTTAGTAAAATAGATTTATTGGTTAAATTACATCTTCATTGATAGTTATTGCTGTTGAGATTCTGTTATTTGTGCTGCAGGTCATGTAAAGGATTTATTTTAAAGTTAACTTAACTTTGTGTCAAACCCCATTTGATTTTTTAATGTTTAAACTGACAAAAAAGTATAAAATATAGTGCTTTATGTTAAGTTAGCATTTATATTGGTTTAAAATGACTTTTTTTTTTTTTAAACAAAGTAGAAATAACCATGCTATCTAAAGAAAGTTCATAACTGAGGTATTCTGTCTGCTGTTACCTGAAAGGAATATATGTTGACTTTCTGGAAACCAGCAGACTGTGGGCCTCCTCGGGAGTCATATTCAGGTACATAACCTATGAAGACACAAATCATTTAATTTTTTTATTTGAAATCCTCCTAGTATTAAAGACACAAAAAATATGATTAATCTGCAGATTTGGTCCCAACTTACAGCATATGATCCTATTAAATAGGCTGCATTGGCTTGTTTTTTCTGATCTCCACAGGTATAAAAGACGATCTTCTTGTTTGAGAGTGTTATGGACTGTAAAAAACAAACAAAAAAATACCCATAAGTCACAATTAATTTTTTTCAAATTTAACTACGATGACGTTTTGTGTAGAAAGTGTTAAGTTAATCATTATTTTTCCACTTTTGCTGCAAGAAACTGAACACGGTTATCAGCAGTTGTTGACCCGTTTTGGCAAAACACCAAGGAGGAACAAAAGGGAAAAATTGATTAACGTCCAATAAAAGATATAACTTCATTCTCAAAAAGTTCCAAACAATCATCACAAAACTGCACGTCCAGCAGGAATCTGCGTACAAACAAAGTTCAGACAACTAAGTATGTAAACCGATATATAGAATAAGCTGCAGACATTTGTCTTGCTTTATTTGTTTTTGGTTCTAATCATTAACCCACCAGGGTCGTATAACATGCTAAAATATGTCAAATTCTGCAGCTTAAGGGAGAGAAGCTGACACAAGATGTCAGTATCAATAACTGTACATTTTTTAAATAAATGTGATAAAGTAAAAAAAAAAAAAGTATTCTCTTTCTCGAACAAAAAATAAAAAAATATATCTTTAAATATGCAAAAAAAAAAAAGCCAAAGGGGAGTGAAAAATTGTCTAACAAAGAATTCTTATTTTAAGAAAAGTAAGACATGTTTTCTAAAATTAAGATTATTAACTTTGCTGTGGGGAAACTTTCTTGATTAGATCATCTTCCAAGTTTTTTTTTCTCCACTTTTTTAAGATTCAGTTTTTGCAAAGATGCTGATTATCAAATGTTTTTCCTCCCAGTTTTCCAGCTGGAAGTGGATTGAAGAAAAGTACTTTACCTTGAGCTTCTTTGTCAGCTTGCAGCAGAAGCGATAAAACATGGCCAGGTTAAGGGGGCCAAAGTCTGCATAGAAGCTGAGGAGAGGATAAAGATATGGATAGGAGAAAGATTGACTGTTTGTGCAGCCTCCCATCGTCTCTGGGGAAGTTTCACTACAAAGAATAAAGCTATCTCAGACTGACGCAGAGAAAACACTGACGGGAGTAAAAGCTATATTTGAACACAGCAATGGAGGAGTGGGTCAATTGGAGGATGAGAAACGCTGCGGAGGCAAAGTTTTTTTCTAAAGCACTGGAGCGTAGTTCTGGAAAGGTCAGCCTTGACCTCTCTGGAGGCCAAACAAATAAAAAACCACTGATGTAACTCTGCACTCAATTATAAACTATAATAGTCACTGTAAATCTATAATTTACTGATGCTGAAATGTCAAAACTTTGCTTGATGGTAACAACAGATTAATTACTCACTATTAGATCAGATTGTCAATCAGATAAAAACTTTATTTAAACCATTTGGTGAGACAATCAGGTGAAAGACAAATAAATGTTGGTCAAAATGCAAAAGCAAGATGGGAGTAACAACTCACTTCTCATATGCAAGCTCCTCGTCAATGCAGAAACAGTGTCGGTCGCTTGTGCTTTTCATCTTTTGCTTAAGCATGGCAAAGTACAGTTGATCTGTGGGTGATGGGAGGGGACGGGGTCCGAGGAAAGACAAAATTAAGACACTTTGTTTAGTAATAAATGCTTTGGATTACTCGTTTGTTCTCAGTCTGCAACTGTTTCAGAAGGACTTACCCTTTTTGAATTCGATATATCGCGATAAAACATCGACAGATGTCATCTTGCAAGGCACTTTGGAACAAGATGTTTTCTACGGAATCCTGGAGGATTTTTTTCTCACGGAAACTAGCACATTCTACGTCAATGTTGCACGAAAAGTTTAGTTTAGTTTCCAACTATGTAAGTAGTTCATTAAAGATGTAGAGTTTAAAGTAAATACCTTGCACTTTACTTTGTTTTCGGGGAAGAAAAAAGTCAGTAGACGAAGAAGAAAGGGGAGTTTCGAGTCGAGAGCAAGTGCGCACTCCCCTTAAAGTCATCTAACTGTGACTCCTCCCCTTTTTAGACTGCGGGACACCATTCGCTGTGACAGCTGCATATTTAATAGCGATTGGAGGAGTGACCTGTCAGTCAAACTACGCCCCTCCCATTTTAGTTTAAAGTTCTCTCGATATGCCATACGATAGGCTCTGGGCTGGTTGCCAAGTGGTTGCTAGGACGATTTGTCAGCCAATCAGATTGAACGCGGACCTCCCTTTTCCAGACTTAAGCTAATCGAGGATGAACTGCAACAACGAAATGTAATAAAGATGAACATCAACATCTCGGAGGCTGGCGGGGATTTAACGGAACATCTATTCACTACTGCATCTCTCTATAGACATACAATTAACCCCAACATGTTTCTTTTTGTTGAAGAAAATGGGTCATCAAAGAAAAATAATGACCTCATTCCTTGCACTGAAACGAACGCCACTTATTTCTGTTTTATTTTGGAATTCTGTGCAGAGTGCAAAGGTAATACGACCTCAACCTATAAAGGGACAGACACTGTCGCCATATTGGAGCAAAAGCGAAGAAAACCCGAAGACTTTGAGAGTGTCTTGCGTGTAAACATGTCGCCAAGTGCGTTGAAAGTTGACTGTGTTCGCAGCGCAGACCCTCTTACCTGTTATCTCTATGTAAATATCCGATGTTTGGCTCCGCCTCTGGGCTGCTGTGAGCCGCACAGCGCTTTTTCCTGGATTCGGCTCGTCTCCTCTCGCTTTTGCGCTTCATTTTCCTCCTCGGGGATGCAGGATGGGCATTCCTGCGCAGCTGCAGCAGCTCTCTGCGGCGTGTCCGCCTTTTGCTGCTGTTATTTTGCCATGTCTCAGCTATTATTGCGCCCGTCCACGCGCGCGTGCAGCGTTTGTGTCAACCGAGGTTTGCTGCCTCTCAGCCTCTGTGGCAGTGGTGGTGGTGACGTCTCTGAGCCTGTGACGTCTCGGGATTAGATGCCCGGTGAACACATTGAATGTTTACTATCCCTTAACAGGGCATTCTTTCCTTTTCTCAAAAGGTCTTGCCTTTTGCCAGGCCACAGTTGTAAATAAGAATGTTGTTCTTAATCTGTCCTGCCTGGATAAATGAAGGTTAAATAAATAAAATAAAAAACATTGAAAGGAAAAGAAAAAAAAATAGTCATGAATTTGGAAAAAAAGTAATTGCTTCCTCATAAGCTTTTTTTTTTGTTGTTGTTGCTAAAAACTCATATTTTGTGCACAATTTAGTGCATTATTTGCAGTTTGTGTGCTCAATTTGCTATCTTTTGCGCACAGTTTGCATTTTGTACGTAACATGCTTTCTTGTGGCTCAAGATATTAACTTGTGTGCAACAATTCTCACAAAATACTAACTTGTGCAAACAAGAAAATAAATTGTTTGTACAAAATTCTAATGCATGAACACAAAATGCAAATAATATGCAAATTTGTGCATACTAAATATTAGTTTGTTTGGTTAAAATACTAACTTGAGAACATGAGATACTAATTTTGCACACAAAAGGCTAACTTGCGCACCCAAAATGCAAATGTGTGCACAATACATACTAACTTGTGTGCTTAAGATAGTAACTTGTGTTCAACTTTACGCATAAAATGCTAACCTATTCACAAAATGTAAAAACAAGCAAATTTGTAAACACAAAATACTAATTCAAGGGAAATTTTTTTTTAATATAAATAATTTGGCACTGAAAACTGAAAGAAAAAAGAATTAAACATAAAACAATGGTACCACCACCATAAAAGCCAAGTATGTATATTTTTATTTATGTATTTATTTAAGTAATAATTGAACATTTTATGAAAAAAATGTAAAGTTAAAAAAAGATTAAGAGAATGTTTAACAGTTTTTTTAAAGGCATTGGAGTGGTAGCCTATAATCAAAGATTATTATTCTGAGTCATTTAAGTTCAATCATAAAGTAGATTGTTGTCAATAAATCTGTCAATCATTACTTTTGAATAATTTTTCAAACCTGCTTATGTTTTGACATGCTTTTTGTGTTCTAATTAGATCTTCCTTAGAAATATACTTTTTAATTTTTTTTTAAAGTTAAATATTAATTAATCTACTCTTCCTTCAAAAAACATTTTGCTTAAGCCGACCATTCTTAACGGCTTCCTCAGTTTAAGAAAATTCAACCCTGACTAAATCTTTTGTTTCAGCGTGATTACAACTATTAAATATTTATTTATTTTATTTATTTATTTGTTTGTTTGTTTTTTGTTTTTTTTTTTTTGGGGGGGGGGGGTCCTTATTAGCTTAAATTCAATTTAAATGAGGAGGGACTGAAAAAAAGGCTATAGGTAGCAATTAGTTAATAGTATAACAAATAAAAAGTTCCAAACAAAAAAGCAGGATTATGTCAGGAAAAAAAGTTGTAATCATCCATAAATTTCAGTTTAATGCAGATTATAACTTCTTTTCTTTTATTTTTGATGAGTTTTTTCTATTGTCTCAACAGAGGTGAGAGCTCAGGTAATTGAAAAAAATACTATGATACTTTTGTGTGATTAATGTCTACGGACAGAAATTAATATTTAATTTTTTAATTCTTATCATCAATTTAAAAGTATTTTCCCAAACCATTGCATTTAAAAACACTTACTACAGTCTGGATGGGATAATGGGAACACTCACAAATCAACAACAAACACCATATTCCATGTGAAAATAGAGGACGTGTTCAATATCAGCTTCTTTTCTAGGTCACATCAGGCTATCAACCCGATGAATGGGAGATCTCGTGTTCCTTTTGCCCTCGTGGATTTCTCCCAACTGTTCTCACAGCCTTGCCAAAGTACGGCCAATCACAGCCTTTTGTCTGAAATGTTTCATACACAGTCAAGAACTGCTGTGGCACACTGCCCACTAGAACTCAAGACTGCTTTCCTGACGGGTGCAGCTTCACTCCAATATTTTTTATCAGAAAAAAATTCTCATTAATGTGGTTTTACCCAGCAAAACAGTACTTCCTTCATTCTTATTATTGCCTCCAGCAGTTTGGGCTGAGCATTACTTCCGTATTTCTCTACCTCTCCTAGTCATCAAACTATTCTAATGGCGATCAGCGTTCTCATTTGTACTTGAATATTTAGCAAACCCAAGGTTTTTGGAACAGATCAAGAGATATAGCCCAACACAGCTGCCTTCAGGCTGAACTAGCAGCTGTCCTGCAGACTAATAACAGTTGATCTGTGTCTTCCTGTGTTGGGAGAGGGTTGGACCTCTCATTAGATTTCATTATGACAAGCTGTAATCAGGAAATGTGTGCTTCTAAGCTGCTCTGTGCTCACTTCTAGGCACTGTGCTCGGCACAGTTGAGCAAAAGTGTCAAGTTTCCATTCCCACCAGTGCAAGCTAAAGTTGAGAAATACCTGTGACTGCTGCAGAGTCATCTGACACAGGACTGGCTGTCAGCTGAAGCCTTTAAACTGATGATAAAGGCCAGGTGTTCCTAAATGTTAGTAAGGCTATTAAATGCAATAGGTGAAAGGGCGATAGCTAATATTTAGTCAACTATCAAAACTCTTTTGATTGTCAAACAAAAACTCCTCTTCTTCCATAGCATTCAAGTGACAAATTGGAGAATTTCTCGGATGACAACACATCTCAACATATGGACGTCAGATGAATTAATCAAGAAAAGCATCAAGATTCTGAAGGAATAGCCAAACTACAGGCCTCACCTCAGTAAAAATGTTGCTCTAAAAGGGGACCAAAAAATACATTCTTTCAGAGATGAAAATTATTTTTATTTTTTAAATTAAATTTCTTTCAGACCTGTCAATAATTACAGTACAATCAATATGAAACAAACTTCAACATTTTTTAGCAATAAAATATAACGACAATGCAAGACATCTTTGAAAAGGGAGCTTTGCTAATTGAGGCCAGCCTCTTAAAAAAACTTTACTTATACTAACACAATGTCTATGAACCCAAATAATGTAATAATTATAATTTAACAATCATAATCATCAATATACAATAATTATAATAGTAATAATGATATTTTCATACGTTCATATATGACTATGCATGTTTACCATTCTACCCTTTGGTTGATAACTTTAATGTCCGTAAAAGTAAGATATGTTTTTCTTATTTTTCTTCTCCCCTGTGCATATTATACTCGTGTCATCAGCATACAAAACATATTTGAGTGTATTGGACACCATGTTTGTGTCATCTATAAATAGGATAAACAGTTTTGGACCCAATATTGACTCTTGTGGTACTCCGCAGCTTAAACTTAGCAGGGATGATTTACAATTTTCCAGTTGTACGAACTGGTGCCTGTTTTTAATGTAACATTTTAACCAATGAAATGCCAGTACTCGCATCTTTCCATTGTTTTTACTAAGATGATCGATATTGTTAAGTCTTTTTCAGATCAATGAAAACTCCTACTGTGAGCTCCTTATTATCTGTACCATATATAATTTCTTCTATTAATTGCATGATTGCCATAGATGTTAATCTTTTTTTCTGAAGCTATATTGATGAACAAACATTTTTTAATGTTTCTCAAAAAAATGCTCCAGTCTTGTGAAGAACACTTTTTCAAGTATTTTTTAAAATTAGAGTAGAGACATTGGTCTGTAATTTGTGAGCTGATTTTTTTCCCCTGATTTGTACAAGGAAATTACTTTAGCTATTTCCATTTCCTGTGGAAATGTTCCTGTTTCAAAGGATAAATTACAGATATAGGTTAGCATGTTACCACCATCATATTAATTCTACAGTCTGTAGATGTTTTGTTTTTGAATTATTTGACGATTTTTTTATTTTTATTAACTCACTACATCTCTCAGCAGCCCAAGCACACAGTCCCGGGATGCTCCCATCTGACAATCACCAACCTGTTAAGCAAGCAGCGCACAGAGCCTCGCTCAGTGCAAAATACCGTTAGTGCTATTCAGCTTGCATACATAGCATTGTATCCTCACCTGATCTTCTGTTCAATCGACCCCACTTTGTCCTTTACTCTGATTGCCTGCTGCCTGCCCCCCCAACCATCTCCTGGACTCTGACGACTCTAGTTTGATCTCTGATACTCCAGTCTGCTTTAACTCTATGGAGTTTTAGCTGTACCTGTCATCCTGCATGTACTATTAAACCTGCTGGATGTGGAACCAGCTGTCTGTGTGTTTGTGACAATACCATTGGTTACATGGCTTTCTAGAAGAGTCCGTAAAATATTGGGAGTTTAAATTGAAAAAAGCAGATATTCAATTTGGAGAACATCCACTAACTTCCTCATGATAGAACAACTGTTGATTATGTGAGCTGGAAAGCAAGTGCCATTCATTTCTGCACGTAAAAGTTCTCAAAACAGTAATAAAATATTAGTTTAAATTGAAATTTAATTAGAAGGAAGTTGTTCTGGATGATAGATAAAAGCTCGTGTTGAAGAACTAAAACGAACCAGAATTTTGCACAAGCAGAATTATTGAAATATGACGTATACAGCAGAATGAGAAAAGGTCTGGTGAGACTGCCGCTCTAGTCATGGTCATGTACTGTGCTACTTTGGCACAAAGAAATCTTTTGTACATACATTGAAGTTGGACAATGACCTTGGGTAAGTTTCAAAACTTCCCAAGAATGACTAGAATGATAAATAGGACAGAGGACTGCAAACTGTTATCGATTTTCATCAACATTCCTCATATCACCAGAGCTCTGTGGATCAGTGTCAGTCTGAGGATATAAAAGCTATGAGGTTTTGTTCAAACTTGTGAAGTCATGAGTCAATACGAGCCTGGGAGAATCTGAGCGTTCCACTGGGCTAAACGTGGAGGATTTTGGACTTATTGCTGAAGTCCACAGTTTGTTCTACTTCTGCAAGCTGAAGGAGCCAGTTAATGGGAATGTGATCCAAGCGGTTCATATCCAAATGACAAAAATGAACATGGGAACCTGAAAGAAGAAATAAAATATTGTGATAGAGAAACAGGATTGGACATTTAACCCTAGAACATTTTTGCTATGAAAAGTTACACCGTCGCATTTGCCGGGTAATTTTTACCTGATATAATATCCCAAATAAAAAGTATTTCTCATAAAAATGAAACAAAATGTGACAACACATGATAAATTAGAGTATTTATTTTATTTTATATTATTTTGTTACTCAAAGTAGAAAATAAAAACATAGGAAGATCCTAAAAACGTGCTTTAAAATTACTGAAAATTTAGGAATTTGAGAAGAAAAAAAACTATATTGGAAATTTGGTTTTTGGTCCACCCATTCCTGGGACATGTGAGACTTTACCCGTAACACTCAGAAAAATACAACATAAAGAAAATCATGTTAATGCTTTGCTTGGATGAAAATCACCTGGCCATAGTGCTCTATTAAAGAAATAGGATTGTCTCACCTGGTCCTACAATGAGAGCGCCCCCTTGCTGATACATGTCACCCTGAAAGTCAAAAGCAGGGCTGGTCATTGCCCTCCAGATGCTCTTCAGTTGTCCCATTAACAAACCGGACTTCACATGGGGACTGGGGTTTGCTAAATATTCAAGTATTAAAGATTATGTTAATTTGGAAAAAAACAAACAAAAAAACAAGTTGACTTCCACTGTCACACACATAAACACACTTTACCAGACTCTGTGAAGGTCTCTTCTCGTGTCATTCCAAGCTTTTGGTAAATGCACCTTTCTGGATCTACATACATTTCATGAGAATACCCAGTCAGCAAACAGAATGGCTAGATGAGGGACAAAACAAACAAACATTTTACCAACATTGTTGATGCGTATTTCACATAAATATTAACAATAGAACAAAAACAGTGAAATATTTGAAACACAGTTCATACTGACATTAATAACAAACCTTGTC
Source organism: Oryzias javanicus (assembly GCA_003999625.1). Taxonomy (NCBI): domain Eukaryota; kingdom Metazoa; phylum Chordata; class Actinopteri; order Beloniformes; family Adrianichthyidae; genus Oryzias; species Oryzias javanicus. The sequence goes on from CM012445.1 coordinate 9,421,829, forward strand.
TTCAGTTGATCACCTGTTACTTTGTTTAGCACCTCTTGTGTTCCATCTTATACTTGCCCTCTGCTTATTCACATAAGATAAAAAGGTAAACTGTCTTTTTTTCATTGCATCTTTATTATTTGTGAGTGTTAACGCCATTTATACTATTGTGGTCAGTACAAAAATTGTGTTTGCTTGAGCGAGGGCAATCGTCACAGTGTAGAGAAGAGAACTGGTTCAGGTAATACCAACTACTGCAAACAAGATGGCTTTTGTGACTCGTTGGCTTCTTATTGATTTGATATGTTGACTTTTTTTTGGCTCCCTGTGCTGTCTGTCCACACAAGCCTGACAGTTGTTGGAACATGCCCAGTGGGGCTGTGGCAAGGAGGAGAATTTGACTGTAACAGGTATATTCAGTTACTCTGCAGATCAAAAGACATATCAATCAATGTCTTAGTGGACTTGAGACGATTGCTGCTGATTTTGAAATAAGCTCAACAAAATTCTCTCTTTTAACCAACAAAATTTCTCTTGATGGATATGACCACTGACTGACTGTATATGAGGACTGGAACAGTGAGTGTAGAAAAGGACTTACTTCCAGTCACCATTTATTTCAATACGGACAGCGCCATTTTGGAGGCAGACGACGTTAGTAAGCAGGAGTGAGTCTGATTGGATCTGATTTAACATTTCTATGGCAAACACTCTCACCAGGCAGAAGTGAGCTTGTTGGAAGTCCATTAAAAAATATATTTAATACATGCGACTGCTGCCTAAAGATTATAAATGCTGCCACATAGCCAGTTCTCCTCAAACGAAATGTTATTGACAAATTAAAAAAAAAAAAAAACTGTTTTATTCACACAATAGCCTATAACATAATGTAATACTTAATTTAAAGTCCATCTCCAATCATCTTTTGATTTTCTTTTTACAAAGTGATCCCAGTAGTCTTTTGATTATACATTATGCCATTTTTAGGCAAAATTAAAAAATTTGTTCTCTAGGACTGTCCTGTGTCTTCCCCGTGGGCTGATCACTACTCCTCCTCAATGGGTTTCACCTGCGTCTTATTGTTTTTCCCTCCCTTTTCTGTATTTAATGGTTTCTTCCCCTCACTTCCCTGCAGGTTTGTTTTGTTGCTCTATGCACCAGCTTTTTGTCTCTCTTGCCAGGGTTTTTTTTTTTTTTTGAGCTGGTGGATTAGGTTTTTGGCCTTTGTAGATTTTTGGACTTTGCCTTAGTGACTCTGATTCGGTTTTCCAGCATTTCACTCTTCCTTGGTTTTTGAATTTTTTGTTATTAAAGACTCCTCTGTTTTGGAACTCCTAGCTGTCCAGCATTTGTGTCCACACACCAAAGCCTGACATCGACATAATTTTTGCAGAATGACAGGAGTTCATCAGAAATTTGCCAGGACTGTTAGGGCGGAGTACCTTCACTTCCCATTATCCCTCTGTTTACACTCTCTAGAACTAGCTTACAAACTCAATATTACATTGCTGGTGCAACAAAAACGGCGAGCAATTTTTGAGCGATCCAGCTGTTCAATTTAGAGCCAGCATGGACGAGGATGACAAAGATGTACATGGATCTAGTCGTCTACAAGTGGATGCATCAGAATAGAAAGGAGCAGGGAGCCGACTGTACCGCCTACTTTTTCAAATGTCATTTTTTTATCTGCTCCGATTTACAACAATTTGGAATAAAGAAATACTCATAAATGCAATTTTAAGCTTTCTTTGCCATCATGAGATAAATGCTACAAGAAAATTTTAAAAACACAATTTTCATTGGTTTGCATGATAATATACATTCCTTACCTCTATGTGGTGATGGGAGGACTGACCAATCACAACCAATTTAACTCCAGCATCCTTCAAAGACATTAAAAGAAGTTCATTCACTCAACCTTGAAAGTAAAGTTTCAAAGAGGTCTTAATGTTTCACTGAGATTCATTTCTGACTCACCTCCAGGGCTTCTTTGGGTATTTTACTCAAATCTTCTACATACTCCTTGCAGCTGTAGCATAAGAAGTTCTGTAGATGCAAGCAGTTTCAATAAAGTTTTTTTTTTTTTAAGCGTCTTCTCTCCTTTCCTGGGTGAAAAGTTCAGGACTCATTGCAAAGTTGAATATTTTTAAAAGGCATTATCATGACCAACTTGTTTGAAAGAGTTTTCCACAAAATTACAAAAAGCGGCAGTCATTTCCTACCCGAACGAAAATAATGATGGTTTTCCTGTCTTGATATAAGGACTTGAACGGGACAGGAGACTCCGTGTCGGTCGTAGATCAAACAGTCTTCCGAGTCTTTTACATTAATATCTACAGATGAGTTTTCAGTTTTCCAGCTCTCCCTGGTTATTTGAAGGGTTACTGGTGGGACAGTTTCAGCCATTTCCCCCACCTTTGCTCGGCTTCCAGAAACGACGCGCTATTCTGGGAGTTGCCGTTCAGGCTGGAAAAGGAGCAGCAGCCGGAATATTTCCGCCCATGACTCTGCATGCTAACGCACAGAGGCAGCACACAAGAAAACAGGCTTTTGGTTATCATTAGAGTTTAATTATGGTTCTGTAAATATTGCTTTTAATGCTATTAGAGTTGATCACCATAAATGCACAAAATATAATTATACGGCCTCCATCTTGTTCAATTTAAAGTTAAAAAAGAAATCTTTTTTTAGGTCACAAATATTAAAATATATAGGAAAATATAAAAGAGCATTTGGGCCATGGAGGAAGAAAAATAAAGGGCATGGATCTCAGAATCCTGACATCACAACATAATAGTGCTTTAACAGAATAACACACATATAATGTTAGTTGACAAAAATATGTTCTCCCTTTTTTTGTTTTTTACAAATAGCACAGAAAGTATGACATTTACAGAAATTTCATAGAGATCAACAAATAATAAATATCAACTAGACTATGGACATATATCAGAATATAATATCTTCACTTCCCCATCAAAGCAGATTCCTCTTCCAGTTTTATTAAAGTTGGACTCTGCAGAAGTGAGAGCATTTTGTATTAGTATTTGTCTTTTTTTAGATGAAGGCTTAGTTTTTTGAAAGATATTTTTATCAGGCAAATTAGACTGCATTTCTGTTTTAAAAGTGGTTTGTTGATAAAGTTGGATCTGGAATTTCCACTTTAATCCAATAACAAAATTTACTCCAAATAGTAGGTTGTCAAAATCACAAACCATCTGAATTGTCATTCAAACTAGAATGCTTGAAGGTGTGTTAGTCTGCAGGCAGCATTTTCTATTTACCCTTTCACCCTATCCTTTTGCTTTTTCTTACCTCCTTTTAATTTTTTATTTTAAAATATTTCTAAACTGGGTGAATATATAAATGTGAATGTGCACCAAAGACATATGTTTTTTTTATGACTGACATTTGTTAATCCCACCCATTCTTTTATTGCGAAAGTTTCTCTCTGTCTCTTTTCTCATTTCTTTCTAACAACAAGGTTTTGTTTTTCTTTTTTTTACTATTCTCAAACTATTTATCTCCTCTTAGCATCACCCTTTTAGCATTGTGTCAGAATTTCTACAGTCCTGTGTCTTACTATTTACATTTATTCTGTGCATTTAAATCCACATCCTCCCCACAAAACAGCAATATTTTCTTGGTATGTTGAGCAACTAAGTATCGACAATATAATCCTTGTATGGAAGTATGTATTTTTCAGTATTTTAAAAAATACTACATTTAATTTATCTGCATATATGACGACAGCATATAGATATTTTTTGTGTGATGTTAATCATGATTTAGTATTAGTTTAACATTTAAATTATATAAGCTATAGCAAGAAATGTGGTTTGCAAATTCAAATTCCTGAGAAAACCCAACCAAAAAAAGCTATTTCAACAAAGACACGAGCAATTATGAAATAAAGTTTGTTTGCACACCAATGGACTTAGAAACATACTAATCAATAAAGATAAAAAAGGTTGTCCATCCATACATTGCAATACATTTAAAAAAACATGTGTAAATTGTTGATATATGGATTTTTTTAAACATATATGATATATTTTCTTTTGTAAGAATCTATTATGTTATTTTTTCCCTATAACAGTAAAATAATTTTTATAATAAAAAGTCTGTTAAGGACATAAATATCCACACGTGATGTCCTGCTGGAAAATGTCACCTTCACTAACATTTTCTCAATCATCTCATCATCAATCATCAGGGATTCTAAACTTTTTCTCCATCAGATTTGCTGTACTTGAATGACAGCGAATTGTCCTCGCCGGCTTCCGTAGCTCTGCCCCGTCGCTGCGGAAGTGTTGTCCTCAAGTGCAGCAGAGCCAAACTGCTACAGCCTGGATAAACGCTTCGGCGGTGGTGCTGCAGGTCTGTTGGCGGCCGCGTTTCTCCATGTCAGCGCTCACCGTCACCGTCAAACCGCGCAGTATTATGTGAGCAGCATCCGGACGGAGGGAGCAGCGCGTGAAGAGGTGAGAGCTGTTGAGGAGAACAGCTAACTTAGCATCTGATGGAGGAGCAGGTTAGCCTCTCAGAAGGCTCCTAGCTGTTGTCTCCAGAGGAGTTTGAAACTGTGAAGGGATGTTTATCCTAAACCGTTGGCAGAGTGCGGAAAAAGCGCACTCTGTAGAAAAAAAAACGGCAGTGACCACCTGTTCAGTCAGTGTTTACATCTTTGTGTTTCCAGTGGAGAGCAGATGCATGAAGCTCTCTCGTTGTTATTAACAGATTCAACAAGGAGGACGAGCAATTTTGACCCTATATGTTTATAAACATTTACAATTAATTAGACCCTGACTCCCAAAAACTTGTATTCAGGGGTCAAAATAGAGAAAAACCTGACTCTTGGTCACAATGTTCCTCCCTGGAAGCATAAAGGATGCTAATTCATTTGTTGTTCTTGCACATTCTTTAAATTATGTGCTTTTTTCTTATAAACGCATAGTATTTCAAAGTATTTTAATGTGTATTGTCTCATGCACATTTTAATTAGCAATATTTGTGCGGTAAATTGAGATATTTGCTTTAGTTTTGTATTATTGGTTTGATTTTGGACTGTTGTTGGTTCATACTGGATTTTAGGGATGCAATGATTCAATTTACATCATAATTTGTGGTTGCTGATCCAATCATCGTCAATATTAGATTATTTTGAGCAATCCAATTGATCTGATTCACTGTTTAACTAAAAGTCAGATTTTTTTTTTCAATTGATATAAAAAACATTGCTTTATTTCAAGAACAATCTCTATGTATGCAAAGAAAATCAATTTTGACAAAAAAATACAGTAATTGTGGTTAAAAGTGAATTGAACAATTATTGTGGGATACAATAATATATATTTGTGGACATTTGAGCAGAAATCACAATATTGTTATATCTTGTTTTTCTATCTGGGATCGTTTACTACCCAGCTACATCATATGACTGAACCAGTTAACCAAAATGTATTTTAACCTTGAAAATTTGAAGATAAAAAATAAAACTCAGTGTAATTCTGCTTTTATATTAATTACATACTGAAAAAATGTAACAGTTGTCATTTATTTCCAGGTTTCTGTCAACCTTTTTCTCTAACTGAACATGATTTAACAACATTCTTTTGCTTTTTCTATTCCTAACATGTAAATATTTTTTAAAAAACCTCCACAAGTTTGGAGACTCAAAAGGAGCAATTGGAACGCTTTTATTAATTATTTTTTTTCTCACACATGTTGTTATTTCATTGGATTTTTTTCACATTCCAGTCATTTTGAGACAACTTCCCTTGTGTTTTTTTCCCCCCAGAGTTACCTTGAATCTTCTATATGGGCCATCTTTTCTCGAAAAATGGTTTACGCCTGAAGAAGAGGACCCGCAAGTTGCAGCACAAGAAGAAGAAGAGGAGGAACTGTTTCCTGCAGGGGCCGTGCATGCTCTGTTTCCTCGTCCACAGCAATAGCAGCGTTTTGGACGACGACGGCGACCGTCTGGAGGCCGGCGTGAACGGCTGCTGCCACAACGCAATCACCGGAATCAGCGTCGCCCACATTGGGGGAGTCGGCCTCGGACCAGCGGCTGCCTCAAAACTCGCCGAGCGATACTCAACCATCGCCTCACCTGAGGAGTGCTCCAAGTACCTGCTGTCCCCGAGGGAGCTGGGGATCTGGGAGGGCCAGGGGAGGGGCATTTTGTCCGCTGTTCCTGCCAAACTGATTCCAGCGCCGGCTCTTTTCCGAACTGCTGGTGTGTCTGTGACTGTGCCCATTCCTGTGCCTATACCCAACTGCACCGTCGACTACACTGAGATGGTAGGCACTAACCTCATAGTAAAAATATGCAGCATGAACTATTAGAAAAGTTTGCAAGTCAATATTCACAATTTGATAATTTATTTAAAAAACAGATGATTAGGAATAGTCAGGTGTGATTTGGTGACTTCTTCTATGGTGTGTGTCTGTGCAGGTGTGTAAGAGGAAGTGCTCCGAGGTGCACAGGTGCACCCCTTGCAAGCAGCCGCGCTGTGCCTTTGCCGTCCCTGACGGAGGGCTGGAGCACGACGGAACGGGAGGAGGAGGAGGAGAGGCTGCCTCGAACTCTGAAAGTGGCCACTGCCACCTTCCCCGATGCCCGGTTCCCTCCTCGTCCTCCTCGTCCGCGTCCGCCTCCTCGCCGGCTGATGGCTGCTGTGGGGGGGGTCTTCATATGGACTCGCCCCACAGCTCAGACTCGCCCCCCTGCTGCTTGCATCACTATGACGACTCTCAGGCGAGAAGTTCCGATGCTGCTGATCACTTAAGTATCAACCACCTGCCTTCCTCCATCCTTCTTAAGGTCAGTCGGGCTTTAGTTCATCATTTTTTTCTCATTTACGCCAATCGTCTTTTGATTTATTGTAAAAGCATAAACAGTGGTCTTTTAATTATGATTGTGCCATTTTTAGCCAAAATCAAAAAACTTCTACGTTTTCTAGGACATGCTTCCCAGATCTGCATTTTTTTAAATGTTTCTCTTTACTACAGAAACTAGATCAATATGACTCACTTTTATCAACCAAAGTCTATTTTTAAGTAAAGACAAGATCAGGATACTTGTACATTTTATTGAGAGAATATAAATTCTGACATTAAAAATGTTTTGTTTGATAAGCAAAAATCTTTCACAGAATCAAAAAGGGAAATAAATGTTCCCTGAACTCAACAACCTTAAATAAGAAGATGTTACTTTTTATCATTAGACCAGCTTTAGTGAAACTCTCATTAAACCCGCATCATAGAAAAATAAATGGTATGTAGCTAGCAGCACATTGTGATTTACCAAATCTTTTGTTTTCCCTACAAATTTAGTTTAGATCCAATTGATCCTCGACACTATGAAAGCCAAAATGCTTCCAAACGGTCGCTTTAAGTGAAATTGGGGCCGGTTGGATGACGAGATCTGGAAGGCCATACTTGTTTGTGTTCCCTTTAAAAATGTCAGTGAAAAATACTTTGTGTTTAGTTCTGCTTGTTACTTTTACTTGAAATCCTATACATTTTTAGATTTTTAAAAATTCATAAAACAATTAAGAATGGTTTTGGGGGAATAATCGATGTATCTTAAATGGATTTTTCCCCTCACCCCTTCTATTGAATTAAGTCCTAAGGCCTTAAAGCTTTTCAATAATAGCAGTTGTGAAGTTGTGGAGTTCTGGGAATTGTAATTTTTGGTGGATTAAACAGATTTTTTAAATGTTCCTCTGGTAGTCAGGAGAACATTTATGGTTAATGCCTGTACAAACTAACAATGATTTTCCTTTTTTTTTTTTTTAAACTAATTGGACAAAGAAGCATCACTTGTTAATTAAGAATGTGCCCACCACCCCACAGGTGCTGTCCCACCTGACAGTGAAGGAGCGATGTCTTTGTGCCTCTCTGGTTTGCAAATACTGGAGGGACCTCTGCTTGGATTTTCAGTTCTGGAAGCAAATCGACCTCAGTGGCCTACAACAAGTAAGAGACGTCTCTCTCTCTCTCTCAAACTGTTTTTTGAATTTCATATATTAATACTTTTTTCAAAAATTTGTTTTAGTTTCTCTGTATTTCATATTATTCAGTAATTCAATCCTTTAAATATAAGTTTGTGAGAAAAAGACTTCTAATTTTTTGTCTAATTTGTTTCAGGTCAATGATGATCTCCTTGTGAAAATAGCTTCTCGAAGGCAGAATGTGACAGAGATCAACATCTCAGATTGCAGGGGGGTGCACGATCACGGCGTGTCCTCTTTGGCCTCACGCTGTCCAGGCCTGCAAAAGTACACAGCCTACAGGTGCAAGCAGCTGGGAGACATCTCCCTGTCCGCTTTGGCCTCACACTGCCCTCTCCTGGTCAAGGTGCATGTTGGAAACCAGGACAAACTAACAGATGCGTCACTGAAGAAGGTATATATGTATATATATTTTTTTTGCAAAAAATCTAAAGTTTTCATTACCAAACAGTCAAAGCTTTGCTTATTTAAGCCAATAAATCCTAATTTCTTGCCTTTAGCTGGGATCAAACTGCAGTGAATTGAGAGACATCCATTTAGGACAGTGCTACGGTATCACAGATGAGGGCATGGTGGCGTTGGTCAAAGGATGTCCAAAACTGCAGAGGCTCTACTTGCAGGAGAACAAAATGGTCAGTCATCCTCATTTTCTTTTCATTTGTGGTACTTTTTCTCTTGTTGAAATAGTTTTCTGTGGTTCAGAAATATCTAATGTGTTTTGTCACATGATCTCTCTTTGAAGTGAGGGTGTGTTCAAAAGAAAGAGAATACAGTGGTCCCTCGTTCAGCGCTGGAGTTGCATTCTAAAAATAACTGCAAAGTTGTCATCTTTAATTTTCTTACAATAATCATTGAAGTTTTAAGGTTGTAAAACCCCACACTACATATTTTATTTTTATTTTTTCCTCATTAAAAAGCTTTGGGAGAGCGTTATTCCAACTTTACCTCACATCAGAGGAGGGGTTCCAAAGGTGGCGCCACCAACAGTTTTGAAGTGGAAATGATACCCTACCATACCCTCTATCACCCAATGTCAATCATATTCTGGTTGCCAGTGGGTTTACCTCCATGTAAAATTAGACATAATCTCTAATACAAAGTCTGAAGCGAAACTGTAAATTGAAGACTGAAAGCAAAGATTGTTTGTGGGATAAATTACATTGTTTTGTCTAGTCCTTTAAGCTCTTTTATTTTTAAATGAAAATAATAAATTAGCAGGTGCTAATAAAGGTTTTTTTCATAGCAGTTAAATTTTTTTGATTGATTGATTTTGATTGATTGATTTTTCAAATTCACAATGTTATCTTTTTAATTTTTAAATACAATTTTTTAATCAACATTTTTTTTAATTTTCAACATTTCCTTCAAATTTATATTTTTCCCTCCAAAGTTTCAATATTTCTTTCAAGTTGACAACGTGTACTTTCCATTTTACAACTCTTTGTAAACTTAAAATCTGACTTTTTACTCACTTTAAGCTGATCCTGATTTGATATTCTTGGAAAGCAAAAATACAAAAAGATTCATATAAATTTGGCAACTGAACAAAGTCTGCAGAGGATAAAAACACTGCATGAAAGAGATTTACAATAGTCTATAATCAATCAAGATGCACATAACAATGCACCAAAAAATAACATTTAAAAAAAATCCACAAAATAGAGACTGCAGTAGGTGAACAGAGATATAACGAGGGAACACTGTATTCAGGTTTAAGGAGAATCTGGTTGTTTTTGGGCTCAAAACAACTGGTGATAAAAACTTAAAAATGGATTCATGGATGGGTTTCTGTGAAACTGTGGAAACCTGGTTTGATCAGAGTTCACATTCGACTGAGTAACACATTTCTGAACCAGGGTAGTTGACTCAATTACCCAGAGTTCCCCCAGGTGCTTTAGAAGACGGTGTGGTCAATGCTGAGGGGGTTGAAATGTCAAGTCCACATCAGCAGTCCAAGTATTTAATACAGATGTTCATACAGGCTCCCTGGCATGGTTGTGGTGTGTACATTAGCATAAACAAAGAAGGTGGCATAAACATATTGAGGTTTGCGGTGTTCATCATGCACGTGTCTTTGATATACAAAGTGAACATGAAGAGAGGGCTGCAAAGAGAACTATGAATTGTTCATGAGGAAGGGGTTTGAAGTTGCCTTTGCGCCTTGAAGATTTGGCCCTGATGGAGTGCAGCCTCTGGTCGTGGCTTAAGTGCGCGCCGCAGTCAGGATCACGTTACAGGTCCTGCAGACGGGGCAGATGGCAGCCAATCATCCACACAACAGAGACGATGATCTGCTGTCGCCTGCAGCGGCGGCAGCAGCAGCAGCGGCATGGCAGGCTGTGATGGAGGAGGTGAGACTGATGTGCCAGACAGAACGATAGGGGTGCGTGAACCGGGTTCCTTCTGAAGGCTCCATATCAGTGGCTTTCACTGCATTCTGAAGACACTTCATGTGAATGTTATTGTGTGTTTGACTAATTGGCATTTAAGTTAACTTAATGAATGCACTTCCAGGATGTTTTAAAGACCCACTCTGATCATCTTCCAGTTGTCTTTTAATTATCATTATTTTGTCTTTAGCCAAAATCTAAAAACCTGTGTTGTTTTCTAGAACATAGTTTCTTCAGAAGGGCATTAATTCGCCTCTTGACTTGTTAGTGAGAACATTGGCACAGAACAACCCTGCCCCTGCATCCCGTCACCCATAAAAGAACCTTTTCACGCGACATCGCTGCTACTGTGTGAAGTGACTTCTAGTTTATGGGTTTTCGCCGGAAAAGCCGACAGCTGAATGCAGTTTAACACAGTTTTACTTGAATAATTAAAGGTAACTTTACCAAATGTAACAGAAAATTGTACAATATTTATTGTATTTATAAATGTCCCTAAATGTATTTTTATTTCCTATGTACGATATTACATAAGTCGGGGATCATTTCTCTCATACAACCCGGTAAAAGTTAAACTAATACTAACACTAGCTTTTTATAATGGGTACGAGACGTAGAGCTGCAAAACATCTTTTATGCACAGTTAAAGTTGCTTGAATTTCCATGTCCACAAAATCACTAAAAAACAGAACAAAAGTCAGACAATTTCAGCATGTCTCACATCAAAGTAAAATCATTTACTGTTGCTATACTTTCTAATGTTGCTCCTCTTTGCTGCTGCTCATAACTGTATCTGATCTGCAGGAAAATAACGGTAACAAAGGATAACATTAATTGGAAACAGTCAAAATATAAGAAAGTGTCTATTTGCATGTAATGTTTTTAAATGTTTGGCCAGTGCTGAACATTTTTTTTTGGCGCACAGACCCAGAGGAAGAGGTTAAGGTTTGGATTATGGTTACGGTTGGGGTCAAATGACCAAATGGTTCCTGAGTGTGAGTCTGTCTGCAGTTCCCTGGGTCAAACATGGAGAACATGGGACTTTAAGTTTAATTTTAAAAATCTGCGTCCAACAACAAATTTCAGCCTTCGACGTACTTCAAATATCTGCTGACAATTCAGCAATATGCATCCTGGCTGCACGTATTGTGTGTGGCCAACATGAATTTTCATCCGTTTTTGTGCTGGTCCTACATAAATACAAATGAATAACATCAGCCAAAATATTTATACAAGGAAGTGACTATTCACACTTTTTTTTATTAAATATGTCAGGCCAATTCTTAACTTTTGTCATGGCAGCACTTATTTTGAAAGCTGAAAATACTTGATTTAATAGCTGCACTGAAATTATTTGCTGTGTCACTTGGTAAACATTCCTGTTTTTACAGTTACCTCTTAAAACAACAAATATCCCTTATTGCAACAACTAAATTTAGCCGTGGATGCAATTAAAATGCAGTCACAAAGAAATGTTTTTTCACTCAGATTTATTAATTAAAAAACTCTATTTCTTCCATTTTCCTGGATAATATTTCTCCTCAAGTCACCATTATCTCAATGAATTATTTCCCCTTTAGATTATTAACAGAAGCAGAGTTTTTTTAAACCCCATTTGTCTACTTAATGGAAAATGAAAGTAGTGATTAGTGGTTGGGGAGATATTACTATTGCTGCTAATAATGTTTCAGTAACAGCTATATCGGTTACGGAGGGTCATTTTTCAGATGCGAGAGGGTCGCTGTTATTTTAGCTTTTTGTCATCAGGGCAGAGACAGATGGGCAGAAATTACATGGGAACTGCTACATGCATTACATACAGTAAGCGTGTGGTTGATGTGAATGTAGTTGAAATGAAACTGCCGGCCTTGAATAATAGCTTGAAAAACTCAAATTTCTCTTCCCTTCACAATAAAAATTTGGGATTTATTTGCAGGAACACCTTTGTAATTAGTTTCCAATTAAGTTTAATGCCTCGTCAAGTGTTTTATTTCTCTGCTGTGGCAGTCCTTACTTGGTTGTCAAAGGATACGGTTGATTAAAAAGACCTCATTCTGGATGAGTGCATGCCTTTTGGGATCTTTTTTCATAACGAATCAGCTGTTCATTGGCCGACTAAAAGGCTTCAAACCACTGGGGAGACTGCTTTCTGAAAGGTTGATGTAGAAAAAAAATCAAGCAGCTGAAGTCTTCAGAGACTGTTGCGCAGGTCAGCTGTTGTTTTCTTCATGAATACATTTAGGAAATAGTTTTTATTTTTTTGCACGATTATTTGTTTTTATAAAGCCATAATTTCCAATGCCGTGGGAGGGCAGTAAAATCCTGATAAGCAGAGCTTTAGACTGCAGCCATAAAACAGAAAAAATATAGTTTAAATTATAACACAGAAATGATCTGTAAATATTGGCATTTGTCTTTTAATCCCTATCTTTTGCAATGCTCATAATTTATTCAAAACAGGATAATCCAACCTTCCTGTGAGATTATATTTAAATCACTTTTGGATTCTTCCAAATGGAACAAAGCAAACTAATTATTAAATGATCTGGAAGTAAGACACAACAGTGTTTATATTAAGACTTGTGAAGATGTTCCACATCTCACTGACATGTGTTCTCTTTTGGGCATTTGAAATTAAAAGCTGTTAGAGCTTTAAAAAAAGGAAAAATCAGTACGATACATACATGCATATGTACTGTACGTGTGTGTGTGTGTGTGTGTATATATATATATATATATATATATATATATATATATATAAAATGTAGATGTATGTTGCAAAGTATTTTGCTGAACTTTTGTTACTGACCCAAAATACTTATTTTCCACCGTAATTTACAAATAAATTCTTTAAATATGAGACTATATGATTTTATGTTTTTTTCCTCATTTTGTCTCTCATAGTTGAGGTACACCGATATACCTATGATTAAAATTACAGGTTTCTTTCATCTATTCAAGTGGGACGACTTGCACACTTAGTGGCTGACTAAATACTTTTTTACCCCAATGTATGTGTCCTATACAGGTTTACCCATTTTTCGCCTCCGTACCCACCTGTAAGGGCAGTTGTGTGTAAGGCCTTATCTCATTGTCTTACTAAATGGTTGCAGTTGTCAGCTGGTATCTACAGTTAAAATTAAAAAGAAATGATAAGGAAAGGTAATTAGATGCCTGTCAAAACATGTCCTTGAAACTGTTTTGGTTCCTTAAGATGCTTAAGTCACCCTCTATCCTTTAGCTCTCTTTTGTTGCTTCTTCCTGTTTGTCCAAATCAATCACAGATAGGGATGAGTCTTTCACTCCCTTTGAGCTGCCAGCTATTCCTCCTCCTCCTCTAGGAAGTAATAATTGAATCTCATCAGGATGTCTTCGTGGAGACTCTCCGACTTCTTTTTTTATTGTCTGTCATGTGCAAACCAACACTTATTTTCTTTCTCTCTCCTCCCTCATCTGTACTTCTGATTCTCCGCCAGAGGTGTTGTTTGCAGGGTGTTGAAGCCACATCAGGCTTTTGTAGAAGATGGGTTGTTGTTACCCTTCCAGATAGAGAGTTGTGCAACCTCTCTGAACAAGTTTGTGTTACTTCAGAAAACATTTTAACAATTCTTGCATTCAAACATTTTTCATGCAGTTCTGCTTTTGCTAAAATCTTTTTATATCAGAACTAGAGGAAATATAGTGCAAAGTGTTGCATAGATAGGATTAAAGATATTTGAGATTTGGTAATGCGGTTGAGGTTTCTACAGAAACTCCAGAGACTTTTTTACAGCTGTCAAATTCACGTTTGCCCCTCATTTCTTGTCATAGCCTGGGGCCAGGTCAGCCCAGGGATGTGGATAGCCCTGGGTGAAGACTGTTCTGTTGGTGACTCTGGTGCATCTCTGCCTTTGTTGTTTTGACATCCATGTCACACTCTTTATTGGTATTCATCCAGTATTTATGCTAGAGATGGAGAAATTGCACCAGATGCCTTTAAAAAAAAAAGCTTGTTTTCATTCCTTTTTGTTGCTCATCCACCACCTCAAAGGGCAGTGGCTCTAAGAGGAGCACGTTTCTTTTCCTTTTGTTCATCACACCACAGTTTGCTGTTGGCAGCAAACCTTGAATGTTCAACTGTGGGTTGTACAGACACAAAGAAAATTGTTGGTTCAAATGTTAATAAAAGAAAACCCACAAAGGACACACACTGAAGCTGACAAAAAAAAGGAAAAAATATTGCTAAAAATCACAAATGGAATTCAGATTTTGCATTTCAACTGTTGTTGAGTGGAATTATTTTAAAGTTGCACATGGATCTCTTTGTTTGTATATGGTTACATCAGAATGGAGAACAGCGGGGAGCACAATTTTTTCAACACAATTTTTTTTTAATCTGCTCTTGATTCACAAAGATTTGAATGAAGAAATATATATAATTTATATGTCCCACATCATGAGAAAAATGCCACAAGAACAGTTGTACCTCGAGGTTTATTGTCTGCAGGACAATTACCAAGATGATAGAAAAGATAACTTTAGTGCTCTCTAACTGGTGCATTAGATCCATTGGAGGTGACCAAGAAGAATGTCACAGTTTGAAGCAAACTGAGGCCAGAATTTGCTATAATACATTCTGACAAGCAACAAATCTTCTGATAATTTCCTTTGAACAGAGTGGATTTTTGAACTTCATGTTTACAGGTGCAACAATGAAGCACACTGAAGCTATGTTCAAATTCTCTTTCTACTCTCTAACTGTTAAGAAACTTTATAGTGTGAGACAGTCTATTTCTCTGCATTTTAAAAGCAATTGACACATGCTCACTACTTTTTTTTTTTTTTTTTAAATGGCAAATATGACATCACCAATTTCCTTAAATAAAACCTAATAAATATGAACATTTTACAAAGGTTATTTATGAATGTATTGTGTTCTGAAGATGAAAACTAGGATAGTTTTTTTTAAATAAATACAAATAAATGTTTTCACATGAAAAATCGTTCCAATGCAATGCATTGTGGTCTATATTTCCTAATCTAGTGAACATTGATGGACATTGGTACTTCAGAGACTTCTAGGAAATTTCTATTGCACTGTATTTTGGAATTTTAAATTTGGACACTCTGAAAAACTGACAAACACACTAGGGCTGCCACGATTAGTCGACTAATCGATGACTAATCGACTATTAAAATAGTCGACGACTAATTTAATAGTCGATTAATCGTTACTTTATATTGTATGAAATCAGAGGGTAGTAAAGTTGAAAGTTATAATAGTATTTTGCAAGCTTTTTGGCATTTATTAAGGATTTTTAGGCTATTTTTCAAGTTGAGCTAATATTTCAGCTACATGCTAGCTGCTTTGGCTAATTTAAGATTTTTCCTTTTTTTTTATTGGCTAATTAGGAGTTTAGCTTATAATTCAGCATCATGCTAGCTATTTTGGCTAACTTTGGCTCTTTTTACTTTTTAGGCTAATTTGGCATTTAACTAATATTTTAGCTGGTTATCAACCTCAGCATCTTTACATCCACTTTGGACATGACCCGATTAGTCGACTAATCGTAAAAAATAATCGGTGATTAGTCAACTATTAAAATAATCGTTTGTGGCAGCCCTAAAACACACTATATGGTGGATTAAGTAGTGAAGAAGTTCGGACACAACTTAAGAAAATAACGCTGACCCTTTTATATGAAACATGGAGGAGGCTCATTTGTTCTGGTGCTTCTGGGTACAAGAAAATTTCAAGGCATCTGAAGTACTTCTTAGTGTCAGAAAGCTCAAACGCCATGGGTTATCCAATGGGATATCAACCCAAAAAATTAAGAGAAAAATATCAAATTATTCTAAAGAGAAGTTCTAAAATTTTAATTGTATTAAACATGGAAGGAGAAAAAATATGTCTGTTTTAGTGAATGTTGTTTTTTCTGCCAATGATTTTTGATCACGGTTTTTTTTTTTTGACAACTTTTTAAATGCTGAAGCTTCAGAAAAATCTCCCATCACTTAGTTTTTTTTTTTTTTTTATTATAACTTTACTTCAGTGTTTCTTTCAGTCAAATGCATATCTGCTGTGGAAGCAGTTTCCTACTCTCTGTCACAGTCTTGAAGAAATGTTATCTCCTCTCTCTTGTTAAAATCAAATAGTTTGAACCTAAACTTCCTGCAGCAAGAGGGGAGCATTGTTCTCCTGGCTCTTCTCAAAGTCACGGTGTCTGCCTTTGATTATTTACAGTTTTAATTAGTCCGAAACACGGAAATGTAAGTGGAATTCAAGATGACCTAACATAGATTAGCATGTGCCCTCAATTTAGTTGTAATTACTCCTTGGCGTGTTCCATCAGAGCTCCTCACTTGTGTTTTTATGGGTTTTCCAGCTTGTGGAGTGGATGTTCAGGATGAAAGGAAACCGGGATGATGGGAAAGTTGAACTGTCAGTGTAGTGAGGGTTCCTTGGCTGTAGGTCAGTGAAAGGGTCTGATTGGTTGTCTGACTTGTCAGTAGTTTGGCTTTTTGTAGCCAGAAGAATGACATTGAGGTTTCTCTGCTTCAGTCAGAGTTGTGTATTGACAATTTTTTCTTTAGCTAGATTAAGAGGAAAACAAGAATGGAGGAAGTTCTAGTCATGACTCTCAATTATTAAGGGATGTTTATTAAGGTGTTACATGTGTAAACTGTTGACTGTATAAAGCTACATTCACACAGTCCTTGGTAACAAGTATTCAAACGGCCACTTCCAATGAAAAATCTGTAAATGTGCATAAACACTAGGGGTGGGTACATTTTTTTTGTTGTCTTAGTAAATAGGCCTCATTGACCAAATGTTTTGATGTTGCACATATAAAAATTGTGTGTGTCAAGTGTACTTTATATGCTTATTGAATATATGATTTGCAGCATTTCCCAAAAAAATTTGGCTTTAATATTGCTGTTTGTTGTTGTTTGTTGTTTTTTTTTTTTTTCCACATTTTACTGAAAAATGATCAGATCCGTGACCCTAAAATCGTGATACAATCCGAATCGTGAGTTTTATGATCCGTTACACCCCTAATAAATGCGCAGCTTGGGATACTGCATTCATGCGTAGTTACAAAACTTTCTATGACCATTTGTGAACTCTATTTACAAAGCGCATCGCCATTGAACACGCATTGCAAGTTTATCCAGGTAGAACTTTGTCCAATCAGGGACTCAGGTTTTGTAGTGACGTATGGATGGGGTCTCTTTTTTATTTACGGAAGTGTCAACCGTTTGAAAATGAATTATGGAGGAAAGATTAATAACTGTGGTTTGTTCCTGGCTGGAATTATGACACCAAGTCAATCATATATCAGAATAGATCTATGAAATAAAAAGTCTGAAGCAAGATTTGGAAGATTCGACATTTCACACCAAGCTTCTTCCAACTCTAAGAAGGTAGCACAAGAAAAAGAAGAAAAATCCCCTTCTTGCTTGTCCAGTGTGAATATGTGGGCCAAACTCACATTCAAGAATACGTTTAGAGCACATTCTTGAACGTGCATCACATGTCCAGTGTGTCTGTAGCTTAAGAGAACTGGACTGTGACCTCAATCATAAAAAATGTCTTACTTCTGGCTCCAATGAAGGGAAGTGAATTCTGTTGCTGTTTTTTTTGCAATCCAGACTCCACCATGTTAGAGCTAGGCAACATCAGTAATCAGTGATTTGTTCATTATTGGTTTAAGCCATAGTTTCTATGGTAACCACTCTGGCCAATCAGGAGTGAGCTTATTGGTAGTCCACCTCCCCCAACACTTGAAAGTGGGTTTAGGAAAAATTGTCAATGTAATGTATTGAACTTTCGACATGCAGCCAACAGGCACCACATGTCTTTGAGGCATCTGATTGGCCAGTTTTTAACTTTAATAACTTGCATTACATAAAAAATATCATGAAAAAACAAAAAGAATATCAAGAACATTTTAAAAACTAGCAAATATATAACTGAGCAAAAGCTGTTTATTTCTTGATATAAATTTTGTTTTTTTTTTTATTTGGAAAGGGGAGGGTTCCCTCAGTCCAGTTCTCCTATACAGTCAATGATATAAACATACTCAAAGCCCTGATTAAGATCCTTGATATGATGCCCTCATGGAAAAGAAGGAGCAAAATAGCTGCCAGCTGCACTGTAGCTTGGCATGAAAATGATTTTCATACGCATGACTGGTCATTCACATTAAGAGTTATTCTAACAGATAAACAACACAATATCCATCTATTGAGCCCCATGCAGGCTTTTTTAAATTAGCATTTCTGACTGCTGTGAACTAACTTTTCCATGTAAGAAAATGTGCAGAATTTTCCTGCTTTAATGTTGTCAGGAAAACTTGTTAGCTGTCGATGTATTTTTAGACATGTTTTTTTAAGTTTTGATTATATTTTAAAACAACAAACTTTATATATATTGTCTATTTTTCTTTCTTTCTTTGCAAGAAATCGCTTTCTTCTAATCTTTTGGGGTAATTACTGGTAAAAGTAGCTACACATTTAGTTTTATTTATCTTTTTAGTTGGGCAGCACAGAAATTCAGTTTATATATTTTTATTTACATATTGCTGAAATGTGTCTTTATGTACTTTTAATCAATAAGTACAAAATGATAAAGAAGGGGTTTTTCTGAATGGATGAGCAGTTTTTAAGATTACTTTGAATTTAAGAGATTTTTAAAACATGGTGTTTTATCTCCCTGTTACGTTACAGAGCAGAAACATTTTAACAAGATGAAAGCTGTAGCACCAATGTCTAAATTCGGTATAAAAAAAAAATGGAAAGAAAACAACATTTTTTTGTTAAAAAAAAAATTGTGACTTTAAACTTTTTCCACAGCTTTCATTCTCAGCAGCAACTCATTTCTTTCTCCAGCTTCCTCCACTTTATTGCTGGATTGAAGTACCTCAGCATTGATCTTCGGTCTCAAAAAGCTCTTGTATATTTGGGCTGGTTGTTGTCTGTCTTTTTCCTGGAGAGTTATCAGATGCTTTAATGAACGCTGACTTCAGCGTGGACTTCTGGCTGCGCTCACACCCAGACTGTCGATACGTTCTCCTCACCGTCTGGTCAGGAACAAAAGGAGTTTCAAAAGCAAGAAAGAAAGGGAAGAAACCAAAAGCATTTCGGGAAATACGACTCTGTGAAGTGTACTTTCAAAGAGATATTAGCCTTGCGTTTTTGTTAAGTATTAATCACCGATAAAACTGGTGAAAAGAAATAGACGTTAGAATTTCTTCTTTTTTCCCCTTCTGAATCTAACAATACAAAACTAAGCAAGAATAAAAACTATTTACTGAAGCCAAAAGCTTTACGGATTTGGAAAAAAAACATATACGTTTAAAAAATTGTTTGTAGGTTTCTTTTTTGATATGATAGTTGGGGATTTTTTGTTATTTCTTAGCAGGACGGGCACATTTTTGTATTTTTTTCCTGCGAGATTAAAGGATTTTTTTTTAAAGGTTGAAGTTTCTGATGTTCACCTGCAGAGGGCGTAGTAGGACTGGCCAAGAGAAGCTAACAACAGTGTGAGCAACCAGGACTTTTCATTTTTGAGTGCTCATCAGAGATCCCAAATACTGTTAATGACACAAGATCACTTATGAATATTTAAGTGACCCATTTTCAATCTACTTAGCCTTTTTTTTTTTTTTTAAATAAATATGAACAAGATACCACTATAAGCAGTCATTTAAAGTGGAACAAGAGCCATCCTGATGATAAAAAGGCCTTTTTATCTTCTTTCAAAAATATGAGCTGCTGTCAACTATTTGCACTTTTAACGTTAAAGATAGGAATTTAATAAAAATAAAAGTGAAAGTTGTCTCAGCCTCAGATTGAAACTCTGAATAACCTCTGCAGTGGTAACACTTTATTCTCTTGATGCTGGAAAATGTAGCAGCACTCATCTCCACTATCGCGCTTTTGCCTACAGATATCAGAGTGCCAAAAAGGCTCAGAGGAATGTTAATGTAACTGTGCGACTTCAATATCTGCATTCTTGCTTAACTCTGCCTGAGTAGTCGGCGACTAAAGCCAGACAGCGTGGATAAAGTAACATTAAACCCCCATTAGAGGCTGCAAAATTTGGCCCGCCTTCATCTGGATATTTCACTGGAGCTCACACGAAAGGCTGACGCCGTTATAAATCTAAACGGGGGTTGTAAGTTAGGTGAAAAGGCACATGACTGCGTGAAAGCCAGGAAAGTGACAGGCGATCAGAGGTTAAATTTGAGTGGTTTTGTCACCAAATACATACAGTTTGGGATTTTTAGAGTAAAAAAAGTGTTTTTGCTGAACAACAAACACTTAAAAGCCTTCAATCAAATAAATTAAAATAAGCTTCCCTAAGGAAACATTTTTTGGTTTAAGTCCAGTTATTACAAAATCTTTATCAATGTGTTCTTAAAACTAGAGACTAGAAGTCCCAGTAAATCAAATTTGGTTAAAAAAAAAAGCCTAAGATTTAAAGGTATGTGAGTGAATAAGTGGAAACCTCCTGTGCAAACAGCTTTTGCAGGATTCTATGCTGCAGCTCAGGTTATGTCTATTTAAGGGAAAACTTTACTTACATCTGTGACTTTTTACCAAACATTCTGTTTGCATGACAGCATGAGCCTGTATCCCGAAGAAGGAGAGTTAAACAGGCCTGCCTTCAGCTCCCAATCAACACCCGGCATGTTTTTTTGGGGGTTATAATGAAACGAAGATGAATGAACATTAATTGTTGAGCTGCTCAGACCCTATATATGGTCGGGTAGAAAAGCTGTTGATGTTTAAACTGCAGCAGCTGCTCCTCTGAGTAATGAAAGGTTTTACTGTGAAAAGAGGAAGGGATGGAACACACGTGGATGTGACCACGTTCCATCTTGTTATGGTAGATGTTGTTCTTACCAAAAAAAAAAAAATGTCTGTTTTCTTTTCCTTGAGAGAAAAAAAACAACTTTCTATTTAAAAAGTAAATGTTCATCTGATTTGATTTATTTCAAATATTTATTGTAGACAATAGAACAAGAAATCACACATAAATATCAAAGTCTTTTAAGAAAGAAAAAGAAATGCACTGAATTAAAAAATAAAAATGAACAAAAATGTAATAAAAATAGGCAATCCTCTTAGCTGTGTAGATACTCATAACCATTGGTAGAATTTTTTCAATAGTGCATAAAAATCACCCCTAGGTTACATTAGATTCATTAAACATTATTATTAACTACAGTCAACTAAGTTTGATTTGTTGCTTGAAAAGGAGAGAGAGAAAGCAAATTTATGTAATCCCACCCCGGAAGTCGTATTTTTACACGCCGCGCTGTGGCTGGACACAGCACACATGACACAGACAATTTTTTTGACATTGGTCAGTGGCTGCCCGGGCACATTTGAAGGTTGTGTGGTAGCAGTCCAGTGACAGGCGGGTGGCAGGAAGGCAGCAGCATAATAACCGAGTGATAGGAGGGTCTCCAATGTCCCCAATTTTATCTGATGATTGGCCGATTTCAGACTGCCACCCTCCAGCCACCCACCAGCCCCTGTGCTGCCACCATTGAATATCAATGAACACCACAACCCCTCCCCTTCTGTGTTCAAATAGGATGTACCCGCAGGTTGTAAGAAGGCCAAAGGCCAAATCCCATTGACTTCCATTGAGAAATACAGTTATTTCTCAGTCATTTTATTTGTCAGAATAACCATTCTTCTCTGAAGCTTCCTTCTTAACATGTTCTTTATAATCATAATTTTTTTCAAGATATTTTTTCTTTATCACCAGTTATTCAAGTCATAAACTGACCAATCAGATGCCTCAGTAAAAGTATGTGGCTCCCGGTGGACCCGGCTCGAATGTTTGATTGATAGATTCCTCCAAGCTGCTTTCAGTGGGAGGGGCGTGGGCTTCAAATAAGCCGAACAAGCTCACTCGTGATTGGTTGACAGCACTTCCTCTAAAATTGTGACTCAGACCGACTGGACTAATCGCTGTCGAAGGGTCGCAATCATTTGTAATATGGTGGTAGACGTACCAGGAAGTGAGGGCAGAGGCTCTGGCCTGATTTCGCGACGGCCCAAGGTAATGCATTTCCTAGAGGAGACTTCAATGCTTGTTGTGTCCAGTTCTTGTTAAACGGTCTATGGCTGCCACCCCACTGCTGCTGTCCAGTTGTTAGAAATCGTTTGGGAGCAGCGCGTGAGCTTGAAGAGGTATGTTGACATGGGCTGGGGTGTTGCACTCTGTCTAGGGGCTTGCAAAAAGATGCAAGATAATAGTCAAAAAAACAGAGTAAATATTCCATTCATTCATTCATTCATTTATTTTTTTTAGCCGCTTTGTCCCTTTTGGGGTCGCGGGGGTGCAGGAGCCTAACCCGACTGCTGTAAATATTCCAACGACTCAACGTTGGAATAGACTCAAAAACCTTCTCAAACAAACCCAGGCACAAAATAAGTTGGTAATTTATTCTACAAAGATAACCAAAATGCATGGACCAAAGTCTCTAACAGATGATGATGTGGTAGAATTTGAATGCTGAGCTGGAGGTCTTCTACCAGTCAGGTGCTCTGGACAATTCAACTTGGGCACCAATCTATTAATAAAAAAAAAAAAAAGAAAGAGAAAAATCTTCCACTTTAAAAAATAGAGACGGGAAAACATTCCAAAAGTACAAACGAGACAAAATTACGTCCCCAGCTGAAACACGGGGGCCCAGCAATGACCAGGCGTCAATCTGTTGATCCCACCCATCGTGGGTCCAAATGGAGAAACAGCATTGATGCTGCACAAAACTCACCATGATGTTGATAACATGACTCTGAGTCCTACGTATTGATGAATTGGAGTTGATGCTGATACGAAAACAACAGAACATTGTGCTTTCTTGGGTGGCATGTTGACTAAAAATTTGTGAATGACCTTTGGTGCACAACGGCCCACTTTTTATATACCCACGGGCTACCGGGCGGCCGGTGGCACTCGACTTGGACGGCTTCCATCCGGAGATATTTACACATTGTCCAATCAGAGCTGTCAGCCAACGATCCTGCTACCATCGCCCAATTTCTTAATAGCTTCATCCCCGACGCTCGACAGCCACCGTCTCGCAACCACAACCGGCAACAATTTTCAAAAATAAAAAAAATCGGATTGCGGCATAAAATCTTGAAGATTCTGTCATGCCCTCCCATCACGCGTTAGCAGTTGTTTTTGTGACCCTTTGCATTAGTTTAATTTCTATCATTTTTGGGAATGAACGCTGGTTATAAACAAAAACTAAAGTAGAATTTCTGATCGTTAAAGCAACTTCAACAGGTAACTTTCAATCTGGACTTATTTGAATTTACCAGAGGACCAAGCCTGCGCTCCGACCTGGGCAGTGTTTAAATAGCCTCTCCTTTTAAAGGCCTTCTGTGTATCCAGCTCCAGACAGCAGCAGCAGCCGCCTCTGACACCCAGCCAGGGATGTCACCATGATTCATGGCCCCTGCCGACACCTTGCTCATGCTTTTACTCTTCTTAATCTCTTTGTGCGCTCCTCCTCCCTGGTTCTCCCCTTCTCTGATGATGAGTTCTCCTCTGGTCGGAGACGGCAGAAATGATGTCATCATTTAAAGCCGGAGCCCTAAGTCAGGACGGAGACCTCGCCTTTGGCCCGAAGCAGCACTTTGTATGTATCATGATGAATGGCCCCCTTTCAGGATCTGCTTGTGTGCTGCTTTAGGGAGAAAATACAGAGGTAGGACTCACGGAAGAGAGACGGCTCCTCTTTCATCCTATTTAATCACATGACCTCGTCTACTAACACGACCAGATTGTCATCTTTACATTTTGCTTTTCACCCCCGTCCCGTCCACTTTTTCATGGTATAGAAATCAAAACTAATCTGAATAGCGACCTCGTTAGAGATGATTGATAATGGGCAGGAGACCCTGTGACAGCGTGATTGTCTGAAGATGTTGGGAGGTGTGTATCAACATTTGCTCTATCCACTCTTTCTATACCCCCCCCCCATCGCTCCCCGTGATGAATTTGGGGCTAGTGATCGCAGCACTCGTTCAATACAAGAGGTAATGAATGTGTTTAATAAGCACAGTGGGTCGATGGGTTTAATGAAGGTGTGACAGAGGATGGGCTTGGATAATGCAGCACCAACAAGACTCCAACAAGCCTCTGGTGTTAACAAGGTCACATTCTAATTTTGGATTCTTTACCTTTACAGTCTGTTCATGACTTTTTATTTTATTCCCCATCCTTTGTGAGTTTGTTTTCACTCAATTATGTCTAGCGTTTGTTTTGTCCCTCCACTGGCTTGTAACTTCATCTAAGCTTCTATTCTGCTTTTATTTGAGTTGAATTTCATATATTTTTACTTTTGCACAAGAATGTATTTATTCAACATCTGCTGACATTCTTTTTTAATTAAATAATAGTATGAAAAAAGCCAAAGCAATTATAAAAGAGGAGTTTAGACAGTAACCAGGTTTCCATTTTCAGCAGAAATTAAGTACGGTGGCCCTGAAGTACAAATCACATCAACATTAATGCAATGGGTTTTATTTGAACTTTTGTGTCTTTTTTTTCTTAACTGTAAACCACTTTGAGCTAAACAAATATAAAAACGCTTTTTATAAATAAAGTTTTGATTTGATTTGAACAAGCCACTCAATCCATATTAACTACTACGACAATTTAAAGAGAAAAAAATAATATAATAATAAAATGTTACGTTTTAGAAATCAAGGATTTCTACTTCAAGAAATCAAAATGTAATTCCAAAAAATGGATAAAAATCAAAAGGATACTTTTGTGAAAACAAAAGTAATTTCACAAAATTAAATGTTGACTAATAACATACGAAACTGGAAAAGTAGTTATCATGTGTCATCGCTGATTGGATAGTGACCTTTTCATCTAAAAGTTATTTGGCATGAAGCATCTTAATATTAAAACACAAATATTAATTGTAACTCAAATAAAGAACAGCTAACCCCAACCCACCAGCACAGCTGAGATTCAGTGATGATTCAACAACTCTTTACTAGAGTTCAGTAAAACATCCTTCTGCTTTTCATCCTCTTCATAACCCAAATGTCATCATCATCCATTTTTTTACTTTAGATTTTGTTTTCTGGAAATTATTTTAGTTTTTTTTTTTACATTTTGGGTTTCAGAATATTTATTTTTTTTAAACAGGGATAGGCAACTCCTGGACTCGAGGGCCGCATTCCTGCAAGTTTTCCAACGTACCCCGCTCTGGCATGTTCTAATTGGCTGGACACTCTTGAACCAATAATCAGTCATTAGTTTGGCTTGGATATTTGGAAATTGTGCAGACACTATGTGACCCTTGAGGCCTGGAATTCCCTATTCCTGTTCTAAAACATAATGTTGTTTTTTACTATTTGCTTTGCCTTTTAAAAAGTTTTGCATTGAGTAGACTTTTGATGGGATTTGTACTTCAGGGCCACCATAATAAAGCACCTGAAAAAGTTTGACCCTCAATTTTTCTTCTTAACCCTGTTTGAACATATTTCTAGGAAATCGAGATTTGAGCTGTTATATTGGGGAAACACTTTTGCTGCGATTCAATGTAGGAACGGTTATGCTAAAAATAATCCATATTTCTTTAAAGGACCTGCATGGATTGAGTTAGTTTTCGAACAATGTATTAAAACAGGTGAGCCTAAAGTATAGAATATAATTAAGTACAAAACACTGTGAAATTTTTGTTTAAAAAAGTAAACAGCACACTGGCAGCAAAGCTTCATACCAGCTGTCAAGCATTGTGAAGCAAATTGGATGATTTACTCTTAATATGCAGCTCCAGGACCGCGGCACCTTCAAGCCTTTGGGTTGCCGGTGAACCTCTCTTTATTACAGTAATTTAGTCAAATGTGAGGCAGTCTGTCAGACAGGATACGCCCGGCTGAGATTTGGTCATGCAAGATTGGTTGAAAAGTTAAAAAAAAAAAAGGCGACTTCTAATAATTCAGTCTGACTTCAGACTGTTTCAAATGCAGGAGCGGGATGTTACGGGTTCCATGGAAACTTGAAATGCTTTCCTCAATGTCTTGAGAGACAAAGCCACCTCTCACAAAAGATGTTATAATTTTTTTATGGTTTCTAGGTGAAGTGGTTCTTTTGTTTTTAGGTTTTCTAAACAGCTTTTCTAGTGAAGAGGCGGTTTGATGATGTTAAAGCAAAGTTGGACAGTAGTTTCAACCAGAAATGTAAAAACCTTAATGCCGCATATTTTTCCTCACTTTGCAATATTTTCCTTTCTCATTATACTTCTTCCTGTTTGCTTTATTTTACATGTATTTTTAAAGATTTCACTTCACGAGTTTATAACTTGAACTTAGGTTTATACATTCAAAAAGACTTTTAACAATCTCTTTTGGGGTTTTCTTTCTTCATATTTCAGATATTTTTCTCACTCTTTCACTTCACTGGAGAGTTTTTTTTTAATAGCTGTCAACATTGGTAAAAAGAAAGCATCAGTTTACTGCTTCCAGCTTGTGCTGGGTGATATGAAAAAAATTATATATCATGAAATTGATTATTTTTTTTTATCACAGAAGCAATCTATATCAAAATATACCACAATTAAGGATATTTTGAAAAAATTGAAAAAATGTTCTTTCTTACTTTTCTCTGACTTTTTTCCAAGCAACATTTAACTGAATAGTTTCAAATTAGAAACATTTTTCTTAAATAATCAACAGTAAAAAGCATATTTTTGCAAAGCTCAGCAATAAAAATGAACAATAAAAGCGATAGATGCTATAGAAGAGAAATGGCACGATAGACACTTTTTTTTACGTGTATTCTCATATCGCCCAGCGCTACTTCCAGCTCTCATCAGTGCATTATCCACTCTGGTCACTGTGAAGCTTCTGGTACTTTCTGCCTCCTGTCCAGGTCTCCAGTATTTCATTAGTGGAGAGTGAGACTTCCAGAACATCACATTTCTTCTCACAGCGTTGCCAAGGTGCAACACCATTATGAGATATAGCACAGAGACGTACAATCGATTAATGGTGCACTTAGCTGAACTAATTAACATCTACACAAGTGGAGAAGCAGCACGAAGCGTCAAGCAGGTCTTTTCTACATCACAAGAACCCAGATAACCTTTGAAGCATAGATCTTTTTCTGCTCCTCATCACAGGTCGGAGGACTTTTGTTCTCTGTTGACATTTAGTGTTTAGACTGCATTGTAAAGAATATAAACATTAGCAGTTCTAGGATTTTATATTTTGATATTTTTGACCTCTTTCTATC
This sequence comes from Oryzias javanicus, assembly GCA_003999625.1. Taxonomy (NCBI): domain Eukaryota; kingdom Metazoa; phylum Chordata; class Actinopteri; order Beloniformes; family Adrianichthyidae; genus Oryzias; species Oryzias javanicus. Next base: position 9,449,485 of record CM012445.1, read on the forward strand.
CTTTTATTAGTGTATATACACACTGCTTCTTTTTTGAAAGATGGTAATATTTATCTGTAATCTGTCTCATGCGTCTTTCTTGCTCTGCATCCCCTTTGCTAAATTTACAAGACTCTTCCCGGTTTATACTTAACTAGAGGATGGCTTAGTTAGTTCAATTAGGTCTCAATTAAAAGTGAATTTAGTGAAAATGAGTGTACTCCAGAGGGCACTCATGAAACGAGAGGCAGAGCCGGAGGGCTGCCTGACCCTTGACTCGTTTTACTCCGCCGCCTTCAGATTTTTGGTGTAAAATGGGTTCTGTGTTTATGAATGAACATATTAAATTTTTCCTACAGAGATGATCTCGGTGGATGTATGGGTCCTAATGGGATTAAAGAAGCTGAATTCAGTTCCCCTTATTACTGGGCGCTGCTGACTGCGGGAAAAGATGTGTTGTGTGATTGTAAATCAGTTTCCTCCACTTTACGAGGCGGCAGCGATGGGATGGGAAAAAAAAATTCTCATTACTGGAAACATAGGTGTGTTCGTTGGCGTGTGTCTGTACAGAATAAAAGTGTATGTGACCTTTTTGGAGCTGGACGGGACCAACAAAATGACTAATTAGAGCTGACCCCACTGTGCTTGCAGCCATGTCATACAATTGAGAATCCAGATTTTCTATTTTTAGTAAATTGGTGTTCAGAATTTAGGAAAAGCACAGATTGAACATCCAGTTTTGTGGTGGAGGTCTTAAACCTGCAAACACGAGGCATTCAGGTTTTCTGATATTGATTGCATCCTGTGGTCTAATACAAGCTTGTAATAGTAGGATTTTTTGCACAAAGGATAAATAAAAATGCACCGAAGTATTGGGGCAGTAAAAGCTGGGGCAATTATGTTTTCAAATGTTATCTCTTTTATCATAAAGTAAATACGTCTTCTTGGCTACATAAAATGACACAATCAGCTGTGATGTATTAAAAAAATAAAGTTTAAGACTCACTTTGATGACTTTGATGTTTTTAGCATATTCTTGTAGCATTTTTGCCCTAATTTAAGCCATGTGTAGCCTATAAAAAATTAAGTTTAAAATTATTTTTTAGTATTTCTTTGTAAGTCAAGAGCCGATGAGCTGGATAAAGTTTTTTTTCAATTAGGAATGTTTGCACTGAAGTTTGGATAAAGCACTAATCAGCAACATTGACATGTTTGACAGAAATGCCACAAAACCATCATATACTTCATAAGTTGTTGGTATGTAGATTGGGAGTTTGGGTTTTGTGGTGTCAGGCTGCAAGAGAGGCAAGCTGGTTGACTTTTGACTGACAGAGAGAGGCTGAATGTGCGCAGATGGGCGTAATGGCCGTACTGCTGCAGGACTGTTCTGGTTGAGTGGATCCAAAGAAATCATACGCTCCATTTTTGTTTGGGGGAAATTCTGACTTTTTTTTTTCTGGCCTTCCACTGTGTTCTTTGAATGTTTATGTAGGTAGGGTGTGTAAATTCAGTTGTTTAGGTTTTCTTCACATTTAAAGTATTGCAACTTAAAAGAGGAGAAAAACACACCAAGCTAAACATCCTACACTTCGCATCCTACACTGTGATCTCCTTCTATTAGGGGCGTGTATTGGCAAGAGTCTGGCGATACTATATATATCCCGATATGATGCGTATCGCAATATATCCCAAGACTGTACCAGAACAATTTTTCCTTTCTTAGAAAAAAACTCTACCTGAACATAAATATATTTTATATTGTAATAAAATGGTAACATTCTTTTTTTTTTTACAAGAAAAAAAAAAAAACAAAAAGAAACAATTCTATTAATTACAATTCAATTATTTAATGACCGAACATTTAACAAACGCTGCTTCTTGTGAAATCTTGTTGTTGTTTTGGTTGAGGTGCAGAGCTTCTCCAAGAGGCTCAGTGTGCTGTGCTGCCAACTACCGGCCGGAAGTACATCAGTCATAAATAATTAATTAAATATCGTCTTTTCAGAATTTTAAATCGATACAAGTATCGTCAAATGATATATCGCGTTATGTTGCAGAATTAGTTCTTCCCTGCCTTCTATCGCTTTTTTTTTTTTACTTACTACTCTCAAAATTAAACTCAAACTTTGATTTGTTTTTATACTGTGGTTATAAAACAGCAGAACTGATTAAAAATGGTAACCCTACACTGAGTCCTCTTCCTTTTTCTATGCCTGTGCAGATAGCAGCTAATGGTATTCAGGAAACTCTTCCCCAATCCCCTTTTGTACTGTACCTTCCTTCATTGATCTTTCTCCTCCTCTGTAAATCCCCCTCTTCCATGTGTAATCCATTGTGGCGTTCCCATGTCTGCTGGAGCTCTGCCAGAAAAGCGTGGTATTACTACAACTACAGACACCACACACGAGCACACACAAGCGGGCAGCCTATAGTTACACCTTCAGGTTTCTCACTGTGTGCAGAAAAAGGGAATGTCCTCAGGGGGTGTCCATGCAGTGATCCTACCTGGATTCATTGGAAAGTTTTTTTTTTTTTTTTGAATGACAGTTGTTTAATATACTTTTGTTCCTGGCTGCAAAAATTCCAAGAAGCAGCTGATTTAGAAAAACTTTTCCCCTTTTTAATCACTTTTGCACAGTCCTGTTTTAGAACATGTCGGCTTTTGAGAAGGAAGCAAATCACAAAAGTTAAACACAAAACAGGTTGACCACCTGCATAAGGAAAAGAAATAGTTTTGTGTTGCTTTTTCAAAAATGTAGCTTTTGCTTTGAAGGATTTCATCGTCACAAAAGCAGCACAAATTTTAAGAATGATCTAAAAATTGAGTACCAAAGTCTGGTGATGTTGACACAGTTGTAGCGCAGCTCTTGTCACTGGTTACACAACTGCGTTTGTTGTTGTAGGAATCTGGTTAAACATCTCCTCCTCAGATATTGGAGCTTTACTGGAAGATGTTCACATGTTCCCATGGATCACGCTGTAGTCCCCTCATCCTGCCAAATTCTTCCAGATCCTTCTCCTTATTTGCTGAGTCTTCTGGGATGGATGGTAACAATAGGAAGTGTTTTTATAGTCTTTACTTGAACTGACAGGCCAAGCTTTCACTGTGTATGTAAAGAATTCGCTCTGGATTAGAGGCACTAACATTATTTGGTTTTTGAAAGTGTTCATACACTCAACATGCCACCAACCTGAAAAGATTTTGAAATAAACTCACAAATAATATACCTTTTTTTTAAGCATCTACAGTGCAAAAATAGCTGAAAATGTATACATTATTGCGACAACTGTTTTAACCAGTCTTGTATTTTCTCTGCATTGCAATGAGCTCAAGAATGACTAATAGCACAACATTTAACTGGAAACAATTTTTGGGATGCTGGAAAATAAGTGCTGAAGCTTCCATGATGGCAATAATTCTTATTAAAACTATCTCCGATCATATTTTGATCTTTTTTAAAAGCGTTCCCAGTCGTTTTTTAATGCAAAAAAAAAAAAAAAGCTATGTCCTTTTCATTTGAGTGCGTCTTTAAAGATCCTATATCATGCTTTTCTTAAGTCTTTCAGAGTAAACCCACTCCATATATGTGAGCACCGTTGGGACAATAGAAGCTCAGAACACAGGAATGTTCAGAAATGCATGGACTGATCAAAATTCTGCTTTGAGGTTATTTATCAGTGAGAAATGTACATTAAAATAAAAAGCTCAATAGGCCCTTTAAAGATGCAATCTACGGTTTGTTCGGTTTTCATAAACCATTTTATGTATCTCTTGTTGATTTGAGCAACAAAAACACTAATTTTCTCGTCATTTGAGACATATTTCTAAAAAATAATGGTTTGTGCGTTTTTGTAAGACAGTGACATTGTGTTATGCACAGCTCAGTGTGGTGGACTGACGCTGTATGGGTCGACAGGGCTCACAAAGGTTTGCTGACTTGGGGAAATAAAGAGTTCTCCTCTGCATTATGGGATTCAGCAGGATCAGGTGGAGCCAGACAGACTCATACAGGTCCAATCAGGTGTGTGTATGTGTGTTAGTGGGAGAGAAAGATTATACTGTCTCTTCCTGCCTCTGTCTTATTTTTCCTTCTCCCCTCCCCTCTCTATCTCCCTGTAATAAAGCAGAGTATTTATTTCCCCCCTTCAGCTCCCAGGTCTCTTAAAGGGAGTTGGGGACCAAGCTGATATTATACCTTGTGTGTGTGTGACAGAATGTTTGTCATTCTCTCACACTGCGCTGCCTCCCTGTCTCATCCCCTATTCCAAAGCTACAGTTACGTCTTGTAGCGTGCTAACACACAGAGATTGAAAGTTGCTGATTCCGAGCCGCGGGGACTCGTAGATGAGCGTCCGCTGGTGGGGCATGGTGGAGCTGTTCTCAGATGAGGTAGAAAAGTTATAGGGGCCTGCCGTTACCTGCCAGCGCCCATGGAGTTTATTAGAATTGCAGATATGTTCCGGCAGAGCTCAGAACTGCTAACGTTGACCGTTGTCCATGTGGGAGTTGAAGCCTAAAATGGTTTGAGTCATACACGTCGAGCGGCGTTCAACTTGAGCTCTTTGTGTTTGGTTTTGACTCTGCAATGGTAATTTGCAAACAGGTTAAACATTTTCGATGTTAAGTGTACATAAGAAGCCTGAAGTGGCAACACTTTGGATCGTTCTTACATGCCGAAACCACAGCAACGCTTGACATACGACTCGTTTGGCAGTTATTGCAGGTTTCCTCTGAAGTTCCTGTGTAATGTAATTAGGATAATAATCAATGTCATGCTGGATTATTTACAAAGTGGGACCACTTACACAAGTCCAACAAGAGCAATGATTTGTAGATCTCTGTGCCGAGCTAGGGGAGCAGAGCAAGGATCAGCTCCGAGCGTTGTGTGAATTAGTTCTTTGTGGCTTTGGGACCAAGCCTGACAGTTGGCACAATGAAGATGATTTATGACTGGCCAAGAGAGTCAGAGATGGATGAGGAGAAATAACTTTGATCAAAGTTTTTCTCTAACAGCAGCAGAAAGCTTCCTCTTAGTCCTTGTTGATGTCTGGAAGTGGCTTGACTTTATTTTCCTGAGGGAAGCGGTCTGTCTGCTTGTGTTAATGGTTAGATGGCAGTTTATTACAGAGTGCAAACTATGTTCATGCAGATCTGGGAAACCGCTCCATTATGCAGCCTTCATCAAGAACTTTTTATCACAGTTTTGTTTATTTGAAGTGATTGTGCAGAGATTATAATTACGTTCATGTGAAGACAATTTTACGATGCGTGCTGACCTCTGTGCGTGGGTCTTTACTACATTGATCCATGAGTGTGCTGTTTTCATTCTTTAAAGATGGAAAATAAAGAGCAGGTGACACTGAAAGACATGACTGGGCCCGTTTCTGCTCTGTTTTCTCTCTCATGATGGACAAGAATTTTCCTAAATTGCATTTTTGGTTTGGTAGTTTTCGAGTGTTTCTTTTTTCATTTTTGTCCACATTGACATGCTTTTACTACCCCTGTATAATAAAAGCAACAGGAAAAACTGCTTTGTATTATTTTAGAACTTGAAGATAAAAAAATTAAAAAAATCTTCTGATTAGGAATGTTCAATGATGGGAACTGGCAAAGAAATAGGAGCTCTATGGCCTTGTTTCAAATGTCCGGTACAGTCCGGTATTTTGAGCGTTAAATAGACCCGTTGAACAGTACCAAACCGTACCTCTTGGGGGTCCCCATCAGTTGGAGGTCCATTGAAAAGTGGAACGGAACAGTTGGGGGTGGAGCTGCTGTAGACACTCATTGATTGACAGAAAGTGATGACGATATTAAAAATTCAATATAGCTCTCATTTAAGCTAATGTTCGTAAGCATTCGAGTTTTTGCCGTTTACTGCATTCTCTTTTGGTCACTTTTCAAACCACATAAAGTTCATGTTATATATGATGTACCAGAATTAAAACAATAAGAAGACGAGCTGCTGGACGACCTCCATTGTTGTTGCTTTTCTTGTTGTCGCATTAGAATGCCGCAATGACACTCTAGCGGTCTATACTGTGAAAACAAACCGCTCAGTGGAAGTAAGGCCTAACTGAGTGGAAAAGCTCGCCAGAACTAATTGGACCGTACCATACCACTCCTTACCGGACCAGACCGGACATCTCAGTGAAAATGAGGCTTAAAGTTTCCCTTTTGGTTTGTAGATTTACCCGTACCCTAATTATTAGTACCTATTCTCATTAAGGTGGACTTTAGAGAATAACTTAAATCCTGGTAATTAATGCTCTGTTGCATAAAGGACGTAACGATAAGTGGCCGCAGTAATACAGAATTTCGTTGATGTAATTTAATTTATTCAGAGTGCTTATGAAAGTACTAATGAGGCAAATAATCAGATTTAGTGTAAATGTGGCTCATGATTTTTATTTGCTTCACATCTATGGAGCTTTGTCTTCAAGCTTGTAACCCTTGTGCTATCTTAGGCATGTTTACATTAAAAGTGGGGTCATCAGGACCCCTCAAAACAGTGCGTTGAACTTTTGTTTTCAAGGATTATTTATATACACTGGTGTCCGTGGCAGATATAAAATCCTGTCCACCTTTGTCATGACAGGGATCACACATCACTGTAAGGGTAGGGTCATCTGGACCCCATAAAAGAGCACGAGGGTTAAGCACAGTTGTACTCATAAGTATACATACCCTAGAAGAAATTATGAATTCTTCGCTATTTTTCTTGAGAATATTAATGATAATGCAACAATTTTTTTCCATTTATGGTTGGTGGTTAGCTTAAACTAAAAAGTTGGTTTAGACTTTTGACTTAAACATTTTTTGTCAAAAATGTACTCATTAATTTGGTTTTGTTCTCTATATTGTATGCTCACTGCTAACATCATCTGAAAGTAATATCTTGTTAACTATTCCATATTATTGGTTCAAATATTAATATTTACATATAGTAAGTATATCAATATTATATAACTATACCAAGAATCAAAATACTATATATATATATATATATATATATATATATATATATATATATATATATATATATATATATATATATATATATATATATATATTTGTTTAATATTAATATGTTTTTCTTGCTTCCAAGAGTATGTCAACTAGAGTATGTCAACTAGCATTTCCGATGAAAATATCTTGCCTGTCATCTTAGTTGTATTTGTATACAACGACCCTCCAAACACTAGAGACTTTTGGCATAAGGCTGCCCCCTTACCAACAGCCAAAAACTGCAGCGTAGAAATTCTGCACCTGCCCAGAGACACGGTTAAGCTCATTTATGCTGCAGACTCTTTCAAAGATTAAATGTTCTGCAGCCAAGACTCATGTGGTTCTCCTGCTCAGTGTGTGTCCAGAGCCAGTGTGAGCAGGGATGGGCTGCCTTTTTACAGGTCACAGTCTAATCCTGTGAAGGGCTTTTGGACCAGTACTTCCAAGGTAAGGGGTTATGGAGTTTATCTCTCAGGGACCAATCAGGACTAACTATCTGTTACGTGGTTCATATGTTTTGATTCAGAAGCTAGTGAACAGCAAGGCTTGTGCGGAGCGATTTCAGCTGGTCCATTAAAATCAAACGACATTCATTGTGCACAATAAGGAGTATGAATACAAATGCACACACTCTGGTTCACCCACACAAACACTGCTTTTGGAGACGGAATATAATATGTGGTTTAAAAGAAAAATTGTCCTTGCAGCAGCTAGCCCCTTTTGTGTCTGATTTCAAATGACAATTTTCCCACATTTATATAACCTCATCAAGGTTCAGACTGCTGCACTTTGCGTTCCTCTTTCATTTGATCCTTTCACAGGCTTCTTCTTTTAGCCTTGCATTTGCTCTTTATGCAAGCTCTGCTTTTTTAGTAATAGTGGGACATGGAGATTCAGTGTGCAGCCCAACTATCCAATCATTGACCATTCAAGGAGAGAGTCAATTCTTTTAATTTTGAGATTTTTTTTAATCTACTTTTCAGCTTCGTCATTCTTTGAGCTATTTTTAAAACGTTCCCAGTTGTCTTTTAATTGTGATTTTACAGTTTTTAGGCAAAACAAAAAAAATTGTGTTGTTTTCTAGGACATAATTGCAGAGTGGCATCCAAAATTCGCCTCTGAATTGAGGGTCAGACTGTTGGCGCAGAGTAAGCCTGGACTCAGTTCCCATTCTCCCTTTGTTTACACACTCTCCCACTAGCTTACAGCCCTTCACAACCCTCGGTGCAACTAAAATGGGTACCAATATTGGAGCTATCCAGCCGCACAGGTTTAAGGCAGGTTCCAGTTTGGATGAGGAAAACAAAGATGAGCATGGATCTAGTCGTCTGCAAGTGGATGCATCAGAAATGGAATGGAGTAAGGAGCTTGTGGCCCCCCGATTGTAGCTTCTACAGCATCGCAACAAGCTTTTCCCAAATGCATTTTTTGTCTGCTCCTGAGTCACAGTGATTAGAACAAATATATACTTGGAAATTGATTTTTATTCTTAATTTTCTTTTTATATGTCCTCTATAATGAAAAAAAATGCTACAACAACATGTTAAAAATTCCAAAAACATGATTTTCATTGGAGTGGGTCTTCTGCATCTTTTTCTGTAACTGTTTTGCTTTTCTCCATCTTTGGGGTTTTCATGTGTACCCCTTCTTTAGTAAGCATTATATTACAGATCATAAGTATACATTTCTGAAAAAAAAAAAACAGTAAACTGGAGAGCAAAAAATATGAATTTGCGTTCCCTGTCTGCCACTCATCTGTAACAATGAAAATACAAAAAAACCCCAATAAAATTAAAGGATGAATATCATGTTTCTTATTGTAGAACTAACTTTTTAGTTTTTTCTATATATTTAATTTGTTTGCAGCTATCATCAAGAAAAAAATGTTTTCTATTTAGTCTATGAGTTTGTTTTTTTATTGTTAATTAAACAACTCTCGCGCACAAACACACACAAAAAATAGATTAAAAAAAGAGACACTGTGAAACTGCTATGGTACCAACAATAAAAAGCAGGATGAAAATTTAAACTGGCGAGCCCACCAGGGAACAACAATTAAATTTTGGCAGTGATTGCTTGGAGTCTTGATTATAGTTTTACTATTAATTAGTTTTGTGTAATCCTGGCCACCTTGAGCCAAAATAACAAAACTTCTTTAACCACTTGGTTCAGAAACTTGTTCAATTCCCCTTCTAGACGACTGTTAGCTTTCCATGATGCTGCTACCACCTCTCCTTCTGTTTACCTGCTCTTGTCTTTCTTTTTTTCCTCTCTCCACATCAGAAACTCATGGGCTTTCTGAGCTCTGTGAGAGCCAGCGATTGATTTTCAACCTCCCGTGTTCCCTAAAATCCCAGCGTTCCTTGTTTCTCCTTGATGTTCCATTCAAACTGACCTGGTATGCTGGTGCATCTCTGCCCAGTTTACCAAATCTCTCATCTGCCCCCACCCCACCAAGTCTCATCTCTCAAGACGGACTTGAATTTGCAGTCCAGCCACCTCTGTTGTCTGGACTTGAAGCATGTTCAGGTCGCTTTGTTCTGACTTATAAAAGAAAGAAAGAAAGAGCAGGGAGGGAGGAGGATTAATTCAAGCGCGGGCTAGACGACTCATCTGTTTGTTGAGCTTGTGTCTTTCCCATCCCTCCCATGGTTCCCCCATCCTTTCTTCTATTATATGTGGTGGGGGCAGAGGATATTGGGTCAAGATGCATGGTGAACTCTGAGGTCCATGACATCGCTGTAATCCCCTTTTTTTTTTCTTGTCTTCCTGCTGTCTTTCTATATATCATCACCTTCTTTTCACACTTCTTACCTTTTTGTATGAACCTCATTTTTTAAAGACATTTTCTCTTTGAAAAAAAATACACCCTTTCATTTGGAGGTCAGAAGATGACATTTGGAGCAGAATACACCCTCAGAACATGATTTTTGACAATTTTTTTTGATTAGGCGCCTCTGCAGGTTTTGTAGGAATTTATTTAGCCTCTCTGACCCGATCTTTGTCACTTAAAGTAGAGTGCTCAGCCCTTAACTCGATTTCCTGTCTTTTGTCTTCCTTTCCTCTATCTCCTCTCCTTTCTTGACTTGCTTTTGATTAAAACTGGGTCATGTTTCTTTTACTCGTTGTGTGCATTTCAGCTCTGTTTACGCACCAAATCCACCTCCATTTCAACCTCCCTCTGACCATTCTATTGTCCTCAGTTCTGGGTCATGGTCATTGGTCCATGTCAGCTTTCTCTGTGGACACGTTTGATGGCCTCCCTCTTTTTACTTAAGCTCTCCGGGTCAACAGAAACAAAGATGAGGGGTGTGAAGGACTTAGTCCTTTATTTATTTTTTGGCCTTTTGTTTGCTATGCTTGCTGGGTAATTTGCAGACATGCGTTTTCCTTTTAATGTACATAGAAGCAGTTTATTTTCGTCCTCTCTCTTGCTGATCTCGGCATCCTTTGTATGTTGTTCTTGTATTCATGAGCATGCAGAAGGAGGGATGGACCTTTGACCTCGACAGCGATCTTTGCCACGTTAGGTTGATGGCGGGCAGCAAGAACAGATCTGAAAATTCTCTGATCACACAGCGCAGGAACTCGGGCCAGCGGGTGCGCCTCCCGGTTTCCCTGGCCTTATGCCCCGTCTATTGTCATCTTCCAAACCCCTGCTCCTCTTTCATCCCGGCTCATACTCTCAATCCCACGCCCGCCAGACTATTGGGAATTCCCGCAGGGATGAGACAGAAAGCAAGTTGGAGGTAAAGGCTGCCTTGTCTGCTCTGTCACTTCATGCTGACACGGTTTAAGGCGGAGTGACACTGAGCTCAGCCTCCCTGTCTGGAAGCAGGCTGGTCCAGAGAGTCTAACCTTCATGACCCTGTTCCAGACCAGTGGGATAGATAGAACTGCCCCCCCTTTTATTTGATGATGGTTGAGTGGGGGGGTTGTAAAAAATGTGCATGAAGAAAAAAAAAAAAACAGCAACTGGGATTTAGCCCCTGAAGAGGGGCTTTCATTTCTAAAATGTCCAGATCAGCAAAGCTTTACTGTTTATACAATAAAAGTAGTGTATGATGAAATTGCTTTGGCAAAAAAAATACCAGCTCATGAAATTTGGTAAAAGGTCATAGTTCTGCTTTTGTTGGGGTTGAAGCCTTGAGAAAAACCGAGCCTTTGCTGAACGTCGGTGACCTTTCAAACTCCTTCAAATGTTTTTTAGACAGAAGGGTTTTGGTTTGCTTCCTTTGTTTTCCATGTTTAAAAAGCCTTTTGAAATACAAGTTTACATAATTAAAATAATTTTTTTCCTTTGTGGGATTTTTATGTCAGAGTATAAAAAGCAGTTGCAGTATCTTATTGTATTTTGTTAATAAAAAGACATTCTTAGCTGACATATCCCACTTACCCCGGGCTCACACTGCATTCGGTCTGTCTCCGGTGCGGACACCGGATTACTTATGTAGGTAGAAAAGTGTTAGAGGCACTCAAACTGCATCCAATCTGGTCTGACCTCTCCGGCGCTCCAAATCTGTTTTGTTGTCATTAAATTTTCGCCGGTCGCCGTAGCCAAGCCAGAGCACTTTTTTGTGATATTGTTGCTCTTAACAACCTAAACCAGAAAACATGCAACCGATTGTATAAAGTGCATCCAGTATATTTTTAAAAATAAAACCAATTTTCCGCTGTACTCATTGTTTTTATCATGTTGTAAACATTGCGTCATTGTGACAACCAACCCTGGTCTCCCCTACTTCTTACACAATCTGTGTAATACAGTCAAACATGTACATTTGAGCCTGTTGAAGACAAAAATATTCATAAAATTTCTGTGCTTACCCAAGTCAAGCAGAAAAAGAAAAGTTGTGAATACAATTCAAAATCCTAGCTGAACGAGGGTCTGACCCAATCCAAATTCTTCACTTCTCCCTACCCCTACATTTGGCCTTCCAAACGGAGAGTTATAGAAAAATGGTGTCTTCGAATTTGGACGTAACTTCCACTCGATTACATCACCAACAGTCGCCGGTCAGCTTCATTAGCTCGGAGCTTCTGGCGCTCAAATGTAATAACAACAGCAGTTTTATAACTTTAAAAATGTAATGCTAAAACAAAAAGTCTTTGCTTGTGTTTAAATTTAAACTTCTGTGCTTCAGAGAGTACCCAGATGAAGAATTTTGCTTTTCCTCCGCGGCACAGCGCGAACCCCTTCACGACGTAAGGGTCTGTATCCTTCTTCTTTGAGGGTAGGCCCTTAGAAAAATATTTCAGACACTAATCCCACTACAAACGCCTCTACAAATGTAGAGGTAGGGACAAATTAAGAATTCGGATTGAGCCTTTGCTTACTAGAACTTCTTAGATAAAGTGGGTTATGGCGGGAACGTCCGTGAATTTGAAGTCTTGTGAGGTCGACAGCAGACCCTTTGGGTACAGCAGGACCACAGCCAATGTGAATCATCTGCTGTAGCAAGACCGCTCTGGCGTCCTTCCTGGAGCTGGACCGGATGCAGTGTGAACCCGGAGTTAGATTATGATCACATATCCCAAACAGCGCAACGACCTAAATGCAAGTTTTTCCACAAATTCAACTGCTGGCCATTCAGCAGTTTTGTAATTGGGAGACAGCAGTCACATTTTTATACGCCGCACGGTGGCTTCGGAGGGTTTTAGAGGGGCCCTACCAGGATTTTCTTAAACCTTTCCGAGTTAACTATATCAATATATATGATCATATATTACCCTTCGGAACACTAAAAAACAAGTTATGAAATAATAGCTCTATTTCGTGAGTGTTCTCATACCCGGATAAAACGGCTCGATTCCTGAAGCTTCGCCTGCCGCTGCGTGTTGCTGCTGTCCGCTTCATGACATCATCCTAAAGTGGCAGTATTTTTGTATTTCTCCCCCGAAAATAATCCAACCTTCTTCAAAGATGAATGAATATATGATATATCTGCCTTTAGTAGGCCTGGCCATCGCTAGACTGCTTCACAAACACACATGTGGCTTCTGAACCGCTGTGCGGACTGGGGGTGGGGGGTCTTAAAGGCGTGCCGTGCCCAATGTAACAAACACCTATTTGAGCTGGAATTTTACTGAAGACGGGACACAACTGGAAGATATACGGTATTCTGCATCTAAAATGAAAGTGTTTTGCTGATTATCACCAGCTCAATGGAGAAATCGAGTGCTGCTGCTAGTCTGGGGGCGGAGCTGTCAGAGCAGACTCTTTCTGGAAGGAGCCATTGGCATGGATCTTACATCAGCACGTTTCCAACCGCTCATTTTTCTAGGTATGGGAGGGGCTGCTGCAGACTGTGCAGGTTTTTAGAGGATTATTTTTAAATGCATAAACGGATCAAAATGCCACTTTGGGGTTTTTGATAGTGAGGAATGAACAGTAAAACGCAATTTAAAATTTTACTTTTTTTTTTTTTTTTAAATTGAATTGGTCAGTGGCTGCCTGGGCAAATATCAAGGTAGAGTGGTGGCAGTCCAGTGACAGGCAGGGATGATGCCATTACAAAGCCGGGCGACAGCTGGACGACCACATAGCAATGGCTATGATGGTATGATGTGTTAATGTCTCCGGATGGCGGCCATCCATTTCAAATGCCTCCAGCCGCCGGCGCCTGTTAATAAAAGTATTAAAAGCAGGCCATTCTGCCATTCATGACCACGCCAACAATTTTCAAAAAAATTGGGTGGCGGCATGAGATCTTGGAAGATACTGTTGATGCCTTCCAATCGCGCGGTGGCAGTTGTATTTCTGACAGTTGCCTTACATATTCAACATTTTGGACTTTGTTGGGGTGCCATAGTTGAACACAGTCACCAATATCTTCTATTGTTTAAACTCCCAAGTCTACAATGAAGCTCAAATTTCTTTCAGTAGATTCAAAATTAAAAGTATAAAGCCAAAATCTGCTCCTCTCCTGCGTTTCACATGCACTGATCCAATCACAGAAATTAGTCCAATCTTTTTTTGTTTGCGTTCAGCCTTCCTGCTGGAAAGTCAGGATGAAAATGAGAACTGAAGTTCTTACTGGCTTCTGAATGCAGTCCAACTTTGAACTGCCAGTCAGTGTTTACTGGTTTATCAACTATTTGTGTGCAATAAACACAAGCTGCAGACCACAGAGTGGGATTTATTCAAAAGATACATCTAAAGTTGCTCCTCTAAAAAACTATTTCATCACTTAAGGGCTTGAACACCCTTCACAGTGCTCATATTATGAAAGTGTTTTATGAAAGCATTGTAAATTATACAGCTGACCAGGAGCAAATGGTAAAAAAAAAATGACTGACGTGAATGTTTTGAGTTGTTGCCAGTTTTGTCAATGTTACATGATTTTTTTTTTTGCCTCTCTTTTAATGTGTTATTTTCAAAGTTAGAATGCGGATCAAATGACAGCCTGTCTGGGGCATTCAGCACAAACGCACATTTGACATTAGAAAAACATGGCAGAAATGGAATGGGTTCAGAAGTGCTGTGCGTAATAAGTATTTGCTCTCAACAACGTGCCGTGTAAACAAAGCATTTGGGTTAATTACGCTATGTTCCCCCTCTGCGCCGTGTTTACCGTATCTGTCATTCTGTTGCACTTGCCTCCCCTGAAATCCTGGAGGAGGTGATGGACTTATGAACGGAATAACCTCTGGTCGTCTTCCAGATTTCGTTCTCTGCGCTGGTCTGAAATGCTCCGCAGCTGGAAATGTTTCTCTCCCCTGCTGCGGCTCTCCGGGGAATATGGACGGAGCTTTGACAAACCTCACAAACCCGGGGAAAAACTGGCCAGCTACCGTGTAGTGACCTTAACAATGCAATTACCATGCAGCATATGCTGTCCCATTGGCACCATTGTTACGCGCTAGCCTAACTCTGGTGCTTTTGTTGCCGTTTCACCTTTGTTTGAATTTCACTGTCAAATGGCGCTTTCTGTGGCAGCCGGAGTGTACGGAGAGCTTGAAATTCAAGGGCACAATAGTACTGACACTCAACAGGCTTTCACTAACTGTAGCCATCTTAAATCGGAGTGGAAGGGCTCTTTAGATATGTGAGAAGAATTAGAAATTGCAATCCTCGTTGTAAATGCCTCAAACTCTCTCATTCGGCATCAAAAGACTTGGCCCATTTTAAAGTTAAGAATTAAAGAAAGTGGTGCTTGCCACTCCGCTTCCTCCATTTCATCAACCCTCTTTCTGTGTGGAGAAAACATGGACGGGCTGCAGCTCCATCCATTTTACAAACATACAAGCCTAGTTAGGCCACCGCACTCTCTGGTCTGTGTGTAATGATGTGTCCTGCGCCAGCGCAAGGTAAGATAAATAGAATATCTCTGCTGCACTTGTTTATGTAAGTCCCTCAGACCAAGTAGTGACATTGGACTTCCAATTACCTGCCCAATATCAATGTGGTGCTTAGAATGGAGACTTGACTACCCTTGGGGATGATGGCTCCATCGCTACAGGTCTTTACTTCAGCTCCTAATACGTGCTGCCATATAATAAAAGAGCTAGGAGACTGTTTGGACTTTTGCTTACATGCTGCGGACAGCAATGCAATTGGAAGTGTTTGTTTTCATCGTCTGTTGTGCATTACCTGTATCTGCGAGAAACAAAAAGTGTTTTACAGTAACTCTTGTTTCCTATCTCATTTTTGTTCTATTAAACCCTTAATATTATCTGTTCATGAGCAGCTGGCTCGCTGTAATAGTCTGCTGGGTGATTCAGTTCAAAGGCAGTGCTGTTAAAAAACAAGAGAAAGGAACATTCAGTGAAAGTGTTGGTGAGTTTTCTTTAGTAGATCCTTTTTGTTTTCTTGGAGCTGGTAACTGTTTTGGACCACAAGTGCAACTTCGTCTTTAGGATGCTGCCTCCCACACTTTGTTCTTTCCTCGTTTCTTCAGACTATGTCCTAGTGTGCAGCAGCACGCTCTCATCTCCCCTCGAGACCTGCTGGTGTTTGAGCAAGTGTTCTAATTTTTTTTTGTTTTTTTTTTTTTTGTGGGGGGCATCAGAAGAGCGGATTTGCTGCCATTCAATCTTGTTCAGTTTAAAAACAATTTGCGTAAAATAGAAAATTGCTTTAGCAAGGTAATCCATCACAGTAAATATGAGACCCTTAATTTGTTTTGGTTCCCCAAATTGTAGCAGAGGATGAGTATTTTATTTATTTATTTATTTAGTTGTCAAGGTGGCTCTTATGTAATACCTTTTTTCGTCAGTCACTTCTACTCATATTTAATCAGTTTTGCTAAAATACATGCAAATTAAATGCAGTTTTTTTTTATTGTTTCAAAATAAAAGCATAAAACAAAACAAATAAATACACAAATAACAAAAAAATTCCCATCTTGGCTCAAAAAAGGAAAAGTCACAATTTGGATTCAAGTCAAAAAGTAAATAGCAAACATAAAACACCAATCAAGCTTTTATACCAAGCTAATGTAGTAGGTATTTTTTTTTTAGCTTTGACTGCAACACAATCTGAGTAACATGAGGTTACAAGATTAAGCAAAACTCTTTTTTTTTTTGCAAATAAATCTTTAAAAGCTTTGTTTTATAAACAGGAACTCAAACGAATCCAAAGAACTTTCCATAAAAGAGTTTAAATAAAACAAAGCACAAGATTGATCTGTCTTTACCTGAAGTGTAGACTTTTGAGGTCAATGCTGTTCATTGAAAAATAGTTTTCTTGTCTCAGAACTGCTGAGATTCATCAGAAAACAGATTGAGTTTATTATTAAAATATATTTCCAAGGTTTTAAATAGTTCACATTTGCTATAATTTATGAAGAGAATGCTCATTCTATGACAGCAAAAGCTATTTAGGTGTTAAATAATTTCTACAGTTTTCTAAATAAAGTGATTTTTGATTGGAGTCCATATTTTAGACTGTAAGCACTCTTTTCTCTGAGTCTTAAGTCGGGATGGACAACACACCAATTAGGCAGCAAAGCAAGACTAATGACTGTGGTTAACTGGACCTGTGACGAATGGAGCAATCTCTATTGAACGGCCTCATTATGTGATTGAGTGGAGTGTGTGCACATCTTGTTGAAGCGAGATCTAAATGATAATAACCAGATGCCTGTAGTACATGCATCCACCCATTACTTGACCTTTGTTTCCTCTTGAGATTTCAATATGAACACCTCTGTGCTACCTTTCTGGCTCCCAACAGGTCGCACTGTGGGATTGCTAAATAGAGGGTAAATACATTTGTGTGATTCCTGGCCTTTTTTTTTTTTTTTTTTTTTTTTAAAGAGGCTAATTAAACTCTGTGTGTTGCATCTTTTAGCAGCAGTTCTAGTTCTTCTTAGTTATTTTAGGCAGATATGCACCAAGAACACATTATGGTGTCTGTGGTGTTAAACCAGCAATCGTCTCTTATTTATTTTTATGTATTTATTTATTTAAAAGGGGACAATGCAATTTAAAATAAAACCACATGATAAAACAAGACAAAACAAATGGTTTTTAAAAAGCCAAAAGGCTAGTTCTCTGGCATGCAGTAATTACCAATAATATATCCATTGCATGAAAAACACATAGAAGGGAGATTGTAATGAGAAATCCAAGTGAATCCCTCTGCAAATGCACCTTTTTAAAAACGTCCTCACAATGTATTTTTAGAATAACACTAATGTACTAATATATTCATGCTTTCCTTTTTAATACTTAAGCAGCCGTTAAGCTTTTTAATTTAAATGAGAATTTAAAATAAAGCCTTGAACTTAAGGGAAAAAAAGTTGATTAATTGAATTCACTTTAACATCCTATTGAAAATGTAATACTGAATAATTAAATCTATGGGATTCATTTGCTTAGAATCTATTTCCTTTATTTTTATGAGCAAAATCACTTTTTTCTTGATTCTTAATGTAAACAAATTGTAGTTTTAAAAATTAAAGTTCCCCTTTTTTAGTTTAAATCAATCAATGTGAAATATATTTTGATGTTTAATAAAAAATGTTTGGAATCAGAATTTAAGCAATGGATCTATTGATTTATGTTTAATTGCAAATCTAACATTGAGTTTGCAAATTTAAATGTATACAGTTTAGTTTTTGGTATTGAAATATATTCACCACAAACAAACCTGCTCTCTCTCTCTGTCTATATATATTTATATATATATATATATATATATATATTTATTTATGTATTTTCCCCAACTTTGCTGGGTTGCTGCAGATTCAGCAGCTGCTCATTCGTGATGTGAACTTCCTGTTCTATCACATTTCAGTGTTCCTGTGTTGGGTGTAGAGCTTGTTATCGCATCGACCATTTGAGCACAGTTGCATTGAGAGGATTTGAGCTTTGTAAAATTGTGCGATCTTGCTGGAAAAAGAGAAATTAACAGGATGAATACACCAAAAGTACTAAAGATGCTGTTGAATTTCTAAGTAATTGTCTCAATTTGTGACAAAAAAATATCCCTATCATCATAATGACAGATACATAATTAAGGATACAACTATTCACTTTCTCTGTGGTTTGGCTCAAACCTTGATTTTTTTCGGGTCAAAACAACATCAAAAAACAAAAAATGAATGAAAAATATTCTTTTAACTTTGCTTTTTAGCAAGTAACAATGAAGAAAAATGTTCAAGTTGGGTTATATAGTGCTAAGCCTTGGGTTATGTTATAAAACATAAATACTAAATCCTTGATACTTTCAACATAAACATATTTGTATGCAGTAGGGATGCAACGGTTCGCCTTCCCCATGATTCGGTTCAAAGGTCTTACATATGGTTTGGGTTTTAACTGTGAATTTGTGGCATCCGTAGATACAATAAACCACTGATCCAAACCATCCGGTTATGATGTTTGTATCCCACTCTGACTTTGTAAGAAGCAAAAGTATGTAATTCTGTTCACGAGATTTCTTGATCAGTAGAAAAACCAGATAAGTATTCTACTGTGTTTCCCCTTCACTATGCTGTTAATAAAGCTGGTTATTAATGTAATTGTGCATTTTATGATACAAGCACCGAATTCTGTGTGGTGTACCTGAGGATCGCCTCTTTCAGAAGTTAAAGATTGCATTTTGTGCATATTGTTGAGAATGGGGCAAATAGAAATGTAATATTTTATAACAATTAGTGTATGGCTGCCATCTTTATAAATGGCTGCCATTGTTGGTTTTTCTTGAGGCTAAAAATGTTTTTATGAATCCCTTTCAAATTTGGTGCCCTTTAACCACAGTATACACAATTATTCTGAAATATCAGCCTAACCAGCTACGCTTTGTGTAAAATGGGTGCAAATAGGCAAACAGTAAAATTAAAATAAACTAGTCTCAGGCTATATTTCTGATGCCAGTTTGTTTAATGTAACTCCGCTAAGCTATTATTTCTCAGTCTTTTGGAATAAAAAATTAAAAAATGTTAGCTTTTGTGTAGTAGGCTTTTGATAAAGTTTTTAGTAAACAGCAGGCAAAGTTACATGTGTTTGTTATCCACTATGCTTTTTGTTGATTTGATTAGTAAAATTCAGGTTCAGTGTGTTTTTAACCCCACATTATGAATCAAAAGTTTAAACCTAAAATGATTTCCCACACAATTATTGCACCTGAGGAAGGGAAAGCATGGATTTGATGTAACTGTAGACTTCTGACATATTTACGTCTTTATAAATTATGTCAGGGAGCTGGCTTTGTGACGTCTTAATATAAACAAAACATCCTCTTAGCTTGCATTACTGACCTCAAAATGCTAGGCCAACTTTCCCGTCTTTGGAGAGGCCATTTGCTGCACCAAAGTACTTAACATTAAAGTGTCACAAACCAAACACTTTCCATTTCAAATCAAAAGCCAGTCCTTGGAATCTTGCTTTTCCTTGTCCTAACACAGTCTGGTTTGTTTTGTTAGTCTTTTATGGATGTTGGTTTAGTTTATTCCAATCACTTGAAGGTCCACAGTGAGTGCGTTTAAGCTGAAGTAGATTGGACGAGATGTGCTTTTCTGAGTGTGTTTGGTTTTAGACTCTGGCAGCCGCTGGCAGATCTTGATTGCTTGCTCTTGCTTGGATGAATCAAATGTGCCACTGACAGAGGGAGAGGTAGTGCAGTAACACAGTGAGTGGACCTGTCAGCTACCTGCTGTTTACATTTAGTCAAAACAGGCGAAGACCTAATTTCTCCTGGGAGTCACAAATTGCATCGCCCAACTTGTTGCCCTTCCCTCTTACTGATATTTCCCCTCACTTTTGGGAGTGAAAATTCATGCAGGAACGAAGAAGAAGAAGAAGAAGAAGAAGAAAAAAAACTTCAATAGAATTTTAATTTGCTCTATTAATTTATGTAAATGATGCAGAGCAGCTGTTTGAAATAGTTAAATTGCTTACCCAAGCATCGCCATGTATGCTGTATGTAAATTTCAAGGTGTGTGCTAATTGAAATTCAATATCTTTCTCATCAGCACAAGTTGTTGGCCTTCTCAGCTGAGCTGGCCTCTTCCTCTCCTCCTTCTCTTCTTCCTCTCCTCGTTTCGTAGCGCACGTGTTTGCCCTCCAACCTTACCTAAGTGGGTCTTTAATTTAAAAGTAAGCGCATTAACTTTTTCAAACACGGCCGGGATAAAGTACCGTTTGCTAACAAATGAATAAACGATGAAATAAATAACACTCTCGCCCAAGCAGACACAGAAACGCGCAAAGGAAAATCGATAAACGGCGGTATTGAGGCATCTCTCGAGGTCTGCGTCTGGCTGGGTGTGATGGCTGATTTATTTGTTCTTTGCAAGTGGTGGTAAATCAGTGCTTCCCCTCAGGCCGGCTCCGCTCTACCCAGCCAGGCAACCTACTTAGTGTCAGCATTCCACCCCAGCTGGCTCCAGCATCTGTACAGAATCTTTCTGTTTGTTTGTGCTTGCTCCCCCTCCAAAAAAAATTATGTTTTCAAATTCACCTTTTCCTCGCTTTGAAAAATGTCCAGCACCTTAAAGGCCACCGCAGGCGCTCTTTGAGAGCGAGTCGCCGGTGTCGAGTGCAGAAACAATGCCTTCTGTTATTATTCAGAAAGGGTAGGGTAAAAAGGCTTGGCTTTTGGGTAATTGCTGTTTAAAGATGTGAAAAAATAGAGCAGAGAAGGACTGAGACGAGGGCTAACCTTCCCCCAGGGCTCTCTCAGGGGTTGGAGCTATGTGTCGAATCCTTCTGCTCCCCTGCTCTTCTTCTCTCTTCGTTGCCCCAAGACAGGAAGGCAAGCTGTCCTCACCAAGTGGCAGCACTCACCGCTGAGACAGAAGCCACCAGTACAATAACTTTTCAAGCCCTCTCCCCCCCCTCATTTTCATACCTTTTCTTTTTTACCCATAAGATCCACGGCGAGAGGCCCCACTCAGGCTCACAGACTTGTTTGTTTCTCTGTCTTTCCTTCAGATCAACTTTTCTGTTAACTTTTAATTAGAATTCACATCGATTTTTGAATCTTTTGACTCCCTACACTTAAAAGGAAGGTGATGCAAAACTGGAAGTTAGTTTGTATAACTTTGTGTAGCTCTCAATAATATCAAAGCTGCCAAACTGCTAGCCTGACAAGCTAATTATGTTTGGCTCAAGCATCATTTGGCCTGAACTTCATACCCACTGTGTGTACACACAGTGACAGCTGGTGCCCATATTGCTCATTGGGGGTGTGACACAGCTAAGAGGCATCAACAAATTGGACTCGCTCTTGGCCGAATGCTGTATTTCAAAACACATTAAGCCTTTTCAGCGTGGTTTGTGTAAACCTCCAGTACAGTCTTATTGTGTTTTTGTCCAAGCTTTCTGCCACTGGCCTCTGCACCGTTATCCATTCATCTGCTTCCCTCCCAAGAGAAATGACAGCAGCAGTGTTAATAGCGCATGCGGGTTTCAGTTTTCAGTCTCAGTTTGAAACCGTAAAAACACAAGAGTAGCTCTAAACTGAGGATTGAAACAATAGAAGAGTCAGTTACAGAGAACAGCCGATCATTTTCATGAGCTAATCCACTATGGCAGACTCCTATGATGACCAGCTCAGGAGGAATGGAGTTTGAGCTTTGGAAGGGTCACAATAATGTTGTCAAGATCCCTGATGGTGAGATCAGGAAGTCGCAGATGAAGGTTGAAGCAGTTTGGGATGTGCCTGTCAAAACAGCTACGGCAGCAAGAGGGAGCCCAGAATTGGCAAAGAACAATAATCTTTAGAAGAAAATCACTAGAAAGCAATAAAACAATCTGTCCTTGCAGCAAGAACAATAAATCGTGCAATGATATTAAAATCAAGAAACAAGAAGTTCCTCACAAGCATTGGAAAACAAATGTGTTACATAGAATTACTTCAAATTAAATGGTATTCATCCCATAAATAAGCATTTTTTTGCTAGTTTTAAGCAAATGATTTATATTTTTTGGAGTTTTTATGTACATAATTGTAGTTCATTTTAATTGCAGTGACAAAAACGTGGAAATGTTTAATTTTAGAACATAATCTGATCAAAATTACTTTATGATGTCAGCACAAGTTACCCATCTCCAGTATTCTAAAATCTAAAACTAGTACTTGTTTTTAGAACTTGCCTTTACATTTTGTTTCCAAAAAAATGATAATGAATACCAGTCTAATTTGTCAACATTTATTGAAATTTAAAATTCAGCCAAAAATTACAGAACATTTACATTTTTTTTAGTCAAGTTTTTTATCTTGTTGAGAGTACGGATCAAAATGTTCTTAACTCATTTAATTATACCTTTCTTATTTCTAGATTTAAGCTCTCAATGAAGTAAAACATTCTCAATCATTCTCAGTTTAACCTTGTGCTATCCTTGACATGTTTACATAAAAGGTGGGGTCATCTTGACCCCACAAGACAGCATGTTGAACTTTTTTTCTATGGATTTTTTTATCTTCACTGGTGTCTGTGGCAGACATAAAATCCTGTCCACATTTGTCATGAGTGGGATCACACTTCAATGTAAGGGTCGGGTCACCTGGACCCCAGAAGAGAACACATGGGTTAAGTAAAACTTGGAAAGAAGTAATGTTAATACAAACATTAGTAAGATGAAGACTCTTTTACATTTTGATTGAGATGTTGACATTTTTATTTACAATACAATTAAATGAAATCCACTTCTTAAGGAAGCCTAAAACTTAAGACATTTTTAGAGTTTTGGTGAAAAGATGATCATTTCAGCTTTTAATGAAAAAAAAGGGTAGAGTTCCCTAATTACCCAGTATTTATTTCATGGAAATGTACTTGACTTTTAAGTGTCCTCTAAATTAGAGATCTAGTTTAACACTGATTTATAATTCTCTTCAAATGCTCAATTAGATTGGTAATTACTCCTCAGGCATGATTACGTTCATACTGGTATGTTCATTAATACTCCGGGACATGGGTCTGTGACCAGCAACTCTGTAAAATTAAATTAAAGTCTCAACATGGAGCTCAGAGAGCTTTGGAACGGTCTCGGCACAGCAGGAGGACACATCCGAGGCACTGGTTCCTTCAGCTGTGAAATTCTCTTAAGGACTAACTGCAGATTAAAGGGGTTTCTTTCAAAATTCTGTTAACTGCTGTTCTTCTGGACATTTAAGTAAACTGTGTAGAATCTAAAACTTGATTTTTACGTAGAGGAAATATCTACACAGTAAGCTGGTTTGGGATCGTGGAGAGAGAGCTTGCAGGGATTGAAAGTAATTTTATTTTATGTTTTGTGGGTTTGGAAAGTAAAAGAAGGAATGCACTGAGAAGCTAATAAAAAAAAGTTTTTTTCTGCTATAGTTATTTTTATCCCCTATTTTATTCATGTTCATATGTCGTTTAAGCATATTCTTAAAAAAATGAGGTTTAGATGCTTACTTTTCTCATTCTTTAAACCAAAATGTTCCTTAAAAACCCTCCTGCTGAGCCCCTTTCTAATATAGTCTTTTTAGGTTTATAAAAAGACCTGCACATGATGGCTTTGCTTTCAATTCAGATTCTCTCTCCAAAGCCTTCTATTCCTTTCAGTCACGTCTGGCCTTTAGTGTATGGAAGCCCAGGTGGTTCCATTTAAATGCGTCCAGCACTTAAGGAATAGTGGAAAGGCTACATGGATCCAAAAAAGAAATTAGATTAATTAGGGTCAGTTCATTCCCACCACCTGAGTGGGTTAATGGACACATTTGGTGTGAAAATCTTAAATTATTAAAGAAAAAAAAAAGTCCCATAATAGCTTGTGTTGATTACTTTGCCAAAATCCCTTTTCATCATTTATTAAAAAGCTTGTTGTTCTCAAAATTTTGTGCAGTTTTTTAAAAGTTACTTAAACTAAATTAATTTAGCCAATTAAATGAACTGTGGTAAGCCACTTTTCTTGATTAATCTTCTGTTTGATAAAATTGTACAACTGAAAAGTTCATTTGGCCTTTTATTGAATGATTACATGTGGATAAACTGCTACTTTTAATTTATTCAAAAGTACTTGACTTTGACC